>CM056589.1:4974356-5583523 GCA_029721435.1 Gymnothorax reevesii | reverse complement strand
GAGGTGTGTAGCTGCTTGATTGCAATGAATGTCTGCACCCACACTGGCCCTTTCTGGGAAAGATTGGGGACCCCTGCATTAGAGTGTTAAATGGAGCTATAGTTGTTCAATGAGGTAAGATATCAAAATCAAAGCTGTTGAAAATCTATCATGTGGTGACTTGTTTAAAAGAGCTCCCAACAGGTCGCCACATGATAGCTTTTCAGCAGCCCCATATAACTACATTTATATTTTAAAAAAATGTATTTCAGTGCTCTAAGGGTTAACGTTGTTACGTTGTACTACAGGATGATTTTAGATTCACAGCGCCTACATATTTGTGAATGCGGAGTCCCTTTGAAAGATTTGAGGGGCACTCATCTAGTTTAGAGTTTCACAAACTTTACGAGCCCACAAGCCCTACTTCATTTCTGAATGCTTTTTCTACAATCCAGCCCTTTAAGGAAAAATACGCAAACTCTAACAGGGTAAACAGCGGCCCAATAGGGACCTAAAATGCGTAAAATGAGAAATTTTTGACAGAGAAAAGTGTTACATTCTTTCAGTCACCAGAAAACGAGAAGACGGTGCCATTGGTCAGGGTAAACACAAAATGGACGCGACTTACTGGTCAGGGATGTGGGCTGGCTGTAGACTATCCCAGCATATAATAGGAGCGAGGCAAGAGCACACCCTTTACAGCGGCAAAGGAACAGACCACACACATTCACACCCCACACATCCATACCTAATGCCAACTTAGACTGACAGGGAAAACTCCACACAGAAAGGCCCCCTGCTGGATTCAAACCCACAATTCGCCGCAAGACTACTGAGTTGTCCACAGCCTTTTATCACATTCAGAATCCTCTGTGGACAATGCAATGCCCCCTTTGACTCTGGGTGCCAATAGTTTTGGGTCTAATAGCTTTTCTTTTTGTTTTCCATGTGAATACATGCACAGGAGGTGTGAGAAGATAAATGAACTTATACTGTATGCAGAGTTCTCATGCTATATTCAAGCATATCATTGTGCTGGCTTATTGTCCATTAGGCTACAAACACACTGCAATGCATTGACTTTGTTATTACATTATTGGACGTTGTTACTCATACTACTTGTAAGGTAGCTGGAGTCTAGTACTTCCATTTTATCTATCTATCTATCTATCTATCTATCTATCTATCTATCTATCTATCAAAACCAGAAGCGTTTGGGTATGTGTCTAGTTTAGTTTCATTTATTGTTTAGGAGGTGAACTTCAGGGAGGAATTGGGCAGGATGCACACTCTTGCAATGGCAGGTGAGATCAGAGCCAACCAGAATTAACACAGAGTGACAGGCTATCTGCAGTAGACAAAAAGCTCAATTTCTTCAGTAAATATGCAACAGTGCAACTTTATTTCATGTAATAGTGTTTGTTGGCCTGAATAATGGTGTCTTTCAATGATGATGACACCACATTTTACATCAACTATCGTGACTTAAAGGTGCATTATGCAAGTTTGTTTACTTTCTGCGCAATTATATTTTTGTCTCAATTCACCAACATCTCTCCACGATCTGTTAGCTGCCTGCCCCTAAATTCACTTTAAAAAAAGCTGGGCTCTGGAGACCACACAGGCATCACAAACTGCAAATAAACACAAGGGGCTACCTCACAAGGGGTTACCTCTGTATTTTTTTTTTCGTTCGAATTTCAACAGGAGTAAAAAGTAAACGAACTTGCATAGTGCACCTTTAAGGGTACGCAGTACCAAATATGTTATACTTTTATCATGACCTGTGGCACTTCAAGTCCGGTTAGACATCAGCACCACATCAGCACCAAGCTGGGTTACTACGTTATCGAGCCAGAATTATTTGAGAAATTACTATAAAAATTGAGAGTGGGAACGGGAATAAAATAATATCCCAGACATATACCAAACTAGAACCTTTTATACTCTTCCAAAAAAGAAACTATACATTGTTTTTAGCATCAATTTATTATACATGAAATGTTTTGACAAATGTGGAAAACATATTGAAAAGAAAGGGTAATCAATAATTCAATATTTGTATAGTTTCTTTTTTGAAAGAGTATATTTCAATATGTTTTCCACATTTGTCAAAACATTTCATGTATAATAAATTGATGCTAAAAATGATGTATAGTTTCTTTTTTGGAAGAGTATATTATGTATTTACTCCCAAGAGGACAATAATTTTCAGTAAATAGTGCCGTGGTATCTTGCTATGTTTGAGCAATGGACAGTCAGAAGGATGGTCAAAACTCATTTTTGGTGCATGTTTGCAGTATATTTTCTCTGTAACCCAGATTTGTACAGTGAGGGTAAATACTGTTTGTCGTGCTTTTGGAATATCCAGCATTTCTTTGGTAGTACCTACACTTTCAAGGCAGACGGAGCCAAAGTTGGAGGAAAACTCAAAATGGACCATTTCTTAGCAGATTGTGCCGATGTTTAAGTGACATTATTTTGTTTACTCAGCCAGATACATATGTGAAATTCTCTGGACACACGGTCCCTTTTAGGTACATCACTGCATTAATACAATCACAATGGTACTTTTTTCAGTGTAGACGATATTCATCATCAAATGTCAGAAATTTTTTCCCCCAGGGGCGCTGTAGGCTGGATTCAAATACTGGCTCTCCCCAGCAATGTACCAAGTAAATTGTTTTTGAATTGTGATGCACTCAGCTAGTCTTCTCTGAAAATGAAGAGTTTAGCTTGGTACTATTCTCGATGGACAGCTATCTGACCAAAGGTGGTACTCTATAGAGCTTATGTTCTACCAACCCAATATTCCATATTCCCAGACATATACCGAAGTTCTGTCTTTTGACATATATAAAGTGCATGCACAGTTATACATAAAATTAGTAATCTCTTTGGTATGAAGCTGGGTTGGTTGTAAATTGGAAAAGAATATTGGTGGTGAATGTAGCATAGTGGCAGCATGCAGGACTTTTACCAGTAGTCAGTACAGTGAGTCAGTACAGTGTACAGTTTTGTAGTGTTGGAGTGTTCTCAGAAAATAACAAATTCTCTGCATTTTTACTTTACTATTAGAACTGGAGAGCAGGCTTCAGTGTTAATTCTAGGATTTCCCAAGGGCGGGGTGCTTGGGTATGAAAAAGGGCACAGCAGTCGCGTCAAGTGAGTGGTTGTCCTGAGAAAGAGCACAGAGGTCCGAGCAAACAAGGAGCAGCCTGCCAACAAAAGGGCAGTTCGTTTGTAGAGCTAAGTTGCGTGCCGTCATTCCTAATACCTGACCATGATGTCTCGCCCACGGGATGCGAGCTGTGTGGGAGGGTGGGATTTCTTTTACAGACTTCCCATTTCCATGCATACCAAGTCATGGGTGTTGACGCAAATATTGCGCCATATAGGCTGCAGCCCGCTATTTAATTCAGAAACAGACAAGCTCACTATCGACGGCCTGTAAGCAGCCCTGTAGAGACCCAGGATGCAGTGTAGTAGGGCTTGCCTTGGGCACGACTGGCTCCACTGGTAACATCGACCTGGATTGAATGAAGACCATGAATGCCTGCTCAAGGCCAAGACCAAGAAGCACCTCTGGTGCGCACCATCAGGTGCCCCCAACCCACAATCCAAAATTCCAAAAACAGACTGACAGATAGAACTAGTCACATGCTGTGTTGAAATCATTTTGCTTTGGATAACATGAAAAGTATAAAACAGATTTAACTTTTGTTCTATACATTCTGTCGTCATGTACACGGTTGTGTGACGAAGATTCTTAGATTTTTAGAGATCAAACTATGGACTATTATTATATGCAAGCGTACGTACAGTATTCTGTTGATGTAATGTCCTTTACGTTTCCGACTGCGCTGTTCGCATACTTGGTAACAGCCTATGTATTGTGCGTCTGTAACACTCTGTCACCACCAGTTTACAACTAAGTGAGCTTTATACCAGAGAGATCACAACCGTGCATGTACTGCATGTGTTTAAAAAAACAGATCTTTGGTATATGTCTAGGAATATGGATTATTAGGTCGGTAGAATAATTAGCTCTTTAGAGCGCCACCTTTAGTCAGAAAGCTCTACCCAGTATAGTACCAAACCAAGCTCTTCACTTTCTGAGAAAACTATCTGTGACCGTCTATCACAGTTTTTTTTCTTTGGTACATTTCTGGGGATGGCCAGTACTTGCATCCAGCCTGCAGTGCACCCTGGAGGTGAATTTTTCTGACTTTTGATGTTTAACCTATTTATGCCTGAATTTTCTTTTTTTTACTTTTTTATGTTTTTATACTTCAAAATACCACTCTAATAGTCATTCAAACAGGACACTTTTTCTTAACAGTCCTCATGTGAGGACGCTAGGCATAAATGGGTTAATATCATCTACACTGAAAATACTACCACTGAGATTTTACTGATGCTGCAATGTACCCCAAAGGGCCTATGTATCCAGAGAACTTCAGATCTCTCTCTTGCAGGGTAAACAAAATAGTGCCACCTGAACATCGGCACAATCTGCTAGAAATGGTCTGTTTTGAGTTTTCCTTCAAAATTGGCTCCATATAGCTTGAAAGTGTAGATACTACTAAGGAAATGCTTGGTGTTCCTGAAAACAGAGCTCCAAAAGCACAACGAACAGCATGTATTACCATGGAACATATCTGGGTTACAGAGAAAACATACCGCAAACGTGCACCGAAAATTAATTTTGACCATCTTTCCCGCCATCCATTGCTCTAACCCAGCATGATACCAAGGTATTGTTAAGTGAAAATGATAGTTTTGTTGTCAGTAAACCCATAATAAAGCATTCTATAATGGTATATGTCTGGGATATTATTTTATTCCCATTTGAATGTTTTACTGTTATTTCTCAAATCATTCCGGCTCAATAACACAGTTATCCAGCTTGGCGCTGATGTGGCGTTGATGATGTCTATCCAGACTTGAAGTGTCAAAGATCATGATAAAAGTATGACACATCTGGTATTGTGTACCCTCAAGTCATAATTGATGTAAAATTTAGTGTCCAGGGGGGTCAACTCCTCAACTTCTTTAAAAAGTGCCATTTTCTCACAGAATGGCTCTTCAGTAAGAGGGGAAGAGATGCGTTGACACGGCGACCGTGATGAGGGTACGAGTCCTGACTTTAGATAATCTGAGACGCGATGAGAGTTAATCCGAAAATAAACGAATGAGATTCGCATCGACCGCTCTCTCTTGTCACGGTTCCAAGCGACACCCTGGCAAGTTCAGCAGCCTCTCAGAGGAAAAATAATGAGGGAGGAAATGAATACAAATTATGGGAACATTGATGGGCACGAGTGTGGAGACTTGATGAAATGCGCGTGTGATGTGGAACTGCTTAAGCTCGGCATCATGGGAATTTTAATCACGGCCTTCCCTCCCTGGAATGCTCCTTTTGTTCTTACTTGCCTTGCATGGCTGTCACTTTCGCCGAAGACGTATCATCTGAGCCATTGTTGGAAGTGCCACTTAGCAAAAATGGAATTATACAGTGTACAGATGGATCCATATATCATCGTGAATGTGGCCGCTGGAAGTGAAAGGAAAACTCAGAGCGATAATTAAGACTTAGGGGGTAAATGAGAAGCCCTTTTCATCGGCGGAATATGGCCCGTTTCCTGGCACGGTCTGACATGAAGGAGGACAGAGAGAGAGAGGCTCTGTGTTTAAAAACATAACCCGCCCAGCTGCTGCGTTTGTGGGCCGTCGCATGCAGCTTCGCCTCGGTCATTAATCTGCGTGCCGCTCGGCTTCAGTCTGCCGCCGCTAACAAACTGCACATCTCTTCTTTTTTTTCCACACCCCTCTCCTGCATGAGGACTGACTCCACGGCTTTTTATCGAGCCCTTTACGGTGCTTTGTGATATTCTGACATTCTGTGTTGGACATGCTCCACCTTCTAACGGACTTGGCAAATGGTTTTCCCCCACAAGGCTCTGCCCGGCACCTGATCTCACCGCCCAATCAAGATGCCCCATCCGCGCAGATCCCACCCCTAATAGAGCTCCAGCACTCTCAATGCTTGTCTCACTTATTGATTTGGCCACCATAGAGAACAGATCATCGCTGGCAAATTTTCTTCCCTGTCAAACGTGGCAGAAGAATGCACACAGCCTTTATGGTGCGCACGCTTAGACCGATGAGCCACCAGGGCGACCCGAAGGGTATGACTTTTACAGAGCTTCTGAGAGGTGTTCTCTCCCTGCTCAACACACTTTGACACTCCAGTTGTTTCAGATATTCGCACTGTTAGCCGTTAGAGGTGCCCCATCCCCGTCGGGCGGGACGCTCTCTTTGCCTCCCCCGGTGAGATGAATAGGGGGAAGGTGGTGCTCAAAGCCTCCTCTTCCTCGGCCTCTGCAATGAGAACCCTCTCTCTCTGTATTAACGGCTAACTGGCTATTCATGCTCTGCAGGCCAGAAAATCGCTGCCATTCCTGGCTGTGAAAGTCTAAACACGGAACGGCGAGTGGTGCTGTTCATAGGGTGGTTACCTCTTCTAACCCCACTCTGACCCATGGTGGCGGGCCTGCGTTGTTGCGGATATATTGCGCCTGCTATCCGGTGCCACCCCACGTCACCCTGATGAGAAAGTGCCAGTAAGTTGTACCACAAGCCCCAATGACAACCCCAATCAGCACTGTTAGCTCTCGTAGTGCTATTCACAGAGCTAGCCACCACCATTACATCTCAGCCACTTCCGTACACAGTACCTCTTTATTTTGATGGTCCTTTGTACATCCTCAACAGACAGGAAATAGCATATTAACAATATTCAGGTTGACTTTCAACAAAAGTTGAATTTGTTGATTTGTAGACAGTTTTTTTTTGTAGACAGTTGATTTGTAGACAGTTCAAATACTATGAACCATCATTGTACTGTCTACTTAGATATGAACTTCCACTATCCCACCTACCACAAGGAGGCGTCCAAACCATTATGGCAGCTGGGCTGTGTTTCAGGCTGCTGAAGTGAGAGTTTCTTCATGTGGGTAGAAAAAATTAACAGCAAAGCACAAACAAACCCCACATTTCCCCGCCTGTCTGACTACAAGCCCAGCTGGACCCACTTGTTTGTACCTGAGTTTCATAGAGAGATGAGCATGACCAGCACTGTTGCTTCATAGGGACAGTGGTACTGCAGGGATGCTGCCCCCTGATTGGCCGGTGAGTGCATAGATCTGTTCTCGCGTGCCGAGACGGAGTCTTGAGAGGGTGGTTAAACCAAGAGCAAAGTCTTTGTATACCTTTGTATACCAGGTGCCCTTAAGGTGAAGTGCATAAAATGCTTGGATCTACTTGTAAGTGTGCATTGGCAGTTTTTTTAATCTAGTTTTTTATTTTATTTTTTATTTTAACCTTTAGAGTGCTAAATACAAATAGTGTTGCTCAATGATGTAAGATATCAAATTCCTAGCTGCTGAAAACTTATCATGTGGGGATTTGTTTCAAAGAGCTCCCGCAGGGAATAAAAATGAGTAATTAAAAAAAAAAAATTATTTCAGCACTCTAAGGGTTAAAAAAAGAAGCCTTAAAAAAATCTGCTGCTCAAAGTGATTATCCTGATGCTTTTTTAGAGTGAGGAGGAGAGGCCTGTTCCCCTGAATCGGGGGTTCGAATGTACGGTGGGCTGTATTGTCTCGCTGAGACGCTTTAAGCTGCGTTAAACTGATGACATCGCCTCTCTGCGCTGCGTGAAGAGTGAGAATGGGAGGGATCAGCAAAGTGCATCTGATTATACACATCCCCTTTAATCGCTGCTTCACGGGCCAGAATCAGGCGCTCCCAGCGATTACAGACCCAGGCGGAGGCCGGCTACGTGGTCACTGGGTCACTATTTCTCAGACTGCTGAAGCAGGCATAGTCACATGTCCGTTTTTAGTGCCAGGCACTGGCTTGAAGTCCAGGAGTCAGACAGATGAAGCCAAGCCCTGTGCTTCTCTCACATGAACTTCACCAGCTATTTCACCATTGAGCTCATTCACCCAGCTAAAGAACTGTGCTGATGAGCGAGTCCAGGTGGCTGGAACAAATATAAGGAGAGGACCTGTAATTTCTGAACCTGGATTTTACACCACTGGTCCCTGTGCCCTCTGAATGTGGCCTCTCGTACAAGTGTTTGTCGTGTAGAGGTGAACACATTGGTGACTGTTAATGTACTTGTCTGTACACGAGTGTGAGGCTATGTATGTGCTAATTTGAGCCTGGCATGTCTGCTGTGATTGAGTGGCTAGTGGGTTTGCACGTGAGCACATTTAGCCGCTTGTTTGGTTGTGTTAGTATTTCTGTGTGTTTGTGTGTACGTCCCTGTGTGTCTTAATGCATTGAGTGAGCGCTCCCGTATGTATGCGTGAACATGATACGCCCGTGCTTGTGTACTCACTGAGCTTTTATGTGTGTCGGTTGACAAAAAAAGAGATGATTAATTATACAAGAGCTCCCCACAGTGGATCGTTGATGTGGTGCCACGGGCAGGATCTGGATGTTTGAGGGGTCCGTTGGACCCACTGTTTACTAAAGCAACTTCAAGCCCCAACCAGTGAGGTCACTATAAGATGAGTCATATGAAACTCCCTCTTTTACCGAGTAACACTCCCTCCTCCCCATATCAAACCAATGCCCACGTCATCCTGCTTTCAGATGCTGGAGACCTTAGACATACATATTCCTTCTTCATTGTACAATTGTAAACATTTACATTGTTTACAACAAATATTGATGTCAGAATTGACTTTTATTGAATTATTACTGTTGATTTTCATATGACTGAAAGGACTGTCAACTAAAGTATTTGTGATTGTCAAACATACTTAAGTGTTGTCTGATCAGCACAATAAATTAGTTGTGTTGTATCATTTTAAAATATAGTTGAACCTACCCCATTAAATTGGGTCACCCACTCTTAAATCAAACATAGGTAAATATGTTGAACTAACCTTGAACTAAAAGTTATGTTGGATTTACTCCTAGTAATTAAGTAACAGTAACACCGACACATTTTGTTTATTCGGCATGTTTACCTTAATTTCACTCAACAAAACTATCTCTTGCTAAATGAGCGTAGTATAATTGGGTGGAAATACTTTCCATAAATTTTGTATGTTCACCCAACAAATGATTATTATGTTGGACTTACCCCTTGTAATTGAGCAACAGTAACACCCACACCTTATGTTGAACCAGCATACTTACTTTTAAGTCACTTAATGAATGAATTTGTTGCTAAATTAGTGTATTATGATTGGGTGGAAATACTTTCCATAATTTTTTTATGTGCACCCAACAAATTATTTTTTTGAGTGTATATGCGTTACGCGAATACACGCGTTGCCTTTGAATGTAATCTGTCGTGCGAAAAATGTGTTTCTCGTCCGGTGTGAAAGCGGCTTTAGAGGTCTATAAAATAAGTAACCGTACAAAATATATAAATCTTCACACAATTGAAAAAGGGTGTTTGCTGAACAAACACAGTAAAATGATTAGGGCTGTGTTCAGTTTCACAGTGAGGCTGAGCGCTCAGCTCTCCTCTCAGATTCCCTCTATTCTCCTCTCCTTCGCTCTCCTCTCCTCATTTCACTCTCCCTTCTCCTGAATCTCCTCTCCCCTCCTTTGCTGCATCTCCTCCTTTAGCTCTCCTCCCTAAAACAAACCCAACAGTCTCCCCTGTAGCACAGCAGGCCGGGATGACAGGGATGATAACGGCCGCAGAGCAGCTGTCCGGCCCCTGGCACCTCCACTGAGCACATCTGAGAGCTTTACTCCTGCGGCTGACGGAGACGGCAGCGGCGCCAGAGGAGAGGACGGAGGGCAGCGCTGATGGAGACACTCCGCTCTACAGGCGGCTTTACGCCGGTGAGGATGCTCTCTCTCATCCACTGACCGAACTCACCTGAGGCTACCTCACCTGCAATGTCGACAGAGCAGTAATACACAGCTTATGACTACATCAGTAACTTCATGATTTGCAAATATGTTGACAACCCTCCTTCTGACCTATTGCGTAAACTTATGACCTCATGTTTGTTGTCTATCAAAATATATATATATATATATATATATATATATATATATATATATATATATTAATTTATTATTTTTTAATGATTTTTCTGTATTTATTGTCCTGGCTGCAAACCAATTTCCCAGCTAGGAATAATAAACATACTATGACTTTGTCTCAGACGTTGATGTCTGATTTTGAATCACCAAACCACTTTGTGCCATTAAAATAAATTTTGGACCTATAATGAGGTTACAATAAAACTAGATGAACAGTTGGACTTTTCAACAGAACTTGTAAAGGCCCAGAGCTATTGTATCAAAATGACAATCAGCTGGTTCGACTACAACCATCAGTAACGGGGTGTAAGAATCAATACTTTACTTGGCTATATCTTTTTAAGATTTTACTAATCAGTTTAAGCATGTTACTACTGCATGAATAATTTATTTGCACATTTTTTTTTTTGTGCGGAGTGACACATCAGCTAAGGTGTCGAACATCTGAATACAACGGCATAGGCTATTAACCAAGTATTGGATATTTATTTGATTCAGTTGCTTGACTAAGGAATAAATCAGTCTACTGGAGTTCACTTGTTTTCATTGAAATATGTATTTATGACTGAATCGCTTGCATTAACCTCTTCAACTCTGCCAATCCAACGAGTGAGTTCGTTAAAATAGCTGCCTAATTGAAAACTGTAGAACTTTATGACTGTATTTTTTTTTATAATAATGTAAATATAAGATCCCAAATATTTCCTGCAGAATGACAGGGAATGGTGTATAAAATGATGCAAAAGTTCTAGATATTTTCAGTTTTATTGAATGCTGAGGTCATAAAAATGTGGCATCCTGGGTTCGAAAATTCACTCAGTATAAGTGAAATGTAGCTTTAGTGGAGTGTTGGAACCAGCAGATACACAATATGTAAGTGACATTGGCCTAACATAAAAAATAGCTTTAGCTTTTTTTTTTTTTACACTTTATGGCGCTCTATGGCTTAGGTTACCTGGCTGTACTGAGACGTTTTAATAGCGGTTTAAGGGTGCGGTAAAATAAAATTATTAAAATACACTTTTTTCATCTTTGCTACAACTGTCACTCACTGATAGCATTACATGAGACATACCTACAATCTCTAAAATAAATAAATAAATAAGAACAAAATGAGGCAGATTTGGCTCCTACCAGTGCTTCAAATGGCATTGGCAAGAATCCATCGAGCCTGAGCAAAATTAACCAATCAGAGCCAGGAGGAGTTTCTAACCGAGTGTCAATCACTTCTCATGCGCACACTGTAGCCATTTCCTCTGCGTCCTTTCCCTCCTGGGTCAACACTCAAGACCAATATTTTCTATGCCTGCTTCCTATAGGGGCTAAAAGCTACAGTTTGAAATGTTTTTGTGTTTCATCTGGTAAAAATGTCAAAATAGCCTCCAAGCAATCAGTTACTGAAGCAGTCTGGGAGTAAATTTTGATCTCAGTGTAGTAGAACCAGACAGTGAAATTCCAGAGGCTCGAAATCTCCAGGTCTACACTTCCAGTTTCTCTGTAGTCAACAATTACATATGTGTTATACTTCATGTTACAGCTGAAAAAAGACCAAAGACATTGTGCTGGTAAGTAGCTTGTCAACATGTTTCCACATTAGCACTGAACCGTTGGGCTACATTTAATTACAGTGACTGGGCTCCAGTTGTGATGTTGCTAAATCAATCCATCTGCAACAGAATAGTTGACAGCAAGTAGCAATTGATTAGAAATTGTGTTTCTAATTACCAGAGCCTACATGTGTTTGATAGCCTAGCATAGCATCACAACTTTGTGTAGCTCAGCCTGATGAGGTGGTGGAAATAACTGTCACCACAACATAAAGCCAGAGCAGTAGCTCGGTTGCTGGCAGCAGAGAAGCGGACCTCACTCCAGTGTACAGGAATACAAACTAGCTTTCATTTTTGTAGTCTGTCCTCCTCCCTCGTCGTGTGGTTGGACTTGGAGAGTAGCTGGTTTTCACCTGGGCCAAGGCGCTCATCTAGTACAGTTTAATTGGTTTTTTAATGGGTAATGTTAGCTAACTATGGCTATGTATTAGGTCTGTTAACTAACAGTAACATCCTGTAGATAATGCTAATTCACTCACTTGCTTGGCTATAATGCTTCACTTCTTTTGGCTTTGTAGCTAATGCTAATGTCATGTAGGTAATGCTGGTTCGCTTGGCTGAAGTAAAACACTATTATGAGGAGGCAAGAGAAGTCAAAGAAGGAAGAGCAGTGACTGATCTTCTTCTTCTTTTTCTTGTTTTATGGTCGGTACGAAGCAAGGTTACAGTGTGTTACCCCCCCACCCCCCAACTGGAGAGGAGTATGGATCAGGAACAATTATACAGGGGCCAGGCAGGGCCTTCTGTGGTCTTTCAGACTGAGAAGTCAAATTCAATCGCCAGACATTATTACCAGGTTACAATGCGCTTTTAATTGAGAATTGATACTATGGGCCAGCTTTAAAAAACTAAAATATGAAATTAGAAAAAAAAAGAAAATGCCTGCATAAAGGGCCCTTAGGAGGTAAGAGGCCAAAAGGTCAGGTGCTTGAGGGCCCCTGGGGTCTGTCTGAGCACCTGCCTGAGCCCACACATCTCATGAGCTGTTCAGCCTCTGCTGAGTGCTCTGCGGTCCACAGACTCATCTGCTCAGACAAGACTTGCCCTCACGCCAACATCTCCCACCCACCTGCAAAAAAAAAATCTGTTGCTGTATCACGGTGTTGCGGTTTCTGCATTGCAGTGTTTGTTTTTTAATTGCTTTCTTCAACTTGTTAATTTGCCTGGACTTAAACAAAGTTGACATATGCCTATTATGCAGTCTACATCTTACTTGCTCATGAATAAGCAGTTTGATGCTCCTGGTCTGGTTTGTTCTGTTGCTAATTCAATGGCCTCTGACTGACAGTGTCGACCATATGAAAGTAATACAATGCAAAGTAATGTAATGTAATCAACGCTGTTCTTGGGCCCTGGAGAAAGGCCCTTAACGCCGTACTGCTCTGGGGGGCAGATAAATAATGATATAATGAACATGTTTGCCTTAATTCCCTGTCATGGTTCTCCTGTCTGGTAGTTTAAGCTCAGGACTTCATACCTGGTGCGACGACTAAGTAATGGTCAGGCTGACTTCCAAAATTAATAAATAAATGAACAAAAAGCCAAATATCCTCATTAAAACCATGTGAAGAATTTTTCACAGAATTCCTCCCCATCCTCCCTACCTTTCCTTGCTCCTAGCTCCACCCACCAGGAAGACAAGACAGAAAAATAAGAAAAGGAAGAATGTGAATTTGCAAAGTGAAATGTTTTTGCACCTTCAGATGTCATACTGAGGTGACGTCAGTTCCAGATGCAGCAGATACAGGGAGGAAAGTGAACAATCTATGTGGAACATTCTAGATGAATATATTCCTGGAACAGCTTGTCTCAATTTTCCACCCATATGCCTTTTTACTGAGTCATTGAACTGGAATCTCGTTCATGACGGCAAACCTTGATCGATCTCCCGGTCAGGCTCAAGCGAGCTAAAGGGTGAGGCTGTAGAGCTGCTCCTGTGCGAGGCTCAGCCTTTAGATCTGGACCCGGCCCTGTGACAAGGATGGGTCTAATACAGGACAAATGGACCCACAGGTTTCAATAAAGTCATCTTATCTATTATCTAATCCTATCTTAGGAAGATAATAAAGGAGTGAAAAATAAGAATTTTATTTGATCATCGATTCTTCTGATGAACCAGTGGACTCCAGTGTCAGGGGTGGTTTGATTTGGCTTTGCACAAGGTGATACATCCGTACAAGTTCAGCTTTTTCCTTGAAAAAAACAAACACAACGATTCTTATATGCACACACCGACACACACATTTTCACGGACACACAAACACACGTGTGTGCACAAAATCACGCACATGAACAAACGCTAACTCGTGAACACACTCCTGCTGCAAACACAAACATTATTCAGGGCACAGAACGTGGGCACAACATGTTAAACTGAGAAAGGAGGACAAATACACCGTCCTCTAAAGAGACAGAGGAAAAACAGACACGGTGTCACACCTCACACCCAGGGATGGGCAAACCGGAATAATGAAGTATCTCATCACAAAATAGGTCTACATACCAGATAGATTTTTCAATAATGACAAACCAAACAGTGCTGCAGCAGGTAGTTGGATGTTGAAAAGGGGCTAAAGGTAAAGGACAGATAATATGAAATTGTGCAAAAATGTGATTTTATTTTATTTTTTACTTTAACCTTCAGGATCACAGTTGAATCCTCTTCATTCAAACACAACACTGACAGGAAAAAGACAAGAAATCACTGTTAAACGGATGCATAATAAATCGTAAGTACAGTATCGCCGTGGGGAAAGCAGCGAACAGTGACGTCCGAGTGAACGACGGGGACAGGTGGGGAGAATATGCGGGCGGCAGAGATGCGCGTCAGGGGTGTTTCATGTAACTCCCTGCTGTCGAAGCGACACACTGCTCCCCTCCTTACTGTCCAGCAAACATTCTCCAAGGTCCCAAAGCCATAATAATGTCCTTCTCATTCCTCCTGACCTCGCGAGCAACTGCACACGTGATGCCGTTTAATCGCTCTGAAAACAAGTCTCTTTGAGTGCCGCCAACTCTGTTATAGTGCAATAGAAAGTATAAAACAGGGACACAAACATAAATACAAACCATCAATTACAGTAAATAACTACTTACAATATACATGGTGGTCTTTCCCCAAGGCAGGCAGAACTAACTTAAATAAAAGCACTTCAGTGACCTCCAGTGTTCAGTCAGGAATGGGTTCTTAAATCAGCGACAGTCTGAAATTGGCCCAATGGGCTCAAATTGAATTAAAAAAAAAAGGTAGGGTTTGTGCAATATGATTTTACTTGTGGACAGTGGCGGCTCGTGAATTGGCAACAGGGGAAGCCCAAACAATCCCTTAATGTTAATGATTGTTCATCACCTGTTTTCAATCATTCATTTAAACAGTGGAGGGTCGTCGGACGTAACAAAGTTAAGCCAAAGCCTCGCCCTTCAAAGCTTAATGACGTAAACCTTTCGCAGTTTACTTTTCTTGATCAGAAGTTGCTCATACGAATTGTTAGAAGAACAGTCAGTTGAGTCAAATTTATTTTCGATAGCATTGTTATACATTGCACCACAAAATTGAGGGGTTTTCTTTCACACATAAATTACGACATAAATTACCATAGGCCTACGCTATAAATCCCGCGCTCAAGAAGCTCTCGAAACCGCATAGATGCGCAAATTGATAAATGAGGCTCATTAAGCAATAAGCTGTGCAACATCGCGTTCTTTACTTCTTTATAAAGATTGTAGAAAATGGGTTGTCGTAGCTTCTTGTGAAAGAAGCCTCGCTAAGTAATGTATAAAGACGTGTTGATAATTTGCGTCGTCATTTGCAATCGAAAAAAAATTTGATTGTCCTTCAACCAATTTGTATGAACAACTGCTGATAAAGAAAAGTGAACTACGAAATGTTGAAGTCATTAAGCTTTGAAGGGCGAGGTTCTGGCTTCCCTTTGTTACGGCCGACGAGCCGCCGCTGCTTGTGGATACCATGTATTATATGTCCAGGCTAACTGGACAAAAATCCTTCAAACTCGATGCATACCAATTGGAAATGGAACGAACTGGTTTTCTCATATTTGAGCTGTTGAGACTGATTCACAAGTTGACTGGAAATTTGGTGAAATTTTGGCAAAGTCTCTGATCTTTGAGGCTTAAGGGACAAAGAATGTAAACTTGTTTCACTGTGACATTCTGTGTCTCTACTGGACAAAGCTGATCGTCCTTCGAGCACGGACACCCAGCACAGCACTGAAAAACCTTATCAACATTTTTTGCAGCCAAAATGAAAGAATTTTAGCTTTATGTCACCTTTTAAAAGTCACTTAAAAGGACATAACCGTTCTGAATGGAGAACATGCATGTTTCCGATACCCTATTTAAAGCACTCGGCGTCTCTTCGAGCAGGCGTGAGAAATTAGCGTTAATTTTTGGAAAAATAATACTGCTTAAGAGACAGATTACCGCCTCTCAGGCGAGCAAAGGTCGCAGAAACGCTTGATCATAAGGAGTCATGACATGACAAAGGCGAGCTCATCCCATTATCCATTGGTCCGGAATAGTGGCCTCCTAGAGTACTCTGAAATAATCGGAAATTTCAGACATCTGCCTTTTTAAATGATACAAACCGCCGTACAAGCCAACCCTGTAACCCCCGCCCCACGATAAGAGCTCAGTGTGAGCGAACCATGGGCTTTCAATAATCCCATTACACTGTCCCCTTACATTCTCCTTAAACCCATCGCTTCCATGTCTATCTGTCAACCTCATTTAATCTGAGGGAAAATCAGTAATCAATCATTCATCCAAAGCCAAATCCTCTGCGGAAGGTAGATATATGTGGGACTCCGAAAGAAGATGTATAAAATAGAGGGGGCGAAACAGAGAAGAAGAAGAGAAGGACTCTGAAGGTTCCATTTGTTCTCCCTCAAATCATTGGAAGTCGAGCGCTTTGCTCTGTGCAGTTCTGCTGGGCCAGCAGACTCAAGCAACACGCGTGCTCTAGGCGCCCCCTAGTGGCAAAATGACAAACCAGCTCCTTGCGTCCGCTCAGCTGGAGTGAATCTGCGTCCCGATGACGCGCATGATCTCTTTCTGAATCTTAGGCTCTTGAGTGTTGATGTTGGCGTCTCCGACCTGCCCGTCCTCATACCTGAATGAAAGACGGGCAAACGAACGGAGAGATCATATGAGGATCTGGGCAGCTCTCTTAAGGGTAAAACTGACTACTGGTTTATCAACATTAATGAGAAAACAAAACTTCAGTCTTGTTTACCTAACTTTTGCAAGTATATCACTCATGTGGAAACAGGGTAATGCCTTTAAATATGTCCCAGTGGGTTAAGAAGATGTCACTTGTCAAGCAAACAGTAACAGCAAAAAAAAATTGCACTTAAGACCATAAAGTTATCCACCTCACTTTTTTTTTGCCAACATGCACTTTAGAATTGTAATCAGGGAGGGTTTTTCCCGCATAAACAGATTGTTGGTTTGTTTGCAGTTATTGTTTGCTGTAGAAGAGTCATGTTCTAACCCCACAGGCAAATCTTGAAATCAGTCTAAATGTCCACCTGCAGCCTCATGATATCTCTCTCACAGGCTGTATTTTTTTGTCTTACTTCGCAATAAATAAATAAGTAAATAAAGACTGCAGTTATCAGCATGAAACACTCGCTCAGAGAGAGTTTTTTCAGCTGACTGTTTTACATTCATCTTTAGCAGTGCGGCGCTTGGAGGCCGAAGTCTCGCAGCGACGCCCAGCTTACACGAAGAAGAAGCGAGTGCAGACATGATCGGACACAGGGCACACCCAGATATTGCCGTGCTTCTGCAGGTCCTTCGATGTTATAACTGTGGAAAAGCACAGGTCATAACACTGTTAGCTCCAGCTCAGCCTCTTTCAGCAGAGCACTGAGTCCTCTCACCTATCACACCATTTGTTTTATTCATATATGAAGAAAATGGAATACCAGACAGAGTGGAAACCGCAGCTCAGATTGTTATAGCAGAAACAAAAACCCACTGACACAGAAAACTCAACCAACCAGCAGAAATAATTTCATTTATAAAGTGTTTTCACAGAGAAAACCCTGCGCAGCCTGCCTCTGGAGTACGAGCATGGAGATTTTACTGTACCCCGCCATGACACAGGACCAGGAAATACTGGATTGGGGTCCATCCCACCATCTGTGTGTGTGTGTGTGTGTGCGCGTGTGCGTCAGGGCCACAATGTAGCCAAGATTTCTCTGAAACTATTATACCAAGATGCGTGAAATTTAATACGCTAAATAAGCTACTCATCTACGATCTACGTTGAGTTTGAAAATGGATGTCGAAGCATTATTTTACTGAGTTATGGCCCTTGATCGTGGCAGGGGATAGTGACGACAGTGTCATCTTATGTTTATTGTCATGTTGTGTCTTGAATAGGGTCCAACATGGATGAATATACATTTTGGCATTGGAGATTAACCCTTAGAGCGCTAAATGCAGCCATTGTTGCTCAATGATGTAAGATATCAAAATCAAAGCCGATGAAAACCTGTCATGTGGCAACTTGCTTTAAAAGAGCTCCAGCAGGGAAGCACTTTTAAACAAGCCACCATATAATAGGTTTGTAACAGCACAAGATAATTAAACTTATATTTTTTACAAATTTACTTCAGCTCTTTAAGAGTTAAGAGCAGAGACTCACATCTGTAACAGCAAATGAAATTCATTTCTAGGTCTTAGGAGGTGACTGACCCATCGGACTGCTCTCAGGAACAATTTACCTTGGTACAGTGCATTTATTTTTCTCATAATGTTAACTGGTTTATGGTACAATATTATATTTCCAGCTGAGATTGTTTACCTTCACAGAGAGCGATGCAGTTCAGATTGCGGCTCTGCAGAAACCTGGACTGTATTGGGCGGCTCTGGGAAAAGACGGTGTTTGGGAAAGACTGACGTTTAAACAGTAGCTTTCAAACACACAAACAGCCCTGCATAGTTAATCCGGCCAAAACTAATTTTGGAGTTATACAACACAGTAGTTTATTTATTGATCTGTTGAATCATATCATTGAAAAAAATGACTGTGCCTAGTAATTTCTGCGTGCTTTTTCAAGTAATTGATTTGAAATAAAATTGTAATTACACAAAATGGAGATTTGAAGCCATCTTGCCATCTAACATAAAGCATGTTAACCCTTAGAGCGCTGAAATATATTTTAAAAAATAGATAAATTAAATCATCTTGTGTTGTTGAAAACCTATCATTTGGCGACTTGTTTAATAAAGCTCCCCTGCAGGAGCAGTTTTCAACAACTTAGATTTTTACATCATTCAGCAACAATAGCTGCATTTAGCGCTCTAAGGGTTAATTTAAAATGACAGCGGATACCGCAGTTTTACTGTCGGTATGCGTACTCCATGTTACCGGAATACAAGTGATCCAGTCATTGAAATGACGAGCATATTGACAGTTTGAGCTGGAAAATAAACGCTGTAGCAGCTATACTCTGGAGTAGTGGCAGTGCCCCATGGAGCGCCGTACCTGTGGAATGGTATTCATGCGGTTATAGCGCTGAACCAGCTCATCTTTGGTGGGCATGCGGTGCTGACCTTTCCCCATCCCTAAATGCACAGCAAACGGTGACATCATGACCAGGTGAAATAATCTGTCTCCAAAAAATCAGCACTGTTCAGCACAGTCAGAACACAAACCTGTCTTCAAACCTCCAAGCACCCCTCTAACAGCGCATGTTCACTCGTACACACGACGCTGGATGTTAGAAATACAGTATGTTGCTTCGGTACATGCTGTAGTACAGTACATACCAACACCCACACTAAACCACGACAGTTATACACACTACACTCTCCAGCACAAGCACCACTGTTTAACACTCCACTCTCAAACACTTACAGAGCAATAAAATATGCACTTTACAAATTTAAACACTCAAAGCCCAGATGACATTGCTGTCGTATTTGGGATGTAACAGCTGTCACAAGATGGCCATGACGAAGGAAATCCACGTATTTCAAATCATATTTGTGACACAGTTATACTGATGTTGATAAATAATATGACAAAAGTTACCTAAATAACACATACAAAATAATGGGCTGACAACATCATGACATTTTTCATAAACCGGCTCAATCCGTTACGTCGGTTTGTGCCCGCTGTGATGTCACAAATATCAGAACTATGTCAGCAGCGTGTCACGGGCGCAGGTGAAGTAGGACCACATATGCCCATCATCACCGGCGTGAATGCAAACCATGCTACGTGTAAAGTACCTGCTCCAACACACTCCATTACGTGGACATTACACACACCAGCGCAGACACACACTATAAAATCTTCACTCTGCTTAATCCACTGTTACAGACTCAGTTAGATCTCATTCTGGCAGGAGTGAACTCAAATACACTCTGACAAAGTTAATATAACACTGCACACTTACTTTACTGTTTAGATACAGCATGTCTGCACTCATGAAAAGAAATTAAAGGCTGCAAAATGTCCCAAAAATTATAAACGAGGGGAGCAAGAAACGCCCCTCATAAATATTTAAAATTTAGCGAATAATCCTGAACTACAAACACTGTGTGCTTGTCACGAAAGGTATCGAATCACAAAACAAAATCAGCGAAAAGGCCGTCCCACTCATATCTAAGTCCAATAGGCTCTTTATGGGCTCTAATCAGTAATTTGAGCAACAAAACTAAATGTTATTGCATAATTTGATGCAACTCCTTCTTTGGAAATGAAAATTCGCCCTGCCAGTGTTGACACACACACAGTCCACACACTGTGGGTCATTATTGTCACCAAGTGACACACAACACCCACCAAGAAAAACCCCACCGGTCAAGCAACGAGAAACTTAAAACACGTTCATATTTACCCCGGAAGGAGCTATTTGATAGTGTTGGTGCACCGTAATGAAGAGAAGTGTGTTTCAATGTGTTTAGGTGTGTAACAGGAAAGATCTGTCTTTCTTATGTGCAGAATCAGAGCTTGTTTTAAATTACTGTTAGCTTGAAGAGTGAAATGAGTCACGATATCTAACTCAATGGCCCTAGTCTTATCCTCCTGATTCAGATCAATAAATAAGAGACACAGCCTCAGCACCAGCTGACTGACAGGAGCCCCTCCCTCTCCGTGTGAAACATTGCTGTAGCGGCCCGGTGCACACAGCTGGGTCATGCATGTACCAGCGCTGGGCTGCGGTGCACACAGCTGGGTCATGCATGTACCAGGGCTGGGCTGCGGTGCACACAGCTGGGTCATGCATGTACCAGCGCTGGGCTGCGGTGCAAGCAGCTGGGTCATGCATGTACCAGGGCTGGGCTGCGGTGCACACAGCTGGGTCATGCATGTACCAGGGCTGGGCTGTGGTGCACACAGCTGGGTCATGCATGTACCAGGGCTGGGCTGCGGTGCACACAGCTGGGTCATGCATGTACCAGGGCTGGGCTGCGGTGCACACAGCTGGGTCATGCATGTACCAGGGCTGGGCTGCGGTGCACACAGCTGGGTCATGCATGTACCAGGGCTGGGCTGCGGTGCACACAGCTGGGTCATGCATGTACCAGGGCTGGGCTGCGGTGCACACAGCTGGGTCATGCATGTACCAGGGCTGGGCTGTGGTGCACACAGCTGGGTCATGCATGTACCAGGGCTGGGCTGCGGTGCACACAGCTGGGTCATGCATGTACCAGGGCTGGGCTGCGGTGCACACAGCTGGGTCATGCATGTACCAGGGCTGGGCTGCGGTGCACACAGCTGGGTCATGCATGTACCAGGGCTGGGCTGCGGTGCACACAGCTGGGTCATGCATGTACCAGCGCTGGGCTGCGGTGCACACAGCTGGGTCATGCATGTGCCAGCGCTGGGCAGCTGGGAAGAGTTACAGCCTCACTGACAGGGGCCTTGGAGCCCCACTGAGGAGCCCGGGGCCAGTAAGGCACACCAGGAAACGGTCTCACGCAGCACTGGGACACACAGCTGACAGTGTCAAGAACATTTGCTTCTGTCATCCATTTTTATACCAAAATAGTTAAATTACATTGTAACTCATACGCATACAAAATTGTGCAGTTACAATATGCAAACTCACTACCAAATGAAATACGCACTCACATGCACACACACACGCACACACACATATACACACACGTGCGCACACACACACATACACACACTCAAACACCAGCATGTGAACACATTCACGTGTACAGACAAGTACACACACAAGTAGAAATACAAATGGCACATACTACACGCACATAAGCCCACACACGCGTTCACAAACACACACACACACACACACACACACACACACAAGTGCACATCTACACACTAATACTCACTCACTCACATGCACTCACAAACAACTTCATGCACACAAACACAGACAGACACACACTCACGCATATGCAAACACAATGACACACGGACACTAACTGACACACGGATGCACATGCACACACTCAGCGGCACACAGCAGGGCCGGTCTCCGATGCTCACACCGCTGGCGTCCACCGAATAAAGAAACAGCAAGTACAGCAAAGGGTTAACGGACGATGAGCACAGACCGTCTCCCTACCTGAGTATCCGAAGGAAATGCTGGAGATGGGGCTGAGGTAGATGCCCTTCCCGTACGCTGCGCCGTGCAGCTATCGTCCGAAAGAGCGGGAGGGGGAGGGGAGAGTAACTTAGAGCAGGAAGAGACAGACTCGGGCGCGAGAAACAGGAGGAGCCAGAGGCGGAGCCGACACGCAACACACAGGACTGCTTCTACAGGCCCCTCATTCAGTCAAAACTACAGTGGCTCCACTGGGACACATTTCCCATCTGTCTTCAGTGTCATGACTTTGAGGCCATCGGTAGTGCCGTCACTGAGGAACACCTCGTAATGATTACGGTGTTGGGTCTCGAGCAACAGACAAGCGGGCGTTTGAGGGTAATTGAATCTTGCGGACTCAGAGGACTGTAAAACTTGAGGAGATGTATGAGAGAAAGTAAAGCCGAGAGAAAACAGGAAATG
Organism: Gymnothorax reevesii; assembly: GCA_029721435.1. Taxonomy (NCBI): domain Eukaryota; kingdom Metazoa; phylum Chordata; class Actinopteri; order Anguilliformes; family Muraenidae; genus Gymnothorax; species Gymnothorax reevesii. Next base: position 5,560,830 of record CM056589.1, on the reverse strand, counting down.
AACACACAGGAATTGACCTCACACAAGGACGAAGACCAAGCAGACAGGCTTGTTTTTGTAATGGAAGCCCTTTATCACCTAAAACTGGACCTTTAGCTACCGTGAGGCGATATGGAACAGTAGGTACAATCAGGGAGAGAAGAAGGGAGGTGTTAATGAACAGGTAGAGAGGGGAGGAATAAGGAGAGAGAGATGGAGGTGAAAGGTGAGCTACAGAGCGATGGACGTGACGGGTCGGGAGGTGCACATTTTTAGATGCAGGATGAGAATCCAAGACAAGGAAATGGGAGGAGTTACAGGCTGAAATTCCATTGGTTTGAAGGTGGCTGACGAGACGAAGACGAAAGGAACTGTTTTTTTGGAAACATTTTCAACCATTTCCTGTTCTAGAACTCCACTGCCTTCATTCACCTACTGCAAACGTTTAGAATGTTTCGTTATGAACACTCTCGTCACAGATTAATGAAATTAGGTCGACGACATAGAAGAGTGAGCAGCTCGGCCAATAGGAACAGCACAAGCCAGAGGCAGGCGCTCAGCACGGCAGCACAGGATTCAGCTCCGCTAAACTGCTTAAATATGTTGTTAATCCAGCTACTGCTGATTACGAGCAGGGTAATTAATGCCCAGCAGCACAAGCCTAAAGAAACTGACCCCTCCGTAGACGTCACTACCATAAAACTATTATCACTTACTGATGTCATCAGATCAGCCACAGTACCTTAAATGTGCCGCAAAGGCTGTAAAAAAATAGGACATTTGCTGTATGTTGAAAAAGCAGCAGGAATACTTCCTGATATAATAATACAGTTTCTGTGAGAAAAGAATGCCACACCTATGGTCAGACACACTGATGGGTCTCTGATGTTACGCGACTGCCACACTTCCACTGGATCTAGGATTTTTCACTGAGGCCAATTCAATTATGATTTCCAGACCGAATGACTTGGTCTTAAATTAATCAGCAAAAAAAAGATCTTAATTATCTTCATCTTGATGCAAATATATTGCATGAAGAATTTCCCTCTGTAGAATATTATATAACGATTGATAATGTAGCTGTGCAATTGTAGAGACTCGGTGACCAGATAAACAAAGCTCTGTCACAAAATTTATCTGTAGTATTAGAGTCTGTACATATGACCACTCAACATGAAGAAATAAAGGGAGACTCAAAACTCAATGTAAGAAAGAGTGCAGAATCCACTCAGGTTTGTTCTGGATTATGATGATCAATAGCCTTCGGAAGAGAATAATACTCACCTTTCTAAATCCCATTAGCCACTGACCAATGATGCTGGATGTAGGAACATAAGCGTTAGCGATTGCTGAGGCCGTATTCACTGTGAGGTACTTCAGCATGAAACGTCAGCGATAGCTGAGGCCGTATTCACTGTGAGGTACTTCAGCATGGAGCGTCAGCGATAGCTGAAGCCGTATTCACTGTGAGGTACTTCAGCATGGAGCATTAGTGATAGCTGAAGCCGTACTCACTGTGGGGTACTTTAGCATGAAGTGGTAGTGATAGCTGAGGCCGTATTCACTGTGAGGTGCTTTTGCATGAAGCGATAGCTGAGGCCGTATTCACTGTGAGGTACTTTAGCATGAAGCGTTAGTGATTGCTAAGGCCGTATTCACTGTGAGGTACTTCAGCATGAAGCAATAGGGATAGCTGAGGCCGCATTCACTGTGGGGTACTTTAGCATGAAGCGGTAGCAATAGCTGAGGCGGTATTCACCGTGAGGTACTTTAGCATGAAGCGTTAGTGATAGCTGAGGCTGTATTCACTGTGAGGTACTCTAGCATGAAGCGTTAGTGATTGCTGAGGCCGTATTCACTGTGAGGTACTTTAGCATGAAGCGATAGTGATAGCTGAGGCCGTATTCACCGTGAGGTACTTTAGCATTAAGCGTTAGCGATAGCTGAGGCTGTATTTACTTTGAGGTACTTTAGCATTAGGCGTTAGCGATAGCTAAGGCTGTATTCACTGTGAGGTATTTTAGCATGAAGCGTTAGCAATAGCTGAGGCCGTATTTACTGTGAGGTACTTTAGCATGAGGCGTTAGCGATAGCTGAGGCTGTATTCACTGTGAGGTATTTTAGCATGAAGCGTTAGCGATAGCTGAGGCCGTATTTACTGTGAGGTACTTTAGCATGAGGCGTTAGCGATAGCTGAGGCTGTATTCACTGTGAGGTATTTTAGCATGAAGCGTTAGTGATAGCTGAGGCCGTATTCACTGTGAGGTACTTTAGCATGAAGCGTTAGCGATAGCTGAGGCCGTATTCACTGTGAGGTACTTTAGCATGAAGCGTCAGGGATAGCTGAGGCCGTATTCACCGTGAGGCACTTTAGCATGATGCGCTAGTCATAGGTGAGGCCGTATTCACTGTGAGGTACTTTAGCATGAAGCGATAGTGATAGCTGAGGCCGTATTCACCGTGAGGTACTTTAGCATTAAGCGTTAGCGATAGCTGAGGCCGTATTTACTGTGAGGTACTTTAGCCTTAGGCATTAGCGATAGCTGAGGCCGTATTCACTGTGAGGTACTTCAGCATGAAGCGTCAGCGATAGCTGAGGCCGTATTCACAGTGAGGCACTTTAGCATGATGCGCTAGTTATAGCTGAGGCCGTATTTACTGTGAGGTACTTTAGCATGAAGCGTTGGCTATAGCTGAGGCTGTATTCAGCGTGAAGTACTTTAGCATGAAGCATTAGCGATAGTTGAGGCTATATTCACCGTGAGGTACTTTAGCATGAAGCGTTAGCAATAGCTGAGGCCGTATTTACCATGAGGTACTTTAGCATGCAGCGTTAGCGATAGTTGAGGCAGTATTCACTGTGAGGTACTTTAGCATGAAGCGTTAGCGATAGCTGAGGCCATATTCACTGTGAGGTGCTTTAGCATGAAGCGATAGCTGAGGCCGTATTCACTGTGAGGTACTTTAGCATGAAGCGTTAGTGATAGCTGAGGCCGTATTCACCGTGAGGTACTTTAGCATGAAGCGTTAGTGATAGCTGAGGTCGTATTCACTGTGAGGTACTCTAGCATGAAGCGTTAGTGATTGCTGAGGCCGTATTAACTGTGAGATACTTTAGCATGAAGCGATAGTGATAGCTGAGGCCATATTTACTGTGAGGTACTTTAGCATAAGGCATTAGCGATTGCTGAGGCCGTATTCACCGTGAGGTATTTTAGCATGAAGCGTTAGCGATAGCTGAGGCTGTATTTACTGCGAGGTACTTTAGCATAAGGCATTAGCGATAGCTGAGGCCGTATTCACTGTGAGGTACTTTAGCCTGAAGCGTTAGCAATAGCTGAGGCCGTATTCACTGTGAGGTACTTTAGCATGAGGAGACCAGAGGGAGAAGCTGCTCTGGACACACAATGTAACTGATGCTCTTAGTGGTCCACCTTTGCTATCGGAGAGACCGACAGATAACCCCGGCGAGCCCAGTGAACGCCGCGGTCCCCGTCCTCTTCAGACAAAGGGGAGACGCGGTGTCCACTGCCGTCAGAGCTGGAAAGAGCAGCGCCAGACAAGAACCAGGCAGTTACCGGTGGGTCTGTCCGGTTTAAAAAGAAAAAAATGAAAAATAACAAACAACCCATCGCTACTGGGAGGAACGTGGCATCCGTTACTGTCAAAATGGATCAGCTGGACAGCAGGCCTGGGGTCATGAGGACAGGCTCTGTCCATGGGAGGGTGCGTCTCAGTTTGGGCTAACTGCGAGTGCTACATACCTGCAGTTTGGTATAAGAGGCATTGACTAGTCCATTTCTCAGAATGGAGTGCCAGTTCTCTATGTGGGACCCACTAGAGCAGTGTGGAGAGAGAGAGAGAGAATGAGCTGACGACAGGAAAAACACTTTTCAAACACACGGCACCGCGTGAGACCTTCGCCGAGGTCTGCAGCAGCTACAGAATGCAGTCAGGACTGACAAACTCTAAAACGTTTGATGGGTCCAGACTCAAACAACGTCTACTCATCAGCTTTAAGGCAATGACATTTTAACTTTCTGTTAGATTTTTTTGATCTTCAAAGTCACAGAAAAGCAAATACCAACACCAGACTTTATTTGTGTTAGTCGATGTTAGCAACACAAAAGGACTGAATCTCACCCCAATGCTCAGTGTTGCTCAAGCAAACTTCTACAGGCTGAGAAAAGCCGACTCAGTAGTGAAAAAAACACCTCAAATAATTCAGAATTGTTTTGATTCCATTCCTGAAACCAGGCCATGTGTCCATATGCCAGTAGCCGCATCGATCGGGAACATAACCGTCTTTTATCGACTGGGTTGGCAGCCCTTGTTTCTTCTAGCAGTTGACAATTGATAGATACAAAGCAACTGGCTTTGCCATCTCTCATTTATTTTCAATAAAATAAGCCCTGCATTGTGTAAAAACGCTAGTCCACTGGGACTATTCAGCAGTGCGCAAAACCTCACTCTGTAATCCTGAAATAAAAGGCTGAGGTCAGAAAGATACAGTTTTGCTGCTATTCTGAGCAGGAAAAGAAGTAAAAAAATGGACACGGAGTGTACAATAGACTCTCTCGGGAAAACGCTCCTCATCTCCCTCGCTTCGAGGCAACATACAAGCGCTCTATTAGTTCCCGCTTGACGCACACAGACAGAAGCGGTGGCAGTCGGCCCCTCGATCTAGCGCTCGTGACCCCAATGACAGCTCCCGGGTGATGGACGGAGAGCGTTAGCATTCAGCATGATGACTGCCCTGCTTTTGGCTTGTTATTGTACCCCGGCGTGCCATTAGACTCACTGAAAGGCAAAGGTGCTCCCGTACAGCTTCTTGGCCGTGCGAAAGCGAGCCTCCTTCGCCGGGGGACTGCTGAGCAGGAGGAACTGATGAGACGTGTGCATGAACTTCAGTTGCTGCAGACAGATTAGCACCGGAGAGAGTAACAGAGAGTAAAACAGGTGTAATTCAGCTGCTTTCAAACAGGGAAGGGATAGAAGGCAGGCAAGGGCCAGTAATTCCCCACTGTAACAGTAATTCCACACTGTAATTTCTCAATGTACTTCTCCACTGTAACAGTAATTCCACACTGTAATTCCTCAATGTACTTCTCCACTGTAACAGTAATTCCACACTGTAATTCCTCAATGTAATTCTCCACTGTAACAGTAATTCCACACTGTAATTCCTCAGTGTAAAAGTAATTCCACACTGTAATTCCTCACTGTAACAGTAATTTCCACCTGCAATTCTCCACTGCAACAGTAATTTCCCACTGTAATTCCCCACTGTAAAAGTAATTCAACACTGTAATTCAGCACTGTATTCCACACTGTAATTCTCCACTGCAACAGTAATTCCACACTGTAATTCCCCACTGTTACAGTAATTCCACACTAATTCCCCACTGTGACAGTAATTCCACACTGTAATTCAACACTGTCATTCTCCACTGTAACAGTAATTCCACACTAATTCCCAACTGTGACAGTAATTCCACACTGTAATTCCTCAATGTAATTCTCCACTGTAACAGTAATTCCACACTAATTCCCCACTATGACAGTAATTCCACACTGTTATTCCTCAATGTAATTCTCCACTGTAACAGTAATTCCACACTGTAATTCCTCACTCAAACAGTAATTCCTCAATGTAAATCTCCACTGTAACAGTAATTCCACACTGTAATTCCTCACTGTAATTCCCCACTGTAACAGTAATTCCACACTGTAATTCCTCAATGTAATTCTCCACTGTAACAGTAATTCCACACTAATTTCCCACTGTGACAGTAATTCCACACTGTAATTCCTCAATGTAAATCTCCAATGTAACAGTAATTCCACACTGTAATTCTTCACTGAAACAGTAATTCCACACTGTAATTCCCCACTGTAACAGTAATTCCACACAAATTCCCCACTGTGACAGTAATTCCACACTGTAATTCCCCAATGTAATTCCTCACTGTAACAGTAATTTCACACTGTGAATCCTCACTGTAACAGTAATTCCCACCTGCAATTCTCCACTGCAACAGTAATTTCCCACTGTAATTCTCCACTGTAATAGTAATTCAACACTGTAATTCAGCACTGTATTCCACACAATAATTCTCCACTGCAACAGTAATTCCACACTGTAATTCTCCACTGTAACAGTAATTCCACACTAATTCCCCACTGTGACAGTAATTCCACACTGTAATTCCTCAATGTAATTCTCCACTGTGACAGTGATTCCACACTGTAATTCCCCACTGTACCAGTAATTCCCACCTGCAATTCTCCACTGTAACAGTAATTTCCCACTGTAATTCTCCACTGTAACAGTAATTCCCCACTGTAAAAGTAATTTCACACTGTAATTCAACACTGTAATCCACACTGAAATTCTCCACTGCAACAGTAATTCCACACTGTAATTCCCCACTGTGTCTGTAATTCCACACTGTAATTCTCCACTGTAACAGTAATTTCCCACTGTAACTGTAATTCCCCACTGTAATTCTCCACTGTAACAGTAATTCCCTGCTGCAATTCCCCACCGTAACAGTAATTCCACACTGTAATTCAGCACTGTATTCCACACTGTAATTCTCCCCGTAATTTTCCACTGTAACAGTAATTCCCCACTGTAATCCTCCTCTGTAACAGTTATCTCTCACTGTTATCCTCCACTGTAACAGTATCATTCTACTGTCACAAAAGGGACACACATGGGCCCACCCTGACCTACCCTGCTCAGCGGTAGCTTGACGATGTGGGACCTGTTGCTGGAGATGATCCTGGAAGAGAAAGGAGAGCATGAGAAGCCCTGCAGCACAGATCTTCACATCCTGACCCTGAATCCAAGCACAGCCCTGCTTTTCTGTCCTCCCAAGTAATTAACTCAGTAACAGAACAGCTTTCTTTACACCCGACTCCCAGCTAAAGGGAGGGCGGAAAACCCAGCAGTAGTGGGTCCATGATGTGATGATCCTGCCCTGAAAAAGCCTGGACCGCACAGGAGTGAAACGGAGTCCCTCTCACCACTGAAGTAAGGGGTGCGCCAGAGGGTCCAGCCTGTCCATCTGTTTCTTTATCTCCAAATACGACCCCTGTCAAAAACACACACACACACACACACACACACACACACACACACACACAATAGCTAGCTCAACAGCTTGGAGGCACTTTACTCATGCTTAACTTTTAGCCAAATATATTTTTAGCCAAATATAACAGGTTTATCTTTTGTGAATGAATTTGAATACGTCTGCCGTGCATAGCTCAGGTACAGATGACACAGTGGCAGCGATGAGTTTCCCCTCGTCACAGTGAAACTGCTTTGGGTCTACAGAGAATTGTGTTATTATTATAACCCAATAACCTGAGGTGGCCTATATCTCTGTGGCTCAGGAATCCCTTGAAATGAATGACTAGTCTTGACCTGCTTTCAATCATTAATTTAAATTAATTTTATTTCAACTCTGAAAACATTCAACCTTATCAGGTGGGGCAACTTTTCCTTGTTAAGTGAACAGAAGAAAGAAAAAGCATCTTTTTGACATGAAATTACATTTCAATCAACTGTTGTTCGTTTGTGGGTACTTGTTACCAATTTTTGCTATCTACGTAATAATTAAACAGTCGTGAAGCAAATGTTAGGAAGTGCTGGATGTGCTGAAAATAAACAGGGACATTTGTATAGCAGTTAATCTTTTTTGTAAAGCGAATGAAATATTTTTCATTTAATCCTTGCATCATTGCATTAAGAAGGAAGCTGTAAGTCTAACTGCCAATGGCATACTCTTATGATTGATTAAGCAGAATGATTGAAAATTGCCCAAGAAATTTCCGTACCCACGAAAAAACAAAATTACAATAAATACGTTGTCAAGTCCAAGCCTAGCAACAGATTGCAATTAAACAATTTGATGTAAGAACACAAGGTTTTAAAACTCACTATAAAGCGCATATGCTCTGACATCAAGCCAATATTGAGTAAACCTGGAAGGCATTTTCCAAAAGTTCCATTTTTAGTGACGAAAAACCAGAGATGGGGACTCGAGTGCATAGACAGTAAAAGAAGTGGACGGCGGGATGGCGCTATTTTCAGCGGGAGAGTGTGAAGCACAATCGAACGAGTTTTCAGTTGGCACCACGCCTACTGCGCAGGCTCGAAGTCAGCTCGCTGACGTAAACTAACGTCCTGAGAAGCGGTAACTCGTCTGGTAGATGTATCGTAAGCATAATTCCCAGCGAGCAAGCGATTGCGTCTGTCAGTGTCGTCTGATTCTGTTCGATGTTATAATATTTTGCGAATTATTACTTCATCGGTACTTCACTTCCTTAGCGATGAGGCTTAATCGTCTTCTGTTTATGATTCATTATGGGCTTCTGGTCTAAACAGTTCGGTTATTTACGTCCTGTGCGACAGAAAGTCGCCGGCATTTCACGTCACGTTTAGCCTAGCCCGGTGCCATCGGCTAATGACGCTTACCATTAGACCATAATGTTACATACGAAGTAAAGACGTCTGGTACAAAATGTAGTTTCTCTGTAGAAAATACTATCGCTAACATGAAGGCTCATAATGTTTTTAGTGTAAAGTTATTTGATGTCAAAAGTCAGGCAAAATGAATGGGGGTGAATGGAGAAGCTACCGCTAGTTGATCGTTTGCTATCCTCTCTAGAGCATTCATTTGAGCTTCAACTTCCAGGTGTATTCCTACCCTCTTGCTCGAGTCAATGGGTGCATCTCAAAGCGTAGGCTGTATCCTTCGAAGGCTGCACTTTTTGGGGTCGTCGCTTAATTCCATCTGCCGAACTGATGTTACGTCATTTCATTTCCGTTAAACAGCTTTGGTTTAAGTGAGTTGTCACTGATTTACCTAACCTCAACCTTAACACTAACCATTAACCCAAAACCTACCCCTAAATTTCACCTTTTCTCTTGCCCTCAATGATAGATTAGCAGATGGAAGTAAGTGACGACCCCTAAAAATGCAGCCTGCAAAGGATATAGCCTAGGCCTTGAGAAACGGCCATTGGGTGCATCTCAAAGCCTGCTGCCGCCTAGGGGTCATCGCTTACTTCAATCTGCCAAACTGACATTTAGGGTAAGGGACAAGGTTAAATTTAGGGTTAGGTTCAGGTCTAGGTTTAGGGTTTTGGGTTGGAGTTAAGGTTAAGGAAACCAGTTACAACTCGCTTAAACCAACCCTGTTTAACGGAGATGAAATTATGTTACGTCAGTTTGGCAGATGGAATTGAGTGACGACCCCTAAAAATGCAGCCTTCTAAGGATGCAGCCTAGACTTTGAGATGCACCCTTTTTTGTGACTTGGACTCCAGTCGCTGTTTTGATGACTTGTGACTTGACAAAAAATAAAAGACTTTCGACTCGACTCGGACTTGGAAGTTAAAGATTCGGGACTTGACTTGACTTCAGACACGACGACTTGAATGACTTGAGTGTTATTCAGTTCATGATTTCAGTTTGAATATAAAATTAATAAATTAGCCAAATTAAAAAAAATAATATCGATTACCCGGTAGGCTGAGAATGGCGTTGTCATGATTGGATCACTACCCTTTCAATCAGTCATGCCCTCTCTATGTACCTTACGTGTTTAGTGGAGAAACATGCCCTCTTATATCAGATACAGGCATCAACCACTGAATGTATAAAACAGGCATCAACATGTCAGCGGGAGTGGTACCGAGAGTCATCGTCTTCGGCCTTTTTTTTCTCCTCGTAATTTCCATTTTGACGGCAAAGGATGATCAGCACAGTGCAAGACATGCGGCCAGGGGCGGAGCTAAGCTCTCACCCGAAGCATTACAAGGGGCCCCTCAGATCGTCATTGCAGTCAAATGTAAAATAATGGATAGGTCTGCATCATATTCTATCCTAACCAACACAAATCGTGACTTATTGAGCCAAGCAAACTTATGTTTCAGATATAATACAGTGAAGCCACTTTGTCAATCAAATGGTTCAGAAGGAAGAGGGAAAAAGGAAAAAGTCACCAGTGCTTTGGTATTAAAAGCATATAGGGAATGGTTGCTAGACTTATATTAAACGAGAATAGTCATTTCATTCATTCCAAGCCTTTAGTGAGGACAAAAGTAGTCATTTTCATTTATTCCAAGCCTTCGGCCAGGTAAAAGTGAGAATTACTACATGAGTTTCATTAATTTGATTTGTCGGCAAGGCTGGATCTTCCCATTTTTTGCCACAAGCCGGTCGAGCTTGTGAGAGAAAGAGTCACAAGCCCTCAGAAGATTTAACAAGCCCGACTGAAAAAGACTGGAATATCACATGAAATTAAATTGCACAGGTACAAACGTGATTAAAACACTTTATACAAATCTAAAACAAATTTAAATAAATAAAAAACGCTAACAGTTTAAATGAAGCAAATTATTTCATTTCTTGAGTTCGTACACTGCTCGGCCAAAAGATTCACTTCTTGGATTTAACTAAACAAGAAGGTAAGAGCCTTCCATAATTATAATAATTACTGCAGTGATTAATACGTTTCAGCTGGAAATGAGTTATTTAACCCTAACTGCTGCAGTGAGTAGCTTATCATTTTTAAGCAGCGATGTCAGATCATATCCTGCAGCCATGGAAATGCTGTTGTTGTACTGTTTCAGAAGGGTCAAATTATTGGCCTGCATGAGGTAAAGAAAACAACTGAGATTTCTGAAACTAATGAAATTAAGTTAAGAACTGCGATTAAGAGCTGTAAATTCAGATTTGGTTAAGATACGAAATATCAAAGCTTATTACCCTGCCAAAACAACGACCACAAGCGTATACATGAGCACAAAGAAATAAAAATAAAGAAACGTTACATTACTACAAAGAGTGAGATAACGACGTTGATCTTTAGGTCATGGGCATTCTGTCAAAGTGGTCGTGAACCCACGGATTAGCTTTCGGGGGAGCTCCATTTTCTGGAGCGCACCACAACATAACCATGTCACCTGCACATGCAAAGATAAAAGTGTGTGGCAGCGCGGTCAGTAACAGGGTTACTGCGAAAAACTTTGTACAAATACCACTGCTTGGAGTTAATATTTCATAGGGGCCCAAGTGAATGTCAAATTTATGGGAAGAAAACGAAATTGGCAATTACCTTGGAAAGAATTCCTGCACAGCGATAATTGGGTCAGTTAAAATGTCCAAAAACGCATTTCTGTGCAGTTACCTCACGAGTGCAATATCTGACATAAAGACAGGACATAAGTGACTTGAAAAAGCACGCGATGAGACGGACGAAAGCTGCAATATTTAACGATTTTTAAGTATATTTAAAACAACGCCACAATGTCACCTAAAGTGCCTGCATTAACCCCATAAAATGACCAATTAACTGTACACTAACTGCTCGTGGTGTGGCAACTGCTTGAAGCCAAATGAACTCTAATGTTGGTAGCTTTGCTACGCTCTCCTCCAGTTCCTTCTTTTCTTTTTTGACTTCTGCATTTATGTTTGAGTGGAATGACTGCTCGCAAGTTTGCAAATATGATGATGCTCAGATTTTGCGTTTGAACTCAGAGGTTACAGACATTAACGTGGTCACATGATCAAATCAAATACAGACTTCACATTGGGCAACTCATTACCCTGCAATCATCTTGACAATTTGCATATCAGTATGAAAGAAAAATACCAAATAAAATAAGAAAATAGTTGATTTCAGTAATAGTCTTTAAAACGTGGGTGTATTAAGCATGAAAACTTCATATAATAGTTATGAATAATTTTTCAAAAAAAAAAAAAAAACCCATGACAGTGACTAGATGACCGACATGGGGTTTATATACTGACCATTATGCAAATTATATAACTCAAGAGTACAAGTGGTTTTAGTGCGCCTAATGACTGATATGGTTGGTTTTTCTGTGTGACGTAATGAGAATGTGGCTCAGTGAAACTGCGGCGGGGGCTCCCAATGACCATGGGCCCTGGGGCGGCCGCCCACCTGGCCCCCGCGGTAGCTCCGCCTATGCATGCGGCATAAACATCTCGGACAGCCAGATGACAACTTCACACTTTGTTTGTCATTTGAAGAGCCATTCTGCCCAGTAAGTGCTTGTCAGTAAGCTAATATTATCCCGTTAGCCTAGCTTGCAGGGGTAACGCAAACTTCGACCGCCGGTGGTTCAAAAAAAAAAAAGCGATAACTAAAGCTGATGCTCTTGCTACCGAAGCCAGCCTGACTGGCCTGATCCATAGGAAGAAATATATATAAATATATATATAGTCGTTTTTGCTCATCTTGTTTATTAGCGGAATGGGATGACATAATAGGCAATTAAACTTCAGATTGCGGGTCATTCATTGGGCATGTTTGGCATTTTTAGCACAATTATAATTTTTAGAGCTGGCGCATTAAAGCTGTAAGCTAAGTGGCTAAGTTGAGTGAATACCATTTATGTTCATGCAGCTTAGAAATTTGTAAATTGCAATTTAATTATATGTGAATTCACTTTATCCAATTTATTTCTTCAGTAATTTAGTTTTTTTTTTTTGTTTGTTTAGAATAGGCTATATAATTAACATTGTTTGAATCAAGTGAACTGGTTTATTCTGTATTGCGGTTTCAAAGGAAAAACAAAGCATCCCTTACGGTACTTTGCTGGATTGGACTGTAACGTCAGTGGTTTTCTTTTAGTACAAATTAAAAACCCAACAAATTAAATCAGTTCATGGCAACAATGAAAACAAATTATTATAATTGCACCCAATTCTTTATTGAATGTTATTCCCACTTTGTGTCTATTTGAGAGACACGATCAGAGTCCATAAGAATTTTTGACTTACTGATTGTAATAGTTTACAGTGAAACGATATTGGGACTTAACTTCTTGTTCACATATGGGATGAAGCAGGTTTATTAAATAAATAAAAATCTATGAAGTGGAAAGTGTTATGATACAGTCAAATACAAGCCTCAGCCCATTGTGCAGTCATACTTTAACCTCGCAAGTGAAACAGGAGAATCGGTAAGTGGAGGACGAGTAGAAGGGTCTGAACAGAGTTTAAAATTGAAGCACCCATTACTAAAACCCCATACGTCACACTTGACTTGACTTGACTTGTGGGGTTTTAGTAATCAGTGCTTCAATTGTTGAATCCTCCCTGGGAATCTTTTTCTAAGAACAATAAGCTGTTACTTGTTTTTCTATGGACTGAATGTTAAAAATGGAAGTGTTTAGAGTTCTTGGTGTCTCAAGATGATACAGATGAAACATACAGATGTTTCTGATGCTCTATAATATGTTTATTCTTTCAGATTTTTATATGTTTGCCTTTTTTCTTGTTATTCACAAGGCGACTAAAATATTTCAAATGCTGTTGGTAGAAGTGAGGCAGAAGTGATCTTCTTTAGATTGAAAGCCATCAATAAATAACTATGAATTAATTTATGTTTTGTTTGATTCCATGATGTATTTTACTGAATATCGGTAATTAGAATGCAAATCCAAATTACTGTCATATATTTTAAACAGGTTGGACACATTGGCCAATGATGTTTAGATTACTAACAGTTACTTATACCTGGTCTTTTCACTTTATCAAGATCAGATTCTGCAGGTAAAATTGCAATAATGAGGTGACTTGACCTGGACTTGACCTTTTACAGGACTTGACTTGACTTGACTCGCCCAAGAAAAAATGACTTACTTGAGACTTGCACATGTGTGACTTGGTCCCATCTCTGCTAAAAACCCACTTTGCGTGTGGACGAAAGGCTCAAACGCAAAGAAAACATTAGCTCTTGTCTTATCCGCATGAGGAGAACCGGGTATGTATGTAGAGCGCTATTTTTTGATATCCCACCATTTGTGAGATGGGAATCGCTACAGGCAGAACTAGACAGGCATATCTACAGCCAGCTTACCTGAGTCATCTCCCGAATAGACATTACACTGTCCAAAGCTTTCTGAAGCCTCTCGTAGTTCTTCTTCTGTAGCCAAAGAGGTGCAGAGAGGAGGAGTAACATGCATTTTATTTACTTTGGGCCTCTGCTTGTTACCAGCCTCAATAGCCATGCTAACTGCAAGCCGTAATGCAGGAATTGTTTTCAGATGGTCTGAGCATGTTATCGGGGTTAACTTCAACAAGGCTAGTTAGAAAGCTCAATACAACTGCAGTGAAAGATTTTTTTTCAGTATTTTTGCAGGTGTTTATATGTATGTTGGTATGTTTTTCTGTTTCTGGACAATTCTTATGAATATTTAAATGTGGCAACTTTTTAAGATGTGGTCACAAAGCTCACTGAACCTGTTATAATCAGGACTGCTGTACTGAAAATAACACATCGCTGTCACTGCAGGCGCAGTTCCAGATGGTCTCTAGTGATATGTACATCTTACAATCAATTAATCAGGTAATGCACTCATATCAAAGCATATAAGAGAAAATGGGAAAAAATGATTCTTCTTAGATGGTTCTGCTATAATTACATTATCATTTTAAGAGGATTTGAAAATTGGGGCTCAGAATGCAATGTATTTCGTACCTTGGGATTGAAGGCCAGGGTTTTAGGGTCATTTGGGTCGACAACAGAAGGGTAGGGCTCAAAGATGATGCTCTTCCGGGGCGATTCCAGCGCTGCCCGGCACATGGCAACCAGCAGATCCACCACCTGAGAACCAGGAGAGCACAGGCTCAACAGAACCGTTCACAAAAACTGCCAGCTACTAACACAGGCTCAACAGAACCGTTCACAAAAACTGCCAGCTACTAACACAGGCTCAACAGAACCGCTCACAAAAACTGCCAACTACTAACACAGGCACAACAGAACAGTTCCAAAAACTACCAACTACTAACACAGGCTCAACAGAACCACTCACAAAAACTGCCAACTACTAACACAGGCTCAACAGAACCGCTCACAAAAACTGTCAACTACTAACACAGGCTCAATAGAACCGCTCACAAAAACTGCCAACTACTAACACAGGCTCAATAGAACCGCTCACAAAAACTGCCAACTACTAACTCAGGCTCAACAGAACCGCTCACAAAAACTGCCAACTACTAACACAGGCTCAACAGAACCGCTCACAAAAACTGCCAACTACTAACACATGCTCAACAGAAACACAAAAACTGTCAACTACTAACACGCACTCAACAGAACCGCTCACAAAAACTGTCAACTACTAACACATGCTCAACAGAAACGCTCACAAAAACTGTCAGCTACTAACACACACTCAACAGAAACAAAAAAACTGTCAGCTACTAACACACTTCACAGAAAAACAAAAACTGTCAATTACTAACACACGCTCAACAGAAACACAAAAACTGTCAACTACGCACACGCTCAACAGAAACGCTCACAAAAACTGTCAACTACTAACACATGCTCAACAGAAACATTCGCAAAAACTGTCAGCTACTAACACATGCTCAACAGAAACACAGAAATTATCAACTACTAACACAGACTCAACAGAACCGCTCACAAAAACTGTCAACTAACACACGCTCAACTGAAACACAGAAACTATCAACTACCAACACAGACTCAACAGAACCGCTCACAAAAACTGACAACTACTAACACATGCTCAACAGAAACACAAAAACTGTCAACTACTAACACGCACTCAACAGAACCGCTCACAAAAACTGTCAACTACTAACACATGCTCAACAGAAACGCTCACAAAAACTGTCAGCTACTAACACACACTCAACAGAAACAAAAAAACTCTCAGCTACTAACACACACTCAACAGAAACAAAAAAACTGTCAGCTACTAACACACTTCACAGAAAAACAAAAACTGTCAATTACTAACACACGCTCAACAGAAACACAAAAACTGTCAACTACGCACACGCTCAACAGAAACGCTCACAAAAACTGCCAACTACTAACACATGCTCAACAGAAACATTCGCAAAAACTGTCAGCTACTAACACATGCTCAACAGAAACACAGAAATTATCAACTACTAACACAGACTCAACAGAACCGCTCACAAAAACTGTCAACTACCACCCGCTCAACTGAACCACAGAACCTACCACCTACCAACACAGACTCAACAGAACCCCTCACAAAAACTGACAACTACTAACACATGCTCAACAGAAACACAAAAACTGTCAACTACTAACACGCACTCAACAGAACCGCTCACAAAAACTGTCAACTACTAACACATGCTCAACAGAAACGCTCACAAAAACTGTCAGCTACTAACACACACTCAACAGAAACAAAAAAACTGTCAGCTACTAACACACACTCAACAGAAACAAAAAAACTGTCAGCTACTAACACACTTCACAGAAAAACAAAAACTGTCAATTACTAACACACGCTCAACAGAAACACAAAAACTGTCAACTACGCACACGCTCAACAGAAACGCTCACAAAAACTGCCAACTACTAACACATGCTCAACAGAAACATTCGCAAAAACTGTCAACTACTAACACATGCTCAACAGAAACATTCGCAAAAACTGTCAACTACTAACACATGCTCAACAGAAACACAGAAATTATCAACTACTAACACAGACTCAACAGAACCGCTCACAAAAACTGTCAACTAACACACGCTCAACAGAAACACAGAAACTATCAACTACTAACACAGACTCAACAGAACCGCTCACAAAAACTGCCAACTACTAACACATGCTCAACAGAAACACAAAAACTGTCAACTACTAACACGCACTCAACAGAACCGCTCACAAAAACTGTCAACTACTAACACATGCTCAACAGAAACGCTCACAAAAACTGTCAGCTACTAACACACACTCAACAGAAACAAAAAAAACTGTCAGCTACTAACACACTTCACAGAAAAACAAAAACTGTCAATTACTAACACACGCTCAACAGAAACACAAAAACAGTTAACTACGCACACGCTCAACAGAAACGCTCACAAAAACTGTCAACTACTAACACATGCTCAACAGAAACATTCGCAAAAACTGTCAACTACTAACACATGCTCAACAGAAACACAGAAATTATCAACTACTAACACAGACTCAACAGAACCGCTCACAAAAACTGACAACTACTAACACACGCTCAACAGTAACACAAAAACTGTCAACTATTAACACAGACTCAACAGATATGCTCACAAAAACTGTAAACTACTAAATTAACCTGTATATAAATCATTCACAATAACAAGTGAGAGAGAGAGAGAGGGAGAGTCGAGTCGAGTTGAGTCACCTCAGCTCCAGTGGCGACCTCCTCGGCGGCCCCGGACATCACTCCCAGGGTGTAAAAGGAGAAGACACACAACTCCCTCGTACACACTGCCGGCTGCACAGAGCACTGAACAGGATCAGACAAACTCCCACACACACATGCACAACACAAACACGCTCATGTACTGCAGCTAGTGCCAAAACTGTTGGTATAACAAGTAGTGATTCATATTTCAGTGCCTCTTAGAAGCTGAAAAATATTCCAGTAATTTCCCTTAAATGATGAAATCGTTTTACATAGTATATTAGATATCATAATTATTTCAATGTATACTAAATGTCAGTTTTCTTTGTGAATTCCACAGTCATGATTCAATGGACTCCTCATGAAAATCACCTCGAGATTGTGCCATTGAGAGCGGACACATTGTAAAAGAATACAGTACACAGTATTTGCGATTAAAAGTGTTTCATTGTAATTGTGAGAGTTATTATTATAATGAGTTCTCAAATTTGCCCTTTCGATTAGAAATCTATGAATTATTGAATGGTTGACAAGTGAAATTCTGTTCTGTTACCAAAAAGTCTTGACGTGGTCTCACCGCACTAGCACACTGAAACAACAGTTACAGTTCAACGCACATATAAATATATGGCTGAGGTATTTGTTGACCATGCCATATTTTCATTTCAGTGGCATTCCATGACAGACATAGGGCCTAAAATTCTTTGAATATGAATAAATATTTAAGTGAGGTGTGGGGCACCAATTATCGACCCATTTATTCCTCAAATTTCCTTTCCATCAGCTAGTCTGCCTATGTTAAATTCAAGAAATGGAAAAAAGATTTTAAAAAATTAAGACAAAATTAACATGACTTCAGGTTCAAATGCATTTAAAACCCTGTGGAAGATATCATCACTGTTGGGCATGATCGCACTCTGGCGACATATACATCCTTGTAACCCTTAGAGTGCTGAAATACATTTTGAAAATATATAAATGTGATTAGCTTGTGCTGTTGAAAACCTATCATGTGGCGACTTGTTTAAAAGAGCTCCCACAAGGGATAGGTTTTCACCAGCTTTGATTTTGATATCTTTCATCATTGAGCAACAGTAGCTGCATTCAGCGCTCTAAGTGTTAAGTGTGTTTTCTTTGAAAATAAAAAATGCTTTAAGTGACACAAGCCTTGTTTGCTCAGCTCTGTCGCAGGATAACTTCTGTTCTGGACCCGCGTGTGTTGTCTCAGATTTACTTTCTTCAGTGCAGCAGTTATGTGAACACTGGAATTGTGTCAAGTGCTGCACTACAGGGTGCACCGCATGCAATACTAACGCAATGTGTACATTCAGACAGCAGAAGTAGTGCAGACAAGTTTTATTCCCACACAGGGTGTGTCAGGTGGTCATAGTCCACATCATGCGAATCAGTGCTCGCTGCACACTGCACAAGCAGTGCTCCTGCTCGCTCATAATGTCAGGCGGGCCGAGGACATAAGTGTGCAGACGTTTCCGCCTACCTTCAGCATGGAGCCGTTCTGGAAGACGTGCTGCTCATCGCACACCACACAGTACTCGTTCAGAGTGGGAATCCTTTGCTCCGAGTATTTCATTATCTGGCAGGGTGAAGAAAAGCGGTTTTTTTCTCATCTAAAGTCGCTCCATCTTCCACCGGCGTCATCAGAGATTTATGGATGGAGGTCATGCGTTTGTCTCGAGAGGCCTGGCCTTACATACTCCCCTTAAAATATTGATGTTAAGAACTTATCATATACATTATTTGGGGAGGCTAAATAATATTTTATGGGTGCAGTAGCCTTCCTGCAATAGGCCTAGCAATACCTCTGCCAATTCCCTTTGTCTGAAACTGCCTGCATTTCAGGATTTAGGGTTTTTTCAAAAATCATACCCTTTTCCAGAGTTTTCCCGAGCTCTCATTTCAGATGGACTAAATGCTTTTCAGTTTTACTAAGGGATGCGTCACAATTTTACGCATTGCCTTTGCATTATGCCACTTTTGTTTTTCGGTTTTATTGACCCAGAATACGTAACAGATTTTCCACATGGACAGTAAACACTTGACTATGAAAGATTTGAAAATGCATTGGAAGTAGCGCTGCACGATATACGGAATTACGGTTATTGCAAGCACAATGAAAGTAACTGCCACTAGGAGGCAAAATGACATAGAAACATGTGTTTCTATGACACATACCTAATGCGGTCTTTTGAAATGCTTCCGCTAATTACCAGGGAGGTTGGACAGCCTCCATTGCCCTGGCATAATTAGCTTACCTTTAATCAATTCCTGTGTACTTTGCCGAATTTGCAATCAAGCCGTTTATTCAGCCAACTGACTGACCAAAACCAAAATGTGGCCTATAATGATTAAGAAGAGATAATGAGAAGCAGACAGACCTAACCAGGCTGCTGTGTAAGATTGAAAGAGTGACAATAATCTGAATAAATAGCAGACCTCTGAATCCCTCCTCTCGTAGAATTTTTACATAGCCTACCATTAAAAGATTCCTTACAAATAAACCATTTTAAGATGGCCTTGGTTTTTAAGCATTTCAAAATATACACAAAGCGGAACAAATTTGTAAAGCATATCGTGAAACGTGAAAGTGAGAAATTATTTCGCATTATAAAACGGGTGCTTCCCATCCTTAAATGTGATTGGCAGATCCATGTTCCATGCCGGTCCAAAATCACTGTTACCCACTGTATTTTGAGGCAGACCGCAGCACAAAATATACCTGCGCGCAACCACCTATTCGGTGCCTTAGAACACCCCTCCGCCATTATAAAATCACTGTAACCCACTGCTTCTCGGGACTTATTCCTTTCTTGCACTCAATAGACAAATGCAGCAAAGACTTGGCAAACACACTCTGGCAAATGCAAAGTTGGAACATGGTTTATTTGATAATTGAACAAGATTTCAAATAAAGTAATTAATGGCTGTTTATTTTGGTTGCTTTTGAGCGTCTAAACAGCCTAAAGTGAAGGTGGAAAACATTTTGTTTAAGCGTAGGTTATCGAACGTGACGTGTAGAAATTATAATTGCATTAGCACGCAGCGCGACCAAATGAAAAACTGGAAGTAATCTCAAAAACACATTCAAGTAAATTACGTGCTGAAAAAAGCAAAGTTAAGGTCTGCAAAATCATCATCTTGTACCCAACAACTGCTCTCACCTGTTCCCATTCGCTTTGCTCAATTTGCAATCAATTAATGATTTAAATTGGTTTACAGTCTGATTTACTTGAATATGTTTTGTTTATTGCATTTTGAAACTTAAATGACCATGAAACTTGACAGATTTGTCTGAATCCGTTAGATTATTTCTTGTTTTACATTCTGCTGCGCTGCGTGCAAATGCGTTAACAATTTACGTGAAGTTCGATACGCTTAAACAAAATGTTTCAACCTTCACTGTTGGCTATAAGACGCTCGAAAGTAACCAAAATCAAATACTATGAATTATTTTAAACTGACCAAAACGCAACACTTGGGTTTATTGCAACACGTCATTTTCTTACGATAAATTTAACAATACATAACAAATATTAAGATTCAAATCAAAAACAAAGTTTTAGAGTCAGGAATGAAGAACAGATTTTTCCTGGTTTCCAATTCACTGCATCAGTTGAAGGTGCAATTCTGGATCACCAAAGTCAGTATCTTGTATGGCCTCCTCTGGCGTCACCCACAGCCTGGATTCTGCGATGCATGGAGTCAATCAAATGCCGAATCTCAGCCTGTGTGATGCGGTCCCATTCCTCCTGGAGTTCTTGATGCAACTGTTGGACTGTGGCTGGTTCTGGATCACGCCTACGACCCGGCGATCCAGAATATCCCATAGATGTTCTATAGGGTTTAAATCTGGGGAATACGCAGGCCAATCAAGACACTGAACATTATTCTGCCTCAGATAGTCCTGACAGACTCTGGCGACATGTGGTCTCGCGTTATCCTGTTGCAGCGTTAGGCAATAGCGATGGACGAGTGGAACTGCGACGGGGGTAAGGATGTCGTAATGGTAACGGGCCGCACTGAGGTTTCCATCGATGAAAATGAGTTCTGTCATGTGTCTACTGCTTATTCCAGCCCAAACCATCACTCTGGGTCCACCCCAGCGGTCACGCTGCAGGATGGTAGCGTCAGTATAACATTCCCGTCGCCTACGCCACACACGCAGTCTTCCGTCAGACACACTCAACTTGAACCTCGATTCATCGGAGAAGAGCACCCTGTTCCACCTGAGTGCATTCCAGCCCAAATGTGCCCTTGACCATCGCAGACGGACGTGGCAATGTGCAGGAGTCTACCACGGCGCGGACATCGGTTGTGCAAGTCGGCTTCACGCAGACGGT
This sequence comes from Gymnothorax reevesii, assembly GCA_029721435.1. Classification (NCBI taxonomy): domain Eukaryota; kingdom Metazoa; phylum Chordata; class Actinopteri; order Anguilliformes; family Muraenidae; genus Gymnothorax; species Gymnothorax reevesii. The sequence continues at coordinate 5,539,251 of CM056589.1, read as the reverse complement.
TGCGTACGGTTTGGTTGCTAATCCAGTTCTGGTGACGACCTCTGGTCTGAGCAGCAGTGATTGTAGCTGGCAGGAAGTGATTGTGCAGGTGCTGGAGGCGAATATGGTGATCCTGCTGAGGGGTGGTGACACGTGGTCTGGGGGCACGTGGTCGATCACCGGTGCTTCCTGTTTCATTATACCGGCTCCAGAGACGTGATATGGTCGACATGTGAACGCCCAGGTTCCTTGCAACCCGTCTTTGCGACATTCCACCAGTGAGCATGCTAACGGCTCGCTCTCGCTGATTTTGACCTACGCGCCGCATGGTCACACGTTGACACAGGATAATGTAAAGGAATTTTTAAGTTTCCCCTTGCTACAGCTATTTATTGACCAAATTCCCAAAGGATTAGTCAATGAGTTTTACTCAACCTGACAGGATAGGCAAAATTCAAAACAATGTCCAATCAAGCGGAACGAGCTGCCCACACGACAAAATCAAAACAATTTTCTGAGCTTTTAAGTTGTAGTTTATGTATCATGGCTCAAAACCAATATCCCATTTTATGTACACCAAATATTTCAAAATTGTATGTGTTGCGTTGGAAATTTTGGTCAGTTTATTTTAAGTTAATCTTGTTCAATTATGAAATAAAAAAATGCAACAAATTTGCGGCACAGATTCGTCTGAACTTGTTTGCCGAGTCTTCGCTGTATTTGTCTCTTACCTGCAATGCGATATTATAATTTCTCTCACTTTCACGCTCGAGATGCTACACACTTCGTGTAGGTTTCGAAACGCTTAAAAACATCTTGAAATGGTTTGTTTTAAAGAAATCTTTTTAATGATATGTAAAAATTCAGAGGTCTGCTATTTATTTAGATTATTGACACTCATTCAATTTAACACAGCAGCCTGGTTAGATCTGTCTGCTTCTCATCTCTTTTTAATCATTATTGGCCACATTTTGGTTTTGATCAGTCAGTTGGCTGTATAAATGGCTTGATTACAAGTTAAGCAAAGTTCACGGAATTGATTTAAGGTGAGCTAATTAGGCCAAGGCGATGGAGGCTGTCCGTCCTTGCTGGTAATTAGCGGACTTCAAAACGCATTTTTATTCCCGGAAGCGTTTCAAATGACCGCATTAGGTATGTGTCATAGAAAAGGTAATAAGCAAGCTCGTCTGCCTGCCTCATAGTGGCAGAGACTTTTATTGCGCTCGCGATAACCGTGATTCTGTATATCGTGCAGCTGTAGTTGGAAGCTTCACGCACCGTAGATCAGCTGTGTGATACATTAATACATTTTTTTCACTATGGCCTGAGTTTAAGCTCACTGATCTGCTGCATTCTGTGAATGAACAACAACCTGATAACTCTGTTCTAGCTAGCTACATCCCATGAAAAACCAGTATTTCTTCTAATGAAAGAAATAAAAATTTTAAAATAAAAAATGAATGAACAGAATGTTTCTTCACACACACGTACACATGCACACAAATATACACACTGTAAAAACACATATATGTGCGCACTGGAAGTGACAATCCATATTTCAGATGATGAAATTAAATACAGCATTCACTGTTGACAAAGTAGGTTCTCTTGGTTTTTTGAAATAGAACTTAAGAATAATACTGAGCGTTTTATGGCAACACAATAATTATCAGTCCAAGACACTCATATAACATGTAACTGCTGTTATGGTCTGGTACATGATATTCTAAAAACACAAGAAAAAGTTTACTTTTATAATAATATTATAACAAAATTTAACAATAAATAATGAAGATGGTTTCCTAGGGAGGACCAAATGTGCCAAAATTAAATAAATGAATTCACCATTAAATAACTAAATGTTTCATTAATTAATTAAAATAAATAAATTCAGCATTAAATAATGAATTAAATGTGTCATTAATTAATGAAAATGGCAATTAAATACATGCATGTATTATTAAATGTGGCATTAATTACTTAAAATACCAATTCATTTTATGTAAAAAAAATATATCATTATTTCACTATTTAATTATTTAATGGTCCTGTGTTGCAGTGCTTCATGAATTAATTTTATCTGTCAACCTCGCCCATCAAAGTTGGTGGGCGGATCCTACCACCTGATTGGTTACCCTGCACATCAAGTCAAGAAGGCATATGAGTCTAACAAAAGGAATGAAATGCTTCGCTAAAAGTTTAGACAGGGCATTGTCGGATTATGTAAGTGAGGCAAACCAGTAACGTTCGCGCATAATTATGCTTTCTGACTCTCCGCGATCAAGCAAATTTACCTTGCTCCGTTTCTTTAATCAGCAATGACCATGAACCATGATTAGACAGCTTGACAACTAGAAAAACATAATCACTCAACGCTTAAGCTTTATGCCTCAATAGTGACGGCTCGTCTGAGTATTAATCAAAAAGTTGGACTGAAAGCTCGACATTCATCTTAACTGTGAAACAACGCTGAGTTGTGCATATGACCTAGCATTGCATCTGTTCTGAGCATTATTTCGTAAGCCACTCAGTATAATTGCCTTGGTTATTTATTTATGTATTTATTTTTTGCCAAATTCCGATATCGGCTGCCTGTTCTTTCTTGCAGCCTAAAAAATTCATTTTCGTCCTTTTTTTCTCTAAACCTTAAGAGATAGGGAATCATTTTACGAGGCTATAACGACAGTTTGAATAAAAATTTGTCAATTCAAGAAATGACTCGAGTGAGAAGCAGGAACCGGAGCGTTATTAACAAATTATGGCATCAGAGAATTTTCATAAAGCTTGGACTTTGTTGTAAAGTAAGAATTTATGTGGGACAGAAGTTATATCTCAAACGGAGTCATCATTTTGCAAGCAGTTCCTGAGATGTTTCTAACAAACTTAAAACGAGAACAATTCCACTCCAATGAATCTAGCGACAATATGACACATGAAAAGTCTTTGATTCTACTTAGATTCAACCCCCAATCTCGCAAAAAGGAAAAAAAAAAAAGAGCATGGTATCTTCACTTTCTCCAGCAAAGATGTTTAGACTAAGCAATACCATGGCAAACAGAGACACAGACACATTTCACAGAAAACGGAAGTTTCATTGGCAAAAAGCAAAGCAAGGTTTCACGATTGAAGGTGAAACAAGGAAAATGTTCGCTGTCTGACCTTGCCAACACAAAATTTGTGTACTTCAAACTTACAGCTTGCTACGCTCGTTGTCTGAAGTTATGGTTAGTTACCCAAGCCAGCATGCTCTCTTGTATGTATCAAGTCAGACAGGCGCAGCTACCAGGTGATAGCGAATGCAGGTTTAGCTTGTACCTTCCTAATTTCGTTAATTGCCATAATTTCGCTTGTCAGTAAGATTTCAGGTTGTAGGTCCCGCTGGACCTGAAATCCTACCGACTATGGAAATTGGTGCCATTTACCAAAGTAGGAAGGTAGCCTACATGCTAACGGACAGCCAGCAACGAAAGTTTCACGGTATCACATGAGACAGCAAACGAACAACTTGCTGTAAAAACAACCAAAACAAAATCCTTTGCTTTGCTAAGGTTATATTGTTCCTTAAAATTAATTGTGAGCAAAGCTAGCTGGTAACTTAGCCATGTAGCTAAGCCAAGCAAGGCGCCCACGTCCGGTTATGAGCGCCATATTGTAAGATAGGCCTATTTGCCTTGACTTGATGTGCAGGGTAACCAATCAGGTGTTAAGATCCGCCCACCAACTTTGATGGGCGAGGTTGACAGATAAAATTAATTCATGAAGCACTGCAACACAGGACCATTAAATAATTAAATAGTGAAATAATTATATATATATTTTACATAAAATGAATTGGTTTTTTAATTAATTAATGACACACTTAATAACACATGCATGTATTTAATTGCAATTGTAATTAATTAATGACACATTTATTTAATTATTTAATGGTGAATTTATTTATTTAAATTAATTAATGACACATTTAATTAATTATTTAATGGTGAATTTATTTATGTTAATTAATTAATGACACATAATGACATCAAATGACTTGCCGTGAGCCTCTGACCCTTAAATGCAATTGCTTTCAAGCTATTTGTGTTCAATATTGCTTGAGTAATAATCACTCAATCTATTTACTGAATATTCAAGACCAATATATAAGCCTGCGATTATTAATAAAGTATTAAGAAACTAGTTCTTCACTCGGGAGAGCCCATACCTCTGCCAGCATAGCTGGATTTGAACTTTGGCCAACAACCCCAATTACGAACTAGGTTATTCGCTCGCCATAGGGACAGAGTCGTGTATCTCCCCGATCCCAAAAATTCAAACAAAATGGCCACCGTCAGCCATATTGTACGGCCGGAATTTACGAAAAAATTGGTCCTGAGAATTGTGATGTATATATTTTCGCCTGTGTAAAATTTGAAAACATTCCTGTAATAATTGTAGCTTCCAGAGACCGGAACATAAAATCTCTGCGGCGGCGGCCCCGGAACTAAACCATAGTATCTCCCGACTTTCGTCGTCAGGGAGATACAAATAGTTGGGACAAAGTGTAAATTGTGAATAAAATCAAAATGCAATGACTTTCAGATCATATGAGACAATATATTTTTTCCAATAGAACATAGATAACATTTCAAATGTTGAAACTTAGACATTTTTAATTTTTTTCCACAAAATTTGCTTATTTCAAATTTTCTGGCTGCAACAGGTGTCAAAAAAGTTGGGACACAGGCAAAAAAGGGCTGGAAAAGCAATTAATATAAAAGAGAATCAGCTGAAAGAACATTTAGCAAGTAATTAAGTTAACTAGCGTCAGGTGTGTAACATGATTGGCTATAAAAGGGATGTGTCAGAGAGGCTGAGTCTCTCAGAAGTAAAGATGGCCAGAGGCTCTCCAACCTGTGAAGGCTTGCATAAAAAATTGTGGAATACTTTAAAAACAATGTTCCTCAACGTCAAATTGCAATGGCTTTGAAGGTCTCATCATCGACAGTGCATAACATCATCAAAAGATTCAGAGAAACTGGAAAAATCTCTGCGTAAGGGACAAGGCCGAAGACCTTTACTCACCGGCATGATTCTGTCATCGACATTACTAAATGGGCCCAGGAATAATTCAAGAAACCACTATCTATAAACGCAGTCCGCCGTGCCGTCCATAGATGCCACCTTAAACTCTATCATGCAAAAAGGAACCCATTGTTGAGCATGATCCAGAAGTGCCACCGTGTTCTGTGGGCCAAGGCTCATTTAAAATGGACTGTCGCAAAGTGTCCTGCGGTCAGACAAGTCCAAATTTGACATTCCTGTTGGAAATCATGGGCGTCGTGTCCTCCAGGCTAAAGAGGAGAAACCCCTCCTGTTATCAGCGTTCAGTTCAATACCCAGCATGTCTGATGGTATGGGGATGCATTAGTGCATATGGTGTGGGACACTTGCATGTTTTAAAAAGCACCATGAATGCTGAAAGGTATATAAAGGTTTTAAAGCAACATATGCTCCCCTCCAGATGACATACTGCATACTGGTCATATGCACAACTCATACTGCAGCTATTACAAGTTGACAGCATGGCTTCGTAGTAGAAGAGTCTGTGCGCTGAACTGGCCTGCCTGCAATCCTGATCTTTCACTGATTGAGAACATTTGGCTCATAATTAAACGAAAAGTCTGGCAAAGGAGACCCAAAACTCTCCACAAGCTGGAAGCCTGAATTAAACAAGAGTGGGATCAAATTCCAATGGCTAAACTCAAGAAACTTGTCTCCTCAATGGCCAGACACCTCCACTATGTGTTAAAAAGGAGAAGGGATGCTACACCATGGTAAACAGGCCCCTGTCCCAACTTTTTTGAGATCCGTAACAGCCATCAAATATGAAATGAGCTCATTTTATGGATAAAATAGTAAAATTTCTCAGTTTCAACGCAGGCTACGTCATCTCTGTTTCACATGTTACGTGAAAATGTTATCAACTTTTTCGGAATTGGGGTTGCACTGTATATCTCAGGTGTACTTTGGCCTAGATATGCCAAAATGTAAATGTCCATGTATCTCATGGATTGTGTCACACAGATAATTAATCATTTATGGGATTGAATGATATACTGCTCCACAGAAAAGAAATGAGAATAAAGACCACATTAATCTGACACAATCAGAAAAAAATCCAAGTGCTATGGATTGGCTGACACACTCAAGCAGCAATACAACATTATCATCACCGCAGGCCTCCGCTACACTGTAAAAGGTAAAAAAGGCTGGCTCAATTAAAAAAGTTAGACAACCAGCAGCAGAACAGGCTCCAGTTGTTCACAAACAAATTTTTGGAAGAACTTTGAAACTTGAAGTTGAGTTAATTGCTCTGCAGCTGGTTACCTGATTTTGTTTAAGTTGCATGAAATGTCTTACGGTGTAAAAAAGAACAAACACACCATGATTCACGACATTTTAACTAAATAATGAACCATTTGCTCTCTACTGGCTTTTTAGTTCTTGCATTTGAACATTCCTTGGATATGAAAATAAACAATGAAAAGCAATGCGAGTGGTGAATGACACACAATTAATACATTAACCCTTAGAACACTGAAATAAAAAAAAAAAAAAAGATTTAATTATCTTGTCCTGTTGAAAACCCATCATGTGGCAACTTGTTAAAAAGAGCTCTTTTAAGCAAGTTGCCAGATGATTGGTTTTCAACAGCTTTGATTTTTAAATGTTACATTGTTGCTGCATTTAGCGCTTTAAGGGTTAATATTTCCACAAAACAAATAATTACAGTTTCGTTATAAGAGTTTGGCAGGATGAGGGTCTCACCTGCACTAAAAAGCCATACTCCAGGGTGGGAATATTCTTGCAATGACCCCCCGCCTGGGACGAGAAAAACAATTCAATCAGCTGCTTCGTGGTGATCTGGGCTGGAGGACGAGCTGCCGGAACCGCCACCGTCTGATGGGTCAACCAAAGCAAAGCATTATGGGAAAAAGTGTGCCAGCAACATCAGGCAGGAGAAAAAGGAACAGGTTGCGAGGCGTACTGTACTTTTCTTTTTTGTTTATTTATATATATATACAAATGGCTGCTGGGAGGGTGGTTTTGTAATGGGGGGGGTCGCACCTGGCTGCTGGGAGGGTAGCTGAAGAGCTCCCCCTTGGGGTTCTTGACGGTACAGGAGACAGAGCGGTTCATGAGCCGTGTGACACGCAGCTCCGGCACGGCCAGTTTCCCCTTCAGACTGGGGTCCTGGATCAGCGGGAAACTGGGCGACCTGAGAGAGGGCAGGGGAGAGGGAGAGGGTCACACACACACACACACACACACACACACACACACACACACACGCACACATACACACACACACACACACACACACACACACACACACACACACACACATACACACACACACACACACACACACACACACCCACACACACACACACACATACACACACACACACATACACACACATACACACACACACACACACACACACACACACACACACATACACACACACACACACACACACACACACACACACACACACCCACACACACACACACACACATACACACACACATACACACACACACACACACACGCACGCACACACACACACGGGGCCGTGTTTTAGCCTCAGCCGACTAACAGCCTTCAGCATCCTCTCAGGTGTGACATCACAAACGAGTGATTCATCTCAACTAAACATTCTCACGCTGCAGTGATGATCATCGCTCTCAACTGCAAGCATGGAATTCTAGGACACTGAATTCATTTTTTAACAGAAAACAATTTTTAAAGATTATGTTTTAGTTAACTTGCTGGGGTTTTCATGTTTTTTTTTTTGAATGACAGGCCCATATTAGAAATGTAGTACCTTCTGTATGGTCCTTTCATATTTACATACCTGCATGACCCAATGGAGAACACACTGGGGCCCATGACTACTCTTGCAGTAACATAATACTGTGAGCTACATCAATGCAAAATGCACCTAATTAAGGCCCAATTAAGCCACCATGTCCAGCTAATAATGTCCAGAGCATTATTACTTCACCCCCCGGAGTGGGCGTAAAGTACTGTTTTTAGCGGCTCTGTGCGATTGTTTGCGTTTCCACACTTGCCAATATTCGTGTTAATGGGGTGAAGTCTGCCATCTCCGATTGCCTAGTTAAATACTGCATTACAGTACATCCAATTACTGCAGCTGCTGTAATTACAATCCAGCAAGAACTTCTACAGTCTAGAATCTCTACTGCCGTTAGTAGCACCTAATGAAGACTGCGGAACTGTCATGAAGACAGCATTGACAGAATTTCAAAACTTGTCATTGGAATTTAATACAGATTTCAGAATTTAGTCATCATGAATGAAAAGGATATTCCTGATAGAATGTCCACTTTAGATAGTACCATCTAACCTGACAAATATTGCAGAACTTATCTGCCCAGCTTTGGCAAATGGAGGCAAGTTAAATGGAAATGTTTGTTACTTGCTCCCTTTTGTCATGGTTGGGCAGAGTTGTAATAGACATAAATAAATGCACTTGTAATAAACCCATATGATGGCACCTCTAGAATCTCAAGTCAGATGCAACTAACCATACAAAAATAGTGGATTAATGTCATGATTAATACATCCTTCACCATCTCTGCAATCTCTCTGTTGATGTTAGAGTCAGATAAAGTCAGCAGAACTAAGGGCAGAAATATGGTTCACATGATCACAGGATCGCCAGCGACAGCACCTGGCACAAACGTGCGTCCCAGGTGCACATGCTCAGCGTGCGCTCTTACGCACCGGCGGAGGTCACAAACGTCAATCCTCAAAGCAGTAATACAGAGATAGTAATAATGACCATGACCACAGTGATAAACAATGAACTCAAACAGGGGGCTCAACATTTTCTGGTTGTTTCATGCTGTAGGGCCTGTCGGACTGACGCTTACACTTGCGTCGTGTTACGATTTTCGGGTGACACAATGCGTAATGACACATGAAATTCATCTGGCATCGCTTGAGGCCCCTGTGTCTGCGTGGACCGTGCTCCTGCCCTGACTGGCGCCGTATGCGGCAGCAGCAGCGGGTTCAGCGGTGCAGTGTGCGGCTGGGGTCCTACTTGGGGATGGGAGAGAAGATGCTGAGTCCGGCGCGGAACTTCTTTATGGTGCCGCCGGCCTTGAACCAGCTGTGCCTCTTCTCCTGCTGGGCCTTCAGGAACTCATTACTCAGGTGCTTCCACTGCTGTGACGTAAACATGCTGAGGATTCTGGGAGAGTGAGGCAGAGTTTAACGTGAGCATGCTGAGGATTCTGGGAGAATGAGGCAGAGTTTAACGTGAGCATGCTGAGGATTCTGGGAGAGTGAGGCAGAGTTTAACGTGAGCATACTGAGGATTCTGGGAGATTGAGGCAGGTTTCTTTGGATTATATAGTTATTTTTTAAGCCACCGAGATGAGGCTTCTCTCATAAATAAAGAAATTAAACTGAACTGCCTTATGAAATTATGTCTCCACAGTTTTTTTGCTTTTGGGGTTCAGTCAAGCTTCGCCTGTGTTTTTCTTTTGTTTTTTTGAGGGGCGGGAATGTTTGTAATATTGGCCGGTTGTGACCTTACTTGACTGTTGATTACTTGATCTATACTTATTAATCTACAGTTTGCCGTTTGTGATGACTAGTTTCCTCGGCTAGGGAGCTTATGTTTTCACCTGTCTGTGTTTGTCTGTTCATCTCTCAAATTTCTCAATCAATTTCAATGAGCTCCCATGACGGTGAGGGCCATGGGCATAGATACAGATGGATTTTGGAATGGATTTGAACACAATTGAGGCCACTATGGCCATATGAGTTTAATTCTTGGTGACAAATGCAGTGGCGAAGGTCGGCTGTCTGCGTGCTCTCCAGCTGACATGCATTCCACTGCATCTGATGCGTGTTCTGCAGCTCTGCACTTACTGCACATCCCTCCAGGAGGGTAAATGTACAGTAATAGGACCTCACTTCTTCAGCTGGAGTCCCAGGCTGAACCCATCCTTGTTGGACGGCTGGAACACGTCCACTGAAGGCTCTGTGGACATGACAGAGACAGGTTTATTCTCAAAGCTGCGTGACTCTGAACTTGTGACTCTGTGTACCTTCAGCCCTCACAAAAAATGTGCCCAGAAACCAACTGTGAAAGCAAACCAAACAACTGAAAATGTAAATATGATCCCACTTAACAGACCAAAAGGGAACGTGCCATTTCAAAGTTTTACATTTTTTTGTTTTTGCACATGAAAAATTGACATATATGGAAAAATTTGGCGATGAATAAATGTGAAAATCAGAATTATTCATCTTGACGAAATTTCCATTCACGTGAAAAAACTCCGGTCACATGTGAAAATGTCGAGCTGAAATGATACTTTTTCTTTACACAAGTCAGCACTTTTCACTCATGAACAGTTTCACCCCTGGACTAAGCAGTGATTTTCTCCCTGGTGACCCGGCAGATCAGAAATCGGCTGCAGTTTTGTGTCATGTAACAGTGCAGTTGTGAGGCTGACGGTTCGCACCCGGTCCATCCAGATACTGCGAGAGCGAGAAGCGAAGGCGGAGCACGATGGGTTCTGTGCGGATCACCTTCCAGGCAGTGGCCACCTCCTCCTGAGGAGAGAGAGGTACACACACACACACACACAAACCGATGAACACACACACAGCACTGCGAGTTAATACCGAGTAAATACTGAGTAACATGCAGGAGCCTTGAAAATGTTATGATCGGTGGCAAAAATGATGTGAATGATAAAGTTGAGAGCGCTGAGGAAACTCACATCCAAGAAACTGATGTTGATTTGCAGGTCAATGTCCACATCGTCAATCGTCCCGTACTCTCTGCCGAATAACAAATGAAGCGAATGCGAATATACAAGGATCTTTCGGTTATATCTTTGTTTCATCTTACATTACAAACAAAAGCTCATCACTCCAACAAATGAAGCTCAGCTCACAGACATCTCCCAGAGCACAGCCATGTCACAAAATTCAATGCATCGTTGTATGCCATTCAAATTACTTTTTTGAGAGAGCGGTCCTGCTAGAATTAGTATCATTATTCTTCGATGATCAGCAGTGAATGTTCCCTCCCCGTCACGTCGGCTTCATATTGTTTCAGGATTTTCCTTCCTGCCTGAATTTTTCTTGCGCAGTTTGCCACTTTGGGGTATTAATAGGCTGTACACTGAGACTGTCTATTAACTGCTATATTTCTTGTTCAAAAAAATACTTGTTCGATGTTAGTTCGGTTTTTAGCTTCCTCTATGCTCAGCACACAGACAGTCTCTTTGTAATGTAGTCAGTTCTCCATCTTTTTTAATTGTTGCTTGAAAAGTAAGGTGTTTCAATTATACTGATCAATGTTGTCTTTGGCAACAAGAAACCAAGTATACTCTGCTCTCAGGAGGCTGGTGCCACAGCCGAATTCCCTCCGGGACCGTATTGGTCATCTTTACCCTTCAAGCGGTGCCTTAATTGACTGAACCACCCCAACATCCCCCCCCCAAAAAAAACACAGTGAAATTAAACAGACTAGAATTTACTGTAATGTCTTTTTTTTATTAAACAATAATGGGGTTCAAATTTGTTTGCTTGGGTCAATTATTTCTTATATTGAAAACACTTTAGCAAACTGTGAAATCATAGTCTGTTCAGCATTATTTTGGGGGGTTTAAGCCAAGAGGCTCCCCTTCTGAAAAGCTTCACTGTGACTGTACTGCTGTAAATGGCACCCCTCAATTACAGATGTCAGCAATACTGCATTTCCCGTATTTCAACTAAAAAAACTTTGCGGCCGTTCTGAGTTCGGTGGAATGCCTTTCGGATGCTGAACTGTACCTGACAGATACGGCACTGTCAGTGTAGATATCCTTCACTGCCTCGATGTCAGCATCCAACTGGGGGTGTCTGTACAGGTCGGCCGCGCAGCTTCCCTGCAGCAGTTCAAAAATGTTCACCTTCAAAAGCTGACATACTAAAGCCAAAAAAATTATAACTGGAGATTTGCTATGACTGAACAATATCAACATAAATAAATTCATCCAAAGCACCTCTTCACCCCCACTGTGATTCAATCCTCTATTGCTGAGAAGAGATAATTCATCATCCTCACCTGTATCCCATACAGGAACTCTTCAGAGTCATTTTCTCCGTCCGATTCCTCCTCTGCCCAAAACTGGCCCTTTATATCCTGCGCAAACAAAGTTTTCATGGCTCGGTTGCCTATGAGCAAATTTGGATCTATTTCATCCAGTGATGCAGTTTCTTATGAATCGATTCAGATCTATGTTATTCAGTGATGCGGTTTGTTATGAATAGATTTGCATCTATTTTTTCCCTCATACCATTCCTCATGAAACGATTTGAATCTATTCGCATTCATGTTACTGTTTTTCGATGAATCGATTTGAATCTATGTTGTGTTCCGTTCAGCCAAGAATGGCAGGAATATCAATGCCCACATTCACCAGAGGCAAAGAGGACTTGAGCAATATGAAGTATACAATGTGTGCATCATTAATTCAAGGTTCAAATAGCTGTTTTAATTGATTCAAATATGCACGGTATTTTATTAACTTTGCCTGGGCATCAAATTAAACCAAATCAAAGAAAAGACAATAGTGAACCCCGCCTCCTATCTGCTCCTCATAATTGCTTCAAATGTCAAGGGAAAAATCTTTTTACAAATATATTTAGCTGAATTCACATTCTTTCTCCATTGTTACGAAGACTGTCACCGATCTACCTGAAAATGAATATATTCATCTTTTAAGTACAACTGCAGCACAGCACAGGGAAAATCCTTTAATGTACCCGATTCTAATTTTGAACCAGGCACAAAATGAATCACGCATCAAATAAAACCAGAAATAGCCAGAGCGGCCAGTACCACGCATATCCAAAAATACCCAGCAGAGACTCGTCACGTTACACATCGCAGAGCGTCCCTCGGGGAAATGGCACACTGCTGTTTTCTTCTTTTTTTGATATAAACCCTAATGATGACAGATTTAGCCATTCTAAAAATAATTCTCAATGTAGAAACTTTCTTGAAACAAAACAAGGTGAATCTGACTTTGAGCTGTGACAGTGCATCGGGAAATCTTGTCAATTCAAACCTTCAAGGAAGAATAGAGTGACAAGACCAGCCTTGTCAAATTGTGAGACTGGCAAGGTTTTGTTTTTTCTACTAGCTGTGAGTGTCTGTCCTTCTTCTAAAGATTGTGAATGCTCAGGCTTTCAAATTTGTGCTCAACAAGCCATCGCCCAAAAGCATGCACAGTTAGAAGAGGAAGCAATGACATCACACACAATCAATTACACTTGTGTGTCTGTAAGTACAACACATAGTATAATGTGGCCAGAAAAACACCCTTCGTAAGCTTGTTGTGGTACTTATCATCCTGACATTAGCATCTATGAAACAATGGATACAGCGATAGACAGACCGCAAGGTGGAATAGACTCACCATTGCCATCTGCAATTCATATGTTTCTCTCAGACAGGAGCCACCAATGACTCCCTTCCATTCCAGCTGTGCTAGTGCAGAGGCGGGGCTTCGGAACCAGGAAGCTGCACCTGTTTTCTCTCTTCTTCTCTTTTTTTTCCCCTGCTGCTGTTTCCGTGGCAACCCTTGTTCCTTGCTTTCAGGGATGGAAAAAGAGGAGAAAATCTTTTTTTTTTACATACAATTCACGCTTCACTCCCCCATTTCCTGTGGACGAATGGATCAAACGAGGACACAACAGCATGTATGATTATGGATGCCTGGTGCTTTTAAACCTGATCTCATAGCTGAAGTGATTTTCCACCCTTTTTATGATCATCTGATCTCCGTCCTGTGTATCCTAGCAACAACCAATTCTGCCTTCTGTCGCCATTTCATTAATCACCGTGGGGTGCGTGTGGGAGTGCTCTTTGTGTTTATCTATTTTAACGTGGGTTTTCTTTGTTTTCAAAATCCAGGCCTCCTCTTCATAATTTTATAAATTGATTTGTCCAGGAAAAAAAACATTGCTCTATTATTAAATATCTTTATGGATATTGAGCTTCTTATAGACATCTTTCTACTTTATACATAGCGTATTGTTAGTGTGTATAAACCATACGGGTATCATGAGTGTGTGTTCGTACAATCACTTTGGATGCCTACGCATTAATTATTTTTAAGTGCTCTATGATAACATTGATTAAAAAGAGAAAACTGAATATTTGATTGATTCTCTTACTTTTAGGAAAAGTAGCAGTGATATTAAATGCTTCAGTATCATTTTCAAATGACCATCCCTGATCTAATTCTAATACACTTTTTATTCATGCAGACTTGACAATCCAGTGATTTCAGTGTCCAGGTACTGACTAGATGAAGTCAAATCTCCAGGACTTTATTTACACAGTACATTCCAGGTCCCAATCAACATTTCTCAAATGCCTGAGGTCTTTAATCCTCAGATCAGATCCAAATCACAGCCATTTACAACACAGACCTGCAGGGCACATTACTTCACCCAGCAAGATCATGCTACATCTGTCAAGCACCATGAAACCAATGTTCTGATATTGAAATATGAATACAGACCTTTTGGATCCAAAATAGTAACTTTTTCTCCATATATTGATAGCCGCTTTGTCTGATAGTCTATCGGCTGAAAATATTCTAGGATATTTTAAATTCAGTGATCATGTCACCGTTTTGGACGAACAATGGCAGAAACTGTTCGAGAATTATAATAACTGCAGATCACGATGAAGAAGATTAATCTTATTGAGATGATGAATATGGTTGAGGATGATGATGTTAGTGAAATTAGTGAAATAATGATGACAATACTGATGAAGATGATCAGGACAATGTGCACAAGTATTTTTATCATATGAGGACACAGTTTATGTTTTAGAGCGAAACAGAAGTGAACTCAAACTATAATGAAAGAAAGTAATAAAACTCCTGTATTTTACGGTTTTACATGCACAGGTTAGGCAGGAAAACATTCAAATTCATTGATGGCAGTGTAAATACATATTTACAGGATTATAACAATATTTTTAAATAATCCATCGTCTCTTTAGTACATCAAAAGGTCGAAAGCTACACTGTAATATGACAGCACTAAAATAGTGGTATCAGCTTAACCCTTGGAACGCTGAATAAATTTTAAAGGAATAAAAAATGTAATTATCCTGAGCTGTTGAAAACCTATCATTTGGCAACTTGTTTAAAAGAGCTCCCCTGTGGGCATCTGATTTTGACATCTTACATCATTGGGCAGCTAAAGTTGCCTATAGCGCTCTAAGGATTAATATGAATTAAAACAAGACTTTACTTATTTTCCTGAGGCATGAGAAAGAGTCTCCAAAGCAGTTTATGTTACAGTCATTGCTGCCCAAAACTGTAAGCACGGGTCTAATATGACAGAATGCAGAACTCATACCCGAACCTCAGCTCTCACTCTTTCGACACCCTGCCCTTTCACTCGACAGCTGCGTTTAGCCAAATCCTGTTTCCTGTGGCTGTGTCCTCATTTCATCTCATTATTGTCAAATTGTTGTCATTTGTGAGAGACTCATTATTTTGACATAATTCATTTTTTTTTAAATCACATTTACTCATCTTCCAGCAATCACAATTTTGCACCCATTTCATTCCATCCAATCTATTGCAATTTTGCACCTGCTATAAAAATTATTCCAGAAATTTCTTTAGTGATCAGCTTGTAGCATATTTACTCTTTCTCTCAGCTTCCATCCATCATTTTATAACTCTCCAGCCCACAACTGTCTCCCTCCCTCTCTCTCTCTCTCTCTCACACTCTCACTCTCACTCGCTTCCTCGCTCTCCATCCGCGGTCTTTTTCTGGCTACAGCCGACCTCCCCCTTCCCAGCTGTCTGACAGAGCGACGTTATAATTCACATGCAGGTGCAGTCAGAGCGCTCATACCCCACTTCCTTACATCCCTGTGCATCGCTTACCCTCTCAGAACGCAGAAAGGAGGTCACTGCTTTTTCCGCTCGAAGGATGTACCAGAATGCGCATTCCTCTGTTATCCCCTCAGACACACACCGATCGCTAAAGAGTCCGCAGAGGTAGAAGCCTCTCTTCCCGCACGTCTTCTGTATCCGAGGCTTCCTCACCCGGCCATCCTGCCGCGGATCGTGCCGCTAAAATGAGCCGCTAAAACGAGCCGCTGTGGTGCAGTGTTTATATTGCGGGTCTCCGCTGCCTTTCTGTTCTCTTATTTTGCCTGACAACACAGGGTGGCTCGAGCATGCTCAGTGGGAGATGAGCAGCTGGTCACGTGACTCTCAGCTGACTGGGCTACAGGCATAAGGGGATGGGGAGAGAGGGAGAGAAAACGATGGATTTAAAGAGAGAAAGAAAGCTGGTGAGCGAGAGAGGGTACAGAGAAGACGGTGAGACGAGTAAGAGGTGAAGACGAAGCTTCATCTGTGGACAACAGCAGCAGAGCAGGAGTCTGCCGGAGTGTGAGTCCGGGCTTTCAGGTGTCTGCCGGAGCATGAGCCTGCCGGAGTGTGAGTTCGGGCTTTCAGGTGTCTGCCGGAGCATGAGCCTGCCGGAGTGTGAGTCCGGGCTTTCAGGTGTCTGCCGGAGCGTGAGTCTGCCGAAGTGTGAGTCCGGGCTTTCAGGTGTCTGCTGGAGCGTGAGTCTGCTGGAGTGTGAGTCCGGGCTTTCAGGAGTCTGCCGGAGTGTGAGTCCAGGCTTGCAGGTGTCTGCCGGAGCGTGAGTCTGCCGGAGTGTGAGTCCGGGCTTTCAGGAGTCTGCCGGAGTGTGAGTCCGGGCTTTCAAGTGTCTGCTGGAGCGTGAGTCTGCCGGAGTGTGAGTCCGGGCTTTCAGGAGTCTGCCGGAGTGTGAGTCCGGGCTTTCAAGTGTCTGCTGGAGCGTGAGTCTGCCGGAGTGTGAGTCCGGGCTTTCAGGAGAGACGAGAGAAGATGCGGAAGGAAGGAGACTGAGGGGGAGAGAGAACGGACGGGAGCGGGGGGTCGGTCTGTCAAAGCATCCAAGTGTCACAATGCTGGACGTCTAATTATACAACCAGATGATACCACAGTGGCTGCAGACACCACAGCGTCTGCTCTAACTCAAAGCTCAGCAACATTTACTGATCTAATCTGCATTTCTTCAGTGTGTCCACCCGCCCACTGCCCTTAAACACTAAACCCCAGCAGCCAATCAAGCGCAGCTCTAGTAAAATCAGTCACAGAAGCAATAAAGCTCTCCGGTGGGGTAAACCTTCTATTCTGGGAGCAGTGACTGACCAGCAAGGCTGGGCCGTGTCCTTAATCAGTGTTTACCCTGGATAGCAGTGAGCTCCTGAGGGCTGGGGCAGATTACCCAAGTGCCCCGTCACTGCCCGCAGCTCAAGGACTCCTGCTCAGCTGCGCATCGCTGCTGTATTGGACAGGGAGGAAACGTAAAACTGCCTGCGTTTATACTGTTTCACAGGTTTGTGCATGTGGACGTGTTTGTGTTTTCTGTGCGTGTGTGAGTGTATTTTCTAATGCACGCAGTTATGCGTAGGAATTCTTCTATTTCTAAATACACAATAATCAGTGATCATCAACAAACAAACAAACCAGAATGTTGACGTAAATTTGTATGAACTAAGAAATCCGCAATTCACAGTAGCTTCTTTGCTATATTAAAACTATGACGACAAACAAATTAATTTTTTTTCAGTAAATGGTTAATATTCACCCGGTTGCGTCATACAGTGTCCAAGAGCATCCAAATAAATGTCCCAATAAGAAGATGGGACGGTCCCAAGGGAGATATCCAAAAAATCCAAGAATTACCAAGAAGTCCAAGAATTTCTGTGTCCCTTGATGTATCTGAGAAGGAAAACTGTATGAGCGACGATGCAGAATAAAAAAACTCAGGCTTTACTAAATCCAAGATCAGCGGAATAAATGTTGTAATATGTCCACAACTGCTAAATCTAAGATAAACTGTCTCACAAGTCCACAAATGTTTATACACCCAAAGAACTATACGGAAGTTTTCAGTCTGCTTAACAGGGCCGGCGCCATTTATTGTTGACTTGGAGAGGGAGAGAATTGCGTCTCCAACCATGAGAAACAACACAATAAGCCTCGAAATAAAATGTTTGACAACATTTAACAAACGCTTTGACAAAATGCAACTTTGCAACGAGGACAATTTAGAGATTTCACAGTCATCTGTCAGTCGCTCAATTCAGCAAACAATGCGCTCTTTAAACCCCATATCATCCGACAGTTTATCCAGTTTCCAATGGACATTCGCCAACAACATAGAATCAAACCTGAATTCAGAACAAGTGTTGGTAGCTGGAAAGGGAGAGATGAGCTCGACAGACACATGAGGGTTCTGATTGTTCTCGCTCTTTATTCAATAAAAGCATTTGTATCATTGTAAAGTATAGAGGGTACTTGAAGAGTGTATTATTCAGACGTAATGCAATTCATTAGCGGAGGAATTACGACTGAACGTGAGTGTTGAATGAATCTCCACAGTGCCGTCTTTGCGCACACAGAAACTCTTTTGACTCGTGGATCAAAAACATGATTCGGCTCTCCACCAAAATGTCATCACTCCCCCCTTACCACAGTACTGTATCTATCGACACATGAAAATTCATTGACTTTCCTCCATTACTTTTTGAGATGTCCCATCAACTGAAGAATGAAGAAACAAATAAATGCTGGTGAAAACATATTACCTCCTGCCAGAGGTACGACAAACACAAATACGTGCTTCGCGGGGCGAATGCAAAACCCCCTCAGCCCCGACACACTGAATCAAGGTGAAGGTGTTTGAGCCAGAGTGAAAGGTCATTGTGGTACAGAACCTGGATGAGGCCGCCTTCCCACCAAGGCAAGTCTTCATATGCAAAATCAAGTTCCTAACCCCAGCGGTTTCAGAGAAATGGCTCAGACAAAGTTTGAAAGGTGAAGGTCACTGAGCCAAGATCAAAGGTCATTCAGGTACAAATCCTTGACCAGGCACGCCTGCCCATCAAGGCAAGTCCACATACGCAAAATCAAGTTCCTAACCCAAGTGGTTTGAGAAAATTGGCCCAGACAAAGTTTGAAAGGTGAAAGTCACAGACCCAAGGTCGTCACTGGATCTTTCAAGATGGGTCGTCACTGGGTCTTTCAGCAAGATAGTGACCCTAAACATGTGGCCAAATCTACACAGAAATGGTACACCAGACACAGAATCAAGCTCCTCCCATGACCATCTCAGTCCCCAGACCCCAAGGCCTTGAAAACCTGTGGAGTGAGCTGAAGAGGAGAGTGCAGAGGAGAGGACCCAGGTCACTGGATGATTTAGAGAGATTGTGCTAAGAGGAATGGTTGAAGATCCCTCTTTCTGTATTCTCCCATCTTGTGAAACATTATAGGAGAAGATTAGGTGCTGTTTTGTTGGCAAAAGGGGGTTGTACAAAGTATGAACATCAGGGGTGCTAATTAATGTGGCACACATGATTTGATGTAAAAGAATTATTTCTTAATGTGGGATTTTTTTTCCCCACTGAATAAATGCACTTTAATTAAAGGTTGGATTTTCCTCTTTTTTTCATTGTGGTCCAATATTATTTTGAAAAAACTGAATTTATTAGAAGCCAAAGAACACATCTTAACCAGGGGTGCCAAATATTATGGAGGGCAGTGTATGAGCTCGGCTGCACATGGAAACTTGTGTTTTATGTGAAGTCACAGTGCTGCGCCAAAGTTTTAGGCACATTTAACACAATTCTGTGAGGTCAATGTTTCCAAAAATGTTCCATAAAGTGCTGTGAACAGTTGAAAACTAACTCAAATCTATTTTTAGTGTAACTTAAAGGCACATTGCCATACATTTTTGTAGTTTTATAAGATGATTGGCTGTTTGGTTGTTGTGAGCGTACTGGAGAATATCCCACAGCTCCTCTGCAGACTCACAGTCCCACTCGCGTCTGACTCCTCCGGTATTCCCACACAGCCTTGGCAGTGTTTATATCAGGGCTTTGCCAGGGCGCATTATTTGCAACAACTGTATTTAAAGATGTACAAAGTATGTTTTTTTTTTTCATGGAGATTTGAAGGTTCAGAAGTGCGTTTTATCTACAAGGCCACAAACATGGAAAACAAAAATAAACATCCAACGTCATATAAAAGAGATCTACAGTGCCCAAAAATTTTGCGCAGTACTGTACGTACCCTGATTTAGGCTCATGTGGGCCACCGCAGTGCTGATTCACAGAAGGGATTTGAGCAGGGATACTGGGTTTCTCCTGCACTGCCTGCGTCACTGCTGAGTGAGGTCAGAGTTAATGGCTGATGACAGGCAGGCTCTGGTAGGCCCACATAACGAGGAGACACAGCGACAGGTTTCATTCTGACCCCTGCAGAGGTGTCCGGCGGCCTCAGGGACACTCGCTGCAGTGAGATGAGACGCGGCACATAACAGAGAGCATGGGCAGCGGGAACAGCAGCAGTGCAAGGTATGATGGGATGGGTGCTGAGGGAACAATGGATAAACCACACCACACATACATATACATGTATACTCCCAATAATGCCATCTTACATCCTGAACTCATTTATTTACACTGAACTAAAATATAAACGCAACACTTCTTATTGTGAGAAATATGACCATGTTCAGAAGCTCATTGTACAAAACTTTGATTGAGTGTTGACAGATTGTATGATCATATTGCAATACATTTCGATCAATGATTTAAAAAGACAAACAAGAATCTCGCGATGGCGCGATGATAAAGGGGATGGGGTCTACTGTCCTAATTTCACAAATCAATATTGGGTCTGTCCGCCTTTGGCCTGCTGCACTGCTACACATCTCTGCTGTGTGGACAGTAACAAATGGTCAATGGTGACTTGGTGGACATGTTCCCACTTCTCTTCAAGAGCTGTGCGGAGTTGGCGGCTATTGGCTGAAAATGGGAACCAATGACAAACTCGCTGCTTGTGGTTATCCAAAAGATGCTGGAGGGGGACAAATCCGAGGAATAAGCCGACCATTCAAGCACACAAATGTTTTCAGGCTCAAGGAATTCTGTGCATACACGGGTGACGTGGGTCTGGCATGGTCATGCTGGATGGTTATTGTTTTGATGGATGAATGGTAGGACGATAGGCAGCAGCATCTCATCGTGAAATCACACTGCATTCAAGTTGCTGTTCATCAACTGCAGTTGGGTGCAGTGTCCTTGGAATATTCCCACCCAAACCAGCACTCCACCACCATGTGCCACTGCGCGCACCACAATGATGTCAGCATAACAATCCTCCGTCCATTTGCTCTGTGAAGTTGGAAACGTGACTCGTCTGTAAAAAAAACAGTCCTCCATTGTGCCATTGGCCATCAAACGTGTCTGTTCACTCAGTCGAACCAATTTTTTCATCGAGCTGAGGAGAGGTCCAATACACAAAGGGCTAAAGACGTAAAGATATGGACTTTCTGGAGATTATTATTCAGGGTTTCAGCAAAAATGGGGTGATGGTGGGGACCAGCTGTCTCATCTGCAGTGGCAGTTACTGCTCTCAGACGATCACAGAGATAAAGAGTCCAGATACAGTGGTCTTGGGTGGGGGTCGTCACACACGGTCATCATGCATGCGGGCGGTCTTCTGTCTTGCCTCATTCCTCAGAAAGGTGTTTTATGCGACTCATTGTTGAAACATGGACATTAAGAGCCCTTTCAGCATCCCTGAGAAACATTCCTGCATTCAGCATGCCAATGGCAGCTCCCTGATGGCATTAGTCATTTATGGCATTTTGAACGATGGCAAAACTGAGACTTTTTGGGTGGCCGTTTATTGACCAGAGTACAGGCAGTGCCTGGGCTGACTGTACCTGATTTCAGTAGCTCTGGATCAGGCCCCACCTGTCTGACAGGCCAGTCTTGACAAAGGGCATGAACTTGACAATGATATGGAGAAGGTGACAGAAATGCTCACAGACCAGTGACACACAACCTTGGTCACATAAACCCAACTAAGCCAACCTCATAAATAATTATGTGTAATACCGAAATGACTAAACTGTTGCGTTTATATTATTGGTCAGTATATTTATTGTGCAACGATACCTCTAGCACATTATTTTATGGAGACATCCTTCCATCCATTGCACTTTTATTCACTATAACACTCATATCAATGGCAACTTAGAGCTTTACATCAGCCCAGCATGCAAGTCTTTTGGCTGTGAGAGGAATCCAGGCTATTCAGATCCCAGAGTAAAGACGCACAAACACAGGGAGAACATGCCAATAAATATCATGTAATATGATATGCATCATCTGAGCGACTTACGGCAGGTCAGGGTCATGGTTTCATCAGTCCATCACTGGGCACTGACTCACACACACCGTTCATCAGGCATGTGGGCAATTTACAGTTTCCAGTTAGCCTGACAGGCATGTCTTTGGATGTTCAAACATAACATAACATAATAAAAATGGCTAGACTGCGCTCTCAGGCCAAATCATAGATACCAGAAGTACTGCAAGACTTCTTTTTTGTGATTGGCCAGAAACCTAAAGGAGCTGAGTCACATTTACTGCACATGCTCACACCTTTGAGTCAGGCAAATCCACGAGTCAAGTCAAAAGCTAGGGGGCTAGAATTTGTCTTCCTCTATGATTATTGCCAATGTCAACCAGCCTAAATTCTTTGTAACCTTTGGCTAAAGCATAAAATAGTGCTTTACATCCTGGAATTTCCATGGAAAGCTCCTTATTGTAAAAAGCATAATGCCGGAGTAACTAAAAAATAGTGGCAAAGCCCCTGCGCCTGCTTGGCCAAACATGGGAGAAATGGAACGCCCCCTACTGGCCAAAGTATCGGTTCGATTCGGCTCAAAATCAAACTTGGTCTAGATTTTTACCAGTATCTATGTTTAATCGGATGTCGTCAATGGCTTTTAAGGGCAGTTTCTGTGCTGTGGTGTGATCTAAATCCAGATTGAAAAGCATCCAACAGGTCATTTGTGATAAGATAGTAATTGATTTGAGTGAAAAAATCTTTTTGATTGGTTAATTGTACTGAAAAATGGAAGATGTGATATTAGTCTGTAGTTACTGATGACTGAAGGATCAAGATTGTTCTTTTTTAGTCATGGTGTTACTACAGCGGTATTAACCCTCTCATGCATGAATTATGATAAACTCAGTCAGGATTTTTTTATTAATATGCAGCAGTGCCCAAAATTGCAGGCATATATAGAGAAAAAACACTTTTAAACAGCTGTACACTGTAGTGACTCCATGCATGAAAGGGGTAAGGGTGTTTGGGTAAATGTCAGACTCGAGTGCAGTTTACAATAAGTAACACTTCCTGTTGAAAACAGGAAAAAAGGCTGTCGGGGGAGGATCAAGGCAGCAATGGGATGAGGTGAACTTCCGCAGAGCATCATGCAGAGCTGCGAGATCCACAGGCCTAGTGTGACAGGCCACAAATTTAACTATTGGGGATAACTAGCACCGCTTCCTGGCTAGAACTCAAGCAACTTGTGTTATTTCTGATTTTAGAGATTTTGCTATTGAAAAACTCAGCAAATTCCTCACACTTTGTGTAAGAAAGGAGCTCAGGGATGATCATAGATGGAGAGTTTAGAAGCCGGTGAACAGTGGAGAACAATTTTCTAGCATTATTTAGATTTTTATTTATAATTTTGGAAAAGAACAGTTGCCTTGCACCTCTCACGGCCTGATTATAATTAATTAGGCAGCCTTTGTAAATGTCATGGTGTATTTGAAACTTGCTTTTCCTCCATTTTCACTCCGCCTGTCTACACTGTCTTTGAAGTTGTTTTACAGTGACACATCTCCAGGGGGCTTTTTGTTTCATAGATTTTTTTTTTGGTTTTCAGAGGTGCAAATATTGTCAAGAATGGTTTTTATTTTTGAGTTGAAATTTGCGACTAGGACATTTGGAGAAATAAAAATAGCAGTCGGGGGTTTCAAGTCTGACAAGAGCCAATGAACGCTATAGCAGTATCATTATCCATATGAAGGGTTTTTTCATTGTTTACAACTTTGTTATTTTTTCCCCCGGGTTGAAGGAAACATTAAAATTAATGCAAAAATCATCTGATACAGCGATATCCTTGATTGAGTTAACAGTGACATCAAGCCCTTCAGCCATAACCAGGTCCAGAGACCTCTGTTATGGGCAGAGCCAGACACACGCTGGCAGAAGTTGAAGGATTCCAGAATATTTAGCAGCTCTTGTGTATCACGACTATTTTGGTCATCCAGATGAGTATTCAGATTTGAGGAAATGATTATTGGCCCAAATCAATTGAAATTTTAGATAATAATTCAGAGAACTCTTCAAAGGAACCAGCTTTACACTTTAGTGGACGGTATAAAATAATTGAAATGATAGAGCTACTTAAAGTGGGAAAGGTCCCAATGTTTATGATGTTACAGTTAAAGTGTTCTTTATACACAGTGCAAGACCACCACCACAGCCATGGGATCTGGGACAATTTATAAATTTATAATTGGGGGACATAATTCAATTAACTGGCTTTGTTCATCAGGTTTCAGCCACGTTTCAGTCAATAGAAAGAAATCCAAGTTTGAGGATGAAACCATTTCATTAAAAATAAAAGATTTGGGAGAGATCTGGCATTAATTAGTGCCATTTTAACACTAATGTGATGAGGCGTGATCTGGCATTAATTAGTGCCATTTTAACAATAATGTGATGAGGCGTGATCTGGCATTAATTAGTGCCATTTTAACACTAATGTGATGAGGCGTGATCTGGCATTAATTAGTGCCATTTTTACACTAATGTGATGAGGCGTGTGCACCATATCAGTGGGGACTGCAGTAGATATGATTTTGTGATTTAGGGCATTTGCTCCTCTGTTTCTAAGAGATCTATTAGACCTGTTAGTCAATAGAGCTTGAATTGGAAAAACAATCGGAGAAATATTTTCATACAATATTTGGGGGCTATGAGAGTAGCCAGAACTACGGGCTACAGGATCATTGTAAACAGTGTCATTCGAGTCGATTCCAAAATAAGTTAAAATTATCGATGAAGCCGATATTGTTTGCTCTGCAGGCAGACTGGAGCCAAATATTAAGGCTGAGGATCCGACTAAAACGGGCCACTCTTCCCAGAGTGGGCAAAGGACCAGAAATAAAACTGGCCTTCCTGCAGCTGTGAAAAAATTTGAAAATGTCATTAAAATCCTCTTTGGTCAGCTCAGACTGCTGACGGACATGTCATTTGTTCCCACATGAACTATGATTCCATGAGTTATAGAGGATGGGAGCACTGGCATCAGACCCACTAGTTTACCCAGGATAATGGGAACCGTAGCTTTGGGAAAGCAGTATGTGACTACGTAAAAAAATCGGAGGTACCTGGTTATAGAGTCACCCGCTGTTAAAGGGGTCGGGGAGAAAAGGGTATGCGGGGAAGATGATGAAGACGATGCAGCCGACCGGGCAGGCAGGTGTGAGACGAGGCGGTGACAGCATCCCCGGGAGAACGATTCCTCACCGGTGTAGGGCAGGGGAAACCCCCGAATGTGCACAGCCTCTTTCAGCATCCTACGCCGGGGGCCGGAGGTCATAGTGCGGGACGATGGTTGCTGACACGGCGACCCAGTGAGGCAGTGGGTCACCCAGACACTGCTCGCTGCCAGTGGTGAGGAAACCATGCGACGCCGGGGGTCAAAGGTCGTAGTGCAGTACGATGGTTGCTGACACAGCGACCCAGTGAGGCAGCTGGTCACCCGGACACTGCTCGCTGCCAGCGGTGAGGAAACCATCCGACGCCGGGGGTCGAAGGTCATAGTGCGGGACGTTGGTTGCTGACACGGCGACCCGGTGAGGCAGCGGGTCACCGGGCACTGCTCGCTGCCAGCGGTGAGGAAACCATCCGACGCCGGGGGTCGAAGGTCATAGTGCAGGACGATGGTTGCTGACACGGCGACCCAGTGAGACTGTGGGTCACCCGGACACTGCTTGCTGCCAGCGGTGAGGAAACCATCCGACGCCGGGGGTCGAAGGTCATAGTGCGGGACGATGGTTGCTGACACGGCGAGTCACCCGGACACTGCTTGCTGCCAGTGGCGAGGAAACCGCAGGGTCAGCAGACACCACCTCTAGAGGGGAGCCCAGGTCAGGACATGTTGGGGCCGCTGGGCCGACTAAGGCATCATTTGGGAAGACCAGGACATCAGCTGGGTGGACCGGAGTGCCTTCAGACAGAGGTTTAGACAGCGGGGCAGGGTGCCCCGTTTGAGACTCGTCTGCAGCCACGTACAACCACCTCAGTCCAAGATGACGGGTGGTTTGGTGTTAAAGACGGCGGCCGCGGCCTCGGACAGGTGGAAGTGTCCCATGGGACTGTGTCCTGCAAGGCTGGATATCTGGTTGGATCGCCCACAAGCCAAGTCAATTAAACAAGCCAGGAGCGAGTCCTTCCTCTGAAGCTCCTCTGAGAGCCAACGAATATCCTAGGACTGGTCAGCGATCTTTTTGTTTTCTTTTTGTAGTTGTAGATCATTCTACGAGGACATAATTCTGTTTGCTATCCAAGTTGACTATGCAAGTTTCATTCATTATGATGTTCACTCTCAGTTGCCTCTTTAAGAATGTTTGTCAATTTGTTCAGTGTTCCACAACTCCTTTAGTCTTGTCTCCGCTCATATCTCACCGCACAGTTTTCAAGTCCAAGTTGCTTCGCTGTACATGGATCAGGCCACCACACTAGGAATGACTGTGCATAGGAAAATATTTCTTAAAACTTTAACTAGATGACTGCAAAATGCTTTTGTGCCTAAAGGACCAATCACCTCATCAAAAACTGTTCTGGTAGAATACTCAATCACCTCATCAAAAACTATTCTGGTAGAATACTCAATCCCCTCACAGACATACAGTACTGTATCATATTACTCATGAAAAAATCACTACATTATAAAGTGCCATCCAGCTATACCAGTTTTCTCGTCGGCAAATTTCGCTACGCTTTTAATTTGGGCCGCTACGCTGTGACTGGGGCCACTGCCCTGTCTTACATAGAACTTAGCGGCCCAAATATGCAAAGACATGGGGCTCCACAAGACTCGTTTCAACTATGGTTTCAATTATCTTAATTTACCTTCGGCGGATAAACACCCGATAATTTGATTGCCATTCGGTTTAAGAACGTCTTTTCTACCACTGAAAATGAATGTAGGCGATAACATCAAAGCGCACCATTGTAAAGACGGTCATTGTATGGCAGAAGAGTTGCAAGGATTTCTCCATGGATTGCGTCGCATCACCTCGGAAAAGTCAGAAATAATTTCTGATATAATTATCTATATTCTATAACTTTTACAGATGAACGTCTTGTGAAGCTATCCAGCCTAGTTAGAAGACATGTCAGGCCACCTCGGTCAATATTAGAGATATCGGTTGGATTTTTTTTAACAGAATATTCCTTACATGATGTAGAACGACTTTGTTTTTGAACCAAAACAGTAGGCTACATGGCCAAAAACCGACTTTCCCCGGGTTTTCAGAGGCGGGGTCACATTTGATCTGTGCCAGGCGTTCGGTCCTGGGGCCTCCCTGTGTGTGCTGGTTTTTGTCCCAACCATAATTGCCATCATAGGACTTTAACAAGCTATTAATTTGTCAAATATGGGTGCATCTTGTGTTTAAATATGCTATTTGCTGTTTTAAGCCAATTTTTAATAGAAATATCCATTTGTGCCATGAACAGGGCTGTAGGTTAACTTTTTCTGCTCATAGCACTGGTGCTACAGAAGTTCATAGTCTTGTAGCACAAGACAAAAACCTGCAGCACAGTAAAAGCATCTGTTACATCTCTAAAACTAACCACAAGTAGTGCAGTTTATCATTTAAAGACATAAAATATCAATGAACTTTTTGTAAATTGAAGTGCTTTCAAGGTCTCGTAATTCTTTAAATTCATACAATTTTAAGTAATTTCCAGAACTGGTTAAGCAGTCTTGACACAAACAATGTACAACTCAAAGGCGCATAACTCACAGAAATATTCAGAATCTCTTATAGGAGACATTATCTCTCTTCAAAATTTTGTTTCCTAAAACATATGGATTATAACTCATCATACACAGCATACACAGGGAGGCCCAGCGTACACAAGGAGACCCAGCGTACACAAGGAGACCCAGCGTACACAAGGAGGCCCAGCGTACACAGGGAGGCCCAGCGTACACAGGGAGACCCAGCGTACACAGGGAGGCCCAGCATACACAGGGAGGCCCAGCGTACACAGGGAGGCCCAGCGTACACAAGGAGGCCCAGCGTACACAAGGAGACCCAGCATACACAGGGAGGCCCAGCGTACACAGGGAGACCCAGCGTACACAAGGAGACCCAGCGTACACAGGGAGGCCCAGCGTACACAGCGTACACAGGGAGGCCCAGCGTACACAAGGAGACCCAGCGTACACAGGGAGGCCCAGCATACACAGGCAGACCCAGCGTACACAGGGAGGCCCAGCATACACAGGGAGGCCCAGCGTACACAGGGAGACCCAGCGTACACAGGGAGGCCCAGCGTACACAAGGAGACCCAGCGTACACAGGGAGGCCCAGCATACACAGGCAGACCCAGCGTACACAGGGAGGCCCAGCGTACACAGGGAGACACAGCTTACACAGGGAGACACAGCTTACACAGGGAGACCCAGCGTACACAGGCAGACCCAGCGTACGCAGGGAGGCCCAGCATACACAGGGAGGCCCAGCGTACACAGGGAGACCCAGCGTACGCAGGGAGGCCCAGCGTACACAGGGAGACACAGCTTACACAGGGAGACACAGCTTACACAGGGAGACCCAGCGTACACAGGCAGACCCAGCGTACGCAGGGAGGCCCAGCATACACAGGGAGGCCCAGCGTACACAGGGAGACCCAGCGTACACAGGGAGGCCCAGCATACACAGGGAGGCCCAGCGTACACAGGGAGGCCCAGCATACACAGGGAGACCCAGCGTACACAAGGAGACCCAGCGGACACAGGGAGGCCCAGCTTACACAGGGAGACCCAGCGTACACAGGGAGGCCCAGCGTACACAGGGAGACCCAGCGTACACAGGGAGGCCCAGCGTACACAGGGAGGCCCAGCGTACACAAGGAGACCCAGCGTACACAGGGAGGCCCAGCGTACACAGGCAGACCCAGCGTACACAGGGAGGCCCAGCATACACAGGGAGGCCCAGCGTACACAGGGAGACCCAGCGTACACAGGCAGACCCAGCGTACGCAGGGAGGCCCAGCGTACACAGGGAGACCCAGCTTACACAGGGAGACCCAGCGTACACAGGCAGACCCAGCGTACGCAGGGAGGCCCAGCATACACAGGGAGGCCCAGCGTACACAGGGAGACCCAGCGTACATAGGGAGGCCCAGCATACACAGGGAGGCCCAGCGTACACAGGGAGGCCCAGCATACACAGGGAGACCCAGCGTACACAAGGAGACCCAGCGAACACAGGGAGGCCCAGCGTACACAAGGAGACCCAGCGTACACAGGGAGGCCCAGCGTACACAGGGAGGCCCAGCGTACACAAGGAGACCCAGCGTACACAGGGAGGCCGCAGGACGGAGTTTGGGAACCCCTGATCTATGCTGCGCCAGTCAGTCAACGGCAAACTTTCTGCAGAGAGATTTAATTATGTTTTTGGAACTTTGCCACAACAGACAGGTTAGAGTTTGTGAAGTTTTTTCATGGACGTGCCGCGCGGCCAGCAGAAGGCGTAGGGCAGCCGCTAAGTGTATTTCATTGGCAATTTTTTTGCAAACATGTCAGCATCCAAGCATGGGAATATTGCAGCGTATTTCACCCTGGCGTGGAGAGGTGCCTGACTGTGAGACTTTAGCAAAATGTTACAATAGGTAATGATGTAAAGTACAGATTAAAAGGCATTAGTGCAGTTGCACATTTGTCGCAATTTGTAATAGTAATTCTTTGGGTTCACCATTTGATTTGGTGAATAGTCAGTCAGATATAATTTCATAATGCTCTGTATGTACACTGTAATGGTGAGAACTTGTTTGTACTCTTCAGAAGAATAAAGCTCAGTGGGCTTTCTGTAGCTCTGTCTTGCATTCAGTATTATTGGTCGCACTTGCAGGCCTTCAGATCAGGGGCCTGTCTCACGAACCTGGATTTCGGCTAAGTGAGGTGACTTCTGGATTAACCCTGGGTTTTCCGTATCACAAAGCTGGTTCACTTCTTAGCGGGGTATGTTGCCGCGGTAACTAATGCTGAATGCCTAACCTGCTCCGGAGCAGGATAAGATCTCAGCAGGTATAAAAGACCACCTACTGGCCAATCATTGTCTTGGAAAAATGGCCTGTCCATTTCTTGAGAATCCCGTGGAGGAAGCCGCACGGATAGTGAGAGGAGCGCTCCGGAGCGAGTGCATATTCCGTGACCGGCAAGATCCGTTCGATTTCCCCGAGGAGGTCCTGTACGAGCAGTAACGATTTTCTGCCTAGGAACGGAAATTTGCCAGCTGCTGGAGCCACATGTTGGCAATGTGACCAGCTGCAGCCGTCGCTTACAGTGCCACAGACTGGAAGATATTATAAGAAACTCTCTGACCGCCTTGAAATATGTTCTTGTATTTATTTTTTACTTGCTCCCAAGTCCTTTAGGCTCCACAGGGTTTGCAACTAAATTGATGAGGTAAAATTGTCAAAAAGAATAAAAGAAAATCGAAACAGGCACATTTGAGTGACACACACAGTGGTGATTTAATATTACAATCCCAGTAACTTCCGCATCGACACAGTCGGCGATTTTTTGCCAAGATTCCTTGCGGCTTCTGGCAGCTGCAACAGTGTTGCTTTTTGCCTGAATGACATCTTTATATTCTTCATACATCCTTTGAATTATTGTTTGCTCCTCCGTCGAGAAATGAGTTACTCCCTGCTGCTTCTCCATGGTGCGCAATTGGTCAAATGGAGTTAACACCGCCCCTTTTATGTGCACAAGCACAGATCTAGGTTGGAAACTCCTGGGTCCACTTAACGAGTTGATGACCGGCTTCGTGAGACCGATAATCAAGACGGCGGATGTCTGGTTAAGTGCAGCTGGGTAACTGAGGGAAACCCCGGGTGTGTTAATCCAGTCTCGAGAGACAGGCCCCTGGTCACTCTTAAAATAGGTTCCTTGTTTCCAAAGATAACTTGGTAGGCAAAGGATAAGTTGGGAGGTCAGTATCTCAGGATGGACTTGCCTGACTCTAGAAACAGGAAGGAGAACAGAGGATGGGGGAAGGGTGAAGGAAAACTGACTGCCAGATCATCTTGGTGTTGAACAGTGATACAGAAGGGGTTTGTGAAGTTCAGTTCTCTCGCTGTGAGTTTCCTTCAACGTGAGTATTGTGTCAAGGCCCTGTGCAAAAGGTTATTAACTGCCAAGATATCATTAAACGAGACACTCAATGGTGAAAAATAACACCTCCAAATGTGCTAAGATGCCAGAGCTTCCAGGAGGCTTTGCCTCCCCGGGTCCCCCTCGGGGGCACTACCCCTGGCTGGTCATTATACCTACGCTGCAAAAATATCCTGGTGAGAACACTGAAAGTTATTCAGATGAAGTGTCAACATGTTGTATGTGCGTATTTTCAATGAAAAAGTCTCTACATACTGTTTATTTTAACGTAAACAAGGAAAATATGATAAAACTCAATTAGCCAATGTTTTCCTATGATAAGATTAAAAGAAGGGCCCAAATCCATCGTATTAAGTGCGTCCCCGTGGTGCAACCGAACTGCGTGTAGCATGTACGATGGCATTTTATATTTAGATAGGAATTCATGAGTTGTCATATAAACAGCAATACCATCACTTAATAATTCAACAAAATATGATGTTTTTTTTTATTTTCTCTAAACACTATGCTGTGGACTTGGGCCCTGTTCATATTCAGGTATTCAGTTGCATATTCTCTTGAGTGAAAAGAAATTAGCACCTCCTTGGTAGGGTACGAATTCTATTGCGGACATCCGATGGTTTGAAAATGAGACAAACAAAATACAATGTGGTATAACTGCGAAATTTAGAGCATGACAACCTCAGGTTTGGACATAAATGTGTGAGACAACAGAGTTGTGTTTCAGAAAGGTAATAAAACGTTTTGTTTCGGCAACTGTGATAGAAATCCTTTGCTGATTTCACCTTGAATGTTAAGCCTTAATTTTTGTACCGTGTACTTTCATCATCGCTTCCATTCAATTAATGCTCTGCTCAAACTTAATGTTCTCATTCTGTCTTCATTACAGCAGGCCAGTTTTAAGGTTATTTCATTTTATTTTTTAAGAAGAAAAAATCTGTTTTGAAGTTCTGTGGACACAAGAGGGTGTAGCAGACTCTCCAATGGCCACATTTCAATGATGCAACAAAAGACTATTTATTAAAACTGTAATCTAATACTTTACCCAAAAAGCAAAATGTAACTGCACACCTGCTGATATTCTAAATCAGAATGTGAGCAGATTGCGCATGTAAAGTTTCAAGTTGATGGTACCAATTATATTCATACAAATAACAATGTATATATGCAGCAATTCCCTTTATAATTACAAAAGTGCAATTTGAATATTCATAAAAAGTTTTCTGAAAATATTCAATCAAAATAACAGGCAGATTAAAAGGACATTCTCACTGTGCAAAGGTTTTAGGCACACTTAAGACAATTCTATAATACGGACATGCGTCAAAAATCATGAAATGAAAGTTTGGAAATTGACCTCTAAAGGTCAAGTTGGGTCACTGAATGAAATGTAAATAAAAACAGAATTCAATGATTTCCATATCATTTAAACCCTGTAATTAATTGAAAATAGTACAAAGACAACATATAAATAGTTGAAACTGAGAAATAATATTGTTATTGAAAAATATCTGCTCATTTTTAATTCAGGCCCTCAGGTGGCACTGCATTAACAACAGAAAGAATTCTGCAGTGAAAATGACTGAATGGCCTCAGGAACCACAGAAGTTTGTTGCTGTAACACAAATGTAAGCTAAAACTCCACCATGTAAAGATTAAACAGTGTACAACCCCAATCCCTAAGAAGTTGGGACATAGTGTAAATTGTGAATAAAATCAAAATGCAATGACTTTCAGATCACACGAGCCAATATATTATTTACAATAGAACATAAATAACATTTCAAATGTTGATCTGAGACATTTTACATTTTTATCCACAAAATTGGCTTATTTCAAATTTTCTGGCTTCAACACGTCTCAAAAAAGTTAGGAAACAAACAGGCCAAAAAAAGGGCTGAAAAATCAATTAATATATAAGAGAATCATCTGAGAGAACATTTAGTAAGTGATTAAGTTAACTGGCATCAGGTGTGTAACATGATTGGCTATAAAAGGAACGTCTTACAGAGGCTGAGTCTCTCAGAAGTAAAGATGGCCAGAGGCTCTCCAACCTGTGAAGGCTTGCATAAACAACAATCAACGTCAAATTGCAAAGGCTTTGAAGGTCTCATCATTGACAGTGCATAACATCATCAAAAGATTCAGAGAAACTGGAAAAATCTCTGTGCTCAAGGGACAAGGCCATAGACCTTTAAGATAGGAGATATATTTTATTGAACCCCATGGGGTAATTTGTCCTCTGCATTTGACCCATCCTATAGTTAGGAGCAGTGGGCAGCCACAGAGCTGCGCCCGGGGACCAACTCCAGTGCTAAAGCCAGTTCCTTGGTTAGGGGTACTGGTTGGAGTGGTCCTATGATGCATGTTTTTCTGGGTGGGGGAAACCAGAGTACCCAGAGGGAACTCAAGCGAACACGTGGAGAACATGCAAACTCCACTCAGAAAGGCCCCAGGCCGGTTTCGAACCCACGACCTTCTTGTTGTGAGGCAGTAGTGCTAGCCACCTTGCCCGCCAAACATAACATGATGCCCATGTAACATGTAAACACAGTCTGCCGTGCCATCCACAGATGCCACAGATGCGACACCCTAGCACCCAAAGATGTTAACGGGGTACCAGGGCTATTATTGGAATAGACGACCCAAGTGCAAGGACGTGGATTTCATTAAAAATCAAGCAAGTGCAATGTAGCCAAAAACAAATACAAAACTTCAGGGAGAAATGACAAGGGAATGCAGCTCACAAAAAAGGGGAACAGACTAAGGCTATCTGCCTGTGAAGGGTGAAACTAGGCTTAAAATAAGAAAGGGAATCATAATGAGCTCAAGAGTAACAGGTTATATCATTAGCCGGAGATTGGAATGCCAGAAGGGAAGGGCATTACAGGTGTGACAAATCAAAATTTGAAATTTTTTCTAAATCATAGATACCATGCAATGGGCAGTGATAGACGCCAGGTCCGCAACCAGCGAGAGAAAGAGCAATGAGCAGCCCAGTTAAGAGACAAACACAAAAGAGGTAAAAACCTCTGGTAAAGGCTTGCGCTTCCAGGGACAAATAAAAGTCCAGAACGGACACTCTAGCGATAGGCGTGGCGAAACCCCGGTCAAATATAAAGAGTCCAGAAAACTCCGCCCCAGCTCAATCAGCCAGCTGGGCCAGGAATTCAATGGACAAGAACTCCGATATCATCCCGGACGATAGAACAAAGAAAGGTCCAACAAACAAAAGCACGCCTAAACCATGACACACCACATCCTCAAGGATGAGGAGAAGAGGGACCATCCAGTTTGTTATCAGCGCACAGTTTGAAGACCAGCATCGGCATCCACGATAGTATAGGGGTGCATTAATGTACATGGTGTGGGTAACTTGCATATCTGTCAAGATACACACCATTTGTACTAAAGAATATCTAAAGGTTTTGGAGCAAAATATACAACCATACAGTAAGCTTGGGCCAATTTCCGGTTTAACCAGTTCGATCTGGTTTACTTGATTGAACTGGTTCATTTTATATGGACCGTCGGAACCGGTCCGTCATTATAAAAAAAAATTATTTATTTATTTATTTTTATTTTTTTGAAGTGTCCAAAATGAGTCCAAAATGTTAAAATATAGCTCACAAAAATTTGCCGCTGATGGCGTCACGTATATTTGCTGACGGCATTACATCCATCTGTATAATATTTATTACTGTCTTGTGTATAAACTGAATGTGTCTGAGCCGAGCGCAACAACAGATAACAGGAGATCAGGTTTCAAGTGAATATGGGGTCGGGGGCCAAAGTTTTTTTCCTACAAACTTTTTGTCCTCATTTGCATCCGCGCATGCCCACTCCAGTGAGTTCGAGAATAATTTCAAAACATTGCCACGTGAATCGCCCAGTCGCAATTACGTGCCTTTATGCTTTGAAACGCACCTCCGAACGGATTCTAAACCCACCCAACTATACACTGAAATACGTTGACTAAACCGTTGGCTCTTTATCAGTTTATTTGATGTATTAATCTTCAGCAGTTAACCCTGAGTTAGCCCAAGATCATCAGTAAATGCACTTGCTAATTTCTAGCGTTATTTCAGCACAGTAAATAATGCTCACGTTAGTTAGTCACTTTTTCTCCCAATCAGTACGTGTGAATGTGTTTAACTGGCGAGCCTACGCGTTTAAGCTCGTGTAAGAACGTTACATTCAGTCTAAATCGAAATAATTAGATAGAGCTGTTCAGAACTTAAACTCCAATTTCATATGGCTTAATGGTTCAGAATACCTGGGGTCACAAAATGATGACATACGCGCCGAGGAGAATTATTAATATTAAACGCTCCAGGTTCATTTATATCTGGCTAGCTATATCCAAAAAAAAAATATCTACCGCATTCACGGACACATGGAATGCAACGTAAATTCAGTGGCTCCTC
Organism: Gymnothorax reevesii; assembly: GCA_029721435.1. Classification (NCBI taxonomy): domain Eukaryota; kingdom Metazoa; phylum Chordata; class Actinopteri; order Anguilliformes; family Muraenidae; genus Gymnothorax; species Gymnothorax reevesii. The sequence goes on along the minus strand of CM056589.1, from coordinate 5,503,389 downwards.
GGAATTCGGTACTGGTCATCGGCAATGTCACTACTTAGGTCACTGGCCGCGTCATTACAGTGAGTGAGCGATGTACGACATCTGCGTTTTTCACTTCAGCAAATCCCTTCAGGGTCTTGTGAACGGCGCGAGAACATGATTATCTCGCTGCCAGAGAACTCCGACCTGTGCGCGTGCTCACGATCACTTTTCACCGGAAATGGAAGTCTGACCACTGCAGACCGTAAGCACGCGTTCACAGAGCTCAAAGGACCTCATTAAAATGCAAACCACGTGATTTCAATGAACTGGTATATTCGGCGTAGGTCTTACGCATTGTTTAGGCTTATTCACCGTAGTCCGCCCATGGACCTATAAGGAGATCTGGACGCACAACTCTGGTCGACCACACACGCCTCCATGGTCCTAGCGGCGAATGTGATATTGCAGGTCACGTGATGCCATGGGGGCCAAAAAGAAATTTCTCCATAGGGAATAATTGAAAAAGACACGCTGAGAAATCCGTGAATAATTTTTTTTGACAGCCACAAATTATCGATACCGAAACGGTTTATTTTTCTATTTTAAATCATTAATCCCTCGTTTCTCGGCAAAGACAAAATCTTTTATTTATATTCAGGCTATGCGAACACCAACGGGTCCTCATATGTAAGCGCGTTCCCGCTCCTCCGAATTTAGCACTGCAGCGGATGTGAGTGGGTGGAGCAATGGGCTTTCCTTGCCGTCTGTCTGTTTAACATGACAAACGAAGCCAAATCGGTGAAGTAAGCTGGCCAGCCACGGAGCATATGTATTGAGCGACAAAAAAAACGCAAGTTAAATAAAGGCAAACCGGAAAATAAGTTTGCGCGTTATTATTTTAAATCAAATTTATTACTAGCGTGGGCGCATTTATACTCGTTTTATCAACCTTTTCTTTGTTTTGCGATAATTATGAGTACCCAGATAGCAAGCTCCTCCGCTCCGGATTTGCCTTGACTCTGGAGCCAGGGCAGATCCGGAGCGGAGGTGCTTGCAATCTGGGTAACCATAATGGCTAACTTGCGTTTCTTTTGTTGCTCAGTAAATTTTTGCCATTTTAATTGCTGAATGGCCGTAATACGTTATATGTTACTTAGCACCTCGATTGCTGCACTTCATGCGGCGCGAGAAAATTTACAGTAAGCTAAGGCCGCTGGTGTGACATCCTAGAACCATGACGCAGGCAACACTCACCTTACTTATTCAAATTAAAATGAAATGGTTAAATCCATGAATTGCATTGTGTATTGCCAGTACTTTGAATAGCACCAATTCGCATCACTCTATTCTGATGCGTTATGCTTAACGTGTCAGCTGAGTTGCATCTACCGCAACGTAATGTGCGTTTATAGCAGTATATAAATTAATTTCGAACACTGCTTAGCGATCCATTTATCAGCCTAACCATTCTTCGTTGTTAAATTACTTACCGACCTTCATACATGATGACGAAACTTTTCGGCAACTTGTCTTGTGAGATCCAAAATGAACTATTTTTGTTCATGATCCGAACCAAGTGGGTGGAACAACGCGCATTCCTTGCCGTCCGTCTGTGATGAACATTCTTTATGTGGCCAAGTCAATCAAGCGAGCCGGCGTTACGGTGCAAATATTTTATCCATTTTATTTTAATTGATGAATGGCCGTAATATACTCGATCGCCACACTCCATTATGTAGTGCCACAAAATGTACAGTAAGCTAAGGCCGCTGTTGTGATATCCTAGAAGCATGTATACGCAGCTAACACTCACCTCACCTTTTCATTGTTCATGGTTATCATTGTAATGAGTTGTATATTTCCATTACTTTGAATAACACCAATTCACATGTCTGTATTTTGATTTGCGAACTGGTGATATCTTGACCGCAGTCATCAACTGTCAGCTGTGTAGCATCTAAAGTAATGTCCATATGAGTGCATTTATTCAGTAGATAAATTCAGTTCGAACACTGCTTAGCAAACCATTTATTAACCATTCTTCTGTCTAAAATTAATTACTGACTTTCATACTCGACGACGAAACTTTTCAGCAACTTGACAGATGACATCTAAAATGTTCATTTTTTGTGCATGATCCGAATATCCATGAAAGCACTGAACATGCATACACATTTTTTGCGGTACAGCCTTTATTAGATCGAAGTTTTGGGGAGGTGGAAACGTCAGAGTATAATGAATCCGAACATCTAATGTTCGTGAGCAGCATCTGATATCAACCGGAGTGATGCAGGTAGATTCGACGGTGTGGCTGATTTTCATCTGAACGAAAATAAATACGAGATCTAAAAGAATGCAACAGTTGGTCGCGTATATGCACATTCTGTACCCCATGTCGGATGTAGCTGTCATCATCCATCTGCTCACCCCCACCACCTGTCATATTTGTCACCCCCAAGGCATTATTTACATATATATATTAAAAATGTTTTCAAATAGATTTATTTGTGTTTTGTCAGTTTTTGATTTTTTTTGCCAGCTCTGCGTAACGTTTTAAGATGAACTCAAGTACTCAAAATCAAAAGGGGTTTAATGCTTAATTTTCGCAGAGCCGGCCATTATCATAAAATCTACCACAAGTACAATCGATGTTAACTCGCACTTAGAAATGAAACGTAGAGACGGTATTAAAATTATAACCGAGAAAGACTTTATTGGAAAGGGCTTTGGGGATGGATAGAAAGGCACGGCCTCTGGTTCGCTGACATGCAGAAATTCATGGATGAAATGTTCAGTGCACTCCAAGAGGCTCAGATATCTGGGGAAGGACAGAAAAAAGGAGCTTTAAGGGAAAAATAACGCTGTACAACGTTCGTGACATTTCACGGTAGACCCATTATACTCCACGGAATGGTTATAAGTTACGTAAGCTAAAAGTAAATTAGCTTACCAGAATTGACAAAAGTTTAAAGCTCCTGACTTTAAAACATATCAGTTTATGAGGTAGGTGAAGTTCGTTGTGTTGTGTGTTCGGTTTATTGTCTTTAATCCGGAAAAAGATAATGGAATTCGCACGCAGACAAGTAAGAATTATCTGACTCCGATAATGTGGTTATTCGACGTTGAGCTAAAGAGAACACGAGCCTGTGGCGTTTTTCCCAATAGCGTAGTTGCAGAAATTTATACGTCCATTCAGTCAGTGGTTCTAACTATGGAAGTTAGCATCTGTGACTTCGGGAAGCGCACCCCTGAGCAATGTCATATTAAAGTTACGCAACAGCAAGTCAACTATTTGGCCGAGATTTTTGAGTTGAAATCAACAGTATTACTTCCCTGTCAAAGTCGTTTTTAACATTTGTTATTGCATTTGTGTTTTAAAATAGAGTCTCAAACCATAATTAAACCTTTATCGGCGGCTATGCTTTGTGTTCCGTACATCAAGGTGCAGTCTGCAGTGGTCAGACTTCCATTTCCGGTGAAAAGTGATCGTGAACACGCACCCTAGGTCGAAGTTCCACGAGCCCGAGCCGTTGTCATGGATACCTCGGATACCAGCGCGTTCATAAGCCCCACACTACGCATGTGTGAGCAAAAATCACACAGCGCATGTCCGCGTGGCTCCGGAAGCTTGGCCCCCATGTCGGCACGCTGCGCCACTGAGCAATTTCCATTGAAATGAATGGGCGGCCATTTTCCAATTGTATATCCAGTGAAATATAAAACATCCTTGAGTCCGCCTCATCACAAGTAACATAGGCCTATTTCACATTTCCGGGTATACAAACCGGATAGCAAGTAAACTGACTTCCGTTTGTTTGATGCTCCATGTATTATCAATGGCAGAGAGCTAGTAGACGGTGTTCCCGGTCCTGACTGTTCAAATTCTAACTCGAAGAAGCAAGCCAACCTCTCTTCTCTCGGTTTACCCACCGAAGACAACGTGAAGAGTTGGATTTTGTCCATAAGAAAAGATGACGGAGGAAGATTTATGAGATGTATATAGCTACCTGAGGGTGCAATGTCACTAAGCTGTAGCTACCATTCAGTTCCACGTGTACTGGGGCGTGAAAAATACCAGTGACGGCAACGGCGAAGAAAGACAGGGGTCTGCGATGGAGTCGGGTTGAAAAACGGATTCACCTGCTGCAGAAGTTATGGAGTATTGACTACGATTGCTGTCCTCCTGCAGGTAACTAACTATCTTGCTGCTTCTTGCAAATCACCTCGCTTACTTTAACCATGTGTTTAAAATTTGAGGCAACACATAGGATCTGCAAAGCCAGTTAAACCGGAAAATGTTAGAGTTATTGGCCAATTGACACAATATTATGGCATCAACAATTAACTTACTGGAACATAAAAATAATAGCATCAGCTTGCTACCTATCGTTCATGCTGTAATCCGTGGCTAGTTTGCTAGCCTTCCGTGTTCGCTCGAACTACGTTCGTATCAAAGATATCTTGCACCTTTTATCTGGCGAACATACGTCTATGAATTTGCTTTCTAGATATCACGTCTCCGAAGTTGCTTATTACCGGTTTAGAAAACGTCGGTTAGCTATGGTCTAGAATGGCTTGTGTGGTAACACATTTGTACCGACCAGTGTTTAATAATTATCCTTAATAAAGTTTTCCAAAGATTAGAATAATCATTTGGCAGTTTAACTCTCGTCATTCTTTCTGCAATGCTGCAACATGGTAAATTCAACAAAGAAGATTGTTTTAATTATGTAAATTAAAAAGTGAAGAAAAAAAAAAGAAAATTGCACTACTCTGAACTTCTGTGCTCGCTTTCGGCACATCCTGCAATCCAGGCTATCCAACTGGCGCTGAATGTTTTCAGTCCGTCAGCTACCGCTTATGTAGATGCAAGGGATCAATTTGTTCAACTTCTTCAACAAATTTCATGAAGACACAGTGATAACCTTTTGCTGCTTAATTATGACTTATTGGTACTACTTGCTTCGATCATCGCAAATTTACCAATGTGTTTTATTAGTGTTCAGTGGTCCTTTGCACTGTTACCTTGTAATATACAGTCCTTTGGATAGTACTCGAACTACTCATTTACTATTGCTCTTTTATCATCTAATCTCCTTGGGTTTTTACACTGTCTTTGTGGCATATTTCTTAAAAAGGTTTTAGTTTGATTGTATGACATTCTATACATAAATTGCTTTGCCTTTTTTGTCATTTCATCAGGTGCACTTGCTCACCTTTGGAAAGGATCTGAGAACTGGAGGACATGGGGTGCATCTTACATCTTATTTGACACTTCCTTGCTCTTTACTTGAAGCAGAAGTTTTCATGTATCAGCCATCTTGCAGGTCATATCAAAGCTCTCATTTCTGCTGCGAGGAGAGAGCTCTGAGGAGCCATAAGTGAGTATTCACAAGGGCAGCCTTCCTGGAAGACTTCAGCTGAAAACCATGCGGTCAGTCCGTAATGACAGACACTGGCAGCAGATCCAGCGGTGTGCCATCATCAGAAATGGATTTGGATTCATGTGATTCTTCAGAGGAAAGGATTCCTTGTGTCTTACCTCATTGCATAGTTTCCTTGCATCTCTCCATGGTGGGAAGGACTGAGAAGCTAGGAAAAGACTAGTGAGGGAAACATGGATGCTATTTAAGAGAATTGAGATGTACCCGTGATGTTGCATCTTATGCACTCAGGACCCCTTTTGGAAAGTCCGTTCAGTGCTTGACAAGCCATCACTAATCTTCGCTGTATGCTGCAGTGGTCAAAGGCCAATTATTGATGCTGTTGCAGTCAAGTTGTCCTTGTTAGGCAGTGGTACAGAAACCTTTGTGTGTGAAGTTTGTAGTTTTGCAAATGTGCAGATTTGGGATAGTTAGTTTTGTAGTATTGACTGCACAGAATTTGTACCTGAGGCTGTAGAATTGAGCACTACAAGTGCACCAGCTGGCTCTGAATCAGTGACCTAACAAAGAACATTTTTTTCAAATAAAATTGGTTTGATTAAAGTTTTTCATTTTCATTCATCTTTGTCCAGTAATGACTTGAGTTTCTCCCTTTTTACATAAGCACGGGGCCTGTGCCAAATCTGTTGTATGCTCATGTAAGCAGCAGCAGGGACATATTTGGAACCAAAGGTGCTGTCATGGGCTGTGATGTAAACTATGACATCTTAATTTCTAAAGTCCTGGAGATTCATTGAGTACACCTGAGATAAATTCAATAAATAAGGTGGCCAGACTTCTTGAGTCTCAGACTGGGACACCTCAGTTTAAGCCTGCCACCCAGTTGGGCTTGCTTAGCTTACTTATGGATTTTTACCAAAAATGATATTATAGTTATGATTTCATTCATGCACTCACTGCTGTTAGAGGTCTGGATGAGAAAAACCCATGGGTGTTCAATTTCCTAGATGGGGAATTTATTTCAGTATGTCCCACATATGATACCTGACTATACAAAAAAATAAATAAAATCACGAGCAAAATAAGATTTACTCTTTATTGACATTTCTAAAGGGTAGTAAAATGTAATTTTGGTTTTCATTGTTGCAGTATCTCTGTAGTCTATATTACAAGGTACATCAATTACACATGTAACAAGTAAGCAATAAAAATCAATCACCGTGTTGTTCCGAATATAAGAGGACTTTGGATGTAAGACGACCCCCCTTTCTCAAGACAAATTTTTTGGAAAAAGGGGTTTTCATGACATCTTGTTTTAATCGCCAATATATATATGAAAATACTGATAAAACCTTGGGGAAAAACCAATGTAATACAAGGCAGACTGTAGTTCGGCGCCATCTATTGTCAACGTATATTGGCTGTAGACTAAAATACGCCGAATCACTGATTTTGACGAAAAAGCCGAGTCCCCGAAAATAAGACGAACCCACTTTTTCAAAGGGGATTTCCTTGGAAGAAATATCGTTTTATATTCAGAACAGCACTGGTATTTTTTTTTTTTTTTTTGTTCAAGGCTACACCTTAATCAACTCTGCGCAGATATGGAATTAATTTTGTTGATAATCGGTGCCTTGACGGAAAACTGCATTTTCGCCTTTGCGGGAATACTGCTTCTGGAGACGAAAGCGCTGAGTTGCCGATGGTTACTGGTCTTTCACTGGCTAAGTTACCCCAGACTGAATGCCACGGTGTCTGTTGAAAACGCAAGTCGCAGCAGCTGCACTAATCAAAAAGAAACGCCAGGTAATGGTGGTCATTAGCCAGCAGGCATTTGCAATATCTTAATATCTACCGAAGCGAGTTACATTTTGCCAGACTTTGCATAAGCTGGAGGGGCAAACCTCAAGCTCCCTATCAGACACCACTGCTAAGCGTTCTAGCCTGGATAAATCCCAGCTATGTTCGTGACAAAAAAATAAAATCTGGCTTCAGGTCAAACACAACTCACCTAGCTAGCGAACCCTCAATCTCGCCTCGTTGTAGCGACAACCTTGGTTCAATTAGCTAGCTTCCTCAGTGACTGAACGATATAACATCCAACCCAGTAACCACTATTCAATAACTGAGAGTAGACATAGCTAGGTAAAGTGAAAAACAAACATACTAACAGCGTGTTTTACAAAAACAGGAATTTAATAAGTCATGAAGTTGTATATTGCTAACATTTTGACAGGCAAGCAAGCCAAATTATCTGAAATGCCAGCTATCATAAGCTATATCTATACAATCAAAAACGAATTAAGAAAAGGCTAACCTGAAAACCTTAAACAAATTTATACCTCCTAATGCTACCCTGTAATTCCAAAATACGGACCACAACTGTAATCATCTCTTGAAATAAAGAAAGAGGAGTTTGCAAGAAGATAAATCATCAGTATATGCCTCTGAGCGTCTGTCGTAGTAGCCACAGGAAGTGTTTTTACTTGCCTTCCGCTAGGCGTGGCCATCTTGTGAAATAGGCCTATTGGAAAGCGATTATGACTCCGGACTTCCAGAGCTTCTCTTTACTCAGGGATTAGAAACAACGCATGTGTTTCATGGGCGTTTAAATTGTTTTGATGAAATAAGACCATTTGAAACGTATTTTATGCAATTCCGTTGCAGCCCCTGGAGCAGCTAGCCACCACATGGCCCTGGAGCAGCTAACCATCACCAGACTCTGGAGTAGCTGTCCACTACCAGGAGCTGCCAGCCTTCACTTTGGACTATTGTAGATCTACCATTGGGACTTCTAATACTGTAAGTTATTTGCGGATGTGACAGTAGTGTCTGGTAGGACTTTGTATATTTGCTTTTCCTGTTTATTTAAAATTTGACAAAATGCCACCAAATAAGAAAAAGGTTGAGGAAGATGAAGAGCTTATTTCTCTCCCAGTTGTTCGTGATCTTTTGGATCAGCAGAAATCCTATTTTAAAGACCTGATTGCTCAGCAAGAGAGCAGTTTTAGGGGCTTCGTTCAAATGATCTATGACTCCAGTAATAAACAACATAATGAGTTGTCCAGGGAAATTCAGGAGTTAAAAAGCAGTCTAGAATTTTCACAAAAAGAAGTAGATCTGTTGAAGGCCACCCTTAAATCAGTAACCACATGTGATATAAAAGCCCTCCAATTTGACACCAAGCCTCTGCAAATTGAAAAGAAACAGTGTTTGGACAAAGTTGAGTATTTAGAAAACCAGTCCAGGAGAAATAACATTGTTATTGATGGGATCCCAGAATCACCAAACGAGAGTTGGTCTGATTCTGAAAAGAAACTCAGAGAAATCTTGAATGATAAAATGGGAATTGACCAAAAGCATATCGAAATTGAACGAGCACATCGCATTGGAAAGCCTTTGGTTTCAGCTGTAGGGAAGAGGCCAAGATCTGTGATAGTAAAGCTATTTAGGTATAAAGATAAACAGACAATTCTCTCAAAAGCTAACCGCCTTAAAGGTACAGACATATATATGAATGAAGACTTCACAGATGCAGTACGTCAAAAACGAAAAGCTTTGCTGCCGGAGATGAGAGCTGCAAGAGCCAGGGGAGACTGGGCCTATCTGAAATACGATAGACTCATTGTGCAACCCAGGAGAGATCAGCAAAATGACTCTCCTGAGTAGATGGGAAATTGTAGCCCTTGTTGTTTTAAACCTGATATCAATTCCTTTCTGATATCTTATGTCTACCCAAGCTTAGTGACCACATGCTGTCAATGGGATGATTTCCTCCAGTAATATTCCTATTGCAATGTCCCAATCTAGTATAACAATAGATAACACAGTTTTTCATTCACTGGAACTCCAGAACAATGACAAGGTTTACAATAATTCTTTAGATCCTGATTTATTTTTGTTACAAAATGATGTAAACGTGAACTTGAATGGCAATGCTCATGACTCATCTCTATGTGATTATTTTTCTATAAACCAGTTGAACTCTCTTATTGCATCTTTGAATGCCGCTAATATGTTTTCTACTTTACATTTGAATATAAGAAGTCTTCCTAGAAACTACGACAATTTTTATCATTATCTCTCTTCATTGAACCATGTTTTCTCAGTTATTGCACTGACTGAAACGTGGCTGACAGAGGAAAAAAAAATTGCTGACTATACAGCCATACATCGATGTAGAGGAAATAGAGGTGGTGGTGGAGTTTCTCTCTATGTCCAAAAGGATCTTGAATTTAAACAGAGATCTGACCTTGAAGTAATGCTTGAATATTTTAATAGTGAATCTGTTTTTCTTGAAATACAAACTGTTGTCCTGAATGTGAAAAAAAAGAGTGATTGTAGGATGCATATATCGTCCCCCAAATACTGACGTGAACAAATTCAAAGAAGGTTTATCTGATGTGCTTGAACATGTTAATAAGGAGACTACACTTTGTTACCTTTTAGGTGACTTCAATATTGACCTACTAAATGAGAAAATCAAATGTGTTATGGCCCCAATTTGTAATTAGATTTACAACGCAACAGCAACAGCAAGGGATGACAGACACAGTTTTAACAACTAAAACACATTTAATTTTTAAAACAAAGACAATAACGACTAAGCAACTAACAACTAAGACCAAGATTGAATTATGTACAAAACATAAATATTTACAATCCCTTTTCGTGGGGGTGGCTTGGTGATGTCCTGGATGATGAAAATGCTCAAACACAGGCAAAGAAATCCACAAAAGAAACGTCACAGGTCTTGAACAGAATGGCAGGTCTGGTCATCTTCTTGCAATTTCTCCTACTACTTTACTGTCTCAATTCTTTTCCTTATATACTCTTTTGCAGACCCCACCCACATTTAGACCTCTTTTTTTTTTTTTTTCTGAGACTTGCCCCAGACATGTCCAGGACATGTCTAAACATGACTCCAGTCTGAGCTTAACAAAAAAAAGGTAAATACTGCCATCTAGTGGCTTATATTCACATTACAAATGTCATAGATGATTTAACAAATATACTGTCTTCCAATTATTTCTTTCCTCTAATTAGCAAACCTACAAGAATAACTAATAAGTCCTCTACTTTGATAGACAACATTTTCACCAATGCATTGTCTAATGTATTAAAATCTGGAATTTTTTATACCGAGATCTCAGATCACCTGCCTTTTTTTCAATTTTCCTCCATGCACTTAAATCAATTTATAAAAAAACAAAAGAAATCCTCATCTCGAAGGTTCATCAATTCAAACATTAACAACTTCAAAGAGAGACTGGGAAAAGTGTCCTGGGAAACAATCGATGAGGCTGACAATGTAAATACTGCTTATAATCTTTTCTATACTAAGTTTTTTTCTGTCTTCGATCAATGTTTTCCTCTTATCACTTTCAGTAACAAAAGAAATTCCAAATTAGATAAACCGTGGTTTACAACGGAACTTAATAATTATGCATTTAAGAAAAATAAAGTATATAAAAAATATCTTCTAAATCCTACTCCTTTGAACTATGCTGTATTCAAGACACATAGGAACCGGTACAACCATCTTCTTAGAAATGCTAAACGTGAGTATTATAGTGATCAATTAGATAACTCTGTTAATAATATTAAAACTACATGGGATACCTTGAAGGGACTACTCAATACCAGGCAATCTTCTTCTCCCTCCCCAATTGAGTTAAAGGATGGTGAAGATAACAGAGCCATCCGAAATCTCAAACAAATTTAATGACTATTTTGTGAATGTGGGATCAGATATTGCAAAGAAAATTGTCATGGTTGGTGGTTCTCCCACCGATTCTATAAAGGGAAATTATTCTGTTTTAAATGTCTTTGAGGATGTAAGTATTGCTTAAGTACTCGAGATTATTGCATGCCTCAAAAACTCCTCCCCAGGTCATGACGAAATCCCTGCTTCACTGATAAAACAAGTTGCAACCTTAATTATTGATCCTTTAACATTTATTTTTTCTATGTCTCTTAAATCAGGCATTATCCCAGCTCCCTTCAAAGTTGCCAAGGTTATTCCTCTGTTTAAGGCTGAGGATCCATCAGTTTTTTTTGAACTATCGTCCTATATCTATATTACCTTGTTTTTCGAAAATTCTTGAGAAGCTGGTATATATTAGAATTATGAAACGCCTAGATGCCAATAATATTTTGTTCAAACATCAATATGGCTTTAGAAAGAATCATTCTATGTACATGGCGCTTTTGCATCTCCGAGAAAAAATTACAGCTGCCTTGGATAAAAATGAATACACTATTGGTATCTTTTTAGATTTATCAAAGGCTTTCGACACTGTGAATCATGAAATCCTGGTATCAAAAATGTCATGTTATGGTTTCAAAAAATGCATTTCAAATTGGGTTGTAAACTACCTTACCAACAGAAAGCAATGTGTTGTTTTCAATGGCAACTGCTCACATCTGGCTGTGCTAAATTGCGGCGTACCACAAGGATCCATTTTAGGACCCTTGTTGTTCCTGATATATGTAAACGATCTTGCAAAAATATTTAGTGATCTGTCACCTATACTTTTTGCTGACGACACAAATCTCTTTGTCAGTGATAAAAATTTTGACTCACTTGTCGAAAAAGCAAATTCTGGACTCACTTTGTTTGCTCGTTGGTTCCAGTTGAACAGGTTATCACTAAATGTAAAAAAATCCAACTTTATTATTTTTAAGAATAAAAACAAGAACTTTAGTTCAGACAGACTAAAGATTAGGATCAATGGTAATAAACTTACACAAGTGTCATCGGTAAAATTTTTAGGAGTCATTATTGATGATAAACTCAGCTTTAAGAATCACTGCGAACATGTCTGTAAGAAGGTTTCAAAATCACTAGGTATTATAAAAAGGGTTAAACCCTACCTGAGAACTAGCACACTGTTAACATTGTATTACAGTCTAATTTATCCTTATATTTCCTACTGTAACATAATCTGGGCTAGCACGTATCCTTCTTACTTACAAGCTATCCATCGAAATCAGAAATCGTTTGTAAGAATTGCCACAAACTCTCCTTATTTAGCTCCAAGTAAGCCTTTATTTTTAAAACTGCATTTATTCACGGTCTACGAAGTTAACAAGTACCAAACTGGAGTTCTTATGTATAAAATTATGTGTTTACCTTCTTCTCTTCCTGTTTGTTTTCAAAGTTATTTTATGTCCAATGTTTATATTCATACGCATTTTACAAGACAATAATCTTCACATTCCATTCTGCTGGACTTCTGCTGCCAAATTTTCTTTTACTTACCATGGTGCAGTGATATGGAATGATATAAAATACCTGACTGAAACATGTTTCACTTTAAATGCCTTTAAAAGCAAACTTAAAAATGTATTATAGTTATTATACGACCTGTGTACTTTTGTGCTTATTTTATTTCAATGTTATTATTTTTCTTTAAATTGTTAATTTTTTTTTTTCTTCTCTCTTTAATGTATCTTGTGTGAGTGTCTGAGTGAGTGTATTGTGTCTGTGTGTGCGCGTGTGTGGAGGACTAAGTGAGTGTGTTTGAGTTAGATCTATGGATGTTTATCTGATGTGTGCGTGTTTGGTGGGGGGTGGTGTAGGGATTAGATTTCTTGTTTTCCCTCTTAATTGTCTTAAAGAGGAAGGTGGCTTATAAACCTTACAGGTTTTTTGACCTTTTCCTGCACATTCTCAATCTTATCATATATTGTTTTTTTATTTATTGTGTGTTGTAAGTGCAAATAAAATTAAATAAATAAAAATTAATCCCTCAGTAAAGACAAGCCTGATCATTCCTGTGTCATAATCGATTTCCGTGTCATTAGCGGGGAAATCCACCGTTATGCACGTGAAACTGATTAACTTGATGCACAATGACTTACATTCCGAGAGTGAATTTCTCCTTATAGGTCCATGGTAACTCCCCCTACCCACTGCAAGCCTTTGTACTCTTTCATAATTATGGCCACTAGGTCACATGATCACAACAATCCAATCAACGCACTCATCCTGCTTTAAGCTGAGAATCTAACACATCGTTTGTCATTGGCTCTGGGCGACCCACGTGGTTCCTAATCTTATATCGCACTGACATACCACGCACAAGCATGAAAGCCCTTCGGCACAATGGTATACCCTTTTTTTTGGGAGTATTTTCTGCCATGATCATCGCGGATTGTTTACTATTTACACGTGGTTTCCGCCATTCCGTCTGCTGCTGGCGACGCATTTGTAAGCTCGGCGCTGATTGGTCCTCAGTCGTCGTCGACTTGCGGGAGCCACCTTGTGGCCATTATTATGAAAGCGTACGAAGGCTCGGGTAGAGGGAGTTACCCACTGCAGATGGAATGTATATCGAACCGGTTTAATTTTTTTCATATCGGCACATGCTTACCATCCAGTCATCTTTTTCAGGAAAGGTCACGTTTATTTCAGAAAGACTATGCCCAACAGCACATTCTGCATGTATTACAACATGACTCTATATATGGGCAATTTTACGCTAACCTAGGCCATCAACAATACTTTAAAAATGAGCAGTAAATCCTAGTTTATACTGGGTGTGGCAGTTGATGTTGATATGTATATGGAAAAACACCTGTGCAATCATCGTGCAAAGTTCTAACAAAATCGGTTGAGTGCATTTTCTACAATGTCCAAATGTGTCCAAATATTGGACGGAATTTTGTGTCTCATAAAAATTTATCAATTACATGAACTGTTCTAGCTTTTGTTTGTGTGTGTCCACATAAATTTTCTATCACAATACTAACAGATCTATGTGTCACAAAAATTAAAGCCATTTGCCTTGAGTGTCAAGCAACTATTCATTCACCTTTCATATTGTTTACTTTTTACACCATTTATTTCTGACCAACATGTCCACTCTGGCACATTGGTCCGTACCTATTGCCACAGAATAGGTAAGCTTATTATTTTAGATGCATGTAACAGACATTATGAGGAGATATTCAGTAAAAGTTCAATATTTTACATTGTTGGTACTTCCACTTGTCAAGGTACCAAACATCCTCCATCCAAACGCATCCACTCTGACACATTTGATTTTTTGCTTGTTGTGTGTCTTTAGTGATGCTAAATACAAGACTATTTCTGTTTTATACATAGGCAAATATGCAATAATAATTTTAGTATCAATTGAGTTTCTGAAGGATCACGTGGTTCATTGTTACATAAAGGCCAACCATGATGTCCAGTGATTATCCACTCCGACAAGACATGAAAAGATATTTGGCTCACATTTTGAACAATTATTACTCATATTTTCATATTTCTCTGGTACCAAACTTAAAAACTCATTTAATTTCACTTATATGTCCAGTCTCTCTGAAACTTACAGATCCGCGGACCTTGGCCGGCAATACAGGGGTCGGACTGGTAATTTGGACACATTTGGACATTTTAGTCTCCCAGATGAAACACCTGGTTGCTGAAGCCACTATGGCCGTCTAATGAAATACAGCACCCTCCATAATTATAGGCACCCCTGGTTAAGATGTGTTAAAAGCCTTAAAATAAATTAGATTTTTATTGCAGAAGCATCCTCTCACACTGAAAATTGTAGAAAAATGTAACCTTCAACTCGAGTGAATTTTAAGGGAAAAAAAAAATCCCTGACTAAGAAATAATTATTTTTTCATAAAACCACCTGTTCCACAATTATTGGCACCCCTAACAACTCCTCGGAATTAAATGTAATTGAAGTATTTCTGTCAGTTCTACAATAATTTACAAAGTTGATCAGAGTATCTAGGAACATTTAATTAGTAAATCATCACTTCCTGTTTCCCTGGGGTATAAATACGATGAGACACAGAGGCCATTTCTCTTATCCACTCTTCAACATGGGAAAGACAAAGGAACACACCATTCAAGTAAGGCAGATGTATGTCAACCTTCACAAGTAAGGCAATGGCTATAAGAAAACAGCCACTCGCCTGCACCTGCTCATATCTACTGTCAGAGGAATCATTAAGAAGTTTAAAACAACTGGAACAGTGGTAAACAAGCTTGGATGAGGATGCAAGGTTATTTTGCCACCACGCACAGTGAGGAGGATGGTAAGAGAAATAAAAAGTTCTCCAAAGCTCACTGTTAAACAATTGCAACAAATGGTAGCATCTTGGGGTCACAAAGTCTCCAAAACAACCATCAGGCACTATCTACATGCCAAGAAGCTGTTTGGGAGGCATGCACAGAAAAAAACCTTTTCTCAGTCACAATCATAAACGCAAACATCTGGAGTTCGCTAAGCAGTACTGGGACTTCAACTGGGACTGTGTGCTTTGGTCAGATGAGACCAAGATAGAGCTTTTTGGCAACAAACACTCTAAGTGGGTCTGGCAGAACACAAAAGATGAGTATGCAGAAAAGCACCTCATGCCCACTGTGAAGTATGGGGGGGGATCGGTGATGCTGTGGGCCTGCTTCTGTTCCAGAGGCCCTGGGAACCCTGTTAGGGTGCATGGCATCATGAACACTTTGAAATACCAGGACATTTTAAATCAAAATCTGGTGGCCTCTGCCCATAAGCTGAAGATGGGTCATCACTGGGTCTTTCAGCAAGATAATGACCCTAAACATGTGGCCAAATCTACACAGAAATGGTTCATCAGACACAGAATCAAGCTCCTCCCATGGCCATCTCAGTCCCCAGACCTCAACCCCATTGAAAACCTGTGGAGTGAGCTGAAGAGGAGAGTGCAGAGGAGAGGACCCAGATCACTGGATGATTTAGAGAGATTGTGCAAAGAGG
Organism: Gymnothorax reevesii; assembly: GCA_029721435.1. Lineage (NCBI taxonomy): Eukaryota > Metazoa > Chordata > Actinopteri > Anguilliformes > Muraenidae > Gymnothorax > Gymnothorax reevesii. The sequence continues at coordinate 5,487,284 of CM056589.1, read as the reverse complement.
AATGGTGGAAGATCCCTCTTTCTGTATTCTCCCATCTTGTGAAACATTAAAGGAGAAGATTAGGTGCTGTTTTGTTGGCAGAAGGGGGTTGTACAAAGTATTAACACCAGAGGTGCTATTAATTGTGGCACACATGATTTGATGTAAAAGAATTATTTCTTAATGTGGGATTTTTTCCCACTAAATAAATACACTTGTATTAAAGGTTGGATTTTCCTCTGTTTTTCATTGTGGTCCTGTATTATTTAGAAAAAAACTGAATTTATTAGAAGCTAAAGAACACATCTTAACCAGGAGTGCCAATAATTATGGAGGGCGCTGTATTTGTATCCCCGGACAAAGTCAGGGATTCCATGGATGATGTCCAAATGTTTGTCCACTCCGACACATACAGAGCATGTTTAAATATTCCATGTTAATGAAATTCAAGGCTTAGTTAAACGTTCTGATGTTAGAGATAATATTAATAACTTCAAGGAGACTCAAGATAACTGTCTTTGCAGCATTATTTTGCCTGTTATGAAAGAATAAGTTTTGTTCCTGTATATTTTTTTTTACATTTGGCAAATAAGTGAAATACTTTCCCTAAATTTTAATTAGCAATATTTGGTATTTGCATAAAATATGATTTGGTGAACCTACTCTGCAATATAGATGAGCCAACGCATGGTTAAAAGGTTTATTATATAACTCTTGCTTATGTCCAAAAAATTTCCATTTTGATCCAAATTAACTAAAATTGTTGTTGAGGCGATTGATGCCAGACAATTTTGCCAATGACAAAAGTAGGAGCGCCAACATCTACGGATGGGTCAGGTGTTAGACTGTGGACATAACTAGGCAATTTATTTTGTAATTTGCATACTCTAACAAACCGTTTGCATGAACATTTTCAAAATTTAGATACTTGCTGAAAACTTATTTTTCTCAATTGTTTGTGATACATATAGACATGGAAGTATTTTTGTATCAAATTTTGATGTTCTGGTGTTATTACAGATAATCAAACCACAACATTTTGGTACATACCAAGCACTCAGGCGCTCAGTTTTTCAGTGGTAACTGAACTTTTTGTAGTTATTGCAAAACTGTCATAACATCTGTAGCTTGCTAACATTAATTTTCCATCAATATAAGATATGTTGTTTTAATATCCAGTGGAATTAAAAAAAACAAATTGCATTTCAAATTTTGACCCCATGAGACATGGATGGTCTAAGTTAGTGTGAAATTGCCCATATAAAGAGTCTAGTTGCTATACTGGCCTGCTTCCACTCTGGAACTGTCATCCACTGAAAATATTTGGCGCAAAATGTGACAAAGGTGGCTGTTAAGTGTTGAGCAACTGACATCGACATCAAGCCAGAAAGGGAAAACAGTTTGCTTTACTCCAGTAGTCAGTATTCTTAGTTCCCCAAACACTTAGAGTGTTGTTAAAATAGGCGATGATGCGACGCAGAAGAAAGCATGAACCTGTTCCAGCTTTTGTAGTTGCTGCGATTAAATTCAAAAAGATTTTTTTCTCCAAAAACACAGCATTTCTTAATTTGAACATCCAGTTCATTGTTTTTGTACTAATTTCAATTAAGTAAAGAGTTTAAATGATTTGCAAATCATTGCATTGTGTTTGATTATTTCTGTATGAATATCATCATCATTTCAACCTTTATCATGCAATGCTTTCTCATAAAAATCCACAGCACCGTCTTCATTGATGAAAAAGTGTTTTGACTAATTCATTTCAGGAGTGGCTTTTTTTTGTACTGAGAAACAGTCGTCAAACGTTCTAGCCCACCATGGTCCATAGTCATGAGAAAGGATAACCCAAGTATGTGAATGAGTTACCAACCAAGAGGAGAGACTGATTATAACGAGCGAGAGAAAGCCCAGCCTTTCACCCCAAAACGCGGTTAATGAATCATTTCAGTAGTTTCTTCTGAGATGTAGCTACTTCAGCCATGGAACTGCCAGACTCAAATAAATAAACAGGAGGCGAACATTTTTAAAATGCGTAGGCTATTTCATTTGATAATTCGTAAAAGATAAATTCAGCCGATGAGGGCAAAATATCAAGATCAGAAATTTTGTAGCTAATTAAGTAGAAGAGATGTGACATTCGCGAACGAGTCGAGTCTTTTGAACGGCTCTTTTAAGTGAACTATGAGAACCGATTCACAGTTGCGAGCCGCTCGTTTGCGAGCCGTTCTTATATGCAAATTGCCTGCGCTGCCTTCATGTGTCATCTGTGCGCCCCTTGAGCCTGAGTTGTCCACACTGCCTTCACGTGAACGACTGATTACATCTCCGAGTTTAAGTTGTCCACAGCACGCTCCACTCACGTGAACGCAGCTATATATGTGCAGCTAACTTAGGGGAGGCGAACATTAGTGAGCACCGCCCGACTGGACTGAGGACATTGGCCGCTGTATCTGTTCTGATGTGGAGTCAAGGAGCTGAGCTCCTGTTTGTAAAGTAGTTCAGGTGTACAAACACCAGGTAGGGTAGTACAATTTTGCATTCACATTTTTATCATGTCAATTTTTGATCTAAAATATATAGATTTTTTTCTTATTCATTATTTTTATATTTTTTCCGTATTCTTAAAATATCCTTGTGTGGGAAAATTTTACAGTAAAGTTGTTTTGCATGGAAGTTTTCTGTACCCTGCGTAGTTTTTATTGTGCCACAAAGTTTTTTAGGAGAGGGAAAATTCTAAATAGTGATCTCACTGTCAAAGCATGGGCATATGGCGCCACCTTATGGAATGTTTACAATGAAAACACAAGCCAAATGAATTTCTAATCAATATTTCAGAATAATTCCCACCAATAGAGTATATAGGCCTATTGGTGGGATGTGTAAGTTTTAATTATTCTGATCTGAATCTTAACTTATTGCTACTACCAGCAATTGTTTCCTTGATAAAAACGAGTTACCCCTGGTTGACTTCTAGCAAAAAAATAAATGTAACAAGGAGCCATTCTTTTGAACGGCTCTTTGAAAGGAACGACTCCTCAAGATCCGACTCCCTTTAAAGAGCCATGAATCCCATCTCTATTAAGTAGCACATTCAAACGGATTTTCTCCCCGTCTGACGAACTTGATGACGCCCTGACTTAGGGCCGGTTCATACTCTACGCAAGGTACCCGAGCGCGAACGTAAGGCAACGCATCGAGCAACTCAAAGTAGCCATCTTGCGTCCTTGCCTAGCAAAGTGTGTCGTCCAAATTTTTGCAACGAGACGCATCGACGCGTGTATTTCCGTGAGATTCCAAGAGGGGGGATAAGGCAGATAATGCATCATACGCTGTGTTCAACTCACCAAAAAGAAATAAAGGAGGGGGAGGAGAAAGTGGCCCAATCCCAATGTCTACCCTCACACACTCCCTGACTTTGAGGCGCGCTCCCGCTAAGTCCGTGAGGGGGTTGTCCCGTTGACAAATCATGAAGTGCGTGAGGGATCTCTCGCGGACTTTTTGAGCCCTTAATGCACCTTTTCCGTAAGTGGGCATATCATATCCTCAGACCTAGCGCTAGGGAATTACCCATAGTTCATTGTATTATGACGCATGACATGAATCCCCTGAGGAAACCAGCTGGCGGCCGCTATGAAAGCAAAGTGAAACGAGCGAAGTTCTTAACAAAAAACATGGAGAAAGCAATCAATGAAAAGAATCGCAAAATAAAAAGTCCATGAACTGCGATTGTGAGAAACCTGATGCATCACTGTTGACAAACAAACAAAGGACTGCCCATTCCTGTTTTATTGTATTTCAGCCCCCTGCAGCCTCACGCACTCCATCACTTAGCAGGGGCAGCTGCCTTAGTCAGTGAGGGCTCAGAGCTTAGGGAGGAGATTGAGATTTAACGGGAGAAGACTTTGCTACCACCTATTGAATGGGCAGTGTGCTGCTTTATGGCTTGGCACAGCGCATCAAGGGACGCGTTCAGACTTTTCTGTGACCGAAAAGGAACGGACCTGTGCGCGGGTTCGCTCGCGTTACTTGCGTTTAGTATGAACCGGCCTTACGGGTTTGCAAGCTTTGAAAGCGCGTATCAAGTGGCCGTTTTTTCCAAGCGGCTCAGACTCACCATGGCCAGCAGGAGAATAAGATCGGGTCGTATTGAAGCTATTGAGTCCCTGTACTTGGAACTTAACCTTCTTTTGTTTTGTTTTTTTCCATTGCTACAACATGCCTCATTTTTTGATGGGGAACAGCGGAGTAGTGATGGTCCGTTTGAAGCTGAGGCTCCGGCGCATGTGTCTAAAAACTATTCAAAAGGTTTATAGGGCAGTAAAGCATTGGCGGGATTTGTGAGGCGTTTTGGTGATTTCGTGCGATTGACAGCGAACCAGTGATCGACGTATTGAGAGACATCTAGCCAGCGAGGAAGAGAAGACGTTCTTCCGTGTAGGAATACTTTATCGACCTGCACTACAGTTTCTGTGCACTCCAGCCTCCTCTGTTCCATTGAGAGGATTTTCTCCAATGCAAGAGAAATTATCTCCATGAAGAGAAACAGACTCGGCCCTCGCACCGCGGGACAAATCCTCTTCCTAAACAAAACCCAAATAATATACTCAGCAACAAAAGTTTCTGTGACACCATTTATGTGTATGTTATAAATGACACGCAAAGATCTCAATGCAATCAATATGTTTATTTAACAGGAGAAACACTGACTTTTCAGTGCCAACGTCACTCAAAACGAAAAATGTCATTTTCATGCGTCATGAAGCACTTGTCTGACGTCTAACCAATTGTGACCTTCACACTTCAATACCGGGTGTGACTTCCTCGTGCCATGATGCAAGCAACGCATCTCCGGCGCATGGACCGAATCAGATGTGCCAGAAATTGCTGTGGGATGTCATTCCAAATCTGACGTAGACGTTGTCGCAATTCCTGGAGTGTAGCTGGCGGGTTACCCAACCGCCGCAAACGTCGATCCATCTCGTCCCAAAGATGCTCGATTGGGGACATGTCTGGGGATCTGGCTGGCCATGGCAGGACATTGACATGTTGTTGCATCAGATACTGCTGTACAATCCTTGCAACGTGTGGTCTGGCGTTATCATGTTGCAGCGTTATTCCGGGACCATGTTGCATCAAAAACGGTACCACCAATGGCCGTAGCACTTCATCGCGATATCTTTGACCTGTCAGATTTCCATCAATAACAAGCAAATCTGTTCTGTTTCTAGCCGTGATCCCTACCCAAATCATGACACTACCACCTCCAAAACGATCAAATTCCTGAACACAGTTGTTGGCATAACGTTCTCCACGTCGACGGTATACACTTAAACGACCATCACATCGGTTAAGCATGAATCTTGATTCATCAGTGAAGAGTACAAGATCCCACTGACGTTGGATCCACCGTCGATGTTGTTGTGCCCACTGTAGACGCAGTCGTCGGTGTTGTACTGTGAGTATTGGACGTCTTGCGGGCCGACGTGGGACAATGCCAAAATGACGGAGACGGCGACGGATTGTCTGTGCAGACAGTCGCCTCAAACCAGGTATCGTTCTTGCAGTTATGGTTGCAGGTTGGAATCGATTTCGGAGATGGGTTGTTCGAATCCAGTTGTCCTGTCTGGGAGTGGTTACTCGTGGACGGCCGCTGCGAGGACGGTCTCTGACATGTCTTGTCTGCTGATGACGCTGCCATAAGTTCCAAATGGTGTTTCGGTGGACATTCAGGCGATGAGCAACTTCCCTCTGCGAGGTTCCGGATTCAATCATCCCAATGGCCCTCCACCGATCATTTTCAGACAGTCTTGGCATTTAGAGGGTAGAGTTCCTGATCCGAAATGGCTGTGTTTTCGATAAGTGATGCTTCCGTCGTTCATCAGGCACAATGTGAACATTCCAAAAATTCTCCTCTTTTATTGCCATCCACAAGCATGATTTACGCACATTTTCACGTGCAAAGTCATTTTCTCGCATTTTCATGATTTCCATTTCAATGTTGTGTTTACGTGTACTGTTTCAGTCTGATATCACCATGTATGACAATTTCATAATTGCGTTATGAAAAATAATTAACAATATTGGTGTCACAGAAACTTTTGTTGCTGAGTATATAACCTTATATGCGTTATGTGTTTTTATGGGTTTATACGCATTTTCACTACCCAGTTAAGCATTTCTACCCCTAGGTCAAAAAATATACATTAGAAATATGCAATACATAGAAGTTACAATATGATACATATACATACCTGTTCACCGGTTAATTAAGCTATTATAAGATTGTGTTGTACTTGTACATTTTTTTTAATCTGTGATATTTAACAACATGAAGAAGTCACAAGCAAAGAGAGACCACACCATGGCACATGTTTAAACAAGGAAAGTGCATTCATCAAAATTATTTATTAATCAAATAAACATAATACTACCCCCCCCCCCCCCCCCCCCCCCAAAAAAATAAAAAATAAAAATAAACATTTTCAAAGCACCACAACTATAATCTCACCCAATACCAGGCGGATTTCTCACATGATATTTAAAGGATTCTGCCAACTCAACCAGTGTAGAGTGGGCAACCATAATGAAGCAGTTCATTTCAATTTGTTGATTCAAGCTGCTCTTCATACTTTTGGCCACCAGATGCCACCAAAGAGGAGTGTGTTGCAAAGCTTCGAGTAATGAACCCTTTTTCAATACAAGCTTCAGTGTTTCAGAAAGCTTCATTTGGCCATCACTACAGCGGAGTAATTATGAAACGAATCAGGATGAGAGCAAGACAAGACGTGATGCAGTTCACAAGTGTCCCGCAGTGTTAGTTTTATGTGCGATGCATTTCGACTGTTAAAAGCGTAAGTTTTTATGAGCGAAAACACCTCTTACGTTGCTGCCAATTAAGGCTAAGACTTGTCACCGGGTTTCTAACCAGTGGCAGCGATTAGAAAACCATGTGCAGTGATGCTATTTTATCATGCCACCAAAACAGAAATAATTTTAAATTCCAAAGATTTACCTTTCAACTGATAGGCTAGCAAACTGTAGCCTACCAATTTGAATCGGATACCGAACTTTCCTCAAATGACTTTTTGACCAAAGCCACAATCATTCTAGCGGAAACATTAGTACATTCTGTAACTGTAACGCCGCTTGCATCCCCTCGTCACATGCACAGCCCATGCTTTACTCCACTGACGCTTTCCAATTGGTCAGTGAGGTTTCCTTAACGCTCCCTTCCTCTGCAGTGTAACCTTCCTTCGTGGACTAGAGAGTCATTGTTTTAGATTGATAAAGACAAAAGGGCGCTAAATTTCACGTTTAAGGTACGAGTACAGAGATACGGACACACGCCTTTGCAGAAATGGCCGTAAGAATTAGACGAGGTTTATTCAGTGCGCTACTTCCTGGTTTGGAGGAAGGATATATAATGTATAAAGGAAAGTAGTGCCGGCAGGCTGAGAGATCACCTTGAGCTGCTGCGTACGATCAGAGCGCATCAGTCCTTGCGGTCCCTCAGCGTGACAAGGTGAGTCCGCCCGTCAACTGTCAGTCTTTAGCCGCCTAGTAAGCGTTGAAGGAAATAAAAGTAACGCATACGGTGTCATTGAACTCTTTGGTTGTTATCTTTTCACTCGCTCTGCATCCATGGAGAAAGGGGTGTGTTAGTGTAATTGCGCTCAGTTTACGCATTGGCCTGGATGCACGCTGCAGCGTGATCGGCCACAACCTCCATGTGGAGCATTTTTATAGCGATTGCTGTGTAACTGATGTGTTTAGCAATTTTCGTATTGCGTCACTGTTATTCTCATTTATTCATTCATTTGAGGGAAATGCTAATCGGGTGGACAGTAAATGTTATGACATATTGCTGAATGTAAGTAGGCCCAATGTCTGCAGTCAGATGGTTCGCTAGTGAGCTGTCTATCATGACAATTAACATTGAAGATGTGGTGTTTTAGCTGGTTAGTCTATGCAGCAATGTTCAGTTTCATTGTAACGTGTGGTAAATTCGCTACTGCGATGTGGACGGTGGTCACTGTGGTTGCTTACTGCCCATTTATAAGGAACAGACGAGCTGTGGTTTATTCCGTAGCAACAGTCGCAAACATCTGATGCCATTTCATTTGGTCTGACTGACTGTAGTAGTTCCTGTTCCCTTGATGACAGTCGTGCGGCCAGCGGCGAGGCAGCAGATCATTGCCTTGAACATTGAGCTCCTGTTGAGCGCTGAACGACTGTTATGCCGAAAATGCCATTTTTCTGACCATTTCGGGAAGATTGTACTGCAAGCCCACTGCCGCATTCCTCTGGCCGGTTGTTAGTCATGGTCGTTCGGCTGGGAAAAAAAAGTGACGCAGAGATGGAGACGTGAGCACTGGCGCATCAGCGCCGCCGGGGTGGGGGATCCCTCGCAGTGCGTGATTTCATCATTTCATGAATCTATTCATAAGACTAGTTTAGATGGCCCTGTCTAATTTACTGGTATATAGCAAGATAATCTAGTGTTACATGAAAGTTGCTCATTTGTTTGCACTGTGGTTGAGCTCAGTTGTAAAGTATAATTCCAAAATAAGCAATTTTATGTCTCCTGTAAGATTTCAATTTAGCTTGCAAAATTATCTCAATCGCCATATTTAGTCGGCACAGTAAAAAGTGGTCGCCCTGAGTGACTGCTCGGGGGAAACCATTGCTTAGATTGTAGCTGAGGATGTTACGTAACATGATTTAATTCGATTTCAGCATTAGGTGGTGCCGATATGGTTCCCTCAGTGAAGCGAAATGTAACGTTTACGAGTTTCTGCCGCAGAACATGGGCATCATTTTATTTATGATTATATTTTCAGCATACGGTATGCTGTTGGTTAGATCTTCCTTTTCGATGCACAGTTCTCTTGGGCGAGCCGAGAGGACGTGTTCTGACTGCACTGTCCGCCTGAACGGGGATTTCGTGCAGCCGCTGCCGTTGTTCCGCCCTTTCTCGGATGTGATTGGCTGTTCATGTGTGTCCTGACTCCGGCCCGCCTCCGTGAACCGCATGAATCAGGGCTGCTTTTAATGTGCTAATAAGGGGCGTGACTTCGACGGAGGCTTTAGTCTTTTGCGTGCTGTTGATGCCTGTGGTTTTGTTAAAAAACGGCAGAGGAAGGTAATCACAGGATCCGTCCGTAGCTCTTATTTTATTAGCTCTTAAAATAATGCTGTGTTGGGAAAGTATGAGTGTTTTCCAGTTTCACAGAGCATCATCCCCCTGACAATTGATGGATGCTAACTAGAGAAAATAATTCTGAAGTTCATTGGCTGATTGAGGCGTATCCATGCCATGCCCTGACTTTTTCAGCTTTGAAAGCACGCGTGTTTCCTGGGGTGTTTTTTTGGGGGGGGGGGGGCAGGACAGGGCTGTTTCAGCATCGCTCTGGTGCAGGGGAAGATGATGTGGCGACTCGCTCCCTGCAGACCAGTAATCACACCCATACTTGTGGTTAAGCAAAGTGTTGCTTTTCTCACTGATTGTTCTGGCTCGCACTGATGGTGTGTGGGTGGCACTCAGGCGCTGTCCAGTGGCACAGACGGGAAGCCAGGCAGTGTTGGAGTGATGGTTCTGGAAAGATCTGCACTAGCGTCTCCATGATGCTGCGGAGACGAGGCATGCACAGTCCGGCGCTCATTCAGGTCATGTGCCCCCCCAAACAGAGAAGGAAACGTCCGTTTTCTCTTGCTTTACTGGGGAAAGTTGTGTTTTTTTTGGGAAATTTGAGAATGAAGCAACACAAGTACTCTCAGGTCTCCAGCCCTGAAAATGTTTAATGTGTCTGAAATCACGAGTCAGCTACAGCTTGGTCGCCCTGACCTTGTGAGCTTGCACAGAGCCCCTCTTTTCTGCTCCAATTCAGCACAGACTCTGTCTCTGCAACGTGCCAGTGGAATGGAAACTGCCCTTTCTTTGGGGGGGGATTGACTCACTCTGTCACAGTGTGCCGGATGCCGGTGTACGTGACTCCACATCCATCCCCTCCCTGCTGTCCCTCTCAGTGCAGCCTGCCTGCTGACATCCGTCTCCTGTTGCACTGGTGTCTGTGTTAAAACATGAGTCGGGCTGCCCTCATTTCTTAACCATTCTGAGTTAGGCTTGTGTATCCCTATGGTAAGATTATGGGCAATTTTCAACATTTAATATTCAGAATTAATAGTTTTTAACTTCTAGACATCAAAAAGCACACATTTTTGGATGGAAGCCAAGGGTCATTTCTCGATTTGTCCAATTTCAGCGTGTTAACAAAATGAAAATTGAGCAACGTAGAGACCAGAATCAGTATTTTGAGAGCCAGTGGTGAATGCACTCCACCTATGAAATCATTTTGTGATTTGTGTATAAACAGTGACGATGCTGGTCTCCAGGGTACTCTGGTTTACATGGGACGGCTGCAGTCATGTGGAGCCGTGTTGGGTGTGGATCTGGGGCCAGGATTACACAACATGTAGCCCTCACGAGTCACACTCTTCTGCAGCAGAAATATTTTATAACACACTGCAGTACAAACTGCGTCGACGGCAGCCTGGAGTAATGCAGATCATGTGTTTGAGATTCATGGCTCCACAGTAGTGCCATCTCAGGAGATTTTGGAAAAGATGCGTTTGATCTGTGGAAATGGTCTCTGGACACATCTTTCGGTGCATTAGTGTGCCGCTAAATTGTTCAGCGCAGGACCACGTGCACCTTAAAGGGACGGTGTTGTAAAGGGGCGGAATACTGCAGTAGAACGGGGGACAGAAATTGGCGTCTTTCCAGGAGCTGACAAACCTCAAATATAAGACTGATGGTTAAAAAAAAAGCTAATTTCTCCATTTAAGTCTATGACTTCAAAACCATGACCAAACAATGGAATGATTATTGTCAATTAGACGTTGCTTTTTTAGGTTCTAAATTTGCTTTGCTCTGAACCAGTGACTGTCTGGATTTTTTTTTTCCTGAGCTGTTAAATGTAGGATTTCAATTACACATTTATTCCTTTTTATTTCCTTATAGGTATCCAGTGCACATGCCCTGCTGTCAGAGAGCCCCCAGTGTGCATGGTGTGGTGCTTGATGTATATTAGTATAATATGTCTAATATGGCAGCCTTTATGAAGTGGCATTTTGCGCCATTGAGTATCTCCCGTAGGCATCTATCAGGCTGGTCAGCCGGTGCTCTCCATGCCCTCGTACATCTTCATGGTGTGGAGCTCTGAGCTTTTATAACGAGGTGCTTCTTGGTTTATATCATGCCTCCCCTCATTCATAAGGAATATATTCATACAGTTTACAGTCAGTCAGTCAGTTTGATCAAAATGCAGTAGGACTCTCACCTATAACCTACAAGTTCAGGTTTATATTTCAGGTGTGACCCTCTGCTGTTGTTTACAACTGATCAAGATACTTAAACTGAATCGCTTCTCTAAGATGCAGACCGGAGGCCAGGGGACTGGCTGCTGGTGTTGCTGCGCTGCCGGGAGGTTGTGGGTTTAAATCTCATCCTCAGCCTTCCTTTGTTAGGTTTGCTTACTCTCCCCATGGTAGCGTGGGTTTGTCCCTCTGCTCAAATACCCATAGGTATGAATTGCCCATAGGTATGAGTGTGTGAGACTTTGCTCTGTGGTCCCTCCAGTGGATTGGCAAAGTGACCAGGGTGTGTTCCTGCTTTGCCCACTGCATGCTGGGATTGACTCCAGCTCCCGTGGAACCCTGACCAGAAATGAGCAGGTTTGGTGATGAATAATAATGATGATTTATTTTGCATCCCAGTTGCTCTGTATTGTTGTATTTAAAAGTACTTTCTCCATTAGTGCTTGTGGTTAAAGTGAATCCCAGTTTGGTGAGGTTGGCTCCACACCACTGCTTGCCTGGCTGGTTCGATCCGCGGGGACCCGTGTACGGTGGCAGTGGCTGAATGGGGTTGTGATTGGCTGGCCAGCTGCTGTGCGTGTTTGCCTAATGAAGTGAGCAGGATTAGCACCAGAGCTGCAGAAAGCGTTCTGTAGCAGCGAGCCGTCACGTACCACCAGCCTTCTGTAATGTGAATATAGGCCACTAGATGGCAGTATTTACCTTTTTTTGTTAAGCTCAGACTGGAGTCATGTTTAGACATGTCCTGGACATGTCTGGGGCAAGTCTCAGAAAATTAAAAAAAAGAGGTCTAAATGTGGGTGGGGTCTGCAAAAGAGTATATAAGGAAAAGAATTGAGACAGTAAAGTAGTAGGAGAAATTGCAAGAAGAAGGATACGTGTGACCAGACCTGTCATTTCTGTTCAAGACCTGTGTAGTTTCTTTTGTGGATTTCTTTGCCTGTGTTTGAGCATTTTCTTCATCCAGGACATCACCAAGCCACCCCACCAAGAAGGGACTGTAAATATTTCTGGGTTTTTTTTTTTGTCTTGTTTATTCAATCTTGGTCTTAGTTGTGAGTTAGTTGTTATTGTCTTTGTTTGTTAATTAAATGTGTTTCAGTTGCTAAAACTGTGTCTGTCATCCCTTGCTGTTGCTGTTGTGTTGTAAATGTAATAACAAATTGGGGCCATAACAAATTGGGGGCTCAAGGTCCGGGATAGACCATTGTGTGAGTAATTTATTGAAAATCTAACATTCCAAATTGTGAAATTGTTTTTGTGAATTTTCCTAGATATATATTGACAACAGCAATGGATGATTTCTTGGCATCACCAACCGTAGGGGTTTTGAAGTCTTTTAAAAAGACAGAACTGCTAGAAATTTGCAGACAGTTGGAGTTGACAGAGGTAAAACCAGCCATGCGAAAAGCAAGACTGGCTAGAGAGATAGTTGAATATTACATTGATGAAAATGTGTTTGCACCAGGAGATCTGGAACAGTTTCCAGTGGAAAATCCAAATATAGAAATGGAACTTAAATTAAAAATGCTAGAGATTGAAAGGGAGGAAAGAGAAAAAGAAAGGGAATTTGAGAGGGAAGAAAAAGAAAAACAAAGGCAGTTTGAGTTAGAAAAATTAGCAAGAGAAGAAAAACAAAGAGAATTTGAGTTAGAAAAATTTGCAAGACAGAGAGATTTTGAATTAGAGAAATTCGATAGAGAAGAAAGACTCCAAATGGTGCAACTAAAAATAAAAATTCAAACTGAAAATAAATTTCGGGCTAGCCAGGAGGTAAAACTGGTGCCTCCATTTTCGGAAAAGGATGTTGACAACTATTTCCAGTGTTTTGAAAAGGTAGCAAAGAGTTGCCAGTGGCCAAAGGAACACTGGCCTCTGATGTTGCAAACTGTCCTCAAGGGTAAAGCTCAACAAGCCTATTCGGCTTTGTCTGCAGATGATTCCTCTGATTATGAGGTTGTCAAAAAGGTTATTATGAGAGCTTATGAGTTGGTTCCAGAGGCTTACCGACAGAAATTCAGAGGTCTGAAGAAATCTGAAAATCAGACTTATGTTGAATTTGCTAATGAAAAGCAGGTTTGCTTTGAGCGCTGGTGTACTTCTATGGAGGTCAAGGATGATTTCAACTCACTAAAAGAGATGGTGTTAGTTGAAGAATTCAAGAACTGTGTTAAGGATGATGTTAAGACCTACCTTAATGAGAAGCAAGCACTGAACTTGCAATCAGCTGCCAAATTTGCAGATGAATATGTTCTCACTCATAAGTCCAAATTTCAGTCTAGCAGTAACAATAAATGGTCCCAATTTCAGAAAAAGGGTTACGGTGATACCCAAGATTCCTCACCCAAAGACAAAGACAAATCTGGTGATGGTGCTCAGAAATCCAGTAACAGGTCTGATCAAAGTGTGAAAGCTGACAGTGACAGAAGTGGTCTAGTTTGCAGTTATTGCAAGAAATCTGGTCATGTTACAACTAACTGTTGGTTCCTTAAAGCTAAGAAAGAAAAAGAAAAGGATACCAAACCAAATGCCTTTGTGAAAACAAGGTTAGAAACCCCTGTAGTGGATAACCAATCTGCTAAATTGCCTGCTTCTTGTGGGGCTAAAAAGCCTAATACAGCTGACTTTGTGAGGGAGGAATTTCTTCCATTTGTGTCAGAGGGATTTGTGGCTCTGAATGAGCATACTACTCCTGTCCCCATATATATCCTAAGGGATACCGGAGCTTCTCAGTCACTTTTGTTGATGGACTCCTTGGAGTTACGTGATGAGACCGCTTCAGGGGATTTCATACTTGTACAAGGTATTGAAGGGAGGACTGTATCTGTACCCCTGCGCTCTATATTCTTGAAGTCAGATTTAGTTACAGGACAGGTAAAGGTGGGACTTATGTCAAGTCTACCTATAAAGGGTGTTTCTCTGTTGCTAGGCAATGACCTGGCTGGGGGCAAAGTAGTTCCCCCTGTACATCTTACTTCACAGCCGAGCACTGAAAATGGGGATGAGGACCCATCTCTGTATCCTTCTTGCGCAGTGACTCGTGCTATGGCCAAGAAGGCTAAAGAAGATGATGTTGTGGTGCCATCCAGTACATTGAATAGTCAGGACTCAGGTGGTTCGCCTCATGACTCTGATTGGCCTACTATGGTTTCTCCGTTTGAGGACTTATCAGATACTTTTATCAGTTCTCTATTCAGCCAGCCGGATGGGTCTGGTGATTCTGATGTGTCTGGAGACTTGTCTCTGTCCAGAAAGCGGTTGATTGAGGAGCAAACTAATGATCCTGAAATTGGTGTACTAAAGAGGAGAGCCCTTCCTGAAAAAGAAATAGATGCAGTTCCAGTTGGGTATTATCTCAAGGATGGTGTGTTGATGCGGAAGTGGCGCCCTCCTGATATCCCTGCCAATGCAGATTGGGCAGTGGTCAGGCAAATTGTTGTTCCGAAGGTCTATAGGAATGAGATCTTAACAATGGCTCATAGTTTACCTTTAGGAGGTCATCTTGGTGTTAACAAGACTGTTGATAAGATCATGAAACACTTCTTTTGGCCTGGGCTTCGGAAAGACGTTTCCAACTTTTGCAAAACCTGTCACACTTGTCAGGTAGTTGGAAAACACCAGTTAGACCCACCTGTAGCTCCATTGCAGCCTATCCCAGCATTTGGGGAGCCATTCTCTAGGGTCATTGTTGATTGCGTTGGTCCATTACCCAAGACTAGATCTGGAAATCAGTACTTGTTGACAATCATGTGTGCATCTACCAGATTCCCTGAAGCCATACCTCTACGTAACATCAAGGCAGCTGCAATCTCGAAGGCTTTGATAAAGTTCTTCACGTTGTTTGGCCTTCCCAGGGAAATTCAGTCAGACCAGGGTAGCAATTTCACTTCAGGATTGTTTCAGCAGGTTGTGTATGAACTAGGTGCAAAGCAGATTCTTTCTAGTGCCTATCATCCAGAAAGTCAGGGTGCCTTAGAGCGGTTTCATTCCACTCTCAAGACAATGATGAGGACTTATTGTTATGACCATGAGAAAGACTGGGATGAAGGGGTTCATTTGCTGTTGTTTGCAGCTAGAGAAGCAGTGCAGGAGTCTACTGGATTCAGTCCATTTGAGCTAGTGTTTGGTCATGAAGTGAGAGGACCTTTGCTATTATTGAGTGAACAATGGCAAGAGAAAGAGCCGCATATCAGTCTGTTAGACTATATTAGCAAGTTCAAGGAAAGATTGCGTGCAGCTTGTGACCTTGCCAAAGAGAACTTGAAATCAAGTCAGGGAAAAATGAAAACTTGATACGATCATAAGGCTAGAAGCCGTGAGTTTAAACCAGGAGAAAAGGTCCTTGTGTTGTTTCCCTTGCAGTCCAATCCATTGCAGGCTAGATTTCATGGTCCTTATGAAATTCTGACAAAACTCAATGATCTCAATTACATTGTGAAGACTCCAGATAGGAGAAAACCAAAACAATTGTGTCACATTAACATGCTGAAGCCTTATCATGACAGAAATGCTAGGGTTGCTGCCGTCACTTCAGATTCTCCTATGGTCAAAACGTGTGAAGATGAGGGGGAGTTTCAAGATGATGAACCAAGAATTAAAGCTGAAGTTCTTTCATGTAAATTGTCGAACACTGAAGTGTTGCAAAATCTTGATGTAAAACTCCAGCACTTAGAACCCTCACAGAGAGATCAGTTTGAAAGGTTGATCAAGAAATATGAGGATTTGTTTCCTGATGTTCCAAAGAGAGTTACTATAGCCTCTCATGATGTAGATGTTGGTGATGCCAAACCAATAAAACAGCATCCATACCGGATGAATCCTGAAAAGAGAAAGATTGCTGAGAAAGAGGTTGAGTTCATGTTAAAACATGATATTATCAGACCCTCCAACTCCGATTGGAGTTCACCCTGTGTGCTAGTTCCAAAACCTGATGGAAGTACTAGATTCTGTACAGATTATCGCAAAGTCAATGCTGTAACTAGAACTGATGTGTTTCCAATACCTAGGATTGATGATTGTATTGATAGTGTAGGGCAAGCAAAGTTTCTGACCAAGATTGATTTATTGAAGGGTTATTGGTGTGTGCCTTTAACTGAGAGGGCCAAGAGCATCTCTGCTTTTGCCACACCATCTGGATTGTACCAGTATGAAGTCCTACCCTTTGGCATGAAAAATGCCCCAGCCACGTTCCAAAGGATGATACAGTCTACAATCGCCGGATTGCCACACACGGGTGCATACATCGATGACCTGATCACATGGAGTGACTCCTGGGAAGAACATCTAAAAGATGTAGAGACGTTGTTCCAGCGCCTGACCCAGGCTAACCTGACTGTTAACCTGAACAAGAGTGACTTTGGTTGTGCTACTGTCACCTATCTTGGCTACGTCATAGGCCAGGGTAAGGTGGCACCCATAAATGCTAAAGTCCAAGCCATCATGGACTTTCCAGTTCCTGACAACAAAAAAGCTTTGCGCCGCTTCCTTGGAATGATCGGGTACTACCGCAAGTTCTGCAAGAACTTTGCTGAGATTGCTCTCAGTCTAACTAACCAACTGAAGAAAGGCGTAAAGTTCACCTGGGATGATGCATGCCAGAGAGCCTTCAATCACCTGAAGTCTCTGCTGTGTCACTTCCCCGTGCTCAAATCTCCTGACTTCAACAAACCGTTCTCCATCGCGGTCGATGCTAGCGACCAAGCTTGTGGATCTGTGCTCCTACAGAGAAGTGACTCTGATGACATTGAGCATCCCGTGGCATACTTCTCCAGGAAGTTCAATCGCCACCAAAGGAACTATTCCACAATAGAGAAGGAGCTGTTGGCTCTGGTCCTTTCTTTACAACACTTTGAGGTTTATGTTTGTACAGGACAAAAGCCAATGATTGTGTACACTGACCACAATCCGTTAACGTTTTTGAGTAAGATGAAAAACAAGAATCGGAGATTGTTGAATTGGAGTTTGATTTTACAGGAGTTTGACTTGGAAATTAAGCATGTGAAGGGTACAGAGATGTAATGTAATTGCTGATTGCTTATCCCGTGTTTGAATGTGTATATATATATCATGTGTTTGAATATTGTATGATATGTATATATAGACAAGTGTTCACTTAACCATTTTGTATTGAAAAGAAAAATTTTGCCTTTGTGAGTCAAAATTTTTCCCTTTTGGAATGGAGGTGTAATGTGAATATAGGCCACTAGATGGCAGTATTTACCTTTTTTTGTTAAGCTCAGACTGGAGTCATGTTTAGACATGTCCTGGACATGTCTGGGGCAAGTCTCAGAAAATTAAAAAAAAGAGGTCTAAATGTGGGTGGGGTCTGCAAAAGAGTATATAAGGAAAAGAATTGAGACAGTAAAGTAGTAGGAGAAATTGCAAGAAGAAGGATACGTGTGACCAGACCTGTCATTTCTGTTCAAGACCTGTGTAGTTTCTTTTGTGGATTTCTTTGCCTGTGTTTGAGCATTTTCTTCATCCAGGACATCACCAAGCCACCCCACCAAGAAGGGACTGTAAATATTTCTGGGTTTTTTTTTTTGTCTTGTTTATTCAATCTTGGTCTTAGTTGTGAGTTAGTTGTTATTGTCTTTGTTTGTTAATTAAATGTGTTTCAGTTGCTAAAACTGTGTCTGTCATCCCTTGCTGTTGCTGTTGTGTTGTAAATGTAATAACAAATTGGGGCCATAACACTTCCGCCAGCTGTTTACTTCTCCAGAGGAGGGTCCTCACTCTGCCTGGGCCTGTAGGTGGTCACGCAGGCTGGGGCTGCCGAGGAGGGCTTTGATCGTACAGCACCTGCAGGTTCACTGGAGAAATCTTAAGGCCTGCAGGTATGTGAATGGGGGTTGGTGGTGTTGTACAGGTGTAATCATGATTAGACTGGTCGAGTGGGATCGCAAACATCAATGTATATTTCTTGAGGAAACTGATGGACTGCAGTGGAGTTGAACCATTCCAGTGTAGAATTTTGGGGGGGGGGGGAGAATCTTAAATGGGTTAGGAGTACCAGTGTTTGAGTTTTGGAGTTTACCAGACTAGCGATGAGGGCGCACAGTTACTCCCGAGTGCCACGGTTAAAGGCTTTGTGTCGAGATTAATTAGCCTGATAGCGAGTGGTAAAGCTGTATTCCTGTTGGGGAGAAACTCACTTTCGCCTCTTCCTGGTGTCTGTGGTAGGTTTGTGTTAAAGGCGTCACCCACAAATGGCGCTGGTCACGTTAGCACTGTGGGTCATGACCGAGCAGCGTGTTATACCCTGACCGTCAAGTAGCCCGTTGGATAGCGCTTAGCTTATTAGCGCTTCGGCCATTTTGGCTCATTCCTGTGCAGGTATTCCTTCTGTGAGTGTGTGTTTTGGGCTCTCTGGTGCTCCTGCTCCTGTACTGGAAGCATTAGCTCCTCAAAATGGGCACGTGCTAACTCTAGTGTAATCAGTCAGGAGCACTTCTGCATTAGAATGCATTAGTGTGATCCTAAAATGATCAGCTTAGCAGCACATGAGGCCCTCAGGGAAAATGTTTCTAGTTCTGCTAAGCGTAGAGACACTCCATGCTTTTTCATACGTGCTCAGCATGTGCTGGTTCTCAAAATATCTCCTGACTGTCTAAATGTGGAAGAAATGCTGCCGTACTGTATGGTTGTCTGTATGGATCATTTATAATTCCCAAAGCTATTGATTGCTTTTAATTGAGTGTAGAATGACTGTGCATCACCATGCATTGAGGTTTCAAAGGTGGCCAAGGCCCTTATTCTCTTCACTTAGAATTACAGAAGACAATTAAGTCATATTAAGATGCTGCTGTAATGTTTGGACATGGTGTACTCAATATATTTTTTTTTTCCTTAATATTGTAATGTATGCATGTTGCAGTAGGCAGTCCTATTTAAGAGGGATGGTCTTTTGTCATGTCAGGGTGGAGTTTTAGCTGTGCAGTGCGTGCGCAGATTTGATGCAGTTATTGGAGGAAGTACTGGGGTATTATTATGTAAGACTGACACTGTTAATTGTTTTCTCGGCATGATTCATTAGGAAAATGAAAAATATGGTGAAATTTGTTATGTCTTCAGAATTAATGGGCTAGTGCGGTTCTGTGATATTAAAATTTTGTTTCTAGTGTTGGGGAAGAATTGTCTGTTGAAATGCCCAAGTGAATGACTTTGCAGGTTGCATGTAAAGTTCCAGACTCTGCAGTGCGTTGGTGGTCAGTCTTGATTTGGTTTGTGTGACGGGTGAGGCCGTGTTTGCGGTTGCTGATGTGGTGCTGTATGGTGGTGTAGGTGTGCGAATCTCTGTGGTTGGTTCGTTAGCGTTAGCTCCGTGGCTGCGGCTCGCTCACGCTCCCCTGCTACGGCTGAGAGCTGGGAGACGTGAGCATCCGCACATAGCTTACTACACTGGGACCGCCTCTCAGTGATGTCACTGCCCGCCCCCCCTCTCTCCCTATCTCTCCTGAGCCAGGGAAGGTGTTGGCGGAAAGGCCGGCATTATAACTAGCAGGGGTGCACTAGCCCCCTTCTCTGCATGTAGCGAGCATCGCTAACAGTGCAGCAGGGATGTTTGGCTCTCTCTCCTGTTAAACCGGCACAAATGGCTGCCGCCAGGCACAGCTGGCAGCTGTAGCTCTGTGTGATTTGCGAGACAGAAGCAAGTGGGAACTGAGCGGCTGTATCTGGTGTAGGTGGGTCGCCTGTGGGGGGGGTTAGCTGTGTGCACGGGGTGGGGTTTCTTACAGGTCTTTGGTTTTATCTTTTTCACCATCACCCCTCACCATCTATTTAGACCACACAGGGAACAGCCAATGAGCATTCAGGATAGGGCATACTTTTAGGCCAGCACTGTTGGTTGTTGCGTGAGTCAGAGCATTGGGGGGGGGGGGGTCTCTTCTGTTGTATAGTTTTTGTCCAGTGGGGGGGTTGTATATGAAGTCAGGATCTGTGCCTGATAGGCTATTCAAACTGGGATTGTTTTTTTTTTTTTTTTTTACTCGCACATCGTCTTGGCTGTGTTTATGTTGTCTCTACAGGCTCAAACATGATACACTGCCCATCCAAAAAAAGTCACACATTATAATGCTTCGTTGGGCCACCTTTAGCTCAGATCACAGTCCACATTTGTTGTGGTATTTTTTTCTGCAGTACAATGTTACAGCACTTATTTCTGAGCAGACTTCCATTCATTTTTGGCTGAGATATTGTGTTGATGGTTGAGTCAAACCCTCCGTTGAGTTGAGTCTTCTCCAGCGCATCCCACAGAACTTCAAGTGGTTCAGGTCCAGACTCTGAGGTGGTCAATTCATGTGTGAAAATGATTCCACCTGCTTGAGGAACCTTTTTCACAATTTGAGCCTGAAGAATCTTGGCCTTGTCATCCTGGAATATGCCTACACCATCAGGGATTAAAAAGTCCTTTGGGTTTCTGGTCATTCAGTATATTCAGCTAGTCTGCTGAATTAATTGCTGCATAAAGATCCAACTAAATGAAACAGCCCCAGATGATAACACGGTGGGCTCAATGCATGACGAGTGCATCACTTCATGGACTTCCTTTCTTACCCTGACACACCCATCTCTCTGGAACAGGGTAAATCTGAACTTTTCAAACCACATGACCTCTTTCCACTGCTTCTCAGTCCAATCTTTATGCTCCCTGGCAGACTGAAGTAGTTTTTCCCCTCAGTAACACGTGTCTTTCTTGTGGCTGCGCAGCTGTTTAATCCCAATCCTCCAAGTTCTTGTTGCACCATGTGCATCTGGAAGTAATGCTCTTACCTTTGTAAAACCTGTTCATGAGTTCTAACTACTGGGTCATTCCATGTCAAATGTCCGAATTCCAGAGAAACTTCCCAATTGACCATCTCAGATTTGGCTGAAAAAATTCAAGTGGTTGCATACACCTCCTAATAGGATAAATCCAAAATTTCAACTCCTAATAGTCTTGCCATTAAAAAAAAAAAAGTTTTGCAACCACGTTTGGGCCCTTTTTGAACAGCGATTTTTTTTTTTTTGAGGAGCCACTTTCACATGGCTATATCTAGAAAAGTATTTCAGCTCGGTCTTTCAAATTTTCAAGGGTGAAAATCTGCTAACTTGAGGAATTTGGACTTATGAATGTGTCCCTTTAGTTCATCATATATTTCTGCGTGCTTAAAGTTGTTCGAAAATTTTACTCTGAGCTCTGCGGTAGCATATTTAAAGGACTGTAAAAAGCCTGTCAAAAACAGGATTTGGTATTGCACATATCGCTTCCCATATATGTAGCATATTTTGTAATGTATTCTGCCCCTCTTATGAGTAATGTAAAAAATATTATTGCTTGAAAATGAAAAAAATAAAATTTGTGCCATTTTTAACATTTTATACAAAAGACACCATCCACCAACATCAAATTGACTGTTTTAGAAAGATTAGATGCCTGTCACTAACATATGCTAAATTTGTGATGTGGTTCTACTTTATTTTCTCAAAGTAAATTTTTGAAAATATGGAATTTTTGTGGACACACAGCATTTAATGGCATCAAAGGAATATTCAAACATTATCTTATAAAATGCACTTTGTTGAGGTTAAGCTTTCTATCATTAACTAAGTGTTTTATTTCATCTTAACTTGAAGAATAACCCACATGCAGTGTTAAGGTTGTCATATTTCAATATCTAAGCAGGGCCAAAAATTCAAGTTTGTTGTGAATTTGGAAATGTTACAATAATTAATTATCAAATACAATATAAAGTCATGCCCAAAATTATTCACACCCCTACCCATTTTTGGGTTTTTTCGAGAGATTTTTTGACAAATCAAATTTATTCTTGCACCAGTGACACAGTAACTTGACATAAGGCTGTAAGAATTACAGTAAACAATTTTTAGAGAAATACAATACTTTTTGGTATTTTATTTGACAGATATTAAAAAAATGCCATGTCCAGAATTATTCATACCCTTTTCTCAGTAATTGATGGCAAAGCCTTTATACACGATTACAGCCTCCAAACACTTCCTGTGGTTGATCACAAGGTTTCTACACATTTCCACAGGGATTTTTGCCCACTACTCTTTGGGAATGGGCTCAATACTGGGCTGGTGGGCTTCAGGGACATTGGGCCTATTTTTAGGAAATGAGAAGTTATGCACTGAATCAGTCAGGATTAAAGAATTATTGCCTCTCCCCGACGACGATAGTCGGGAGACACTATGGTTCAGTTCCACGGCCGCCGCCGCTGCCGCTGCGCCCGCAGAGATTTTCTGTTCCGGGCTCTGGAAGCGAGCATTATTACAGGAATTTTTTTCTAATTTTGCACAGGTGAAGATAATCATTTGTCAATGCTCAAGACCGATGTTTGGCAGACCGATGTTTGGACGCCTAATATGGCTGCTAGCGACCATTTTGTCTGAAATTTGAGGATCGGGGAGATGCACGACTCGACCCCTGTGGCGACCGAGCTGTCTAGTTGCCAGCTGAAACGCATGCATCACTTCAATACTGATTCAATCGTAGGCTTATTTAAATCAAGACAGCATCTTTCTCTTTGGACACGGAGTGTAGATGCAAGACTTGTGTATTGTTGAACGTATCGAGCTCGGACTTGTGTGTAAATGCCAAAAACATTGGCTCATTAGGTATTTCAGGAAGTTTACTTGGAGAAATTTACTTGTTCAGCGGATGGAGGAAAAAATTGCCCTCGTGTGGAGTGCTGCCAGCGGAGCAGGGATTGCCCTAATGCCCGTGTTCCTGTGGCAGTTCCTGTGACTGCACTGGTTATGGGAGGAGCTGCAGCATATTTAGCCTCTTGTGCCAAAAAGCTAATTTCCCCATTGAAGTTCATTCAGATCTACGAATCGTCTTTTGTGAGAAAACATAACATAAACCTTGACAAAACAACAGTGAAATGAATCATTTCTCTTGAAGACTAAGCTGTATAAAATCCCTCACGTCGGGTTGTCTAAACATTCATTACTGGCACGCGACAGGTGCGCACAATCTTGAATTATCTGTGGGGAAAACCCTTATAGATAACTGTAATTTATAAACAGTCCTCAGTTACAGCGGTTTCTACTCTCTCTACGGCCACTACACGAGACTGTGCCAATCAGGAGAGAGAAAATGGATTGAAATCTCATTGAGTTTACAGCTTTATGAGAGAGAAAAAAAATCTACTCCCCAGGGCAATCGCTGAAGTGCCGAAATGACCTGATCTTATCATTCCGTTCCACATTATCAGTAGCAGTTTAGTTAGGGGATGATTGTTTAATAGGGCAATTTGTTTACTATTCAGCTTGCGTAATTTTGTGTGAATTTTCTTTTCTCCCCAGCAACAGATGAGAGAACCGATTCAGTGGTACCTCTTTTTCTCACTACTTCATGATAACATTTTCTGCGTAGGATTGATTTGTTTAAGTCGAAACAGGTTTTTTTCTGTTCTAATATTGTTACGCACTGATACTTGGTTTTCTCTTTTCTACATATCATAAATAAATAAAAAAAAAAAAAAATTCACGTATCAACACAATTATCTTTGTTTTATGCTTTTATCAACATCATACATTCATTTTAACACAAAAAGAAAAAAATTTTTAGTCACCTGTAGAGGACTAAAATAACACCATCCAATCATTTTGAGCGGCTCTGTCGAAATGGTTGAATGGTGATATGTCAATCAAACTCACCTACCATTTGTCCCTCTCCCTCCTTCCTGTACTCTGGAGGTGTGGCTTTGGGGGGGGGGAGAGAGTCTGAGGAAGGCGTTTGGCCTTTTGATTGAGTATTTTCAAAATGTGGCTTGCTCAAACCATTTTTACTGGATCTCCTACCCTACCTTTAAAAAAAATATATCATAAATAAATAAGTAAAATATTCAGCTGCATTTTTCATAAGCTTGTAAATGATGGTTGAAAACTGTTCGTGTGTCGCTTGACTCCCTATATGAAATGTCTTGCTGTGGTCCGTAAACCAGAATGACCGTTTTCAGCCATTTTTCCCCAAATGATTAGTGTCTGTCTGGATGCACACTGGCCTTGCAGGAATGGAAATGCCCTGGTCTCGGGTCTAAATGCATTTACATAGCGTTTATGAGGAGATATTTTTATTTAATGGAACAAAGGCCTTTGGAACGACCATGAAACTTTGGTCAGGTAATGTACTATTTGTGTCAAATTTTACTCAGTCATGGTCATGAACTGGAAGACTAGTTTTTGTGGTAAAGATAGACTTATCAGACTAAATATGAAGACTACTTGCAGATGAAGCAAATAATTTGGATCCCGTAAAGATGGCGCTTGTTAAGATCACAAAGATCAGCGAACATTTGACTGTCGTAGTTCACTGTTGCAGCAGAAACTGGTCATGAGGCGCTTCTGTCAGGGCCAAATTGGTATTTGGGTCAGAGCATCTCCAAAGTGGGGGAGGTGTGTGGGGCGGGACTCGCTTGGCAGAGGTGAGTATTGAGTGACGGTGGTGGCTCATCGACGGCTGCCCTGTGTGGCCTCAGCAGCAGAGCTGCCGCAGTAGCACTTTGCAGTTTAACAGTGCTTTTCTAAATGATGGTTATGGGGAGAATGAGTCACAACATGCTGCTGACTGTCAGTCTTAGTACCCGCTGTATGGCCAGAGTGCCCATTCTAGCCCCTGTCCACCACTGAAGGCAGCTAAAATGGGCTTGTGAGTATTCTGACTGGATCTTGGAGCAGTGAGTGAAGGCCGGCCGGTGAAAGGAGTTCTGTGATCTTTAATATCATGTTGATCATGTACACATACATCATGTACTCATACACGACACATGCGCCATTTACCTGGGGAAGAAACTGCCCAGATCCTTGATGACTTGACGGGAAGATTGTTTTCTGGCTTGTGAAAACAAAATGTTTGAAATAAAAAAATAAAAAAAAGACAAACTGTAATAATAACTAAGTAGATGCACTCCGGTTGAAGGAATCTGGGATGTTGAAGAATTCTCTTCGGACCAAATCACTTCCTTGTCGAGGGAAAATCCTTAAGTGATCCCCTCTCTAGAGGTAGTACTTCCTCCCTGCCCTGGCAACAGCATGTAAAGCTTGCCATGCTCGATCCTAGAAAAACCCAAGTTATCTTGTCAGAGTACTTTCTGCAGGTGACGGTTTGAGAACTGCCTTTCCGAATGTCTATAACTCTTCCGAAAGAGGAAGTGCCTGAGGTCTGTTTCGTCATGATGACATTTTTACGGCCGTCCCTCTGAATGAACTGTGCCCTGCACAGCTGCAGAGAGCCATGCGCAAGGAATTATGGGCCGTCTGCTGCGGACTCAGTCTGCTCTGATCTCATGATTTTTTTTTTCATTATATTTGATTACATTCTTTTCCTGGGAATAGTCACCGCACTTTGTCACTACTCTTTTGGGTGCCTCCTCGCTCATATCCTTACTTTTTAGTAATTTTGCCATCTCCCATGACTGTCAGCTTTGGGTGGGGGTGGGGTGGTTTGTGGAAAAATGGTTTACATCCTAAAGCCTGCTCTCAGTATTATGCTGTGTTATGTAAATGGGTTGCCTGAGGGAGGGCGCAGGAGCTGGATGGGCTTGTCTGCTGCTCTGTCGATACAAGTTCTTGTGAAAATGCCGCCCTCCTTCCTTTGTTTGTTATAAGCAGGCGCACCCAATGAAAGGAATCGTAGCTCAGGAGCAGGGCTGGTGTTGGTGCGGTGCAGCTGTCGAGGAAATGCAGGTTAAGTAGAGTGACGTACTCTAATGAGATTGCTGTGTCCCTGGAACAGGAGACTCTTTGAGTGTAAACTTATGTTTCATTCAGTTGCATCCTGACTTGGAAAAGGAAAAAGATGAGGAAATAACAAGAGTGATTCAGTAATTGTCATGACTATTGCTGATTGTAGTCTTTGGAGGGCACAATGGACGGCCCAGTGGGCAGAGATTTTGACCCTTGTGTTATCTGTGGAATGGCGACCCTTTTCCTGAAACCTTGTTTGAAGAAAAGCCCATTTCATGAGTTGGCTCTGGATGTGGATTCCTGTGGTGGAAATGGTTAACTGGTGCTTTAGATGGCGGAGATAAGTCATGCGTGTCAGCCCTTGCCTGATGGCCTCACAATCACGCCTGACTGGGTGGTCAGACTTCAGTTGCGAAACGTCATTTCCTTGAATTTAGTCCAATTAGGAAAAAAAACAGCAAATTTGGGCTGAGTGATTTATTTATTTATTTATTTATTTTCCCAAGACTCATTCAAACAAGGAAGGTCACTTAAGGTCATGTCTGGGTAGAAATGCTGTTGAAAGAACATCTTCCAGTTGGGGTAGCATGGAAGAGCGAGATGGGGATGAAATCCCTGGTGCCGTTTTAGGGTTCGGGGTCTTGCTGAAGGGCCCAGCCTCATCTCTTCAGACTCTGGACAGAATTACTCGCTTCACCTGGGGCTTGAACCAGCAGCTCTGCAGCTGCCAGCTTAGCCACCAGCCACTAGGCTCCCCTTCGACCCCTCGTTGTCCTTCTTGCATTGAAGCTGGTGGCTGAGCTACATTTGGTGAAGCGAATCGCAGTGGCGCTGGTGAGCACCATCTCTATAAGAGCAGAGAGTGAGATTTGACCCCGAGGTTTGTCCCAGTGCTCGAGAAAACGTGTTCTATAGTCCTCCACTCGTCCTGACTCAGTTTTGGAGAAGAAGGGGTGGAGTCACTGTGCTCATTATAATTCTCCCCACCCCCTGACAGGACAACTCCAGCCAGCGACGCCCCCACCATGCCTCACACTAAGGCTCAAGACATGGGCTCTGCCTTCATCCAGACGCAGCAGCTCAACGCCGCCATGGCCGATACCTTCCTGGAGCACCTGTGCCTGCTGGACATCGACTCCGAGCCCACGACCGCCCGCAACACGGGCATCATCTGCACCATTGGTGAGTGTGGTCTGACCCTTGCCCAACACAGCCCACCCGACCCTTACCCAACACAGCCCACCCGATCCTTACCCAACACAGCCCATCCAACCCTTACCCAACGCAGCCCACCGGACCCTTACCCAACACAGCCCACCCGACCCCCTGCCCAACACAGCCCACCCAACCCTTACCTAACACAGCCCACCTGACCCTTACCCAACACATCCCACCCGACCCCCTGCCCAACACAGCCCACCTGACCCTTACCCAACACAGCCCACCCGACCCCCTTTCCCAACACAGCCCACCTGACCCTTACCCAACTCAGCCCTCCTGACCCTTACCCAACACAGCCCACCCGACCCCCTGCCCAACACAGCCCACCCAACCCTTACCCAACACTGCCCACCCGACCCTTACCCAACACACCCCACCCGACCCCCTGCCCAACACAGCCCACTCGACCCCCTGCCCAACACAGCCCACCCCACCCCCTGCCCAACACAGCCCACCCGACCCTTACCCAACACAGCCCACCCGACCCTTGCCCAACACAGCCCACCCGACCCTTGCCCAACGCAGCCCACCCGACCCTTGCCCAACACAGCCCACTGGACCCCCTGCCCAACACAGCCCACCCAACCCCCTGCTCAACACAGCCCACCCGACCCTTGCCCAACACAGCCCACGGCATAGGCATAGGTATATATGAAGAGTTTGGTTCCAAAACGCAATAAGTGCCAAAATGACAAAAATTGAGATAATACCATAGAGCAATAGTCCTGCGCTTCTTACACATGATGCAAAAACCCGTCATTAGAAATGCAGCCTATATGGTGTATTTTTTCATGGTCAAAGTTTGTTTTTCTATAAAATGCAACAGGCGCCAACATAGAAAAAGCTGATTTACTCAAAATGACTAAAATGGATATATTGCATTTTGGAAACAAACTCTTCATATATGCAGTGAGTTAATCATTGTTATTAGCAGACCCGGACCGAAGGTCCACCTGAGCTATTGCCATCACTTGGCCTCCGTCGTCGTCGGTCCTCTATTGTCGTCTGTCGTTAAAATCTTCTGCTCTGAAACTACTGAACAGATTCAGACTTAAATTATCCACAAGCATCCTTAGGATGTCTACTTTAAAAATTATGTTGTCTCTGCTCGCTGTCTGAATAACATGGCCGCTGTTACTAAAAATAGATCGTTTTACCACTATGTTCTATTTTCAGCTATAACTCAGTAACTATAGCAGCTAGAGAAAAAACCATCATGTCAAAATGATCAGCAGATGAAACACTACAAAAGTCTCTGTAGGATCAAAATCATACAATGCCTCCTTGTGGGAGTTATTGGCCTTGAAATGTTAAATTAGAAAATTAGCAGTTTTTTTTTTTTTTTTGCTTATATATTGAAAACTAAGAGAGAGAAACTTTCAATTGCTAAAATGATCAGTAAATAAAGCTCTACAAAAGTCTCCATTACACTGAAATTGGACAAGGGCTCTTTGTAGGAGTATTTTGCACTAACACATCAAATATGATGATTTTTGTTGTATTTCACTGTAGCGTCTGAATAAATTATCACATTCAATTTGCTCATTAGATTCTTGAAATGATCATCAGAATCCCCTGGAATTTCCATTCAAATCTAACTGATTTATTATTTTCTTTTCCATTTAAAAATCAATTCGGCAAAACTATGGGACGAGGTAGGAATGATAATCATGTTTTATGGCATTTCATTAAGATCCTGTACCCTGTTACATGTATGCTGCAGTAGATTGTTTCTCTAATTTTAAAGGTCACAGGCCAAGTCCACTATGTCAAGTCAAAATCTATTTTACTCCTTCCTATTTAGCAGTATGACAAAAAAATGTCACATCCCATCCAAAATTACCGTGTTAAAAGTGAAATTGGTAACAAAGAACAACCCATGGCCCAAGCCAGTCGAGAGCCCGGCCGAATAAAATTTAGTTTCAAATCACGCCGCTAGAGGGCCTGCCAGTGACGTCACAGTTGTCACTCTATTCATCTGCATAGCATAACAACGTTTTACACGTTTCCTTGCAATTAATCTCGGACTCTCGACGAAACATGGACAATAACGTTAACCCAACAGACAATTGATTTTGATGAGGATGAGGGAGCGAGTTCTGTAGAAGTTTACGGCCTGCAACTGTATTTATTCGAGCCGGTTTTGAATAAAGTCTGCAATAAAAAAAAATCTAAAAATGATTACTAGTAGATTAAATTTATTTGTCACAAACTCTGAACTAAAGAAATGGGCCCTAGACAGCCTCGTTTCAAATTAGAATATTAATTTAATTCATCATTTACGGATTATCTGGATTTGGCGTGTTCGAGAAGAACAATGGTGACTCTTTGTGCAGATGTGTCCGCCAGTGGACGTGGAGCTGCAAATTTATACACGCAATTACAATATTCTATCACTAGATGGCACATCAGGATCAGTTATTGAAAATTATAACTGCCACTAAACTCAAAGAAGAAGTGATTTCATTCCCCCCAATATCTATACTTTTTAATTTCAGTGGGACTCCTCAGTATAATAAAGACTAAATTAAATAAATCTTTTATGTTTTTGTCCCGTTTTGTCTGTCACAAACAAGAGATGTTGCGGCACTACCTCTGACACCGGATCGGAGCAGGGTTTGTTTTCAGCCTGTGTGTGCGTGTGTGCGTGTGTGCATGTGTGCGTGTGTGCGTAACTGCGCCCCTGCCTGCCGTGGTCTGGTGGTGGTAACTTACATCTTGATGCCGTCTCTTTTCAAAGGCCTTCGACCTCCTTTCCTTCCGTTCTACCTGTTCTGGTCTAGCTTTAAAAACCATCGGTATTGCATCGAGTTTTAATTTTCGTCTAAAAGATACACCGTAGCCGATGCTTTCGGCAAACGTCTCATCAAACACGAAGCAGGAAGGATCAAAATGGTCACAGCACAGACGCGAATGCTTCGACGGTTTCCACAAAGTTCCGGGCTTCCTCCCCGCACGATTTACTCGCCGCAGCCATTCCTCCAGCAAATTAGGGTCCGTGGGGAACTTGTGGGTACTCTTACCACTGTTCGACCCGTTATTGCACCCGTAGGCAACACAATAAACCATTATAAACCGCACAATAGACCTAATCACAATATCGCCTCGTACACACAATGAACCGCCGCCATTAAGCTAGCTTATTTTGTTTGACAACTGTGACGTCGCGCCGCGGGAATACCAGAATCACGTTCAGGTAAATCTCGCATTTTCTCGGGCCAGGTGGCCGCTAGCAGACGATGCATTTGAAAACATTTTGGCCCTTTTTATTGTGTTTGTGACTGTAACTGATTAATTAGTTGGGGGCCAAACCTAGTATTGGGGCATAACAGATCATTTTGGACCAAATTTCTCATGACTTGGAATGACTTGGCCTGTGACCTTTAAGAATCAGTTAATTTTCATACAGAGCCAGGTGAGCGATTCCGTCTCTCTGCAGCCTGTTGTTTCTTATACTGAGGTGAAGATTAATGTTTTTCCAGTAGAGTCCAATCCTGTGAAATAATTGATGGAAAGATTTTTTTTTTTGGTATCAGAGGAAGAAAAGTTGGAATGAATTCTGTCAGTTCAAGTGTGTGTGTGTGAGAGTGAAGTTTCCCTTGTGATGTGTGTGGACGTGCAGGAGTGTCTGTTCGTCTGCTCCACCCCTGAAGGTCTTTTACTGCAGAGTAGGGTGATTATGAATTGCGGTTATTCTAAAGCGTAGTAACACCACCTGCTGCTTTGGGGCGAACATCTCTGTGATCCCAGCTTTCCCTTTTCCATTAACCCCCGTGATGTCCCGAACGAAAGTGCCAAACATCATAGGACATGGGAAATGCTTCCGGAAAAAACTTGACTGACATCAGTATTTTTCGGCTACGTCCTGAAAGGAGCCAAGCAAATGAAAACAGAATCATCTCCTATTAACCAATCAGGCAACTCCTAAGAAAAGTGACCTGTTCCCGTTTACTCTGCCTGATTAGCAATCAAATGTGGATTTGTTTATTCTGAGTTGAATTAGAGCTGTTTATTAAGACAACGTGTTTGATTGCTGCATTTTGAAATTTAAATTTAAACGGGACAGATTTGCATTGCCATGCCATTTCGTGCGACTGTGATAATTCATATGTCACATTCACATTTCATCCACTTTTCCGATATTTTTTTTTTTTTTTAGACTCTTAAAATACAGGGTGATCTTATCACAAATTTGTTTTAAATTCATCTTGAATAATGTCCTAAAATGCTTCAATGAGAGATGTAATTCTGAGGATTTTTTTTTTCTAATTATTCAAACTGGCATTCTTTCAATCTAACACCGAAGCCCAGTTAGGTTTGTCTGCTTTTCACCATCACATCTTAATCGTTATAGGCTACTGAAATTGCTTGATTGTTATTTTGTCCAAGTACACGGGAGCAGATTTGGGGAAGGGCGGAGCACCTGCAATAAGCAAAATCTAAATTCAGGCTTCTTCCCGGCGGCATTTTAAATCGTTTAAGTCTCCTCTGGAGTGTATGTTTCAAGAAATGACACGCGACTGCCAACACACCCCAGGACTGCAAGCGGTCTCGTCACACTTAAAAAAAAAAAAAAAAATCCTCGATAAGAGGTTGCTGTTAATATCAAACTGTTTTGTGAGGTGTTGTGGGCTGTGGTTCATAAAATCATGAGTCAAGACAGTCTGGCCAATCAGAACCACTTATCATTCAGTTAATTATTTAACTACCCTGAAGGAAAACTGGGGTTGGATTTGAGATCCAGATTTGTCAATCCGTCATGCAGGAGTTGCGTGAGGATCCTTACGGATGCTCTTTGGGAGCCACAGTCTCCTTGTAGAGGAAAAGCTGATTTGTCATCTCGATGAAATTCGTATTTTCCCGCCACATTCAGGACCTGCCTCCAGGTCGGTGGACATGCTGAAGGAGATGATCAAGTCCGGCATGAACATCGCCCGTCTCAACTTCTCCCATGGGACCCACGAGGTAGGTGTGAAGCATGACCTCTATGAAAACTATAAACCCAGTTAACCCGTTACCACTCCGACGGCCCGTAATCGGGCCGTCAGTGAAGTTAAAAACATACTACGTCATTTACACGGCTTGTATGCAACTGAGATACTCATGCCACATATCGTCGGAAAGCTAAGATTCTTGAGATTCGAATGATGCCAACCATTTCAAAGTATAATCATCACAGCAGCTATAATCAACGCCTATGTCAGACCACAAACAAACAAACGAACAGTTACAGAACTGAGGTAACTCACCAATGCCACCAGCTGGCATTTCCCCTGTTCAACATATCCCCTCAAACATGGTCTTGTTACATCCACGAAGTTCCAGTAAATCCAACCAAGTAAAGTTTTTAGTCCAAAACACACTATTATACCGGTAAATATCCATGAACAGCTGCTGCATCGTTTGAAATGAGTCGGTGGTTATCCACAAAGTTCGCAGCATTAGTAGTCGTAGCTTCGATACAGATTGAAACAGTACATTTCCACTTCCACTAACCTTTCGATTGACACCTTACTCGACCAGTTACGTGCTTCCTTGCTCTGTCTTCAGCCTGCTATAGCCAACGAGTGCCTGTGTTGAAACGAAGCTCATGCCTCCTTTTTTTGCGTGTAGCCCGAGCAACCAACAACCAATCGAGACGACGATTGCTGCATTGTAATACCACCGAAATTCTGGAAACGCCGATATATAGGTTGTTGGGGTGGAGAAAAACCTAGCGCTGCCTATCGCTCGCGTAAGAGAATGGACAGAATATGGCTCAGCTGTGCGTAATGCGTGCAGCGCGTTACGCAAAACACAGCGAGGCAGAGAGAGATTTCCAGCGAATGTCTGATGGTTGTTTTCGGAGTTTGAAAGAAAAAATTGCGAAAAGGTTGCGAAAAAAAATCATTTTCAGTTCAGAAGCTGCAGAGCTGTGCACTTGGCGTGCAAGTGATTGCTCAGGGGAAGAAATATCGGACCAAAACCGTGATGGCTCCGTAGCAGAGGAAATGTTTCTCGCAGGAGATGACATTACTCTTGACAAGTACGCTTCATATTATAACTTATATTTCATTATATAATAATATTACGTTTATATTTTATTATTATTATAATTATAATTATTATTATTATTATTATTACGTATTATTTGCATCTGTCACGGAAGGTGGAAGGACGTCATGTTTTCACCGGAGTTGGTGATTCTGTTTCTTATTCTGTAATTCTGGGTAAATAATTACGGGAAAAGGATATGATAATATGATGCTGATATTATGATGATTATATTATAACCATATTACGCGTTATTACCTCCGTCACCGAAGGTGGAAGGAAGTTATTTTTTCGCCGGCGTTGGTTGTTGTGGGAATTTTAATTTTCATCCCCGTAAGAAATCAGAGTGAGACAAAGTAAGTAAATAGGATCCATTTTACTATGAGCCACATAGGGTCTTCGTTACAGGCAAGGACAAAGACAAAGGAATCTCTCCTTTGCTTTGGATATATGTAAAAGCACCAAGTCAGAATCTCCTCCCCTTGGGGTTTATATGCACAAACTTGAGTTAATGCCTCAGTAACCTTTTAATTTTTTTATAGATCATATATTGTAAATATTTTACTGTGAGTTTGCTGCGTAAAGGTTATTTGTTTGTTTACCTTTCATATAAAAAAGCATTTGTTTACATAACGGCACTCGTTTTGACTCTTATGTGCACAAATTTGAGTTTATGCTTCAGTAACTTTTTTTCAGCAATATTGATAGTGAATCTGGATATGGGATTGGATTCCTCTAAGTGTCACCTTTCATTAGAACCCAACATTATGACTGTGCATTGAAGCGTTCAAGAGTTATGCCCTTTTATCCTAGGTTTGTGACCATGGTTATCCAAGGGTCCTTTTGGAGTCCCCAAATGGCCAATTTTGGAAACGCCTAGACATGGCCTTAGAAAAACATGTGTAAAATGCTCATTTTCTGTTGGATTGTTATCAAATTTGAACTGGAACTAAGTAAGGCTTCATGCTGTGGTCCCATTGTGTTTTTCAGCTAATAAGTCCCAGCTGCTCTCATCTACAGGCATCTTTTTGCAAAAAAAAATTTTGGCGAGAGTAAAAACCTTCTACTTCAGTGTATTCCAGCTTGGATTACTCAATGACAATAGCACGTAGAGTATTTCTCTTAGCTTGGGGTAAAACTTCAGAGTGTTTCCTTTCAAATGAGACCATAACCATCCATATAGTCCAAACGGTTCAAGAACAGCGTTCAATTTACTTTGGGTATGCTTTTCATAGGCATTTTAGGCAAATTTTCTCGGAGTTTTAAGGGGTTAATGTTGTCCGCCATTCATCCTGTTTTGACTCGACTGGTCATCGAACAGCTGAATTATTGCGGTGGTGTAAACACCGTTGTTTGTCCTCCGTAAACAATTCAACCTGTAATCCCTAGTGGTTTCAAACTCAGGTCAGATTTGACATTTTGCAACATCTTGAACGAAACTATTTTGAGACTCCATTTCAGCTCCGCGCTGGTCAGTCATGTTGAAAAACTGAAGTTTTCTATTTTATGCCTTTCCAATATAGATCAGGAGCTGAACCTTGGTCTGTAAGTTCTGTACATCTTGCCTCAACATTTAAGCGAAGGCTTTTGACCGTTTATGAAAGGTGGCCACTTCATGACTTTTGCCATTTCTTCCCCTGTAGAAACTTTATGAATGACCTTTAACCTGTAGTAGTCACAAATATTGATCAAATTTGGTGGACCTTTGCATACAACATCTTTAGGGCGTGGAATACTGTGGTTTCTCATTGCATTTCAGTTTCGTTCCGCAATGGGAATTGGCAGGGTTGCAGAGCAGTTAATTTCAGGTTGACTTAAACCTTTTCTTCAGGCTTGGGGAAGTGGCGCTGCGTCTGGGCTGAACAGTCACTGAGTCAGTCGTGCAATAAGTGTGATATCTGCAGTTACGTAACCTTCTCCTGATTCGTCCGGTGTGTTTCACTGTTGTCCTTCTACCTCTGCAGCTTAACAAACTGGCACTTGTGGCGACATTTGGACAAAGAAAAAGCGGTTACACTTTACTTGAAGGTACCGTCATAAGAGTGACATGACACCGTCATAACTGTTACTGTCATAAATGTTACATGACATATGTAACAGTTATGACGGTGTCATGTCACTCTTATGACAAAGTTGCGATAATCAAGACAACCCAAACAATGTCAACTTGTCATCTCAAAAACCGAATGACACTTAATGACAACGCTTATGACATTGACATAATTTTTCTGACACATTCATGACTGTGTCATGTCACTCTCATGATACCTTCAAGTGTTACCGAAAAAGCTAATATTGAGTGAAAATTATCTTGCGGGAAAAAATGGTGTGAGATACTTTTGACTTGAATGGATAATGGGTAGTTTTGAGCTGTGCTGGAGCCAGCCACACTGACACTTATGAGCAGCGCCTCTCGCGGAGATGCATTCACCTCAAATAAGAGCGCAACTGTGCCCGGTTCATATTGGAACGGCAGGTAACTTCATGGCTAGCACATTTGACTTGGACTGGGGCATGGTAATGGTTCATACCGCAGTGTTTCCAGAATAATCGTCTGAACCCAGTGTAAAATGTCACTCAGTATTCTGGCCTGCCTGCCCTTATCCGATGAACATTCACAAATTACCCATGAATCAGCAGGAGGTCTTCATGTTTGCTTGTCTTAGTTGCGTCACTTTCTGAACTTCTGTTGCTGGAACTAGCAGAAACTGTTGAGCACCACTGGCCTGTCACTTTTTAATGTCATTTTTAGTGATGGATTTTGAGAATTAAAAGTGCAAGTACGGGACTTAAAATGCTGTTTAAACTCAATCTTCCAGTGGCAGTGTTTTTCCAGGAAGATGCCAGCCAGTGTGACGGCAGCGAGGACACGAGCTCGCCGACTCATGTTACTGTGGGACTGACCATGGGAGCGATGGCGTTTTTGTCTGGGCCAATGTAAAGGAGTTCCAGTTCTTTCTGGAGTTTGGCCAATTATAATAAAAGAGAAACTCAATTTGGCGTACTGTTCTTCGATATCGCTTCTCCGAGATTAACCCTTTAAAGTGCTGAGTAAATTTTCAAGGAATTAAAAATGTATTTATCCTGAGCTGTTGAAAATCTATCATGTGGCAACTCATTTAAAAGAGCTCACATGTGGGAGCTCTTTGACACGAGTTGCCACATGATGGATTTTCAACAGCATCTGATTTTGATGTCTTGCATCACTGGACAACTGTAGTTGCCTACGGTGCTCTAAGGGTTAAAGGTATTAGCACTTCAGCGCTCCTCTGATGTGGTGATGATGCCTAATCTCCCAATTGGCTTTGGGTGCTTTAAATACATGCGCTGCTCTCTCGCTCTGCTTTTACCTCCGCAGGAGCGCAGGGATAATGCTGTGTCTCTCAAACTCGAGTCATTTATCGCTCGCACTTCGCCTCACCCGTAGTTCAGCTCAGTACTGTTTCATGAGCGTAACTGTATTATTGCAATATTGCCAAAGCGGTGTAGACACTGAAACCATGAACACACACTAGATTTGGTTAATGAAGTGGAGTAGAATGTAAAAGTTGTGCAAAATGGCTTAGTTTTTACCACAATGCAATATTGAGCTGTTGCTAGCTAGCTGAGAAAATGACAGCACTGGGTGACGTTAAAATGCTTTGACCAAAAAAAAAAAAGAAATTATTGATTTTTATTTGGAGTGGTAGGCAGCCAGCATTTTCCTAAATCCTGATTGGTTGGATACTGCTGGACATTTCCGAGGACATTGCTGACCTGGCAATGTCCTACCGCTGAACAACAGCTGACAGATGGTCAAGACTGACTATCCCTCTTATGTAAAGATTGGAGTAAAATTGAGTTATGTTTTCTGTGTAAGTTCGATATGCTCTGCACAGTTATAAAGCTGGAAGATCTGATTCCTGCCTGTGCCTCCCTTCTGCTCGGTCTGTCGGGGTCTGGTGATGGTCTGACTGGTGCTAACAGCTTCCATTGTAAAGCTTGCTGCCCTATTTGCTGTCGGGGAGATTCTGGCCCCATCTGAAGGTCACATTGCGGTTAAGGACCAGGAGAGGCCTTATGAAATGATGCACATGGCTAATTCCTTGTCCATGGCTCCTGTGGGCAGAATTAATTAATAATATTGAGATATATTGTGCATATCTAATACTAAAGCCAGAGCTTGGCATCGAGCAGGATAGTAATTGCTGTGGAGTGACTCAGCACTGATTTCCACAAGCCACCACCCCCCCCTCCCCCGCACGTGTTAAACCGCTCTGGTGGAGTCATCATTCTGTGCCGCTTATGTTTGTATTCTGGCGACTTGTCAGATACTGTGTTGCGCTGCTCTAAATATGAAATGAGGTCCTCCGTTTCATGAGAATTTTCAGCTGGTAATTTTTTAAACTCTTCTGGTTACTGACCAGCTACGTTCAAATGGTGTAAATTTTGTTGCTCTTTTGTATCTGTCTGTGAACAGTTTTGCCCCGTAGCCTCTAGCGATGACCAGAATCAGTCAAAATTGGCAAAACGTGTTGGGTAACATCTTCTCCAAGTTAACTGGTTTGGGATCCGCATTTCAGTGCCGCACCCCAGAACATCATCGCAGTTAACCCTTTGAGCACTGAAATACACTGAACAAAAATATACTACTCAAAATTTGATGGGGATCATAGGATTTTTTTTGTGAAATGACATGCAAATTTAGTAACTGCCACTGATGAACAATATATTGGATAAATGACATGCAGTCAGACACAAAACACATTTGCACGTGCATTTTATGACATTAAATGAGCGTGCAGCCCCACAATTTGGCTTTGACTAACACTTCACCATTTCAAGTCAGACGTGTGTGTTGTTTGTTGGTGAAAATTTGGAAGTTCCCAAATTTTTTGCAGTACATTTAGCAATAACAATGTCTCCTCGACGTCTTGGACGTCGATTGACTTCAGAGCGATTGGGAAGATGCATCGGAAAGCTGGACTCTGCCTTTTCACAACGTCACGTTGCTAATGCACTTAACGTCAGCCAAAGCGTGAACAGAGCGTGGAACTGAAATCAAACGTTTGGTACAGCAGCACTCCGTCATGGGGGTGGTCATCAGAGATCAACTACTCAACGACAAGACCACTTTCTCACACTTTAGGCACAACATCATCCTTTCTGGACAGCCACCGCCCGACGAAATGACGTTCATAAGGCCTCGGGGGTCAGGGTATCTACTCAGACGATACGGAATCGTCTTCATACTGCCGGCCTCAACTCAAGAAGGCCATGTGTTCGAATCCCACTGACCGTGCGTCATAGGGCGATCATTTGGATTGGGCTCACGATTGTGTCACATGGACACACAAGGATTGGGCTCCAGTTCTCTTTATTGATGAGTCCCGATATGGCTTGGACTTTACTGACAGGCGGCAACGGGTGTGGCGAAGACAACGTTAGCGATTTAATGATGCCTGCATCAATGACCACGGCCATTATGGTGGCGGATCAATTATGGTCTGGGGAGGAATAAGCAGGAATGGCAGAACGGACCTGCATGTCATGGGGAGAGGGACGATGACAGGGGTACGGTACAGGGATGAGATCCTCAATGTGTACGTAAGACCATACGCTGGTGCTGTTGGCCCTGATTTCATCTTGATCGATGATAACGCCCGTCACCATCGTGCTAGGGTGGTGAATCAATTCCTAGAGCAGGAGACAATTGTCCGCATAGACTGGCCTGCGCATTCGCCGGACCTAAACCCTATTGAGCATGTGTGGAACATGCAGCAGGTCGCCGTTTCCGGCCCTAGAGCACAACCCACAACTCTAGAAGAGCTCAGAAATGCCCTTATTGAAGAATAATTCCAATTCCGATTGCAAACATCCGGGTTCTGATTGACTGTATGACCCCGACGTTGTCAAGCCGTCATTCAAGCTAGAGGAGGCCATACCCGTTATTGACATTAACTGTGATAATGAAACATCAAACAAACAGTCTGTTTTCACTTTACATGTCAGAGGTGAAACCATGAAGTGTTTGTGAAAGCCAAAAGTGTGAGGCTGCACGCTCATTTAATGTCATTAAATACACTTGCTAATGTGTTTTGTGTCTGACTGCATGTCATTTATCCAATATATTGTTCATCAGTGGCAGTTACCAAATTTGCATGTCATTTCACAAAAAAATTCCTATGATCCCTATCAAAGTTTGAGTAGTATATAAACGCCCCATGTCAAATTTTTTAATTTTTATTAACAAAAAACTGGAACTGGGATTCATCTGCGAATAGCACTCTTCTCCAGCGTTCCAAGGGCCATCGAACGTGTGCGTTTGCCCATGTGAGTCGGTTCCGACGCCGGACAGCGGAGAGATCCAGACCACAGTGAGGAAGTCGAGCGCGCAAGTTAGCTTCTCGCAGGCGGTTACGGACAGTCTGTGGTGTGATGCATCTGTTGTGCAGACCAGCGGCCTCATCCGCTGTGCGTGTCGCTGATCTGAGCCGATCCCGCAGGTGGACGAGCCGGATGTAGTGATCTTGTGCTGGTGTGGTCACATGTGGCCGACGTGGATGAGGTTGATTTGCAGTACTGCCCGTCTGTCGGAAACAAACTCTCAAACGGCCTAACATTCAGCTGTGCAGCGACCGCGCTGGTGGACATCCCTGCATCCAGCATGCCAATGGCACCTTCCCGCATGACCTGAGACATCTGAGGCATGATGACTTTTGTGAAAATTTGACATTTTGGGGTGGCCTTTTATTGTCCCCAGTATAAGGAGTGTCTGGGTACTGCTCATTCTGTCTGATCACCGTCTGGAAATGCCACACCCATGTACTGAGTGAAATCACTGCATCACTGAGCAAATGCTCACTGACAGAGATGGATTAAAGAATGGGACACAAATCAAGAGAAATATGCCTATTGTACAAGTAAAAGTCAGCATATGCTCACTTAGAGTTGTTAACTCCATGTGGCATCAATATTGACATGGGGCATTTATATTTTTGTTCAGTGTACATTTAAAAAAAAAATGTAAATTTAATGATCTA
Source organism: Gymnothorax reevesii (assembly GCA_029721435.1). Classification (NCBI taxonomy): domain Eukaryota; kingdom Metazoa; phylum Chordata; class Actinopteri; order Anguilliformes; family Muraenidae; genus Gymnothorax; species Gymnothorax reevesii. The sequence goes on along the minus strand of CM056589.1, from coordinate 5,446,956 downwards.
GTGCCATTCAAAATCTATTGTGGTGACTTGTTTAAAAGGGCTCCCACAGGGACAATGGGTTTTCAACAGCTTCGATTTTGATATCTTGCATTTTTGAGCAACAGTAGCTGCCTTGGCACTCATAAGGATTAAGAATTGAACGGGAGAACGCATTATAGCAGAATGAGTCATGTGGTTGTAAGAGGAGGCGCAAAACCTGCTCTTGGCGCAAGGTGTGCCTCCAGTGCTGATCCCTCCGGATTACTATTCAGTGACTGCGCAGTGTGGCGTAATTGTGTATACAGAGCTGGGGCCGCTCTGCGGGGCCCACTGTCTCACTGCTTTATTCAGCTTAGCAGTGGGAAACTTGACTCTGTCTGGGTTGAGTTTAAGGTCAAGCTGTGTGTGCGTGAACAAAAGCTCAAGAGCTCATTCTATGCGCTTATTTTCTCAACTTTACTTCTGCGGTTGGTTGGGATTAAGACTGTGGTGACTCCGGTCCTTAGAGCTGCTGTTATGTTGACATTAATATGCTTCCTGCAGTATCTGCTGATTTCGACACGACTCTCTGACTCCTTCTGGTCTTGAGCCCCTGTCTCAGGACGCCTTTAACGCCTTTTAATGTTCGTGCAGCCCATAGGGGCAGCCTTTAGCCTGGTGACTGAGGTTTTTCCCAGGTTGGCGATTGGCGATTCAGGCTGTAATGCAGCAGCGATGAGAAATGCAGCTGTTGGGTCCTTGAGCAAGGCCCTTAACCCCACATTACTCTAGGGAGTCATGGACCGCTGGTCACTCTAATCACCAAATGATGAATGAATAGCCGGTGACATTTATTGGACAGTTCATCCTGGAGCTTGTGTTGTGCAAATGGCCCAGAGGTGTAGATCGAATGCAGCCCTGGACAGTCTTCCTGTAGTCGTCCACTAGCTGGTCTCTGGCTTTCTCTCTTATCCGCGAGTTTAATCCATGGTCTGTGCAAAGTGTTAAAGTTTGATCATTTTCTATCATGTGTCTGGACTTCAGTGTCCTTGCTTTAGCTGAAGGTATAATCCTGTTGTCCCAGTGTGGAATAATTCACTGGAACGTGTCGTAGGGGCAGATTTTCTGTGCCAGGCTTGGTCATGTGCCAGATGCTATGTTGTCCATGAGTGTCTTCAGTGTTGGGTGTGCTTTAGCGCTAGGAGTATGGCTGGCCGTTGGGTTGAATAGGCTGTGGTCAGTTGGCTGCGTTGTGTTCTTCCATTTCAACATCACTTCCTCTTCCCCTTTTAGTCACCAGTAATGAATTACTGACATTTTTTTGGGTCAGGTGATCATACTGTTGCTTGCTGCTCTGTTGCTGTGCTAATCTGGATGTGAACTTATTTTGGTCTTCCCGTGGAAAATGTGAAGTGTCTCACTGGAGGCTAGTCGTGGCTCTGGAGGATTATGGGAAATGAGAGAGCTGTGTGCTTGTGTTCTCTTCTCTGCAGTACCATGCCCAGACCATCAAGAACATCCGCGAGGCCACCGAAAGCTTTGGGCCGGGCAGTATCCAGTACCGCCCCGTGGCCATTGCCCTGGACACAAAGGGCCCCGAGATCAGGACTGGGCTGATCAAGGGGGTGAGTAACCCCGCCTCTCCAAACCGTCCATTCAGCCGCATGCGTATTCTCTACGACAGCCCTGCTCCTGACGTAACGCACACACATCCCCTGCCTCTCCAAACCGTCCATTCAGCCGCATGCGTATTCTCTACGGCAGCCCTGCTCCTGACGTAACGCACACACATCCCCTGCCTCTCCAAACAGTCCATTCAGCCGCATGCGTATTCTGTACGGCAGCCCTGCTCCTGACGTAACGCACACACATCCCCTGCCTCTCCAAACAGTCCATTCAGCCGCATGCGTATTCTGTACGGCAGCCCTGCTCCTGACGTAACGCACACACATCCCCTGCCTCTCCAAACAGTCCATTCAGCCGCATGCGTATTCTCTACGACAGCCCTGCTCCTGACGTAACGCACACACATCCCCTGCCTCTCCAAACAGTCCATTCAGCCGCATGCGTATTCTCTACGACAGCTCTGCTCCTGACGTAACGCACACACATCCCCTGCCTCTCCAAACAGTCCATTCAGCCGCATGCGTATTCTCTACAGCAGCCCTGCTCCTGACGTAACGCACACACATCCCCTGCCTCTCCAAACAGTCCATTCAGCCACATGCGTATTCTCTACGACAGCCCTGCTCCTGACGTAACGCACACACATCCCCCGCCTCTCCAAACCGTCCATTCAGCCGCATGCGTATTCTGTACGGCAGCCCTGCTCCTGACGGAACGCACACACATCCCCTGCCTCTCCAAACAGTCCATTCAGCCGCATGCGTATTCTCTACGGCAGCCCTGCTCCTGACGTAACGCACACACATCCCCTGCCTCTCCAAACAGTCCATTCAGCCGCATGCGTATTCTCTACGGCAGCCCTGCTCCTGACGTAACGCACACACATCCCCTGCCTCTCCAAACCGTCCATTCAGCCGCATGCGTATTCTCTACGGCAGCCCTGCTCCTGACGTAACGCACACACATCCCCTGCCTCTCCAAACAGTCCATTCAGCCGCATGCGTATTCTCTACGGCAGCCCTGCTCCTGACGTAACGCACACACATCCCCTGCCTCTCCAAACAGTCCATTCAGCCGCATGCGTATTCTCTACAACAGCCCTGCTCCTGACGTAACGCACACACATCCCCTGCCTCTCCAAACAGTCCATTCAGCCGCATGCGTATTCTCTACGACAGCTCTGCTCCTGACGTAACGCACACACATCCCCTGCCTCTCCAAACAGTCCATTCAGCCGCATGCGTATTCTCTACGGCAGCCCTGCTCCTGACGTAACGCACACACATCCCCTGCCTCTCCAAACAGTCCATTCAGCCGCATGCGTATTCTCTACGGCAGCCCTGCTCCTGACGTAACGCACACACATCCCCTGCCTCTCCAAACAGTCCATTCAGCCGCATGCGTATTCTCTACGACAGCCCTGCTCCTGACGTAACGCACACACATCCCCTGCCTCTCCAAACAGTCCATTCAGCCGCATGCGTATTCTCTACGACAGCCCTGCTCCTGACGTAACGCACACACATCCCCTGCGCCTCCAAACAGTCCATTCAGCCGCATGCGTATTCTCTACGGCAGCCCTGCTCCTGACGTAACGCACACACATCCCTGCCTCTCCAAACCGTCCATTCAGCCGCATGCGTATTCTCTACGGCAGCCCTGCTCCTGACGTAACGCACACACATCCCCTGCCTCTCCAAACAGTCCATTCAGCAGCATGCGTATTCTCTACGGCAGCCCTGCTCCTGACGTAACGCACACACATCCCTGCCTCTCCAAACAGTCCATTCAGCCGCATGCGTATTCTCTACGGCAGCCCTGCTCCTGACGTAACGCACACACATCCCCTGCCTCTCCAAACAGTCCATTCAGCCGCATGCGTATTCTCTACGACAGCCCTGCTCCTGACGTAACGCACACACATCCCCTGCCTCATCAAACAGTCCATTCAGCCGCATGCAAATTCTGTACGACAGCCCTGCTCCTGACGTGACGCACACACATCCCCTGCCTCTCCAAACAGTCCATTCAGCCGCATGCGTATTCTGTACGGCAGCCCTGCTCCTGACGTAACGCACACACATCCCTGCCTCTCCAAACAGTCCATTCAGCCGCATGCGTAATCTCTACGGCAGCCCTGCTCCTGACGTAACGCACACACATCCCCTGCCTCTCCAAACAGTCCATTCAGCCGCATGCGTATTCTCTACGGCAGCCCTGCTCCTGACGTAAGGCACACACATCCCCTGCCTCTCCAAACCGTCCATTCAGCCGCATGCGTATTCTCTACGGCAGCCCTGCTCCTGACGTAACGCACACACATCCCCTGCCTCTCCAAACCGTCCATTCAGCCGCATGCGTATTCTCTACGGCAGCCCTGCTCCTGACGTAACGCACACACATCCCTGCCTCTCCAAACAGTCCATTCAGCCGCATGCGTATTCTCTACGGCAGCCCTGCTCCTGACGTAACGCACACACATCCCCTGCCTCTCCAAACAGTCCATTCAGCCGCATGCGTATTTTCTACGGCAGCCCTGCTCCTGACGTAACGCACACACATCCCCTGCCTCTCCAAACAGTCCATTCAGCCGCATGCATATTCTCTACGGCAGCCCTGCTCCTGACGTAACGCACACACATCCCCTGCCTCTCCAAACAGTCCATTCAGCCGCATGCGTATTCTCTACGACAGCCCTGCTCCTGACGTAACGCACACACATCCCCTGCCTCTCCAAACAGTCCATTCAGCCGCATGCGTATTCTCTACAGCAGCCCTGCTCCTGACGTAACGCACACACATCCCCTGCCTCACCAAACAGTCCATTCAGCCGCATGCGTATTCTCTACGGCAGCCCTGCTCCTGACGTAACGCACACACATCCCCTGCCTCTCCAAACAGTCCATTCAGCCACATGCGTATTCTGTACGACAGCCCTGCTCCTGACGTAACGCACACACATCCCCTGCCTCTCCAAACAGTCCATTCAGCCGCATGCGTAATCTCTACGGCAGCCCTGCTCCTGACGTAACGCACACACATCCCCTGCCTCTCCAAACAGTCCATTCAGCCGCATGCGTATTCTCTACGGCAGCCCTGCTCCTGACGTAACGCACACACATCCCCTGCCTCTCCAAACAGTCCATTCAGCCGCATGCGTATTCTCTACAGCAGCCCTGCTCCTGACGTAACGCACACACATCCCCTGCCTCTCCAAACAGTCCATTCAGCCGCATGCGTATTCTCTACGACAGCTCTGCTCCTGACGTAACGCACACACATCCCCTGCCTCTCCAAACCGTCCATTCAGCCGCATGCGTATTCTCTACGGCAGCCCTGCTCCTGACGTAACGCACACACATCCCCTGCCTCTCCAAACAGTCCATTCAGCCGCATGCGTATTCTCTACAGCAGCCCTGCTCCTGACGTAACGCACACACATCCCCTGCCTCTCCAAACCGTCCATTCAGCCGCATGCGTATTCTCTACGGCAGCCCTGCTCCTGACGTAACGCACACACATCCCCTGCCTCTCCAAACAGTCCATTCAGCCGCATGCGTATTCTGTACGGCAGCCCTGCTCCTGACGTAACGCACACACATCCCCTGCCTCTCCAAACAGTCCATTCAGCCGCATGCGTATTCTCTACGGCAGCCCTGCTCCTGACGTAACGCACACACATCCCCTGCCTCTCCAAACCGTCCATTCAGCCGCATGCGTATTCTCTACGACAGCCCTGCTCCTGACGTAACGCACACACATCCCCTGCCTCTCCAAACCGTCCATTCAGCCGCATGCGTATTCTCTACGGCAGCCCTGCTCCTGACGTAACGCACACACATCCCCTGCCTCTCCAAACAGTCCATTCAGCCGCATGCGTATTCTCTACGGCAGCCCTGCTCCTGACGTAACGCACACACATCCCCTGCCTCTCCAAACAGTCCATTCAGCCGCATGCGTATTCTGTACGGCAGCCCTGCTCCTGACGTAACACACACACATCCCCTGCCTCTCCAAACAGTCCATTCAGCCGCATGCGTATTCTCTACGGCAGCCCTGCTCCTGACGTAACGCACACACATCCCCTGCCTCTCCAAACCGTCCATTCAGCCGCATGCGTATTCTCTACGGCAGCCCTGCTCCTGACGTAACGCACACACATCCCCTGCCTCTCCAAACAGTCCATTCAGCCGCATGCGTATTCTGTACGGCAGCCCTGCTCCTGACGTAACGCACACACATCCCCTGCCTCTCCAAACAGTCCATTCAGCCGCATGCGTATTCTCTACGGCAGCCCTGCTCCTGACGTAACGCACACACATCCCCTGCCTCTCCAAACCGTCCATTCAGCCGCATGCGTATTCTCTACGACAGCCCTGCTCCTGACGTAACGCACACACATCCCCTGCCTCTCCAAACCGTCCATTCAGCCGCATGCGTATTCTCTACGACAGCCCTGCTCCTGACGTAACGCACACACATCCCCTGCCTCTCCAAACCGTCCATTCAGCCGCATGCGTATTCTCTACGACAGCCCTGCTCCTGACGTAACGCACACACATCCCCTGCCTCTCCAAACCGTCCATTCAGCCGCATGCGTATTCTCTACGGCAGCCCTGCTCCTGACGTAACGCACACACATCCCCTGCCTCTCCAAACCGTCCATTCAGCCGCATGCGTATTCTCTACGACAGCCCTGCTCCTGACGTAACGCACACACATCCCCTGCCTCTCCAAACCGTCCATTCAGCCGCATGCGTATTCTCTACGGCAGCCCTGCTCCTGACGTAACGCACACACATCCCCTGCCTCTCCAAACCGTCCATTCAGCCGCATGCCTATTCTCTACGGCAGCCCTGCTCCTGACGTAACGCACACACATCCCCTGCCTCTCCAAACAGTCCATTCAGCCGCATGCGTATTCTCTACGACAGCCCTGCTCCTGACGTAACGCACACACATCCCCTGCCTCTCCAAACAGTCCATTCAGCCGCATGCGTATTCTGTACGGCAGCCCTGCTCCTGACGTAACGCACACACATCACGGACGCCTTTTCGCTGCCTTCAGCCTTTATGGTGAAATGATTTATTATTGTGAAGAGCTGCAAATATTAATTTATTTTGCCCGTTTGCTCCATATAATGTGTTCTGGCAGTTATACTAATGATGGTTCCCTGCCCTATTTCTTGGCATGTACAGTCCTGTTGACTTACGCACCAAAACTTAAAATGCAAATTAAAATCGGTCTCTGACACTCTTGTGGAGTTGCCAATTGGTAGCATGTGGTGTATCACATGAGGTTTGCAATTAAGACCTGCCAGACCGTGAATCTCCAAAAGTAAGTATGGGGTCTCCTGACCTGTGGTTAAGTGAGCTTTATAAAAAGCAGCCCCAGCTGTGAGGTTTCAGCGCTGTTTCTGGTTTTTGTTTCATCCATCTGAGTTTTATTGATGATTAAAAGTGTGGACAATCGCTGAATATTCTGAATGGTGAATCTCCAAGCTTTTGAACGCACTCAACTACAACCCCAATTCCAAAATGGATGGGACAAAGTGTAAATTGTGAATAAAATCAAAATGCAATGACTTTCAGATTACATGAGCCAATATGTTATTTACAATAAAATATAGATAAACATTTCAGTTGTTGAAACTGAGACATTTTACATTTTTATCCACAAAATGAGCTTATTTCAAATTTCAAATTAGCAAGTAATGAAGTTAACTGGCATCAGGTGTGTAACATGATTGGCTATGAAAGGGATGTCTTATAGAGGCTGAGTGAGAAGTAAAGATGGCCAGAGGCTCTCCAACCTGTGAAGGCTTACGTAAAAAAATTGTTGAATATTTTAAAAACAATGTTCCTCAACGTCAAATTGCAAAGGCTTTGAGGGTCTCATCATCGACAGTGCATAACATCATCAAAAGATTCAGAGAAACTGGAAAAATCTCTGTGCGTAAGGGACAAGGCCGAAGACCTTGACTGGATGCCTGTGATCTTCGGGCCCTCAGACGCCACTGCATCACTCACCTGCATGATTCTGTCATCGACATTACTAAATCGACCCAGAAGTACTTCAAGAAACCACTGTCTGTAAACACAGTCCGCTGTGCCATCCACAGATGCCACCTAAATCTCTATCATGCAAAAAGGAAGCCATTGTTGAGCATGATCCAGAAGCGGCGCCGTGTTCTGTGGGCCAAGGCTCAATTTAAATGGACCGTAGCAAAGTGGCAAAGAGTCCTGTGGTCAGACGAGTCCAATGTGACATTCTTGTGGGAAATCATGGGCGTCGTGTCCTCCAGGCTGAAGAGGAGAAAGACCACCCCTCCTGTTATCAGCGTTCAGTTCAAAAGCCAGCATCTCTGATGGTATGGGGATGCATTAGCGCATATGGTGTGGGACACTTGCATGTTTTAAAAAGCACCATGAATGCTGAAAGGTATATAAAGGTTTTAGAGCAACATATGCTCCCCTCCAGATGACATCTATTCCAGGGAAGGCCTTGTGTATTTCAGCAGGACAATGCAAAACCACATACTGCAGCTATTACAACAGCATGGCTTCGTAGTAGAAGAGTCCGTGTGCTGAACTGGCCTGCCTGCAGTCCTGACCTTTCATCGATTGAGAACATTTGGTGCATAATTAAACAAAAAGTCCGTCAAAGGAGACCCAAAACTCTCCAGCAGCTGGAAGCCTGTATTAAACAAGAGTGGGATCAAATTCCAATGGCTAAACTCAAGAAACTTGTCTCTTCAAAGCCCAGACGCCTCCACTTGGTGTTAAAAAGAAGAGGGGATGCTACACCATGGTAAACAGGCCTTGAGACCTGTAGCCACTGATCTATATATCAGTACTGGATTGCTGATGACGTCATAATTTTGAATTAACCGTGCCGCCATATTGGTATGCCCAACTATAATCTCTCAGAACATTACTCACATTGAACACATTGCAGCCAACGATATAATTAATTGAGAAGATATCTTTTCACAGACACGGAAGAGGCGGTATTTTATGTTTCCTCCTCAGATCGACCTGACTGTGCGAAAAATGCCTCAAGGACCGCAGATTTAACTACAGTAGGCAGCCGTTGTATGGGCCTTTAACATTTTCAATGGACAATATCAGCATTTGACAGGACGATCAATGAGCGCGTTAGCCTCCGTTGCAGACATCTTATGGTGTTCGGTTAACTTCCCTCCCCCAACAACAGTGTCAGCAGAACATTAGGCTTGTCTACTGCTGAAGTAAATTTGCCTTAATGATTAGACCAGTCAACACCTGGTTTTGTTGTCTAGTTAGTTTGGTCTCATATTATAGACAGCGTTACACAGCAGTTTTACTGGATTATCTAATTTATGCCGTGTGACATTGATTGATCTGGTTAACTCCAGTTCGGTAATCTAGGTAGCTTTAGGCTAACCTGATGGATCGCGTTAGCGAACATTAATTTGAATTGTTCCAATAATAACCTTTAGCTGGGCTAACATTGACACAGTATCTGCCGTTGAGGTAGATCACCAGTGGCTAATAATAAGCAATATATTCGTTGTAATTAATTTATGTGTATCCGTCTTCACTACAGCCAGTGCATTGTCTCGCCATATCCCCCAAAAATGTCGCTCCGCATTGCAAGGCTGCGCTTCTCTGCCATAGAATATTATATAGCGGTTGCTTACTTCCGGGCATAGTAAAATGGCCGCTCGACCACTTCCGCTTGCTTCAACCTCCCAACGCAGTTCTGTATCACATCAGCAATCTAGTTATTCTATATAGATCAGTGCCTCTAGCAGCCATCAAATTTGAAATGAGCTCATTTTGTGGATAAAATTGTAATATTTGTCAGTTTCAACATTTGCTATGTTATCTCTCTTCTATTGTGAATAAAATACCGGTTGGTGTGATTTGAAAGTCATTGCGGTTTTGATTTTATTCACAATTTATACTATGTCCCAACTATTTCGGAATTGGGTTTGTACATTCTCAGGAATTAAATTAATTCAAATCAATTCAGTTATTATATCTCCCTGACGGCGATAGTCGGGAGATTCTCTGGTTTAATTCCGCCGCCGCAGAGATTTCCTGTTCCAGGCTCTGGAGCCTTCAAAGTTTATAGGATTTTTCTCTAAATTTGCTGAGTCAAAGATGTTTCTTTGGCAATGTTCAAGATCAATTCTCAGCAATTTCCCACATCCAATATGGCCACCGGCGGCCATATTCTCATCAAAAATTTTTTTGCAGATTTTGTGTTTTTTGCTCATTTTGAGCCACATTTACACACATATATATGAACAGGAATGCATATTAATTAGAGATGTAACGATTCTGAATTTTGCAATTGTTTTTAAAGCGTAGTACCAGCACATGCTGCCATGGGGCGAACATCTGAGCTTTCCCTTTTCCTTTATGATGTTTTTCACTTTCGTTCAGGACTGTGTTGGGTTTCTTAAAGGGAAAGGGAAAGCTCGAATGTTCGCCCCATGGCAGTATGTGGTGCTGCTACGCTTAAAAAAATGCGATTCAGAATAGTTACACCCCTAATATTAATGTCATAGCAAGAGTAAAAGCAGTAACATTGCGGCTGTAAAAATTTGCACGTGATCTCTCCTGGGGATCGGGGAGATGCACGACTCGATGCACAAGTTGTCCCCCGCCGCCACGGTAGCGAGCGGAGCAGGGGACATAGCGTTCAGCTCAGTCAGTCGGTCCGTCCGTCGCGTACCGTTTCTTATGAACGCGATATCTCAAGAACGGTTTGACCGATTTCATTCATCTTTGGCTTCAATGTGTATTAGTGTTAGACACCGACCCCAGTTGATTTTTTTTGGTATTGTTTTTGGATGGTGCATGAACCTGCCTCTGCATTTGAGCACCTCCTTCGCCTTGGCAGAGCGGCACCGCTGAGGTGGAGCTGGTGAAGGGAAACATGATCAGGCTCACGCTGGATGACGCCTTCATGGACAACTGCGATGACAAGACCCTCTGGGTGGACTACAAGAACATCACCAATGTCCTGGAGGTCGGCAGCAAGGTCTACATTGACGACGGTCTCATGTCCCTTCAGGTCAAGGAGATTGGTGAGTGCTAATGCAGTTACCCGTCCCAGGAGTAAGTTTTGGTTGTTAGAAAGTCTCTTTTTACATGATGCTCTTCAAATTGCTTTATTTGTTTATGGGGTGGGTTTGTCTTCAAGTAGGTTTGCCATGTGCAAGTCTGCCAGTTTCCTTGTGTATAGCGTACACTGCTGGCTTTATTGTGAGGATATCGCAGGTATAAACGTCTCTGGGAACATTTGGAGAGAATTCCCCATCTTTGCTTGATTTATATGTGCAATACATGTCCTCTGAAGGTTGTTGAACACTAAACAGTCACAGACACCACCACAGTCCTAAGCTCATGTGCAGCTCTTAAAACCCAATCAGTCTGATGTTCTTTCATCACAGACCATTAGGAATGGACTGGGTGGTGCCCTTTGTTCAAAATGTCTGACTGTCCGTGATGTGTGAGTGGTTAATAACCCTCAGTGTACTTCCTCAGCGGTTCATTGGATTAATTTGAAGTAAGATTTGCTCCATTTTGGGGATCTGTTAGACTTTTAAACCCCTTACCGAAGAGCATTCCACAAGGCATCGTACATGACTCATTCCACAGGCCCTGACTACCTGGACTGTGAGATCGAGAACGGGGGCACGCTAGGCAGCAAGAAGGGGGTGAACCTGCCGGGGGCCGCGGTGGACCTGCCGGCGGTGTCCAAGAAGGACATCCAGGACCTGCAGTTCGGCCTGGACCAGGGCGTGGACATGGTGTTCGCCTCCTTCATCCGTAAGGCCGCGGACGTCCAGGCTGTGCGAAAGGTGCTTGGGGAGCAGGGCGAAAACATCAAGATCATCAGCAAGCTGGAGAATCACGAGGGAGTGCGCAGGTCTGCCGCCCGCCGTTTGTTTTTTTTCTTTCTTTTTTCTTCATGGCATAATTGAGCAGTCCAGTCTGATCCGTTCAGCTGGTCTTCATTGCAGTGACGTCTCACCTGAGTGAGATACCATCTCCAGGAATGGGCACATTTTTACTTACTGAGGAGACAAACTTATTTAAAATTTGTTTTCTTTTATCGGTAAGAAACCTTTGTAAATATATCAAAGCATCAAATCAGCTCATTCCCTGCAAAAACTGTCTGTCTGTCTTAACAAGTCTTTAAATCTTAAACTTTTTTCCCCCCTGAAGTATAAAATTAGCTTATTTTACGTTGTTAATGTTAGGTGTTAAAAGATATGTTATAGACAAACCGTACACTCTTACCCGTTCTTGTAGGTTCGATGAGATCATGGAAGCCAGTGATGGCATTATGGTGGCGCGTGGGGACCTGGGCATCGAGATCCCCACAGAGAAAGTGTTCCTCGCACAGAAGATGATGATTGGCCGCTGCAACAGAGCTGGCAAGCCAATCACCTGTGCCACACAGGTGAGGAACATGGCTGAATGTTCACTGACGTGCACCTGCCACAGGGTGAATGCTCACTGAATCGGAGTGCCAGTTTCTGAACAGAGTTCACGCATTAAAGGTGTGCAGAGGAGTGCGTAACAGGAAGGGTCACAGTGGTTTTGATGTGTTTTGATTGAAAGGAGATTATAAAAGCCTGCTGATGCTGCATCCTTCCAGGACTGGAGTTACCCATCCTTGATGTATAATGCATTTTTTCATTAATAACAGATTAAAGTCGTGTATATTCAACAAATTAACTCAGTACCACCAGGGGGCTTTTCATTGACATGAGCAACTTGATTACATTGTGGCCAGTTGAGTGCAAAACAAACATCCGTGCTGGTGTTTCGTTCTCGTAAACAGTCCCATCCCTGACCATGGTCCACTGCGGTGGCCATCTTGTCCTGCAGATGTTGGAGAGCATGATCAAGAAGCCACGTCCGACTCGCGCTGAGGGCAGCGACGTGGCCAACGCCGTGCTGGATGGTGCAGACTGCATCATGCTGAGCGGCGAAACCGCCAAGGGCGACTACCCTCTAGAGGCTGTGCGCACTCAGCACATGGTGAGGGCCCCCCCTAGTGGCTGACACACTCCATGAACATTGAACTGTTATGATCGTGTTGGTTCCAACATGGAGGTTGTCAAATCTCTCATTGGGGACCTTCAGTCAGATCAAGATGTTTGTGTTCCATCTCACACTCACCTGTAACGCCTAATTAAAGACGCGATCAGTTGCATCAAATGTGGTTCAGATGAGATGTCTCAAACGTTGATCTGGCTGGGGGTTCCTCAGGTGTGGTTTAAGAACCAAGGCTCTAACGTCCATGATTGACAGCTGTCCTGGCTTGTGCAATGTGAACACGGTTGCGTAGCGAGGATCACTGTTGACCATGATATTAGGCTGCTTTTGTGCTGATTTGTTCCTGGTTTTGTACTGCTTATGTGCATGTGGAATGTGAGGGCCAGCAGTGGCTATGGACATGTGGGCAGATGCAGCTCTTTCTGTAACCTGGGCTCCCTACATGTGTATGGATGACAGTAAGACAGGGTTTATTCTCTTGAACTTACTGTGCTATTGCTTTCTCCTCTATAAGCCCAGATCACGTGGTTTACGCCTCATCCTCGGTGCTCGATGAGTGGCCACAGTGATACGGAAGGCCCAGAGCATGTTAGGCACGCATGGTGAACACTTCCTGCAGGCTTTGTGCGCTGTCGGACTAACTGGCCGTCGTCAGTCTCGCATCCGCTTAATAAACGCGCCCCATAAGCACTTCACGCCTGTAATAACCCTCATTATTTCTACAACAGAGCAGACTAACCACTGTTCTCATCCCCACATGGTACTAGCTCAATTGCACAGGTAGAAAACCCGAGATCAGGAGCTACATTGTCTACATTATTTCGCTTCCGCCGCCTAGATTAGCACATTTGTACGGCTCAGCTGCCTGGTGGTGGGTTGGAACTGAGCGAGAACAAACTGGTAAAATAACTGGTCGGTCGGAGGAAACTTGTAACTGGATTTCTGCTGACTGCTTTCCTGGGTTTTCCACCTCTGCGTAACTCTCTAATCAACAGTCTCCTGTGTCGTCTGCATTGGTGAATGGGCACTGTGTCGCTACCTTCAAAAAGGCTGGGAAAGCAATGATAAAAAATAAAAATAAAAAAAAAACTAGATGGCTGGACTGGTTTGCTTTAGCCATGATGGTTTTGTTTCTCAGTTAAAGCTGCTGCAAGCAATATTGTATTTAGTCAAACCCCCTCTCCGCTCTTGCAGTCACCAGTCCCCTCCCTCCGCTCCTCGTCTTCACGCGAATGCACTGCAATCTTTGCGACAGCATCTCACTATATTAGTCATGCACAACTTCGATGGAGAGCAATGGCTTAGTCAGTCCCATAAAATCGAACTCTGGTAATGTATGTAGCTTTTCGACCATCACCTGTTGTAGGGACTAATGATACAGCGCCCTCCATAATTATTGGCTCTGTAAGGAATTGTGAATCCTTCTGCTGGACAGCGGGAGTCTCATAATCTAGTTACCCCCAGCAATCAACAAACATAGACCCGCCACCTCTGAAATGGTAATCTTGTCATGGTATTAAAGAGAAGCCCCATACCCTGGCATCATGGCAACACCTGGAAACGGGAAAAGCCAACGACGGCCATAAACGGTTGAAGCTTAATTAGCACCCAAACTGCTACACTGCCGAATAGACAATGGTCTTCTGACCATTTGTTACCTAATCATGCTACACCTCATTAATATACTTTGAAGCCAAGAACCATCCCCTTTACTTAATATGCATATGCATGTTGTAAAGCATAAATGTTTGAGCCTTTTGATTGTTGGGGGCTCTTTCTGACACCGATGACCCCCGGAGCATTTGGACATGTTTCCTTACTGCTAATTACTGGATTAAAGACAAACTTTGCAACAAATGAGAAGAATCCTTTTATTCAGTAGGAAAAAATCCCACATTCAGAAATAATTCTTTTACATCAAATCATGTGTGCCACAATTATTAGCACCCCTGATGTTAATACTTTGTACAACCCCCTTTTGCCAACAAAACAGTACCTAATCTTCTCCTATAATGTTTCACAAGATGGGAGAATACAGAAAGAGGGATCTTCCACCATTCCTCTTTGCACAATCTCTCTAAATCATCCAGTGACCTGGGTCCTCTCCTCTGCACTCTCCTCTTCAGCTCACTCCACAGGTTTTCAATGGGGTTGAGGTCTGGGGACTGAGATGGCCATGGGAGGAGCTTGATTCTGTGTCTGATGAACCATTTCTGTGTAGATTTGGCCACATGTTTCGGGTCATTATCTTGCTGAAAGACCCAGTGATGACCCATCTTCAGCTTTCGGGCAGAGGCCATCAGATTTTGATTTAAAATGTCCTGGTATTTCAAAGCGTTCATGATGCCATGCACCCTAACAAGGTTCCCAGGGCCTCTGGAAGAGAAACAGGCCCACAGCATCACCGATCCTCCCCCATACTTCACAGTGGGCATGAGGTGCTTTTCTGCATACTCATCTTTTGTGTTCCGCCAGACCCACATAGAGCTTTTTGGCAACAAACACTATCTTGGTCTCATCTGACCAAAGCACATTGTCCCAGTTGTAGCCCCAGTATCGCTTAGCGAACTCCAGACGTTTGTATTTATGGCTGTGAGTGAGAAAAGGTTTTTTCCATGCATGCCTCCCAAACAGCTTGTTGGCATGTAGATAGTGCCTGATGGTTGTTTTGGAGACTTTGTGACCCCAAGATGCTACCATTTGTCGCAATTCTTTAACAGTGAGCTTTGGAGAACATTTTATTTCTCTTACCATCCTCCTCACTGTGCGTGGTGGCAAAATAACCTTGCATCCTCGTCCAGGCTTGTTTACCACTGTTCCAGTTGTTTTAAACATCTTAATGATTCCTCTGACAGTAGATATGGGCAGGTGCAGGCAAGTGGCTATTTTTTTGTAGCCATTGCCTGATTTGTGAAGGTCGCCACACATCTGCCTTACTTAAATGGTGTGTTCCTTTGTCTTTCCCATGTTGAAGAGAGGATAAGAGAAATGGCTTTTGTGTCACGTCATATTTATTCCCCAGGGAAACAGGAAGTGATGAATTACAAATTAAATGTTCCTAGATACTCTGATCAACTTTGTAAACTACTGTGGAAATGACAGAAATGCTTCAATTACATTAATGCCAATAATTGTGGAACAGGTGATTTTATGAAAAATAATTATTTCTTAGTCAGTGATTTCCCACCCCCCCCTTAAAATTCACTTTAGTGGAAGTTTACATTTTTCTACAATTTTCAGTGTGAGAGTATGCTTCTGCAATAAAAATTGAATTTATTTTAAGGCTTTTAATACATCTTAACCAGGGGTGCCAATAATTATGGAGGGCGCTGTATATGACACCTTCATGGTAAATTTTGTATTAATATGACGTGTAAAAATATTAGCCTGCATAGCTGGTGTCCTACTTGCTAGGTCGACAGTTGGCAAATGTTAGCTGCAGCTAGAGGCAATTTAGCTGTCCATTGCTAGCCATCAATGAGTGGATGACGTGCCACTGGCTGTCCAGACAGTTCTAATATCATTTGCAAACAAGAATAGAGCAACTAGGAAACTGTAGTGTTTTCAAGGCCAATAACTTTGCCAATGGCAACCTGAGAGCAAGTTCTTTGAATGGCCAATAACTTAAACTGGTATTATCAATTTTCAACTTGGTTAAATTTTAGTTAAATACACAGAAAAACTCCTAGGTTGTATGAATATTCACATTTCTTGTGAAAAATCTGAAGGAATTTTATAAAATAATGCTACTATGATCACCTAGATTTTGCTCTGAAATCAGCCCAATTTCGAGTGACGTCACGAGTTGTACTGTGTGGCCCAGGCGAGTGCAGCAGCAGCGAGTGGGACCGAATCGGCGCGCACCGGATCGCTCATCCCCGCATCAATTTCATGAGTGAATAATCATTCTAGCAAGTTAGATAAATGCAAGCTGTCTGTGTGCTATCCTTCTTCGCTCAATGGCCAGTTGGCAATCTAGCTAAATACACTGGTGTGCCAGCCATAACATTATAGAGTTCGATATCTCCTTGGCTTGCTTTGCTAGCTAGGTAGCCAACTAGCTGGCTAGCGAGTATGACAGTGTACGCAAACTGTAGCCTTATTTTGTCGGCATAATTATTTCTGAGAATACTTCGGTACTGCGAAATGCAGGAAGCGTAAGTACCATGTTCTATCTGGGCTGCTTATGAGTACCGCATGAATTGTACAACTCGCGATATCATCAAAATTAAGCCGTTTCGTTGCCATTTTGAGACTTACCGAGGGTGAATGGAAGGGTGGCTTATTCATTTCTTTTCTGGGCTTAGGTGGCTGTGTAAAAGTACTTTTATCATTTTCAGTATATCATTAGACCTCGATAGAGGTATAATTTTACCTGCTTTTCAATGAGTGTCCACTTTAAGCTATGAAGCAGGTTTTGTCAATGTGAATTTGGCCGTAATTTGACTTGTTGTAACCTTTTTGTAATTTAATATCATGGTTCAACTCAAGCAGACATTCAAGGGAGTCCTTCTGGAGCAGTCTTTCTCATAACAAGCAGGGTTCCCCCTGGGTTCTGAAAAATATTCTTCACTTTCTCCCTCGAGAAATAAAGTAAAAAAAAATATTCTTCACTTTATCATAGCCGTCATTTTTTTATTGGTCACTCATGGACTTTGTAAAACTTTGAAAAGCCTTCAAAGCAGACAAAGTGCTTGCAGCATGAACAAGGTCAAACCTCAAATTTTTTGCGTTATAACAGGTCTCGCCATACAGTTTCGATTGTGTATATAATTTTGGGTCTATTCAAGTACATCCTGTAATAATGGGGACCCTGTGGACCATAAAAGCTAAATTAAAACCTCTTGAGCATTTAGCATGGAATTTATTCAAAATACTGGCCATAGAAATCCCTTAATATCTTTTTTCCTTTAACGTTTTTTATCAATGCAGCCATTTTTGCCATCCCAAAATTAAAAAGGGACACACCCTTTAAGGGCAATAGACAGGCCTGACAAAAATGCTAAATTGGACTTGGGGGTGAGCTCAAAATTTTGTGCTGTTGGAATCAGAATTGGTGGGATTCAAATGTTTATTTAAAATTTTTAACTTCATCGATTTGTGTTAACTAATTCCAAAATTGAACTTGAGGTGAGTTCAATGTTTTGTGCACAATTTATTTGAATCCTTAATATAAATCTCGAATGTTTAGGGTTTCAAATGTTAAACATCTCCGATAAACACCAATTGACCTATGGCTAAGCCCCGCCCTCAAATGCGATGAGCCAATCACAGTGCGTATTCTGGGGTAAATGTAACTCTGATATGAGGCATCCCGAGAGGCTGGGCAATGGGGTGTATTTCACACCCTTCCCAAAGCCACATCATAACCAAGAGAAGTGTCCTCTCTGGATAAAGCTGCTTTCACACCGGACGTGAAACAAACTTTTCACATGACAGATTACATTCAAAGTCAATGCAAACACGTGAATACAGGCGAAGCACGTAATCTGTGCATCACTTTTCAGTCCTTTCAGAACTTCGTATGTTCCCTTTGATGGACTCTTGCACTAATATAAATGCAGGTCTTGCGTGATTCTTTTCCTTTCTTTTTTTTTTCCACTGGCAGTTTTCCTCCTCATTCTTCTCTTCAGTCCTTTTAAATCTCTCGGAGGATTTGGTCATGTAAGCTGTGATTGGGTACGCCGGAGCTGTAGTTTTGCCTCACCCACCATGTTAATTTACAGTTAATTTTGCTAACTGCCTGTGAATGAGCGGAGTGGACCGCCCCTTTGTGGCTCTTTCTCTCTTCTGATTGGGTAAAGTGAGACGGGATGCTGGAAAATTTTGTTTCTGTTTTCTGCTGAGAGATGGGACTGGGAGGCCCACATTGTTGACCAAACTCTCCATATTAGTTATGATGTATGGAATGTACAGCTATTTCACACTTAAACAAACAATCACGCAGCAGCTTTAAACTAGTGGCAGATTATTTTCTAGAATCATGCATGGATGGTGTCTTTTGTCCTTTTGTTTGATGAGGGAATTCTTTTAGTTCTGCTAATAAATATAACCTCTGAAACTATGATAACCATAAATTGACAAAAGTTGTGTTACTTTAGTCCCTATGACATCCCTTGGCAGCCCTTGGAGTGGCACTGCTTCCTCCTGTTAACCACTGACGGTCATGTTTTAGATGCGATGTGTGAGACTGAAATGTCCCTGATTGGAGGACAGATGTCCCCCACAGAAAGGGGACTGCATCACACGAACCAGAATGAGGCTGGTTTAGGACTGCCGTATGTATGACATAAGGCCTGTCCCTGCATGTTACGGTCATGCTATACATTACCGTCACATCACTTACTGTGGAATGGATTGTCCTTTCTATATTTTTACTAATTGAATGTCAGCAGGAGACTGCACAAAGTTCATTTTGATTTGGACGCAGTAATTAATTATCCAAAAAAAGTGATTATTGAAATGTCAGTGTTTAACAGATGCCCTAAAATGGGTGATGTGGAAAGCGTGCTTCTCCAGAGATGGTGACCACTGCCTTAAAGGGATATGTCAACATTTTGGCAAATTGGCCTTTTGCCATAATCCCTATAGTTATATGAGTAGGTACATTACCTTTCGTCATCTGTGCCCGTTGTTTTGAGATTCGAGGGGAAAAGACGCGAGCTGCTCAGCGAACATAATGAAAGTGAACCGTACAGGTCTCTCCCTCCTTCAAAACTCTTCAAAATACGAAATCCAGCGGCTCCAGAACGCTCTCGTGGACAAATTGTGACCTTCACACTCGCCACACTGTGAAATGATAATGATTAATTATATAACATCACGACACATAAAGCAAATACTCAGAACTACTTTCTTGAGTAACCCACTGGGCAGATTGACGCAGTGCACTGTGCGCACCTCAGAGGTTGTGAGTAGTTGCAGTAAACATACGCTTTTAAGTCACTCCGCCCAGCCGGGATGTCTGGAATGTAGTTCTGGTTATTCGTGTGCCTTGAAAGTAACTCGTGATTATACATTATTATTCAATAGTGTGGTGAATGTGCAGGTCACAATTTGTCCTCGAGAGCGTTTTGGAGCTGTTGGTTTGCGTATTTGATGAGTTGAAGGAGCGAGGGACCTGTACCGTCCACTTTCGTTATGTTCGCGGAGCAGTTCCCGTCTCCCTCCCCAGAATCTCAAAATAACAGGAACGGATAACTAAAGGTAATGTGCCTACTCATATAACTATAGGGATTATGGCAATAGACCAATTAGCCCAAATGTTGACATATCCCTTTAATGATACTACATACTTCAGTCATGCTAATGGTAGTTTCACACTCTCCCACAGAAGCAATACTGCGGGGAGTGTATGAGTGCATATTGTTGTTGTGAGATGCCCATAATATAACTTATACTAAAGATTTGTTTCTTTGTGTTACTAACTGCTGACACTAAAATCCTGCTTTGCTAACCTCCTTCTTTCGCCATCTGTTCTGTCTGGGTGCCCTCTGTCTGTCTTGTTTCATCTGTCTGTCCGTCTGTCTGCACCGGCGCCTCAGATCGCCCGCGAGGCCGAGGCGGCCATGTACCACCGACAGGTGTTCGAGGAGCTGCGTCGCAACACACCGCACTCGACCGACCCGGCCGAGGCGATCGCCATCGGAGCAGTCGAAGCCTCCTTTAAGATCTTAGCGTCGGCGTTCATTGTGCTCACTGGGTCCGGCAGGTAGGCATAGAGCAGCTGGGGGGGGGTGGTGACAGAAGGGAGGGGGCGGGCCCAATTTCGCCCGAGCCCTGGTGTCCAGTTATAGGACCATGGCTATTGGCCGGCGAGTAGACGAGTGGATTAAGGGCAGTGGGGAGCACTTCTGGGTTTGGAGAGCGGAATCGGTTTGCGGTAGGTTCTTTGGGTTTGGAGAGAGTTCCATCAGGTTCTGGAAGGTTCCAGAGTGAAGGTCATAGGGAGGGACAGGACAGGACTGGCGCTTGCGGGGAAGGTTTGACACCAATGGCAAATGTTTTCAAGGTGGCATTCTATTCCATAATTTTCCGACAGCCGACACTCCTTTATACTTTTTAATTGGCCCAAACAATAAAGGCTTGTTCCAAATTTAGATTTAGTATATCCCTCAAATTTGACTGGCGGGCCCTCAGATTGACCGTCAGATTGGCCTAATGGGCATGTAAGGAGTGGTGTTGAGCGATGACCTCCTCCACACATTTGCCATCCCACTCCTTCACGGTGGTGCGAGCTGGTGGGTGCGGTGGTGGCGTGACTGAACGTATCCCTGCCCCGTCCCTCCTCTGGGTGGCGCTCTACTCCTCTCGGCACTGCGGGGGTGAACAGATTGCCCGCGAGGCGGAAGCGGCGACCTTCCACAGGCAGGTGTTCCAGGAGCTCCGCTGCCTGACCCAGCTGTCGCAGGACCCCTCCGAGGCGACCGCCATCGGCGCTGTGGAGGCCTCCTTTAAGTGCTGCGCCAGTGCCATAATTGTGATCACCAAGACCGGCAGGTAGGGGGCGCCGGAGTCCCTGCATAAGCATTACACTTGCTGAGGCTCGAAGATGAGTGAGTGGAATCCAGCTAGTTCTGCATTGGGATTGTGACCTTCAACACCAGCAGTTTGGCATCATCGCTGTCATTGTGCTCATGAAGATTGACTGGTAGGGGGCGCTGTAGAGCAGTGTCATCAGCGAGAAGGTGAGCCTTTAGAACTCGTGCAGCTGCAGTGTTGTGTTCCGGAACAGCAGGTGAACTACTTTCTTTGCTGAGATGGATGTAGGGGAATTTCTAATTGCTAAACTGTTAGGGTCCTGTTAAGCGCAGCGTTCTGATCTGGACAAGGCAGCGGATTGCTTGATTAGAAGGCAAACAGATGGCCAAATGCAAATAGACACTACACCGCTTACAAAAAAATTACTCTCACCATCAAAGGGGTATTCAAGCATGTCTTGAAAGGGCTGATGTGGGTGCAGGCAGTCATTAGCACGTCTGCGGCGTGCATAGCTGCATGGCTGGAACGGATGCCTCCACCCACTATGGCCCTTGAATGAAGTCGAATTTCCCCACCTAACTGGCTTTATCTGTGCAGACACACACTGTACTACTGGTGGATTCAGATTTTGAGGTTCTGCCATCCATGAAAAATGCAGAATTGCCGATATTTTCCATACTAAATGCAGAACTGCAACAGCTACAGTGGAAGGATGGAAACTTCCTTTGAGAAAACTCTTTGAAATCTATTTAATTTCCATTTATTTCCTGTAGTTCCTTAATCAAACAACTTGTTAATCGAATAACCCTGACCAATGTGTAAGTGTTTAATGATTAAGGTAGATTACTGCGATAAAAAGACCATTGCTATTTCCACATTTTTCACGCGCCATTTCTCAAAAACCACCAGTCGGATTTTACTGAAGTTTGAAACCTAAATTGTTTACAAGCACGTTGGTTGTCCTGAACATAAAAAAATATGGCCCTTTTGGTACTCTTAATTTCAGGGGGTGCTGAATATATAATGAGGGAGAGAATTTTCAAGTCTAGAGTGAAACTTCAAAAAACCTTTACATTTTGTTACAGTATCCAACTTTAAGAGGTTTAGCCCATCGATGCTTGATCAGGCAGCCTGTGTGTGAAATAAGAAGTTGATGTGCCTGTCAGTTACTGAGGTGTGGTGTTTTTAAACTCTCATGATCTGCCCCTTTGCGGCGGCCATCTTGGATACCTAATTTGCATGATTTACGCAAATCACCTCCAGCCCTGCTAATTTGAATGTTTGCTTCTCATATCAATAAAGCAATTTGATGTAAGTGATAAAATAAAGATTTTCATACTTCATAGCAGTATTCTACCCTAAGAAATTATTAATTGGGAAATGACCCAGTGACCACTGTACAAATAATGCACACAATATTGTAAGGATGACAATTATGCATGTAATTAATTAATGACCTTCTTTGAATTCCATCTCCTCTGTCAGCATTTTTTTAACATTTAAAATGGAATCATGTTTGTGTAGAACCCAATAAACACTGGTGTAGAACTGCAGAACTTATACGGCTAGTTACTAAATGCCGTTTTATGAGCTACAGGATGTCATCACCTCCCCAAAAAAAGAAAAAAATCCGGCTTAAACAAACCCTCAGAGTGAAGTGACGCATCACATTAAATTTGTTACTTTTTTGATTAAATAAACTTTCTTTAATGAATGTAGCTTGTCAGTTTCATCAACGTACTGTAAATACATGCATCATACATCAGGAGGGAAAGGGTTAATCCCTGCTGGTTGTGGGTTTCAGGACAGCTGAGTTTTCTCAGTGAAATATATTTAACATTCACACTCAGAAATGATTATTTTTGGCATATGTTTGGCCTGTGGTATAAGCTTGGTATGAGCTAGAGGCACAAGGGAGATTTTAGACCACAAAATGTACCTGGGCTCTCATTTATCAAACTGTGTTGGTGAAAGTGTTATCAAATTCATGCTTATGGAAGAAATGCACTGTTTGTGTGTGCATGAAATGTGCTGCTCACAAAAGGTGCATTCTGCTCAAATACACCCACCTCTACTGAACCACAATCTCTGATAATGCCATAAACTGGCATTTATTCATCTACATAAATTCAGTACATTTCTGAAATTTCTGCTTAGCATTGAGAAACTTGGATAACGATATCTAAGGCATTTGTTCAGCAGAGTTGTTTATTTATTTATTTATTTTTTGCTGTTTGATGACTAAAATGGAGTATTGCATATTGTTTTCAGGTTAACCTTACATTCTTAGCAGTGGTGTAAGCAGTATTTTGTGCATTTGGCGTGAGTTGGGAAATTACCGAAAAGGAAATGAAGCTCTGAGGAGTCTGCGCATGACTCATGCTGATGGGAGTTTCAGTGTGCAGGCCTTTATCTGACAGGATACATGGCTGAAGTATGTGGACACTCTCTCATCCAAAATCATGGGCAGTAATGAGGAGTTAGTCTCCTTCATTGCTGCTACAATAACCTCCACTCTTCTGTGAAGCCAGCGCAGAAGATCGGTTTGGAAGGGAGGTTGCGCTAGGAGTGCTAAACTCAAAATCCAGTAAGCATATTCAAAAAACTGGTATAGGTAGCACGTCTCAATTCTTCAAATCAAGGAGGACAAAAATACTCACATTTCACTTATTTATTTGGCTCATATCACGAAGAACAAACACTAAAAAAATGAACGATTGCGTGTTTCGGCACTAAGCCTTCATCAGAGCGTTTGCAAACGCAAGCCTTTTTTTTTTTTTTTTTTTAAGCGTCTGTTCTTTGTGATGTGAGCGAAATAAATGAGTGAAATGTGAGTAATTGTGTCCTCCTGCGCAGAGGATGTAATGGCCATTCCAGGTAGAGAGGCTGTGTTGTGATCCAGCAGTAATATTGGGCTGTTAGGCCTTGGTAAAAGTCTGCTTTCCACCTGATTGCAACTGTGTTTTATGGGGTTAAAATCATGGTTGTTTGCAGGGCAATGAAATTCTCCTGCAAAAACTATATTTGGACCTTACTCTGTGCATTGGGACATTTTCATATTGAAACAAGGAGCTTTCTCCACAGAATCATCTGGAATGTCAAAGTTTGCCATAATACCACGCTGCATTAGAACGAAGAGGCACGGCCCAAATAATGTACTGGCACCATGCCAATGATTGTCCACATAGTTTTGGCCATTTATTGCATTATGCATAATCCTGTTTTTACTGCCTCGCTATATTGAGACTGGTAATACGTATTACTAAGCCTTGGTATGCAAAGATGAGTAAATTTATATCTGTGTCGTGTGTCTTCAGCAAGTGCAAATCATGTGACCTGGAGCCTACATTTCTGTTCCTCAACTCACGGTTCGTGAGTGTCTAGAACTGCTGGTTTTCTCCACAGCCTTTACCTGGGAGTACGGTGTGAACAGAGCCAATCAGCAGGGCCGACTGTTACTTAATCACTCTGTAGGAAAGGGAACTGAAGACTGATTTTGATTTGTGGGCCAGATCTGAGGATCTTTGGTCTTGATGTTCAGTTTAATTCAGTGTGTTGGGTCATTGAGGAGAATTGCCTCAGTGTTTTTGTTACAGTGGAGGAGCATTAGACTGGATTGATGTGGCTGCTCACTGCCAGCCCGTATGACGAAGGCGTGACTCCTCTTTGTGTGCATTCCCAGGTCTGCTCACCTGATCTCCAGGTACAGGCCCCGCGCCCCCATCATCGCGGTGACGCGTAACGGGCAGACTGCCCGCCAGTGCCACCTGTACCGTGGCATTTTCCCCGTGCTGTACACCAAGCCCGCCCATGACGTGTGGGCAGAGGATGTCGACCTCCGCGTCAACTTCGCCATGGAGATGGGTGAGGGGTCGCCGATCATCCCTTATTAAGGCTGTAACTTTAACGTGAATGCGCTAGTGCAGTTGAGAACATTTAGCTCGATTTAATATACACTGTGGTCCTTATGTACTTGGACAGTGACTCTGTATAAAGGGTTAGAATCTGCACGTGGTGGCATGATATGGATGTCAATGCAGGGAAATAACCTGCAGATGAAAGTTCGGTCTTCACATTAACTTGGAAATATAATTCAAAGTTTCATCTGCTAACTGTTTTTTCAAATACAATGTACTGTAATACTGGGAAAATAACTCAAAAAGTTTGTCTATCCAAATTTGGTCACGAGTAACAAGAGCCGTCAGGAGATGGCGTATCCCCCCGCCCCACCTCATCAACTTTGGATCAGCAAAAGCCACCATGTCAGGTCATGGTTAATGTGCACACCGTTTTGTGGAAAAATATTGAAAGGTTTTCAAGTTATGCTCCAGAAATGAAATTTCAGACAGATGGACGGACAGACAATGCACCCATGACTGTATCCGCCCACATTATATGCGGGGGGGATAACAAGGTGGCAAATGACATTCCAGGTGACACCCACTGTCGTCCAATGGACGAGTAAGGAGTTTCACCGGGCATGTCACTTGCGGCCGTGTGTTACTCGTATGACGAGCGCTGTCAGTCTCATTGTACAGTGATGGATAAATCATCATCAGTCGGACTGCATAACTATATGGATGAATGAAACATCGGTTTTAGTGAAACCTGGTGACAGGTGGGAATGTTTTATCATTTTGTTTTTGTGTACTGGACTGAAATCAGTCCTGCTCCTACAACTCCGTTTCCTAAAAACTCAGGATGCTGTGTATGTGTGTAAAAACCCTGCTCTGATCTGCAAATCATTAAAACTATTTGATTGGAAATGTTACAAAGAGGACATGTCAGATGTTGAAACTGAGAAATGTTTTATTTATTTATTTATTTATTTATTTATTTATTTTTTGAAAAACACAACTCGCGTTTGAAAACGTTTGAAAAAAGTTGGGAAAGAAGCAACAAGAGAGTAGAGAAGATGCGATGCTAAAAAAACACATGGTGGAATGTCTCTCAGCCCGTTGGGTTAAATGGGAACAGGTCCGGTACTTGTTTGGGTTTGAAAAGACCATCCCAGCGAGGCTGAGTCTTTCAGAAGTAAAAATGGCGAGGGCTTCACCACTCTGTGAAAGATGGAATAACAATGAATGAATAACAGTTCTTAATGGAAAATTTCAAAGAATATGGGAATTTCATTAAATCCAGGACATATTCTCTGAATCTTTTAATGATATTCTGGAGAGATATCTGCACTGAAGGGACGAGGCTGAAAATTAATATTGAATGGCTGTGATTTTCAGGCCATCGGGCAGTACGGCATTATAAAGAGATGGAATTCGGGTCTGTAAATCACTCAGGGGCTCTGGTACACTTCTGAAAACCTGTCAGTGAACATATTTTGTTGCTGAATCCACTTATGCAAGTTAAAAAACTGCACCATGTAAAGATGAAACCACATGCACAAGATCCAGAAATGTTGTCGCCTTCTCTGAGCCCGAGCTTATCTCAGACAGACTGAGGCTAAATGAAAGTGTCCTATGGTCTGATCAATCAAAATGTGATATTATTTATGGAAATCATGGATGCTGAATCCTGGGTGAAGATGAGAGGGACCATCTTGTTTTCTGCACTCGGTCCTAAAACTGGAGTTTATGCTGGTATGGGAGTGCATGTGTGCTCATGGCATGGGTAACTGGCGCGTCTGTGAAGACAAACATTCATGCTGAACGGTATATGCAGATTTGGAGTAACATGTACTACCATCCAGACATCTCTTTCAGGGAAGACCTTGCATATTCAAGCAAGACGATGCCAGACACCTCTCTCTGCACGTATTTCACAAACATGGTGCAGCAGTAAGAGTCTGGGTGCTAAGCTGGCCTGCCTGCAGTGCAGTCCTGTCACCCACTGAAGATATTTGGCACGTTATTAAACAAAAAATGTAACAAGAGGTCACAGAGTGTTAAGCAGCTGAAATCCGTTCCCCAACACTTTCAGAGTGTTGTCTAAAAACAGAGTTGATGTAGCACAGTGGTGAACATTCCCTCATCCCAACTTCTTTGAAATGTTTTTGTCGTATCAAATTCAAAATGAGGAAATATTATAACATCCGTTGTCTTTGTGCTATTTTCAGTTAAAAACGGAGGTTAAGTGATTTGCATATCACTACATTCTGTGCTCGGACTAGGGAAAAAATATGTGTGGCCACTGTGGTTTAAGTCAGAAAACATTGTTTAGCCGCACTGTTGGTGCTCCGCACATCACATTTTGTTTAGAAGAAATGTAATGTGTAGGTTCCACACCTGTGCTCTGAAAAAATAAATAAATAAATAAAAATGATGATAATAATAACAATAATAATAATAATAGTAATATCATGACATTCATGTAAGTTCCCACACGTGTGCCATGTTTGCACATAAAATTTTTAGTAAATTCCTAAGACTTGGAAATTAATAAAAATGCAAGAGGGGCATCATCATATAGTTTAACAGGCATTTTTTGCTTACCAGTACATTTGTAAAATATTTAACATGAAAATAAAATCATACAAGAAGGAAGTGACGTGTCAATGAATGAACGTAATAATAATAATAATAATAATAATGATGATAATGACTACTCATTATCATTATTACTACTCGTCATATAAGTGTCGAGAATGCATGTTGTTCAAGTCTACACAAGGTCCTGTTTACAGCAGCGAGGTGCCGTCGAAGGTCCGTTAGGGTAGGCAGAATCCTCACCGTTAAACGAGCGATAACTCTATTACTTTGCTTGATTAGCAATCTGAGGATTAACTAATTTACAAGACTAAACGGCAGAATGGCGTGCCAGTTCCATCCGCGACATTATTGCTCATTGCATCGAACTTAAAATGCTCGAGACGGCAAGTTTGTTCATATTTGCGTAGAGGAAGCTAACGCAATACCATTAACAAATATTAAAACCTTTCTTATGCAGAGTTCAATGTGTGGTCAATATGTTCATGATAATATTTCCCCTCTTAAACACACAGATTTTAAAAAATGGGGAGTTTATTTTCTTTCATAATCCGATTTAAAAAATAAAAAGATCAACAATATACGGAATTCCTGATAGAGTTGTGATTTTCTCCTAATTAATTACTAAGATTAACTTTCTTGCAGTCTCGAATCGAAGCATGAAGGTAAATTAATCTTTTTGTCATTATCACCTCTTAATCGTTACAGGCTTAACTGATCAGAAACAAAGTCAAATTGATTGATTGACAATGAGACATAAATTTTGTCAACCTGTTTCCACGTACTAACGATAAAGGAGAAGTCACTGCCTACCCTGATGGCATGTCCCTGGTTCACAGGTATGGTATTGTACATCGAAGTTGCAGTTTTGTAGAATTTGTATTCATAAAATGACCTTATTTTGTGTAATATCGCATCCCAATCTTCTAACTTCTAAATATTCGATCATTCATCTCCCGATGTGGACTTTTCGTACGCCGTGGAGGAAATGGAGCGAATGAGACAAACTCTGTGCTCTTCTGAAATCAGAAATGCTGAGGTCAGGTGTACTCGGATGCGCTCTTCTGAAAAGGAGGCTCATTTGCTTTTCCTTGTTTATCGCTCAAAGAAAAGCTGCAAAAAAAAAATTTTCAGTAGATTTTAGCTTCGCCACAGTGGCTAAACAGGCAAAAAAAAAAAACTATCGCTATACAGACTATGGCTGCGCCTATAGCGATGTGGCGACTGGCTAGCGCAAGCATAGACCGTTTTTATTTCACACGGCATCCCAGCCTTTTTTTTTTTTTTTTTTTTTGGAAGCGGGGTTGTAGCAGGATGACCAGCGACGGAGCAGACAAGAGACAGTAGTTCCAAGTGAAAAGCTTTTCTTTTTTATTTATTTTTTTCTCTTTTTCTATTTTCTTAAAAAGTGCAAGTATATACAGTGGTCAAAAAATGGCAAAACAAAGATGAGAAAAAATGAAAACAAAAAGGCAAGAGTGCCAGACTATATCAATATGACTCTGAACACAATTTACAGCAACACAGTGACACACAACCTTCTCCTACAACGCTCCCCTTACAACTGAGGCCGTGAGCCTTTTAAAAGGTTCAGCCCCTCCCACAGATAAGCCCATCTCAGGAAATAAATCAATCAACTAAATAGCAATACCCTAAGCTCAAAATTACAAACCCAAGAAATGCAAACAAAATACACAAACACCCAAACCCATTTCCGTTAACCAAAACCCCTTTAACCATAATAAAATACATTAAACACATTCCCGGTAAAAACACCCCTGTTAAAAATGGTCTGCCCCACTAACCCACGGGAACCCCTGCATTTTAGTGCCAGTGGAACATTCCCTCGGCTTGCCCAACAAGGAAGTACCTGGAAGGTGGTGGTTGTGAGTTTAACTGTTACAGAAACGTTGTACATGGTTTTAATGAAATAAATTATTTGAACTAGCCAGTTTGTAAGTGATGATTCTTTACCCTAAGAGATCGCTAAAACAGATGGAAGGTTGATAAATGTATAACGGTATCAAACGCGTGCTTTGAAACGCGGTGGAAATGAAACATCGCAATATAAGAAATGCCGGTAGGCCTTTCCCTGCACTCTTATCTACGATGATGGGTAAAAGTTATGACAAATGGTGGTTAATGACGAACAATGGACCAGGGAAATGGAAACAGCACATACGGATGGATAGAAAGTGAAACAGTCGGCGTCAGTGCAGCATGGTGGAAAATTGCCGGCTTGATTGCTGCCTGCACGCCATTGACTGCGTAAGCGTCACAGCTCAGTCTGTGACAGGGGTTGTACAGTGACCAGCTCCAGCCACAGACAGGGCAGGTGTACATATTTAACCCAAACTGATGCACCCCTCTCTGCCCCTTTAGGCAAGGCGCGAAGGTTCTTCAAGGAAGGTGATGTGGTCATCGTTCTGACTGGCTGGCGCCCGGGGTCGGGCTACACCAACACCATGCGTGTCGTCCCTGTGGTGTGAAGCCACACCTCCTGAGGACCGCAGCCGCTCTTCTCCCTCCCTCCCTCCCTCCGTCCCTCCCTCCCTTCCACGGTCTCCCGCTGCTGGCTCTCCCGCTTTAACGTCTTTAGTTCCGACAATCTAGTTGGCAGCGGCGACGCAAACTGCGGCGTCTCCCAGAGAGCACCAGGGTCTTGTCGCTCACTTACTGAACCAAGAGGTTTTGTTTTGTTTGTAAAACTCGACTCCTCTAGATGCGTTTGCCCTCCCCTCCGACCCGCTCTCGGCCACTTCTGTACACTGCTGTCCACTGTATTTATTTAGAGGAAACTCAGAACTACTATACTAACCTGAATCGCTACAGCCAGGACGCCTGTCTGAAGCTACTGCTCTCGTTTGATGAAGCCCTTGGAAACCTGTACCGTACTTTGTTGACTGTTGTCGACAGATTCTCTCTCCTGCTTGTAACATTATGAACAAATTGCGGCTTCTTCAAATGAGATCCCTCCTGACAGGCTGTTGCACTGAGGTGTTTTCTTCTTTTTGGTTTTGTTTTTTTAGTATTATTAAAAGGAGCGTTGTGTGCTGTTAGTTTCATCTGTGTTGTGTTCTACATAACTGCTTTTCTCTGTACTTCACGTGTTGCACTCCCCAACTATTGTTGGCACTCCTGTTACTCTGTGTTGTTCTCAACTTTAGTGAATGATAAATGTGGACCTTCAACATTAATGCTTATTTTCCCCTGGTGGTTTGAAAAAGAATGTTGGATGCCCATAGTGTTACTAAGTTTTTGTTTGTGCTGTCAGAGAAAAGAAATTTGAATGTTCTTCGGTGCATTTCAATGTATCTTTTTTTCATTGGCACTTAATGACCACTGCGTGGCGTCTGGCTGCTGACCGGTTTGTTTTGAGTTGCAGTCGGACGTATGAGGTCCATTTGTTCTTTGACATGTTGCACGTTTTTTTTGAAGCCCAGCACTTTGAATGGTTTTTAGAATGGGGTCCAAAAAGTGACCAAATGGGGTGCGGGGGGGAGAAACCAAACTCCCCCCCCTTAGCCCCTCATTTCAGGGTAGAGCCTTTCCCCATTACATTCCCCCCCACCCACCCACCCCTTCGATCTCCCCCCCCCCCCCAACCTGCCACTTCTTTCTCGTCTTCGTCTAACAGTGATCTAGTTCAGTGTCTATATGTCCCCTTGTGTCATCAGAGTTGCTTCTCTTATTGTGATGCTAGATTTCAGAAATCTAACGATATATTAAAGGGTAACACGGTGTGTTAATCTGATGTACCAAGCTGTACTGTACAGCTGTAGTTCCATCAATAAAATAGATGAGCACCTAAGCCTGTGTTTGTTTTCTTAGTGTGCAGTGGTATGTTGTGACTAGGAAAGAATTCCGTATCCAACCTCTTTTGTAGGGCTTTTTATTTTATTTTTTATTTTAAAAAGGGGTGCCAATATATTTTGGGGGGTTTTATTAGTGAGAAGGGAGTTAGAATTTAATATTAATGTTTAATATCGCAAATACTCATGTGGCGCATGCCCTGGTAACCCGGTGTGTCTTCTGTATCATGGCTGCCGCAGTTATGTGCCACTACCAAGTATAGCAGCATTAGAAATTAAGCTCCAAATTTTCTTGACCGGATGTACGCTTGACTTGTTTACACATTCAAATGTTTCTCTGGGTACCCAAACATGAAAGTATGCTGAATAAGTTCTGATTTAATTTGATATTGGGGGAGGTTGAATATGGAATTCTTCCACTGTGACTATCTCAATACCCTTCCTGTTACAGGTGCCTAATCGTGGTCTTTATTAAATCTTGCACCTACGGGAAACCCATTTCTCCCGATAAATAATAGGCCACTCCCATGTTGTAGTAATTATAAAGGCTCGCTTCTAAAAAAGACAAAAACTGCCTGTATTGGTTGTATCCATGGACTTCAAGGATTTAAGTGAACTTTCCCAAGATGCATAGCACACCGCCGTTTTTCTTCCCTGTTTTGTACTGCTGTAACGCACTGTTTGACTCATGACTTCATTTTAGCAGCATGCAGATTAGCTTACTTTGACTTTTATGACAACACAGAAAATTTGAGCGATCACCAATACAAAAAAAAAAAAAAATCTGATGTGGTTTTTCCACTGAAATTTCTTTCACTTCTGGGACAGCCACACTACTTCCGGTACGCAGCTTGCATAGCGGCATGACAACAACAATTCAGCCACAGCCATTCATCTTGAGAAACTGCAAATTATGTAAACGCTAAAATCAGGCCATGAAAATATACTGGGTGCTTGAAGAATTAATACGGCTTCTATGCTCTGTTTCGTACGGAGAATATGCTGATGCATGACAAGCTAGCTTTCCCTGCAGCTGCGCAAGACTGGAAGTGACTTGGCCACCAAACTGTCACACAATGCACCGGAAATGGAGCTTGATTGCAACATCCGGGTTTTTTTTTGGGGGGGGGGGCAATTGCTCAAGTTGATCTCACAATATGTGACCGATAGCTGGCTTCATCTGGAACCTCAATCCCAACTCCCAGCAGAGAAGGAGCTCTGTGCAGGTGTCAGTATGGTCTTGCTTGCTTCATTTTTGTGACGCCATGCGAAAAAATTGATCCCATCATTTGCAACAGATGACTGCCTAACTCAATGGCCTGCTAGCTACCAACCCACTCAGTTTCCTGCTTCCCTGTTTTCTGACACAAGGATCCTGGCTACTGGCAGAGAAAGGTCATCATGCAGTTTGAATACGGAAATTGTTTTTGCGCCATCATGCTAAAAATTGGTCCCACAAGGTGAAGCAGATTGCTGGTTAGCTACCTTCCGAGCTAAGTAACAACCAATCCGGCCATTTTCTTGCCTCCTCCCTGTCCCAACTCTTGGGCTGTGCGGTTTATTTTAGGTTATAGATGAATGTTGTTCCAAACTATCAGTGTAGGTTGCAGAATGAATTATGTATCCAACCTCCACTTTTTTTAGGCTTTTTTTTGCCAGAATGATTATAAAATGGGGTGCCAATACTATATTTTGGGGAATCATTGATTCGTGAGAAGGGGGTTTGAATTTAATATTTTTGTAAATGCAGCAACCCTGTGTGTAATCCGCATCATGGCTGCCATCATTATTTGCCATTCCCCTGTATTACCGCACTAGAAATTAAACTCTAAATTTGGGAAGAATTCCAATTTTTTCAGCTTTCATTTGCCAGAACGATTTTAAAAGGGGGCACCAATACATTTTGGGGGTTTGATTAGTGAGCAGGGAGTTTAGAATTTCATATTAATACGTGGTATTTAATGTCAGGAATGCATACGCTGTGCAAGCTGTAGCGACCCGTTGTGTCATCAGTAACATTGCTGTTGCCGTCATGCCATTATCTGTAGGCAGCACAAGAAATTAAACTCTAAATTTTCTTGACTGGATGTATGCTGGACATTTTACCACAACCAAATGTTTGTCTGGGAGCCCAAATATCAAGGTCAGCCAAAAAAAAGTCTCCATTTCATTCAATATTGATGGAGGTTGAATAAGGAAATTTTCTGCAAAAATGTTAATTTTTACAGTGAAAGAACCACCAGCTAGAAGGGAAAAATGACTAAATACTTATTGGGGTTTGACCTATGAAGTCGCTGGAGTACGACCCTTCGCTCGGATCAGGATAACTCGAATGAGATGTCCCGAGGTTGACCACGGAATCGTATTTCGCAGTGACGATTCTCTCTGCCCAATCAGTGGGCTGCGGTGTTGTTTAGTCACATTTTAGTACCTACTAGTAACCCGGTCAGCTGTTTTTGGAACCCCAGGAGAGCAGGTACCAGGTACTGAGTACTAAGTACTTTTTCCAAATGGAAAAGCAAAAAAGGTGAGTACAGTAGAGTAGAGCTGGTACCGCATAGTGGAAAAACACCTTTAAATAACTTTTCATTTATTGATTTTTTTTTTTTTTGTTATTAACTGGTTTAACTTCTCTTTTTTTGAATATGTACTATGAAATGCACTAAATGATGCTGTCCTATTGGTCCCCTCACATTAATTAATTTTAATTAATCTTGAGAACCAACACCTCAAATGAATCACTGATTTATTAATTTGCACAAATTCAAATCTTAGAATGAATTATAAATGCAGGTTTTTTTTGCTCCGGATGCCTTTAAGCCTGTGAGTGGTGTATTCACGTTTTTAATACAAACGCCATTTTGAGCCTTTCATTGTCGCCGTTGCTGTGTGACATCGTGCCGCAATAGCTGGCATTTGGATCCTAATTTTCCATCTGTGGGACATCATGGAAATGAGTGATGTGTGCCGTGTCAGGATCGGAGCGGAGACCCCAGCCAAGGAAGCCGCCATGAACTGGGTTGGTTACTACAGGTCTACAGTCCAGGGCCTGGTCCACAGTTAAAGATTACTGTATTGGGCCGATTAGTTGGTGTTGTACCACCCAGAATGAGTATTTTTACCTCCGTTAATGTTCCAAATTTTTTGGGCTCCTTCATGTGAGTGGGACATTGCTTTTCCACAGAGGGTAAAAATTTGCAATCATGCAAATGATTCTTTCCATGGTTTGTTGATGCTGAGAAATTTTATAGCATCAGATTAAGAAAAACAGATGTGAGGTTTGTTTGTAAAACATGCTATTCTGCAGAGGACATTTGTTTAACTGCTAACATCATGTCTCTTGACTGCTGTACATTTTGAGCATTATGAATGGGTCTTAGCCGCCAAAGCCCAGGTTTCTGGAAGATATGTAGCCATTTCATCTTTGTGGGCTAGTACTGCTACCAGGACTCGGGTTAAAAGAAGGCAGAATACGATGGAAAATTATTGATCTCACTGATGAATAATAGACTGTTCATATATATTGACAATCAAACCAGAACTGAAGAAAGTTGTCCTTGGGTACTCGCTCGCTATCAGTGTTCTGGAGAGGATGTAATTTCATACTTGAGGTCCACACCATTCCACAGTTAGTCAAATTGGCCACAAATGGGGACATTTGACTCCTCAGCTCAGAGGTGGACACCCAGCCAAGTTGACTCAGTGAGCTAAAAAAAAAAAAAAAACCATGGAGCAGCAGTTAAAGCCTTGAAGGAATCACTGCAACTGGTTAACATCTCTGTTCACAAGTCTACAAGTATTTTACAGGCATGGTTTACATGGCAGGACACGTGGCAGAAAGACGCTGCTTTTAAAAAAAAAAAAAAATCACTGCATGCCTGAAGTTTGCCAAAGCGCACCTTGACACTCCACAATGCTACTGGGAAAATGTATTGTGGGCTGATGACACTAAATTTGAATTGTTGGAGAAGCACATGCAGCTCTACATATGGCCGCATACCAGAGCACCGCATACGAACATGAGAACATCCTCCCCGAGGTAACGTACAGCGGAGGGAGCATCATTATGAACATGAGAACATCCTCCCCATGGTAACGTACAGCGGAGGGAGCGTCATTACGAACATGAGAACATCCTCCCCGCGGTAACGTACAGCGGAGGGAGCGTCATTACGAACATGAGAACATCCTCCCCGCGGTAACGTACAGCGGAGGGAGCGTCATTACGAACATGAGAACATCCTCCCCGCGGTAACGTACAGCGGAGGGAGCGTCATTACGAACATGAGAACATCCTCCCCGCGGTAACGTACAGCGGAGGGAGCGTCATTACAAACATGAGAACATCCTCCCCGCGGTAACGTACAGCGGAGGGAGCGTCATTACGAACATGAGAACATCCTCCCCACGGTAACATGCAGCGGAGGGAGCGTCATTACGAACATGAGAACATCCTCCCCACGGTAACATGCAGCGGAGGGAGCGTCATTACGAACATGAGCACATCCTCCCCGCGGTAACGTACAGCGGAGGGAGCGTCATTACGAACATGAGAACATCCTCCCCACGGTAACGTACAGCGGAGGGGGCGTCATTACGAACATGAGAACATCCTCCCTGCGGATACGTACAGCGGAGGGAGCATCATTACGAACATGAGAACATCCTCCCCACGGTAACATGCAGCGGAGGGAGCGTCATTACGAACATGAGAACATCCTCCCCACGGTAACGTACAGCGGAGGGAGCGTCATTGCGAACATGAGAACATCCTCCCCACGGTAACGTACAGCGGAGGGGGCATCATTACGAACATGAGAACATCCTCCCTGCGGATACGTACAGCGGAGGGAGCATCATTACGAACATGAGAACATCCTCCCCACGGTAACATGCAGCGGAGGGAGCGTCATTACGAACATGAGAACATCCTCCCCACGGTAACGTACAGCGGAGGGAGCGTCATTGCGAACATGAGAACATCCTCCCCGCGGATACGTACAGCGGAGGGAGCGTCATTACGAACATGAGAACATCCTCCCCACGGTAACGTACAGCGGAGGGAGCGTCATTACGAACATGAGAACATCCTCCCCGCGGTAACGTACAGCGGAGGGAGCGTCATTACGAACATGAGAACATCCTCCCCGCGGTAACGTACAGCGGAGGGAGCGTCATTACGAACATGAGAACATCCTCCCCACGGTAACGTACAGCGGAGGGAGCGTCATTACGAACATGAGAACATCCTCCCCGCGGTAACGTACAGCGGAGGGAGCGTCATTACAAACATGAGAACATCCTCCCCGCGGTAACATGCAGCGGAGGGAGCATCATGACTTGGGGCTGCTTTGCTGCCTCAGGGTCAGAGCACTTGCCATCATCGAGCGGAAAATGAAAAAAAAATTCCCAATTTTATCAGGGTATCCGTCAGGGTAATGTCAGGGTGTCTGTCCGCCAGCTGAAGTGGAGAACGAGTTGGGTGATGCAGCAGGATGACAGCCCTAAACGTTGAAGTAAATCCACTGCAGAGTGACTTAAAAAAACTCAGAAAATCCCCCCTTTTGGACTGGCCCAGTTAGAGCCCAAACCTAAATCCAATAAAGATGCAGTGGAATGACCTTTAGAGCCAATCACACCAGACCTCCGAAGGACATGTCAGAGCTGAAGCACTTTCGTGTGGAAGAATGGCCCAGAATTCTTCCAGACGGTGTACACGGGCGGGAAGGAATTTCATTTTTATCTGACTGTCCGATAAAGAGAAGAGCTGATGGGCATTTGTGGCCAGATTTTTGCCATAAGTTGTAACACATCAAACAATTGAGTAGTTATTTTAACTCCTGCATGGAAGAGTATGGGGTTAAGGGCCTTAATCGAGCCCAACAAATCTTGATACTATAATACTGTGGCTTTCACATCCCAGCCAATCATGTTAGACACTAGGCTATGGACAGCCCACCCTTGATTCTCTTTTTATTGGTCATTTCATGGAATATGAGAGTTAAATATGGCCAAAATAATAAAAATCATGTCACTTTTGGGTACAGACGCCATCTGTTTGAATCGTCCCTTTTAAATTTGACTGAGGGGTTGACTCTTTGTTTCTAACGCCATCTAGCGGTTATGTAGATTATAAAACTATCCCTGCCCATGACTAACTGAAAACTCGGTAAGCATTATCAGTATGCTCCCTGGATAAACTGTATAATACGCAAGACCAGCTACGATTGATTGCTTTTGTTTCTACTTGCTCCTCTTTTTGTGTGATCCATCGAGAGCACAACCTGTTAATGAGAGGGGCAAATCATTTTCTCAAGTGTGATCGCATGACTAAGATTTACAGAATTTACATTCAGTCTGTGGAAAGGGGCAAGTATGTGGGCTTAGAGCCCAATTCTAGTTGACTCTGGAAATGGCTATGAACCAAAGTTTCTGATTATTCAATTCTCTTTTACTCTTGAATTTTTTTTTTTCTCAAAAATTATGTGTTCTAGAATTCTGTTGCTTCCTTTACCAGGAGGCCTAGTGATTGTTGTGTCAGTATGAGAATGCTTGGTGAAGTGCTCTGAGGTTCCATGATAATCTTGCCCCTAAATGGCTTAGATTTTGAAATATAAATGAATCATGCACTGTAAATTATGACTATGATGTGCTAGCAACCTGAATATGTGTTACTTATGCTCAGTAAGTTTCTAGCCGACCAGAATTTATTCTAGAAAGGATGTTTCTGGGTTTCGCCCTCTTGTGCTTGATAAGTTTGTGTATTCTCTCTGAAAAGCTCGAGACCAAAGCAACGAGACACACCTGAGGAACTGAGTATGGCTGGCTGCAACGATGGCTCATTTCATAGCGTTAGCAAGAAAATATACCCCACATTATACATCCTAATGCAGGGCAGTCAGATTCGTTTGGGTTTTTTTCATGTCGGCGAAGCAGCTGAACCTTTGAGCAGATACTGGTGGACCTCTTCCTCCTCATATCGCATCCCGGTGCTGTTGCGGAAGTTCAGCAGCAGTGAGGGCTTAGACAGCGGGAACGGAGTCTCCTGCACATTCACCGCTGGGGCGGCGGGGCTCCGCTGAGGTCTGAGGGCGACCAGAGGTTTCAGTTCCGGGCGACCTGACGCAGGAGTCACATCGCAGCCTGTCTGCGACCCAGAGGGTATCCATCGCAAAGAACGACTTCATTACACAGTTTTAAAGAGAGCTCTATAACTCCTTGGATAAAGACTTTTCATCTTGATTTGTGGAACTTGTGTAAAAAGAGCTCTAATTTCTACATGCAGAGACAGAAACCCAGTGAAGGTCTCCTTTGACGAGCCCCGAGGCCAGCAGTCAAACCCCCATTTTAAACTTCAATGAAACGCATGATTAGAAATTCCTGCCATTTTCTACATCACAAACAGACCTGCTCTGAGCAGCTGACGCCCACCAGCTGGGCCGTTGGGCCCTGTTCCCTCCCACAGCCCAACATCTCCTCCCCACCTCTCTCTCTCATGGCCCTAACACTGCATTTCTTTGTGGTTTGTTCCTCTCAAAGACCGATCAGAGCAGATTAGTGATCATAGAGGAGATGCCCATTCAAAATGGTTTCTTCTAAGCGGGAGAAAATAACAAGCAGAAAATGGCCTAGAAATTATCGCTTTTTATGAATTTTTGGTTATGATGTTTCTAAGCATCCCTTCAGTCTATCCAACAAAGTAACAACTTGGGGGGGCGGGGGGGGGGGGGGTATTAACTGTAAAAAGTTAGCCCTATGTTGGGTAGGTTCCCATTTTCTATCACGAGAGCTCTGCCCAGCGGGGTGATGAGTCCGATGACTTCTGGACTCCACCGGATCTCAGAAGGTGTGCTGTGGTATTTGGCACCAGGACGTCAGCAGCAGATCCTGTCAGTCATGGGCAGTGTGAGGTGGGACCTCCATGGATTGGACTTGTTTGTTCAGCACATATCACAGATGCTTCATGAGATTAAGATCTGGGGAATAGGAGGCCAAGTTCAACACCTTTAACTCATTACTGAGATCCTAAAATCACTCCTGAAGATTTTTCTGCAGTGTGGCAGGGTGCATTGTCTGGCTGAAAGAGGCCGCTGCCACCAGTGAACACCATTTCCATGATGGAGTGTATTAGGTCTGCAACCATTTTAAGGTAAGTGGTGCATAAAGTAACATCCACATGAATGGCAGGACCCAAGGTTTCACAGCAGAACACTGCCCAAAGCATCACACTGCCTCCACCTTGTTTGTGAAGAAGATGTCCAGTTTGACTAATTGGTCTATTAAGGATCAATGCAAGATTGAATTGAATCCTTAATGTGTCTTTCTGTATATATAGAGACCCTGGTCTCATTTGCAATGGTGCCCTGTTTACAAAACAACACACATTACAGATCATTAAAAAAAAGGAAAGGGAAAAAAATCGTCATCATACAATAATACATTCAATATGTATAAATAAGAAAGTTAAAGGTTGATTATGGAATATGAACAGAATACCGACATCTAGTGTCTCAAGATCGTAGTCACAACAACAGAAAATAATTCCACCAGTTCGGCTGCCAGATTTGTTGCCGAGCATGCCAAAATAAAATTATCCCTTTGTTCTAAAAATTTATAGAGATCGGTAATCAACATGGTATATCGAAGTGTATGTATGACCACAATGACGTTTCATGACACCTCCTAGAAATATCAAAGCGAAAACATTTCCATGATAAACCTACCTGGTCCGCCATCTTGGATTTACTTCACTGGAGGCAGCCATTGAGTTATTGGCCATTTCTCAACGCCTAGGCTGCATCCTTCGAAGGCTGCATTTTAGGGGTCGTCGCTCAATTCCATCCGCCAGACTCACATTTAAGGTAAGAGACAAGGGGTTCATCTCGAAGCGTAAGCTGCAGCCTACGAAGACTATGAAGTGTACTCCTTCGAAACGTCCACCAGGCCCGGATGTTTGCATCACGCGAAACATACGTCACCGATACTGCGCTCTCAGAACTGCAATTATGGATGGCAAGACGCATTTGTGCCAAGGACCTATAAGGAGAACTGGACAGCCAACTAGGGTCTGTAACACACGCCGACATGGTCCTAGCGGTGAACCTGATATTGCAGGTCACGTGATGCCATGGAGGCCAAAAAGGAATTTCTCCATAGGGAATAATTGAAAAAGACACGCTGATAAATCTGTCAAAACATTTTTTTTGACAGCCACAAATTATCGATACCGAAACGGTTTATTTTTCTCTTTTAAATCATTAATCCTCGTTTCTCGGCAAAGACAAAATGTTTCATTTATATTCAAGCTATGCAAACACCAACAGGTCCTCATATGTAAGCGCGTGCCCATGAACGAACGCATGTCGAGGGCCGAGGATTAACTAGTTCTATCTAGCATTTTTTACTTTTTGAGAAAAATGAGTTTTTATATTTAGCTATTTGCTATTTTAAAACAATAAAAGGTACATATCTCATAACTTATTTGTAGTTTGGATATGATTCCTTGATTTTGAACGGTAGACTACAAATTTGCTGAAATGTCATATAACGCTGCTATACAGAGAATCTACAATATCTGTA
This sequence comes from Gymnothorax reevesii, assembly GCA_029721435.1. NCBI lineage: Eukaryota > Metazoa > Chordata > Actinopteri > Anguilliformes > Muraenidae > Gymnothorax > Gymnothorax reevesii. The sequence goes on along the minus strand of CM056589.1, from coordinate 5,405,996 downwards.
GGTTTGATACACTCCACTTACCTCTCAAATACGTCTCTCAATTCATCATCAGTCATCAATTTTCCATGGTGATTTCTTGTCAGCTTTCTCAAGCCTGCCGCCATTTTGATCAAGCATGTATCACATGACCAAACTGAAGTAACAGATTGGCTGACAGCAGATAGAACCTGTTAACACTAATATTTCTATCGAAAATTCAGATGTACCTATGTTACATTGACCTTTGGCCTTTACAGGTAACCACTAAAACATGGAACTATATCTGAAATGAAACTAGTTAGTACTGAGACTATTGTAGGACAGATATCTCATTTTTGAGTAAAATGTCAGATAGAACTAGTTAATCCTCGGCCCTCGATGTGTGAAGTCACTTCTGCCCTCTGAACCTGCTTCTCGAAATATAAAGGGAGGGGGAAACACATCCTACACAAACACAGGTGCTGAAAATGATATAAATTACAGGGGGTAGAACACGAGGGAAAACCTAATTACATAAAATAGGGAAACGCCAACACACGGACAGGGAATACAAGACTTTCCTATAGGCAGAATAAATTATCTGGGTAAGGATTTCTAAGTGCACAGAGTGAGAGGCAGAACAGAGATGAGACGAGTGCAGAGAATCTCCAAGAAACACAGCGAAGCAGATTAAACAAAAGAAAGAGGCGGAGACTGGAACAGGGCGAATGCGGAGAGGTCGTTCGTCAATTAGTAAGTGCAGCTGTGCAATCCCGAGTGCTCGTTAGTATGTTAGTCTTACCCTAGCAACGTTAGGGCTGGTATTTGACTGGGTACAACAGAAACCTAGCTGCTCATTTATCTCCAGTAAATTTAGCGGCGTCATAAAAGTTGCGTCCTTCGGGGCGGTTAACAATAAGTAATCAAGCAATAATGACCAAAAATATTATAGCAGCGAGGTAATCAGGCTTTATTCATTAAACAATTGTAATTGTGTACAGTTACAAATGAAGCTAACGTGTCCACTTCATGTATCAGCGACTGCAGACAGTTCACTCGCTACGTACTCTGCCTGCAGACTGATTTCAGCTCCCTGACTGCCCTGAAGTTCATTGTAATTGTGGGTAGCAAGCTAGCGACAGTCTGCATAATCGCCCATGTTGTAATTTTGTTTTTTTTTTTTTAGTGCAAAACTTTCACCAAAAATTTCTGAATGCTGCGATTTGATATCACAGGCAAATGACCATGGTATAAGCGGGACAATCAACTCGAAGGTGAGCATTCCACGGTTTTAATGCACGTTATTTGCCTTCGAGTCCTGCATTAAAACCGTGGAATGCACACCTTCTCGTTAATTATCCCTTACATAAAATGTTGGTATTGGTTAGTAAATTAGCGAAAATAACAAACTTTTAGCAGGTGTTAGTAAAATAGCTAAAGCAAGGGGAAGGATGAACCCGAGATCGAGAAGGAAGATCGAAACCCAGAACCATTAAATCACCTGAAGTAGTGACACAGTCTACTGGGGCTGAAAAGCAACGACAAGACTAATGACACGACAGGGGAGAAACAAAATGCCATACATGGAAAAACGTGGACCGGAATAGATGTGGAAAAAATGCAAAATGTGGAAAAATAAGACTAAGATCATAAATCGACAAATCCAAATCACAATGAATATATCAAAGAATAAACAGACATAACAATGATTCAATTATGAATAAAACATAATACCAAAAACTGAGCACCAACATAACCTGAACATAAACCGCGAATCACAGCAATGCTGACTGGGACTCTAACCGTGATAGTGGAACAGTTCTTTCCACAGTGTTATAGAAGGTATGGTATCATTTATCTTGATAGGCGTGTGCATGATGGAAAAGGTACTGGTAATGCAGTAACCTAAACTCACTGGGGTAGGGTGCAACATGTCAATGATATGAAGTATTCAAAAAGTCGTTTCTTTTTTTTGTTTTTTTTCCCTCAAGCAAACAAGACTGATTCACGTTAAAATCTAGATCCTGCATGTCTCTTTCAGGTTTGTTGAGAAGAATGTGCAATATCGTAGGTACTCAGCAGATATGCCATCATTTTTCCATTACCGTTCACCGTCATCTTTCATCATCATTTGAATTCTCGTTTGAGAATTACAGCAGAACCCCAGTGTGTCAGTTTGGGCAACTTTTGACATTCGGCATGGAGGTGGAAGCCCCTACCATTCTCAGAATGTCTAAAAGCATATATCAGCAAAATAAGTCTCCTTTAAGAACCAGTCTACTTGTGATTTACAGCAGGGTTTGTTCAAACTAGGCCCCCACATCATGTTCCAACTAGCCCCGTGCTATAATCACCACAACACATGCAGTGTACACAATACACATTAGCACAGGCAAATTATTAGTTGCCCCATTTTGTTTACATTCCTCCAAACAATCAACACACAATAGGGTTCATTCATGGATATCATGTGTACTGAACAAAGTGGATAATTCCAAAAGGTAAAAATTTTACTCTAAGATGCAAAAAATATACAAAACTCTCTTAACACGTGAACTTGAAGCATGGTTTAGATACCAACATGGCTAAAGGGTAGTGTGATAGAATTCCACAAGATGGCAGCAAAGTCTTCAATAGATTCTTTGCATCTTCAGGGGAGTTGTTACTACTATTGGGGAGCAGTGGGGAGTTCAATGCCTCCAAGGCTAGTTAGCTGTCACATTAAGCATTCAGTGTGACGTATGACAGCCCTATGGCTCACCCCTCTGCAGAAGTTTGTTAACCCTTTGACTCCCTGCTTGTACAAAACTAAACATGACTGCTCTGCTTAAGTATTTTAAGACCACTCATATCCAGTTCAGATCTGCTCAAAGTTTTCATTAAATTAGCCATAGCATTTAATGGCAAGAAATAGTAAAAGTGAACGTTGCTTATTTATCTCAGCACAAGTTCAATGCATTTATGTGCAGCGAATGTGGCAGACTTTACATAATTTCAGAAAATATACAGTGATACACAGTCCAGCCAAAAAAGAAGTGTCATTTGGATTTAAATAAGCAAATACTTACGAGCCTATGTATCATTATTGCAGAGATGATGGTTGTTGAACAGATGTTACTGTTACTTTCAAGAGAGGCAAATTATTAGCCTGCATTAAGCAAAAAAAAAAAAAAAAAAAAACAGCCAAAAAGATGGCTGAAATCACTAGCACTGGGTCATGAATTGTTCAACAATTTATTAAAACCAGGAAGAATAGTGAACTGTCAAGTTTTCAGAAGAAATGGATTGTAGAAAAATCACAAATGATCATGCTCATAGATTACATAAATGCTTGGTGAAGTTTCATTGTAAAAAATCAACACTAGAACTCATGGCTTTGTGTAATTATAAAAGTAAGAGAATTCCCACATGCATGATGCAACAAAAACTTGGAGGATTGTGACAAACCGCTGTGCGGCAGCAAGAAAGCCATGTATTAGACAGGCTAATCAGGAAAAATGACTTCAATTTGCTAGGGAGCATTAAGATTGGACTGAGAAGCACTGGAAAAAGGTCATGTGGTCTAATGAGTCCAGATTTACCCTGTTCCAGAGAGATGGGTGTGTCAGGGTAAGAAAGGAAGCCCATGAAGTGATGCACCCTTCATGCATACTGCCCACTGTACAGGCCTCTGGAGTTAGTGTCTGATATGAGGCAGGTATGATCTGCGGTTGCTTTAATTGCTCAGGTCTAGCTGAGGCACCGCAATGTAATGCAGCAATAAAATCAATTCAGCAGATTGCCTGAATGTACTGAATGACCACAATCCCATCAATTGATTTTTTAGTCCCTGAGAGCACTAGGATATTTCAGGATGGCGATGCCGAGATTCTTTCGGCGCAAATTGTGACAGAGTGGTTAAGTGGAGAGGAGGAATCATTTTCACACATGAATTCGCCACCTCAGAGTCCAGAAAGTTTTTGAGCTGACGCTGGAGAAGTGTTACGACCCGGCAGTGTAGGGAACTTTGAATGTGTACGCAACACTAAAAAAGAATAACTAGGAGTTACCTGGTGGAGTGTGGAATGAAAAGGAGGGGATGACCGGCATCAAAATGCACAACAGTACATCTGAACAAGTGATTCTTTAGTGGTGAATAATACGTGAGGAGGTGCAGGAATGTATTTACAGTGCTCAGTGCTATATGCAAACTAAATACGAATAACATGCACAAGCACATAACCAAGGCTCAGGACTATGAGCTTTGCCAACTAAACGAAAGCAACAAAATCAAATAATTCTAACTAAACGGACAATCGACTGACTACCGATGTACCAGAATCAATAACAAGCAAGCTGTGTTCATGGAACACAGATGCCCCTGGCGGCAGGTTAAAGTATTGCAGGTTAAAGTTTTTTTTTTCCGTTGCAGACAAGCGGACAGACGGACGGACGGACAGACAGGTGAAAAACTATATGCCCCTGAATCTTCGACTCCGGGAGCATAAAAAGAAAAAAGCCAACTACTCTAACTATCCAAACATAACATAACACAGCGGGTGGCAAACACTCCTATTCTAGGGTTCCTGTCCATCCATTGTACACCTAAGTAGATCGGTATAGGAGCCCTGTCACCCCTGTCCTTCCCTCAGTGTGGCTGAAAACCAGAAAGTACAACGAGTAAAAGAAAAATGTCAGACTGAAAAAACTGCAGAAAACGAACATGAAACTACATACAGAACACAAAAACGATCCAGAGGCAAACAGCTGGAGATCCTCTTCTTCTTCGTCTTGTGATGTGATAGGCGGTTGGAACCAGCTTAAAAGGTGCATTACTGCCACCCACCAGACAGGAGCGTAGATCAGAAGATTGGCAGAATTGGCAGAAAAAAAAAAAAAAATCAAACCCATTTTCTTTCCATTATCCCCATTTCCTTTCGGTACCTAATTAGCCGAACATCTATGCGCCGCGAGGTTACTCCAAGGAAGGAGATTCTCAGCAGTAAAACATAGTTTATCAGTTTTAAATACTGAAACCAGTTGTTTCCTCTCCTTGACAGAAGCCCTGCATTCCAGCAGCACTTGCTGAGCAGTTTCCAGAGGACTACAGTGAGAACATTTACCAGATGGGCGCTTGCCTATTTAGTGAAGCATTAGGTTTAGTACTGTACTCTCAGAGGTGACATGACTCCCTCCTCTTTACGGTTCCCCCCATCCTTTGTCCCAGACCCTCTTGTTTTTCAATATTTTAGAAATGTCTTCCTGTGTCATTTAAATCCCAATATTCTTACCACACTGTCTGCATTTCTCTCTTTCTGATTGGTTTTCTGTTTTACTCAGTGCTATGTTATGGCCCCAATTTGTTATGACATTAACAACAGCAAAGGATGACAGACAAAAATTTTAAAACTAAAACACATTTAATTAAAAAAGGCAACTAACAACAAACTAGACTACTCTACAGACCAAGATTGATTATATACTAAAACAGACATATTTACAGTCCCTTTGGTGGGTTGCTTGGTGATGTCCTGGGTGAGGAAAATGCTCAAACTAAAAAAAAAATCCACTAAAAGCTTCACAGGTCTTGAACAGAATGACAGGTCTGGTCACATGTATCCTTCTTCTTCCAATTTCTCCTACTACTTTACTGTCTCAATTCTCCCCCTTATATACTCTTTTGCAGACCCTTCTCACCTTTTAGGCTTTTTTTTATTTTTCTCTGGGACTTGTCCCAGACATGCCTAAAACATGCCCAAACCTATCTCCAGTCTGGGCTTAACAAAAAAAAAAAAAAGGTAAATACTGCCATCTAGTGGCCTCTATTCACATTACAGCTATCTCCAAGTCTAGGGCATGTAGTTTGAGAGATTGTTTGGTCAGTATGCAGGGGCGAACTGGGGCAAAAAAGTGGCCCAGGATTTTGTACCTGTCCGGCCCACTCTCCAGCGGGCAGGGAGGGAGTGGCCTGTGTGGGGAAATTCCCTCATGTTACTTGGTGGTGTTCGTTAAGGGTGGAAGACAATTGAAATAAAGACTTGACCAGATTGTAATTAAGATATAGTAAATTTATAACAGACAGAGAGTGAGAGTACAAACTGCAACAGAGGGATGTTCTATCACAGTTCGGAGAGCGCTCTGCTCGGGTGTTGCCCGGACATCAGTTCTTATAATCCACAGTCCTTTAGCGGTACATCAATTGGCTGTAGATCTGTCTATAACCGTAGTCTAATCAGCTCCCGCCTTTCTACATGGTATTGTCCAGTCTGCTTTAGACAGATCATTGGAAGGCGGTTTTGGGATACCTGATGCCACTTTGGACTGCGCTTAGGGCATTTTCTTTCTTGGCAGAAACTGTGCATTCCTGTGCCACTGTTGACCTTGGTCCTCTGTATAGTTCCTCACACACACACACACAGAGACACATTCTGGGTAAATATACTGACCAAAAAAAGAAATCCAATTTTCTATTTCTTGATATTATCGAGTGTAGCCATTATTAATCAACACTTCATTGGTATCAAATGAAAGAGGGAATCTCAGACATTAGATATTACAGAAAATCGGGCTGGAATATCGCCATGTTGGCTTTTATTTAACAAGGTGAAGTTTGACATTACAACACACAAATGACACTATCAGTATCTCGTATGTCCCCCTTTAGCGTCGCGCACGGCGGTACACCTGCGTCTCATAGACATCACCAGACGTCTGATTGTTGCTTGTGCAACAGTGTTCCACTCCTCAGTTGGTGCTTGTCTTAGCTATCGTACTGTAGCCGTCGATAGTTGACGTCTCCGGATTGCTCTATCCAGAAAGCCCCACAAGTGTTCTATAGGTGAAAGATCTGGAGAAAATGCAGGCCAGGGAAGGATTTGCACGTTTTTGGCCCAAAGGAACTCCATACAAATATGTGCCACATGCGAACGTGTGTTGTCCTGTTGGAAAGTCAGTTGGTGATGTTGGACAAACGAAAGGACGACTGGATGGAGAATTTCATCACTGTAATGGACGGCGTTGAGGTTTCCTTCAATAAAATGAAGTTTGATTCGGTGTGTAACAGACGGTCAGCCGTGATATGACGGTCAGACGCTGGAGTCATAACATGTGGCCAACTGGATCTGGAGCGATCGGCCGTGTGTCCAGTGGAACCTTAGAAAAGGTTCTGAAGGAACAAATTATCGCAGAATGCACACTGAATTGACTGGCAACTCTATCTACCCGACTTCCGGCCTGTAGCATCCCAAACACGCCTTCTCGTTGAACTTCCGTTAGTCATGGCATTATAACCCGTTTGATTTTCACTCATTTTCGGTCTGACTCTTATAGGCCCCATTGTCTACGCGGAGCTCAAAACAAAAATGTTTGTGTTAGGACAATGGTAGTACTCAAACCCAAGCACAGCCAAATGTTTGGTTACGGACAAATGGCGGCACCAGAATATGCGCTATGACCGTGAAAATTTGTATGGTGGAAGTACTCACCTCTAAAAATAACTCCAAACAAAAGCATCTTTTTCAATGGGTTTGTCGAAATTTGGTACCGGATTACGTAATTGCGTTTCTTTTTTTGGTCAGAATAGGATTATAAGCTTTGGGGTATTGACATAAAAGATGTTTTAAGCAGTATAAGATAGTAATGATAATACAAAAGATGTTCTGATAATAATTCTGATAAGATGATAATAATGCAAAGGATGTTTTGTATTATTCCACAACTCCCTCCTTTGGCCCCATTTTATGGGAGCAACACTGAATGCTGAAGCAATTACATTCTCACCCCTTTGTGCTGTGAGCACCTAAGTTATACATTGCTATCAATGGGGTGATTGCATTAGCATCCTAGCACAGCGAAGCAAAACCTCACCTCCGGACTCTACTTGACCCCTGGGACCCCTCCTTGGGTGCCCCCCTTCACCCCTTGACAACTCAGTGACCCACATAACCATGGCTTGGCCATGACGCCAGTGGAGGTCGGCTTGGGGAGTTGCCGGCCCAGCGTCCGCTCCAAGCGAAACCCTTTGGTCCTACAGCAAATCTGCATATTCCAGCATTTTAATTTTACTTCATATGTGCAAGTGCACACGTCAGCTACTATCACGGAATATGGATCTAGCACATGAGCAAATGAGCACACACTAATGTCATACATTTACTAAGCCAATACCCTTCATCCACTCAAATCTCATTCACAGATAACCCCAGAATCTCCCGGCAGTAGGCTTGCAGAAACTCAGGATCAGTCACAAGTTGTTTTCTGAGGTTAGGCAGCTCTGGATGATACTTCTCCACCCACTTCAAGCAAGCCCATCCTGCTCCTCTGCCTTGTCCATGTTTGCAGTAGGCATGTCCAATGGGGCAGTTGGGCATGTAGGGTTCTGGAGGACACACCCACTCATAACTTCCTGTCACATCTCCGGTCACCTGTTGGTACAGTAATATAGTCGCCTCATTGGGTGAGGTTAGGGCAAGTCCCCCGGCCTCCAGGCCTATGGGGTCATCTCAGTACTCCTCTAACTCAATATCTTCCTCAGTGTCATCGGCTGGGTCTAAATAGCCCTCCTCTAATTGAACTGCTTGGTATTTGGGCGGATCATCTCTAGTTAAGGCCTTTTCAATTGTTTTGGTCACCAAGTTACGTATGCAGGGTATACAACAACATCCGCAAATTATAAATAGGGAGAGACGCTATCTCTGTGTAGCATGTGTTTTTGAACATTGAACATACCCCTCCTTTCTCTGCCAAGAGCATGTCTAATGCTATCCGGTTCTGGTATGTCATTGATGAGGTTTGAGACAGCTGTTCGTGTATCGCTTCCATTGCATCTCTAGTTTCATTTCCCAGCTGCTGCACATTATAATATATCAAATCTATTCGATTTACACTTTTTTTTACGGTTACAGGAAAAATGGCCAAAAATATAGGGAAGCTTTCAAACCCCGCCGCATTTTCATCTGCAAGCTTAAATTCTTCGGGTATATTTCTGGCCTGCCCTATGGGATCCACCCACATGCCATGCTCCTTAATTGTCCAATCATAAGACCCAAATGATCTTTTGTGGCGTTGTAGTGTGTGTATTAATTGTTCTGGGGACATATTATTCAGTAGTTCTTCTGCATTGGTTACAATCATCACTGGCACATTCAGGGCCACAAGGGCGCACTTACCTCTCCAGTTAGAAGGAAGCTAATTCAGCGTCTCCTACCTCCGCAGTACCACCAGACATCCGCTCTGGCTACCATGAGGCTGCTTGCAGTTTCATTTCCTGTCAGGTCCAAGGTTTCCTCACAGCTCGTCAGTGTGCCTAGATCATGCGACTGGGGACTGGTATTGTTATTCTTAATACAGGTGACATTTCTTACTTTCCCTTTTTGAAACACTGGGGGCGTCACATTCGCTGGGGCCATAGGGTGTACTGTTTCCCATTTTTTGCACTCCATTGGTGGGTTTTCGGAGGACAATAGCTAAATTAAACAGTTTACATCATTTCCTGGGTTTTTCATGGTGCGGTCATCTAGGTCAAATGCAGATAGGGATATTAATAAGATGGGTCTGGCCCCTGAGCAAATTATACAGTCGGAACCATTCACCTGTTTCGCGTATTCTACCATTCTGTTTATCCATGATATTCTTTTCTTAATATCCAGTTTCTATTGCCAATTTTGTTTAGAAAGTTATTTTTGCCGAATCCAATTTCCATACTACATCCGGGACAGACATAGGTTCAGGTTCTTTCTTGGGAGAGGGCGCGCTTGTGGGGGTCAAATTATTCTTCGGTTTGGGAGGCAGTAAATCTATTCTTACTATTCCCATTGCATCTGTACCGGTTACTCACCCCCATTATAATGTTGAAGGTTGGTTTGCTCATTGGCATTCCCCTTCCTCCCGTGTCACACGTTTTGGTATCATATCCTTGCATGATCCACAAATTTTTCAACCCCCTCTTGGTATTAATGGTTCTAGGATTTTGTTTGCCGTTATCCACGTTTGGCACTAATTGTCCCCTCATAATAGTTACTTTCCCTTGCACGTCCCCCCCACTTATTACTAGTGGCCGTAGCCGACCCCTTTCAAGGGTTGGTACTGAAATATACGTCAGACTAGAATCGGCAGCACGGGTTGTTTGTGGGGAAACCACGAATGAATTGGCAACCATACACATCATACCCCCTCCATTTGGAGGGGTCAGTACCACAGTCAATAGTTTAAACTATTAAAAGCCAGCTGCCGGGTGGCTCACATGGTTAAGGCACTGCGCTGCAGTGCAGAGGTGATCACCACGTCGCGAGTTCGAGCCCCGGCGTACCCACCGGCAGGGGTTGGCAGCTTTTTCAGAGTAGCGCACAATTGGCGATCGCGCTACAGGGTTTCAAATTGGGAAGGGACTGCCGGATTTGGGTCTACAATATATCAGCTTTGTTCGTTGCTCCAGCGCCTCCTGTTGGCCAGACGGGCGCTCATCAGGAAGACTCTGGGTTGGTTTATGTCCGGGTATCCTCCGCCCTAGTTCTGAACTTGCGAAGATTCACCCAATGAGTGTATAAGAATCAGTGGCAGACAGGCACGTGCTTCGGAGGAGAGCCGTGAACTGTCTCACTATCCTGAGTTGGCAGCAAGGGGTCGCTTACGAGCAAGCTTTGTACATAGTTCCCCAATTGGGCATTCCAGATTCAGGTGGGATTGGAGATGCCAAATTTAAAAAAAAAAAAAAAAACTATTAAAATCCCTTATATACACAATTTATAGCCTTTCATACCCAATCAATCATGGCACCCACCTGTTCCCAATTAGCCCGTTCACCTGTGGGATGTTCCAAATAAGTGTTTGATGAGCATTCCTCAACTCTGTCTTTTTTGCCACTTGTGCCAGCTTTTTTGAAACATGTTGCAGGCATCAAATTCCAAATGAGCTAATATTTGCAAAAATTACAAAGTTTACCTGTTCTAACATTAAGTAAATTGTCTTTGCAGTGTATTCAATTGAATATAGGTTGAAAAGGATTTGCAAATCATTGTATTCTGTTTTTATCTACGATTTACGTAACGTGCCAACTTCACTGGTTTTGGGTTTTGTACGTGTGAAATGGCCCAGGGGGTGTAGGGATTGCCCCCTTCTGTACTACTTCCCATCTTTGTCAGGTTGGATGTTTCTTAGGAAAAATGTTTAGTGAATAAGTGATAGTGTTGGGATTCTGTGTTCTGCCCATGCCCTTGTTTAAGTTCTGTACCTGGCTTAGCCATGTTTATTGATTTTCGTGCTGAGTGACCACTGCTCTGTATTCTGACCATTCTTAGTATTGTGTATTGTGTTTTGGTAATTTTAGATTTCTGTATCCCTTGTCTTGCGTGCCACTCATTCGGGTGATTTATTGGTTTCTGGGTTTCAACCTTCTTGCATTATCTCGCGTTCTTCCTTCCTCTCTTGTTTGCTATCTACTAACCCATACTAACAGTTTGTTGTTTTCGCTTATTTACTAACCCATATTAACATTGTATATTTTTTCTAACTTACTAACATGCACTCAGGATTGTATAGCTGCACATGCTAATTGACTAACGATCTCTCAGCAGTCGCCCAATTCTAGTCTCCGCCTCCTTGCCTTTCCCTAATTATCTCTGCTGCAGTTTTCTGTGGATCTCCACTAATACTTAGTGCTTTCCTTTCTTTAATCTTTACACTTTAGTACTCCTTGACCGGAGCTGTTGTTTTGTACATAGGTTTGTCTTGTGAACCCTGTCTGTGTTTTGGCATTTGCCAAATTCAAGTAATTAGATTTATTCCTCAGGTGTCACTCCTGATCTTTGTATCATTGATTGCACCGGTTTCTCCCTGGTCATGTGTTCTCCCCGGATGTGTATTTAAGATGTCTGTTCATGCACTTCCTTTGTCAGATCGTTCTTCCTAGTTTCCAGTGCCACGTTTGTTTTCCGCCTTGATTCTTAGTGATTTATCTTTCTGACTGGACCACCTGACTACGAGTTTTGCCAATTCCCTGTAATGTACCGCATTCTTGTTTATCGACCTCTTTTTGCCTGACTACGGATTTTGTGATTAGTGCCCTGTTTTGACTCTGGATTACGCCCATTGGAATTTGTTTTTTGATTGCGGACATTGTACTGTTGCCAGCTCTGTTGGGGGGTTTCCTCCTTCAGAAATAAAGCCTGCTTTTTGCATTTATCTGGTTTTCGCGATTGGTTCATTTCATAAATCTCAACAGATAGTAACTTTGCTCTGTTGCTCTATCAACCCCTCGGTCCCTCCTATGGTACGTAGCACTGCCTAAGCACCAAATCTACAGCAATATGTAAGAGGGATTTTGGCAAAATAGGTTTACCATTAGGTCCTACCCACCCGTCATCAGCGTGTTGTGTTCCATGTAATGTTCATTGACGTTTTTCTTGTGGGGGAGCAGCGTCATGCTCTGCTCACAGTCTTCAGATTGGTGTAACAGCCCCACAAGAGTGTGTTTGGCTGTTGCTTCTCTGTCTGCAAAGGCATCAGCCAAACTGATTGGGTCCACATGTTTGGTGTACAGAGGGTTACAATCAACACAGTTTCAATCTCAGGGTTTGATAGAGGGTGTCCTTGAGTCCAGGACATGCAATATTCCCAGCACATAAAGGTAAACAATCGTCCCAAATCTGGTCAGCTCTGTCAGCTCAGTCAGTCAGTCAGTCAGTACCTTTTATTTAACAGTCCACTTAATCAAAATAAATTTAGAAACGGGAAGCTAAGTAATTTGTGATCACGTTACAAGTGGACCTTTTCAATTATATGGTGGTCCACCTTTTGAATTAAGTCTTGTGTTAATACTCCGAATTGGATTTCCCCAAATCTATTTTAGAAGGTAAACTTTACGCTGAAAACCCACAGTTTAATCCCCAGCTGGCCAGCTAATCACTTCCACAGAGGGTAATTTTCATCTCTTCTCTTCGGGAGTGCGCACTCTGTGAAAAAGTTTCAATAGAATGAGTTTAGATGTATACAACAATGAACAAAAACTTCATCAACATAATTTGGCCATTTTTTCACTCGCTTGGATCCTTTCCTGTAAAAGTTCAATCAACAGATTAAGGTTATTGTAGAGGATTTTCTCAGCTTGAGTCATAATAAGAGAGTCTTAGAGCAGGTTAAAAGAAACATGATCAACCATTTATTGCAATATAATTCTGCAGAATGAGAGAACAAAACGGGACTCCGTGTCCACAGCAGTCAGAGGTCAGTCTCTGCTGAATAATTTTCACAAGCAATTCTTATACCCTTCTAACCAGGCAATCTAGGGATGTGCTTGGGAGTCACATTTTGTGCTTTGGGCTCAGTTTCAAGGCCTGGTACAGATAGCAAGATAACAGAATTGTTTCTAAGTTGGGACTTTTCCCAGACATGAGTCCATAACTCCTATCCAGGTGCATGCACCCATCTTATCAGTACTTTCCCACAGACAGTTTTCTTGCAGCAAAAGCTGACAAAAATGTAAGCATTGACATTTCTAACAAGTATATATCATTATTTTTTAAGCAGTAAAACTATAATGTAATAAAATCAAAGTGCACTAAACACTACAACCAGTAGCGGCTCTAGACCCGGGAATGGCGGGGCGCAGACACGTCCCTTTATGACGATTAGTCCTGGGTAGTTTGCAATCATTTTCCTTTACTGACGCGTTTTCCAATTATCGTACTTGGCAACTCAAGACACGGTCTCTCCATATGCGATCGAACAGCGATGAAATCATGGGCGAAACAGGGGCGAAGCTAGAACCGGGAATTGGGGTGGCACAGACACGTCCCTTTATGACAATTAGGACAGTCCTGGCTAGTTATCAATTATTTTTCTTTATTGACGCGTTTTCCAATTATCATAATAGGCAACTTAATTTGGTTTCTCATGCGATCTAACAGCGATGAAGTCATGGGGTAAATTCCGTAAAACTGAGAATTGGGGTGGAAGTAACATCTGTTTTAAAGAATTATTAGTCCTGACCTGTTCACAGTCATTTTTATGGTTATCAGAATGTTCACTCCGAGAGCGCTCCGCACTTAACAGGTGTTGCTTGTTCTCCCCGATTAGGCAACACGACAACCATTCATCTGGACGCGTTTGCATAATTTAAATCAATGTCAAATAGGCTATAAAATGCATGCGGCTCTATTTCACTGCCAAGTGCCACTTTTTTCCCCACTCAATACCGAGAGTAATTTTGAATAACGTTGATTTAAATTAAGCAAAGGTTTCCAGATGAATGATTGTCGTCTTACCTAATCGGGGAGAACAAGCAGCATCTGTTAAGTACGGAGCGCTCTGGGAGTGAACATTTAGTCAATCATGAAAATGACTGCGAACAGGTCAGGACTAATATTTCTTTAAAACAGATGTTACGTCCACCCCAATTCTCAGTTTTACGGAATTTACCCCATGACTTCCCAATTCCCGGTTCTAGCTTTGCCCCTGCAATAAATTTTAAAACAGTAACAAAAAAAATTCCTTCACAGTCATCATGCCCTTAGTTTTTCTTTTCCCGCGTATAATCACTGGTTGATAGTCCCTGTTTGAAATGGAGAAAAGATCTTTCATTAATTAATTTGCATTTCTTCGGTCAGAAACGCTTCCAGTCACATTTGCTCAATCACAGGGCATCACCCTCTGTTCTCTGACTTCTGCATGTTGACCTTTCACTTATCTGTGCCCCCTAATCCGCTTCGGTCAATAAGGCTCCATTCACTATTTTTATTTTATTTTTATTTTTTATTTTTTGGACTTCCAATCCAATCCATCCAATCTCCAATCCCACAGTGTTAAACAGTACTTTGGCTAATTTTGAACACACTGTGTTATTCTTGTTTCTATTTTCCTTCATTTTCTTCACAGAGATATGCTTCAAGCACACCAATCTCACACAGTCTAATTATTTATAAAACCGCTTAGATTTTCTAGCTCTTTAAAATATTTTTAAAAATTCAAATGGCATAATTATTTCATACTCATAGAGGATATCACTGGTAGTTTTCTCTACAATGTTTTACTACTGCCAAATATTAGAGCATTTAAATATTGGGCTTTGTCCTGCATCTCAAAGCAATTCAGTTAGCCAGATTAGAAACACCTGTCCACGTTCATGTAATTGACGTTCAATTATTACTTCCTTTAAACTTCCCTCTGTTTATAGTTACTGATCGTTCAACAAGGGCATACGCTTGTTTAATCAAGAAATAGGGATTTTCTGCTCACTTCTACAACTTTGTCCTTTTACAACTCCAGAGCCATTAAAATGGCTGAACTCCCGCACTCTGTTTACCATCCAAATTAATTCCACTTACTTTAACCAACCACAGCCATTAAAATGGCCAAACTTTTTACCAATCCTGCAATTACTCTAAGAATTCCATAAAATACTGTAAATATAGGCTAATCAACGGGCGCCTTAAATTAATGTTGAATAAATGCTAATTTTATTGTGGATATCTATATGAGCTCTTCGTGGAATAGAATGACAACTGTATTCAATCTAACAAAGACAGAACAAACAAATATGCCAGCAGTGCAGGTGGTTACAGACACTCACAGAGTTCGGTTCATTCACATTGACTTGACACAAACACATAATCTGAGCTCAGCACACACACACAATGGATTTGCAATAATATGCACTCAGGTCCTGATCTCGACATGCGCAGCCCAATAGCCAAGTCCTTAATTGGATATTTTATTGTTATGTGATCTGCAAGTTTGTTCTCCACTGCCTTTACTCTCGTCACATACCCGTGTGTATCAGCTTATAAGGCGATCTGAATGGATCTCCCGTATAGGACCTCTAGACTGTTCAGAACTCAGTGGCTGACGTCCCCCCTCCTAACCTTTGTCCGTTAGTACCTACCGTGACCACCGTCGCCCGCACGTTTCAGGTTAAAATATCCCTTGGGTATTTCTCTGGCTTACTTGCAATGGATTTTTTTTTTTTATCCCATTACAATGCCCCCGTATCCATTTCTTATTTCACTTTTATTTAGATTAGTCTTTGGAGTTGGGTATTGGAATGCGCATACAGGAAACTAGCATAGAATATTACCCTGTGTCTGTTACTGAAATCATACAAAAATATAATATAATTTTATACCTTTCCGTCAAACGTCAGACACTTCATATTCTATCCTATGCAGATTTTATTAAAAAGGTTCTGCCTACCTCTGTCTTTGGCCGGCCGTGAAGTGTCTGGCGATTGTCGTCAAGGCGTTGTCCAATTCTGGTCAGACCCAGGAGTCTTCCCCCTCCACGTCGGGAGTCACCAGATTTGTGGGGAAATTCCCTCATGTTACTTGGTGGTGCTCGTTAAGGGTGGAAGACAATTGAAATAAAGACTTGACCAGATTGTGATTAAGATATAGTACATTTATAACAGACAAAGAGTGAGAGTACAAACTGCAGCAGAGGGATGTTTAGTCGGGTCCATCTACGAAATATTTTGGTGAACCTTGAACAAATTGCTCCAAAAGGTTTTTTGATGTTTTTTGCTTTGACAGGTCATAGTCTTTAACATACTAAAAGTTGACACCCACCCAGGGTCCGAAAAGTGGTTAATTAGCATAAATCCAAAATGGCTGCCATATGAATTTTCAATATGCAATAAAATGTTTCTGCTTCAATTTAGACCCCATAAATGTATTATAAACATATATAAACATAGCTAGTACAAATCAAATAGACAGGTTTTAAAACTGGTACATTGTTTTAGTGACGTCGTCACGTCATCTTCATGACGTCACAACGTCATAGTTCACTGTTAACAAGTATCTTAGGAAGTCAGTGTTGAGCAGGCAAAACAAGTATAAATAGTCTGGTTTTAAAACTGGTACATTGACTAAATAACGTCATAACGTCATCTTCATGACGTCACAATGTCATTGACGTCATAATTTACTGTTAACAAGCATCTTAGCAAGATTGGCGTTGAGAAGGCAAGCAACAAGTAAAGACACTGCCATATCTCTGAAAGTCAGATGGTTGATGCTGTCGTGCATCGACTTCTCAAATTTTTCAGTAATTCAGAGTGAAGAAATCCTTGTATATAGTAGGAGTGCTGAACAAAATAAATAAGCTGTTTCATACCTTGTTAGCATATACATGTACATGTAGGCCTATGTTGAGTTTTCTGTCTGTTATGTAACATACATTACAGGCTTGCTTTTTTTCAGGTTCAAACCTGTGTGGCAGCCATGGAAAATGGTAAGGATGTCCATTATTAACAATCATGTACCAATTACAGAGCACTATGTTCTTGATGGTGGGTCTCTGATTCATCGCTTGAGTTGGAAGAACAATGATACATATGGGTCCATTGCAGCTAACTATGCATCATTCACTATCAAAAACTATGGCAAGGCGACTGTGGTATTTGACGGACACAGTGGAAAACCTTCCATAAAAGACATTACCCACAGAAGACGAGGAAACAACGGACCAGAAGTGAACATTACATCATCTTCTCTCTTCACAGGAAAGAAGGAAGAATTCTTGGCTCGAGACAGCAACAAACAAGGCATGGTTGATCTCATTGCAGAAAAGCTGAAAGAAAGTGAGTGTGAAGTGGTCAAGTCAGATGGAGATGCTGAGGTTAATATCGCTAAAGCAGCTGTCCAACACTCACAACAGAGACCTACTACTTTGGTTAGCGAGGACACTGATCTCCTTGGACTTCTCCTCTATTATGTAGAGTTGCCTAATGAGGGTCTATTCTTCCGATCTGACAAAATTACCACCAAGAACAGAAAGGTTTATGACATCAATTATTTGAAAGGCATTCTGGGAGATGAAGGAGTTTGCAGCCACCTGCCTTTCCTGCATGCATACACAGGTTGCGACAGCACATCTCGCATCCATGGAGTTGGAAAGAAAACTGTTTTCCAGAAACTGACAAAAAAGGCCCCAGTTCTTCAGAAATGTGCAAGAGTGTTTAGTGATTATGGCAGAACAAAGCTAGAAGTGCAGGATGCTGGATGTGAAGTGCTGGTAGAACTGCATGGTGGAAGCTCAGGTGACTCACTGCCAGCCTTGCGACATAGAATTCTTACCAAAAAAGTTGCCACATCAAAGACATTCGTTTCCCCTGAGAAACTACCACCAACTGTCTCTGCTTGTGAATACTACTCACTTCGGTCTGACTATCAAACAATGGTCTGGGTGTGTAAAGATGAGGACATGGACCCAACTCACTGGGGCTGGAAACTTGACAAAAACCACCTTGTGCCAATTGCTATGCAAAAAGATCCCGCACCTAAACAGTTACTTGTTATGATACACTGTAACTGCAAAACGGGTTGTCAATCAGCACGGTGTAGCTGCAAGGCATACGGACTTCCATGTACTGCCGCCTGTGGACCTTGTCAGACTGACCTTCTGTCAAAATTCTGGTCATACTCTGGATGAATCTAGCCCTATTGATGATGATTCAGATGAAGAATAATATAATATTAGTACGGAACAAGGTAGGGTACACTTTTCTTCCTTGGAAAGGATCATATTTTTTCAATTTCATTTTTTCATTTTCGTAAGTGATATGTAGAAAGGGCCTTTAAATGACCTGTAAAAAGGTCACTTTTTCATCCAATTTTGTCGTAATACTTCATACAGACACTCTATCTACCCTGTCTATTTGATTTGTACTGGCTATGTTTATATCTGTGTGTAATACATTTATGGGGTCTAAAATGAAGCAGAAACATTTTGTTGTACATTGAAATTTCATATGGCAGCCATTTTGAATTTATGCTAATTTACCACTTTTTGGACCCTGACTGGGTGTCAACTTTTCGTATGTTAAATAGTATGACCTGACAAAGCAAAAAACGTCAAAAAACCTTTTGGAGCAATTTGTTCAGGGTACAACCAGTCAACCACATCTGGACCCGACTAGTTCTATCACAGTTCGGAGAGCGCTCTGCTCAGGCGTTGCCCAGACATCAGTTCTTATAATCCACAGTCATTTAGCTGTACATCAATTGGCTGTAGATCTGTCTATAACCGTAGTCTAATCAGCTCCCGCCTTTCTACATGGTATTGTCCAGTCTGCTTTAGACAGATCATTGGAAGGCGGTTTTGGGATACCTGATGCCACTTTGGACTGCGCTTAGGGCGTTTTCTTTCTTGGCAGAAACTGTGCATTCCTGTGCCACTGTTGACCTTGGTCCTCTGTATAGTTCTAGGATTATAAGCTTTGGGATATTGACATAAAAGATGTTTTAAGCAGTATTAGATAATGATAATACAAAAGATGTTCTGATAATAATTCTGATAAGATGATGATAATGCAAAGGATGTTTTGTATTATTCCACACCTGCTGGGAAAATTGAACGTTATTTGAGAAAAAAGTATGCATTTTAACATTATTTTGGACCGTATTTCCCATAAAACATTTACATTATTCGTTTTTGAGTTTACATACAAAAAACCCTTTGGCTATTTGCATCTGTGATTTTCACAAATGTTAACAGACCACCAGGCACGATATATTTTCCCTAAACAACCAGGCCAAATATATAAATGTGTCTTGGGAAAACCCTTCCTCTTTTGGTCTTAGAGATGATGACCAGTATCATGACAGTACTGAGCACTCACTCAGTCCCTGTGGAGGCCCCTCTGGAACAGATATGGTGGCCTATGGACAGGAGGCAAATAAATATGCATCCATACATTATTGAAAGGATTATGACACAAGAAAAGACAAAGGTAGGAGGGCAAAGGTGTTCAAAAAAGGTTTAAAAAAAATGTTAACTTTAGGTGCTTTTTGGTCTCCCATGAGAAAGCATAATAAGGCAGAAAAAAGGGGGCAGTCCAAGGCACTCTGTCAATAAAAAAAACTTTACTTACAAGACTAAGGTCATTCTAGAACAATACAATGCCAACATGTTTCGGCCTCTGTGGACCTTCATCAGGGCAAACAGAACTTAGAACATGACCTTAGTCTTGTAAATAAAGTTTTGTTGATAGAATGCCTTGGAGTGACCCCTTTTTTCTGCCGGATTATGACACGTTTTCACCTGAGGCTTTGATTTTAACAAACGGATAATACAACCCCACTTCCAAAATAGTTGGGATGAAGTGTAAATTGTGAATAAGATCAAAATGCAATGATTTTCAAATCTCATGCGCCAATATGTCATTTGCAATAGAACATAGATAACATTTCAAATGTTGAAACTGAGACATTTTACATTTTTATCCACAAAATGAGGGATACAGAAAAAAAAGTTGGGATACAGGCAGAAAATGGGCTGGAAAAGCAGTTAATATATAAGACAATGAGCTGAAAGAACATTTAGCAAGTAATTAAGTTAACTGGCATCAGGTGTGTGACAAGACTGGCTGTAAAAAAGGATGTCTTAGAGAGGCGGAGTCTCTCAGAAGTAAAGATGGCCAGAGGCTCTCCCACCTGTGAAGGTTTGCGTAAAAAAAAAAAAAAAATAATGGAATACTTTAAAAGCAATGTTCCTCAACATGAAATTGCAAAGGCTTTGAGCGTCTCATCGACAGTGCATAACATCAAAAGATTCAGAGAACCGCCGTGTTCAGTGGGCCAAGGCTCATTTAAAGTGGACTGTAGCAAAGTGGCATAGTGTCCTGCGGTCAGACGAATCCAAATTTGACATTCTTGTTGGAAATCATGGGCATTGTGTCCTCCGGGCTAAAGAGGTGAAAGACCACCCCTCCTGTTATCAGCGTTCAGTTTAAAAGCCAGCATCACTGATGGTATGGGTATGCATTAGTGCATATGGTGTGGGACACTTGCATTTTTTTAAAAAGCACCATGAATGCTGAAAGGTATATAAAGGTTTTGAGCAACATATACTCCCCTCCAGACGGCATCTATTCCAGGGAAGGCCTTGTGTATTTCAGCAGGACAATGCAAAACCACATACTGCAGCTATTACAACAGCATGGCTTCGTCGTAAAAGAGTCCGTGTACTGAACTGGCCTGCCTGCAGTCCTGATCTTTCACCGATTTAGAACATTTGGGGCATAATTAAATGAAAAGTCCGCCAAAGGAGACCCAAAACTCTGCAGCAGCTGGAAGCCTGAATTACACAAGAGTGGGATCAAATTCCAATGGCTAAACTCAAGAAACTTGTCTCCTCAATGCCCAGAGGCCTCCACTCTGTGTTAAAAAGAAGAGGGGATGCTACACCATGGTAAACAGGCCCCTGTCCCAACTTTTGAGACCTGTAACAGCTATCAAATTTGAAATGAGCTCACTTTGCGGATAAAATTGTAAAATTTCTCTGTTTCAACTCTTGCTATGTTATCTCTGTTATATTGTGAATAAAATACTGGCTGGAGTGATTTGAAAGTCATTGCGTTTTGATTTCATTCACAATTTACACTTTGTCCCAACTATTTCAGAATTGGGGTTGTATTTTAATGTTAGCTTAATAGTTATTTATTACTTTGAAGATTGACGGGGCGCCTGAGTGAATCACCGGATAAGAGTGCGTACCGTGTACTCGGACTGTGTCCTGATCGCAGCCTTCAGGGTTCAAATCGTGAGCTGCGGCCCTTTGCGGCATCCCATCCCCCCGCTCCCTTCCACTGCCCTTCCAGTTTCTCTCTACTGTGACTGTCGAATAAAGCAGAAATGCCTAGAAAAGTAAATAAATAACCTTTTGTTTGAAGATTGGTGAATAGGTAAGTCACACAGTAATATTAATAATAATAATGATAATAGTAATAACAACAATATCTTAATAAACATAATACTAAACATACCATTACCTTACTGAATTAGTAATTTGTGCTGCAACTCACTCTTCTCTGCTGCACCATCAATAATTTTGCTTCTACCCAGAATCTTCAAAACATCTGTTTGAGTAAAAGTGTAAAAGCCTACAGGTGCTGCTGAGAGAGAGAGAGAGAGCTCCTGGGCCCGCACTTGATAAATTTCAGTGTTGAAACCCTTAGCTCACATGCCACTTGAGTGCCTGACTGAGTAAGCAGGAACTTGCATGCAAGGCTGATTGTGGTATGCATCCATCAATAGGTTGTACTGCCTCATCACATGGTAGCAACACAAGGGGCAGTCCTTACAAGATGAGCACTTTCTACCTGCGTCGCTGAAATTCATCAAATAGAGTGAGTGAAATTTTGTCATCCATTGCCCGTCCGTCCGTCCGAAGTAACAACATTATCGAGATAACTCAAAAAATAATAGGCCCAGGAAGTTCTAATTTGGTATGCTGATGTATCTTCACCTAAGGCAGCTTGCTATTGAAAACAGGCCTGCTGCGTCAAAATCCAAGATGGCTGCCGCCGTTTTCGTAAAATCAACGTTATCAAGATAACACAAAAAATAAGTGTCATAGGAAGTTCTTATTTGGTATGCTGATGTATCTTGACCTAAGGCAGGTTGCTATTGAAAATGGCCACGCTGCATCACAATCAACAGAACAATTCACCATCACTCAATCAAAGCAAATGTTATTCACCAAAGCATTACGTATACATAACACCCGGGCAGCGACGCAGGTTCAGTGACTTTGCACTGGGTTTTGTTTCTCTTTGGGCCTCAGGGGTATTGTTTACTCCCACGAAGACACATCAGAAACTAGTGCATGCATTTACTGATATAAATCAACGCAAGGTCAACTGTTGAATGTAGAAGTATGATGTACTTACAAAATAAATTAATCCATAAATGGAATAAGTTTTTATTGGAGTTACTTTGGGCGGTTTTTTTGTGCAATTAGGCGGTTTTTTAATCAGTTTTGGGCAGAAAACTACGCAACAAATCTGGCAAAACTGATGTTGAGCTGGCGGTCTCGAATGTAACAGGAGTACTGTACGGTGGCCGAGAAGGGTCACAACGCATGCAAACGCCACAACACCTGCAAATTCAGAAAACACCTTCATCAATTTCATAATACATGAACTGCAAATGCCAAAACACCTGCATATTCAGCGAACATCTGCAAATTCAGAGAACACATTCATTGGTTTCACAACACATGAACAGCAAATGCCAAAACACCTGCATATTCAGAAAACACATGCAAACTCTGAAATGACAACGGAAATGTTTCCCGGGTGGACCATAATCAGTCAACTTGCGCAGAGATGCATAAGCAAAATTTACCTTCACTCTTTCTTACCATTAAATGCTATGGCTAATTTACTGAAAACTTTAAGCATCTCTGAACTGGATTTGACTGGTCTTGAAAAACTTCAGCAGAGCAGTCATGTTTAGTTTCGTACAAGCTGGGAGTCAATGGGTTAACAAACTTCTGCAGAGGGGTGCGCGACAGGGCTGTCATACGTCACATCGAGTGCCTCATGTACTGACACCCTTAAAGTCGTGGGACTCTGCTGCTCAAGAGTGAGAAACCCCAGCTACCCGAGGTGAAAATGGCAACCAGGTGGGGAATATGCGGCGCGGGGAAGATCAGTCATGACTTCGCTGTGGCAATGAGGACCCTACCGGCTGGAGACCACAAGGTACGGAAGATCTGTGATCACTCCAGTTATGACGAGATGAGGAGTGCCTCTGGTCCTGCGGGATAGTGCCGTGATATGAGGCACAAGATGGGTTTCAAAGACTGAATTCCTGCCCTAAATTGCACGAATCGCTTGTATTTACATTTTTTTTTTTTTTGCAGTGTCGGCCTCCTTGACGGTCTGTGTACGTTCAGGCAGTTCGTTTTTTAACTCTGAAACCAAAACGAGAAAATGGGAGAATCGCTGTTATTTCGTTTTTTTTTTTTCGTTTTGGAACAAGAATGAAAAAACAGAAAACCATGGTTGTTGCGTTCTCCCGTTTTCTACCGAAAAATAGAGAATTGGTTCTTTTGATTGTGTTCCTTCATAATCAAATTAACCCTCAGTCTAAATTAAGCTCTGAAAATATCAATAAGGTCTGAATTAGGTTGGAGAACATACGTTAAGTGCTTCATTTGAGTGCATGATACATTTTTTTTTTTGCGACCATGTGTCCTCAGTTTCGCAGATTAAAATCTAGTGATTGTTTACTTTTCTTAAGTTCTTTGCTCTTTTCGTGCAGTGCTTGCATATGTTTCACAATGTGGATATGGAATTTTTATTTTTCATGGTTTCGCGGGTTATGAGGATAAATAACTGCTCTCAACATAAATAAACACATATGACAAATTATTAGCTCGTTAAAGAGTCGCACTCGCGGTTGCAAGTAAAACCAAAACATTGGGCGGGACAGCAGTAACTAGTTTGGAAAACACCGGTCCAAAGTGACCAGCAGAGGTCCCCACATTCATCCAAATTATTATCCACCGATTCACAAAGAAATCGACTACGTAATTACTTAAAACTCTATGATGAGATCAAGCTTATCTTCACTTTTTATTCTACTACTCTGATTTTGCATTGTAATGGACTAAGGTCATGACATTACATCGTGGACAAATCAATCTGCCATAGCGGCATTGATCATTGTCATATTGATTTGCAGCAGACAGACTTTATAGTCTATGTCATGAACAGTTAAATAAATAAATAAATAAAACAGAATGATGATATTATAGATATCCAATATAGAGCAGCATCTGCTTGCTCAGGCAATGAATGCTAAAACATCCCTGCAGGCCTTGGTGGCATCTTGGGGCCACCCAGTTTCTAAAAGCAATATTAGGTGCCACCTCCACAGCTACAGGTTCTTTGGAAGGGTTGCCAGAGGAAAGCCTTATCGGACCAAAAGTCACAGAGGCAAGCGCTTGGAGTTTGCCAAACGTCATTTAAATTATGATTGTTTTTTGCTGAGATTAGACTGAAATTAAATGTTTCGGTCAAATAGAGCATCGGCATGTTTGGCTTCGAAACTGAGATGCATACAAGGAGAAAAACCTCACACCCGTGATTAAATATGATGGTGGTCAGTCATGTTTTAGGGCGGTTTTAATTCAAAAGATCCAGGGGCACTGGTTAAGATGAATGGCATAACAGATTCCACCAAGTATTTGGATATTTTGGCTGACAATCTTGTTGCTTCGGCCAGAAGGCTGGGTCTTGGTAGAAGGTGGGCTTTCCATCAAGGCAATGACCCTATGCATACATCAAGATCCACACAGAAATGGTTCTGTGACAACAAAATGAACATTCTGCAATGGCCGTCTCAGTCGCCAGACCTAAATCCTGCTGAAAACCTGTGGGCTGAGTTGAAGTGGGCAGTTGATAAATGCAAACCCAAAAATGTGAAGGATCTTGAAAGCATCTGCTTAGAAAATTGGTCCAAAATCCCCCAAAATGTGTGCCTGAGCCTCGACAAAAATATACAAGAAAAAACTCCATCCTCTTATTCTTGGCAGAGGTGATTGCCCTAAGTACTAAATGAAGTGTGCCAATAATTATGAAACCTTTATTTCGTTGAAATTCATGAGTTCTTCACATAAGAGCTACAAAATCATGTCCAAGAAAGTGTTGTATTTCAGGCATTTACCCACTTAAATGACATATAATGACGTGTATTCTGAGAAAAGACCATCAACGTTTTATCACCCCTAGACTCAACAAGCTTCACTGAGTAACTGACTGCAAGGGCCACAAGCCATGCTTTCCCAGTCTGAAACCCCTTATAACATTCACACATTATACTTGTTATGCAGAGAGATGCTGGCTTAGTGAAGCACAGTTCCAGGAGGAACAGGATGCTGGTGAAAGTGATAGACCCCATACTGCAGAACAAACATTCATTCACCTTCCTCAGCAGATGCTACTCCTTAACCAAAATAAACTGTGAATTCCTGCTAATCCTTGAACGAATAGTTACGGAATTTAACTCACAGGAAGAAACTCTCAACTATAGATGTCCAAAACAATGAACCACTATGCTCCATAAAGTCCTCATGCCACCTTGTGCCATCTTCTGTTTTTCACTAGCTTTCAGAATAATTCTGCAATTTCAGTAACAGAATTACGTTGAAAACTGACAAATTTCACAATGATGAGCCACTGGAATTGTGTGTTTCAATTTCCTGCAGTGACTTACAGTCTCTAATACTTTGGCTACCAATGTATGAAAATACAGTAAAAACCAGGAAATAGCAAAATCTCTTTTCAGAGTTGTCAGCTTTGTAAAAATAACCTTTGATCCTTGTCCTGGAGCAAAAAAAAAATTACAAAATTGAAATCTACATTTTGAGAAGACCATCAAAGACATTTTAACACGGTTTTCATTGTCAGATTTGGTAATGAGTCATCTACCATGAAAATGTATATATTTCTAATATAAAACACTTTTTAAAAATTGCAGTTTTAGCAACTCTCGTGTGGAATTGCCCATTTGTGGATGCAGCAACAAACTGTACAATAACAGTGGTTAACAAGTGGTCCAAAGCCCATGAAATGATTTCAACTGAATTATTTTGTCGGTAATGAACTATATGAACTGGAGAGGATAAAACCTCCATATTCTTTATATTTTTACGCTGAGAAACTTTATCCTTACATTTTTGACCTTGTCTTGTCATGGTTTGGAGGTATTGAGAGCTTTGTTGCTCTCGTCCGGGACGATATCGTTTTGCGCCCTATCGGATTCCTGGGCCAGCTGGCATTAATTGGGGGCGTTACCCAGACTCTCGTTGCTAGAGTGTCAGTGTTTCTATTGCGCTTTAGCCGGTAAGGTCTCTTGAAAGAGTATTGTCAGGGACTTCAGCTGCATAACAGGTTTAGTGTTAGTGAGTAAGGGAATCTCTGGTTTATTTCCCTTTTCTTTTGGTTTCCTCGAGCTCGCCTGTTTTTCCTACCATGGACGGCGTCAGGTCCGTTGGTAGCTGGAAGTTGGACGCCAAGAGCAGTGGGCAGAAATGAAAGGCAAAACCCGCAGCATGCTGAGAGACTAAAGACAGATAGAAGCTAGGCTTATGCCGTCGGAGGCGACGACTGGGGCTATATCCCCGAACGCCTCCAATCTTCCAATTCCCCAATCCTTGAATAGCCCTTGAATAGACTTTCATTTGAACTAATTTCACGCCAATCGGACAAATGGTTTTGAAGATAGAAAAATTACCATTTTGGCCATATCACAAAGGGCCAAATGGTGGCAAAATATTGAAC
Organism: Gymnothorax reevesii; assembly: GCA_029721435.1. NCBI lineage: Eukaryota > Metazoa > Chordata > Actinopteri > Anguilliformes > Muraenidae > Gymnothorax > Gymnothorax reevesii. The sequence continues at coordinate 5,378,998 of CM056589.1, read as the reverse complement.
CATACAGGTATGATGTCATCATGTGGCACGTTGTGAGGACCTTGCAGTTGCACATAGTTTCATGTCAATTGGACAAATAGTTCCAAAGATATGGCAAAAATGGTGAATTTTATGTGACAAAGCTCCACCTTGTGTCAAAATTTTGAACCAAAAAGGTATAATGTCATCGTGGGACACATTCTCAGGTCACAACATTTAATTTGCACTTGATTTGAGGTGAATCAGACAAATATTTCCAGAGATATGATAAAAAATGTGATTTTTTCAGTTTTTGGCCCCTGGTGGCCAATCTAGAAATTGTAAATTGTCCAAAATAGAATCAGCTCTTCCTCTTTGTGATACTTACTAATATGCAAAACTTGAAATTTCTAATTGAAATATTACTGAAGTTATCGCGTTAACACGTAGTGCGGCGGCGGCGGTCGAACCAAAAACATAATATCCCAATTATATTATATATATATATACAATTATAATAATTGCAAGACTCGCGCTACCAACGGACTTGCTCACTAACACTAAACCTGTTATGCAGCTAAGTCCCTGACAATACTCTTTCAAGAGACCTTACCGCCTAAAGCGCAATAGAAACACTGACACTCTAGCAACGAGTGCGAGGCAGAATCGGAGCTTAAATAGAGTCCGGGTAACGCCTCCAATTAATGCCCGCTGGCCCAGGAGTCTGATACGGCGCAAAACGATATCGTCGGGAACGAGAGCAACAAAGCTCTCAATACCTCCCAACCATGGCACGTCTTTGCAGTTTTTCCAGAGTATTTTGGCCCTGCCATTTTTTACATATAAATGATAGAATTTTTATTCCCAGTCATGTTACTAACCATTTAGCTGCAGACCATCTGTCGAGTGAAAAGTCGGTCCTTCGACAGATCATGTCCGTCAGGTATTTCAATTAAACAAAAGTAGGGTGTCCGACCATGGTCCGACGGTTCATCACTGTTCGTTCAAAGTTGCGTGAGAATTTACACCTCAGCGATGCACTGCTTCGCTATTTGACGTTCAAATATTCGAAATAAGTTAACGTTAAATGGAAAAAAAAGAAAAACCTGATTTTGATTAGGTAGATCATTAACTTCTATTCAGACATAAATTGACGGCGCACATCGCTGTTCGATGTCACATAAGTATCATTTTCAGTAGGCTGTTAACTGAATACAGTCTAGCTTAAAAGCAGTCTTGCTCACTGTGCACTTTGTGCTAAAACTACGATTGGCAACAAGACAAAGCTATTCAACACACAAGACATTAAAACATTCTTATCGCTCATTTTACAGAATTGAGTTAAGCTGCTTTCACACTGGACGAAAAATGAATTTTTCGCACAACAGATTATTCAAAGTCAATGCAAAGACGCGAGATCGTCCTGCGGGGCGGTTAACAATAGGTACCCCAGCGATAATGACCGTAAAAATTAAAGTAACGAAGTAATCACCCTTTATTCATTAAACGATAGTAACTGTGTACAGTTACAAAGGAAGCTAACATGTCCACTTCATGTGTCATCGACTGCTGACAGTTCGCTGACTACGTGCTCTGACAACAGACTGATTTCAGCTCGCTGCTCTACGGAAACCGTCATTTATTTTTGTAGGTTTGTTGGTCCAAATAAATCCGCCGGCCAGCGTGGGCGCCTGGCCAATCCTGGCCACGCGGGGCATATCTAGCCAGGAACCAGCCTACATCATGCCAAAACTGCATATCGAAATACAATACAAGGTGTATTGTATTTCATTGCGGGGCTTTTGGTACAGAGCTCGAAATACAATACATGAGTTATAATAAATACAATACATACATAATTTGTTTTTCAATGTCGGTCAGGATTATTCATGACAAAATTTAATACAATGCACACATTGAAATACAATACACATATTGGAAATACAATACCCAACTTGAAATATAATACACATCTCAAAAATACAATACAGTTGTATTGTTTTAATTTTGGCACAAATATTCCCACCGACATTGAAAAACAAAGCATTTTTGTATTGTATTTACTGTTACACATGTATTGTAGTTTCAATATATGTATTGTATTTTCAAGATGTGTATTGTATTTAAGCATTTTTGTATTGTATTTATTGCCACACATGTATTGTATTTTCGAGATGTGTATTGTATTTCAATAAGTGCATTGTATTTCAATGTGTGTATTGTATTTAATTATGGCACAAATCACCCTCCATACCTTGCATGATATGACATTGCAATCCAAAAACATGAAATCAATTACAAAAATTATTCGGAAAAATAACGAAAATAGCAGTCAGAAATGTCTTACCATGCAGATGGATGGCTAGTTGTTGAACGATGGTCAAGAATAAGAATGGATTCAGTCGATTTTTTAATCATAGTTCCATTTTCAGTAACGGTCGTGGCAGCATACAAAATTGTGGACACGATACTTATAGCAGCAGAAATAGCCGAATCGCAGCAACACACAGGAAAACTTTTGTTGTCTATCAAATGCGTTAAGGAGTCATTCCAGGAAACGTGAAAAATCAATGAATTGATGAGTATAATCATAGAATGCTAAACAAAATATGTTTGTATCAGTAACGGTCGTGATTTAGTAGACACCAATGCTTTTTTCTGTTTGAGTTAATTAGTCTCAAAAACGACAGAAATTGGTGGGGGGGTGGTTCGTTGGCATAAGGAAAGTCAGTTTTTTAGCGGAGTAGCTGTACAGTTGAGCCGCGTCACTCATAGGAGACCTGCCAGCTGAGGAAATGGCCGTGAGCACAGGAGACACTTCGGGCAATGAGCGTTACCCGATAATTTCAGTCTGAAATCATCTTATATTCTGACTAGAAAAGTTTAGTAATGAAGTGGAATTTATTCACTGGACTGTGAGTGAATAATATGGGCAAATCTACACGATACAGTCAATTTTAATTTCTCAAATCCGTTCAGTTCACATCTATGTCACATTTTGGTGTCTTCTTTAAGGCAAACATTTTTTTTTTTTATTTACTCAGTTAAAAAAAAAAACTGCTTGGGCTCAAATGGTAGTTTTATCCTCACTAGCTAATCTTTAACGTGTTTAATGAAATAATCATCAATTAAACGCATCAATCATTACCTGCTCATAATAAAGCAATGAACAATCACTGTCCCGAAAATCTCTTCAGTATTGTGAAAATGCACATATATTTACATATTTTTAAAATTCTTTTTATTTACAAATTAAATATTTTATATTTAAAAAAAAAGTGTGGGATATGTCATTTCACTGTGCAGCATGCAGAAGTAGGCTAGTCTGTGTGGTCCTTCAGTAATCAACCATTAGAGTCTTTGCTAATGTGCTTGATCAGTAGAAACAGGTGTGTAAGTGCTTAGTTGGAATGCAGTGCACCCCCACCAGCCCTTTCTGGACACGGTTGAATAGCCCTGCTATAAAGCCTGTCTACTGCAAATCACTATGATAATGATCATGCCGCAATGGCGGATTGATTTGCCCACGATTTAATGTCATGATCTGCGTCCATTACAATGCAAAATCAAGGTGGTTGTATAAGATTTAAAGATAAGCTTGATCTCATCATGTAGTATTAAAGCAACTTTTACCTTTCTGGCATTTTTACACTTTTCTTTTATAATCTCAAAATGCTCCTGATAAGCGTATGGCACACTAAAATGAAAAAGAAATCCACCAGGTGTTGAAACTCAATGTTCAATTCTCATATATTTCTGATAAAAGTCTGACCAATCATTTTCTTTGGTCCGAATAAAATAATTTGCCGAGCTTCCTGTCTGTCATCCGTGGCTGTGCCGTTCCAGCTGCCTACCGCTGTCACGGCTTGTGAGTCGCGCGCCTCTCCGGCAGAGCGGTAGAGACAAAGCAGGTAGCGACTGAACGAAGTTAGCCTACAAACAAAGCAGCTGCAACTGCTCTTGATTTAATGACTAACGTTACCGGGACAATTCTGGAGAGGTAAGACGTTATGACAGCAGTTTTGCGAGAAAATATGTATTCTGCTGAAACACGAAGCATCTAACTGTAAACAAACAGGCGCTGAAATGCTATAATTATTACTACTATAATAACGTTAATGGTAGTTTGTCAGACGTTAGGAGGGCATTTGATTTTATACCGCATATAGAACTGAATATTTTGTAACTACCGTTGGTTAGTTTTCAACAACCAGTGCCTCTGAAGCTGACTCCAGTGCCTTGTTTCAAGATGCTTTCACAACAGATGGGAAACAAATTTTTCCTACGACAGACTGCATTCAAAGTCAATGCAAAGACGCGAATACGCGCAAGATTCGCGCCTTTGCATTGTCTTTGAATGTAATCTGTCGAGCGAAAAATTTGTTTCGCGTCCGGTATGAAAGCAGTTTCATTCGCGCTGCTCACTTTCTCACCGCACAGGGGAGGAGGGGAGCCTCAGAGGTCAGGCAGGGGGAAGAGGGCGGGACTTAGGGGGGAAGTGGAGTCGTTTATGTTCAAATTTTTACCAAGTGCTGTGCCACATGCCAGAAAGGTAAGAATTGCTTTAAGTAGCCAAATTACGTAGTCGAGTTCTATGTGAATCGGTGAACAATAATTTGGATGAATGTGGGGACCTCTGCTGCTCACTTCGGAGCAGTGATTACCAAACTAGTTACTGCTGTCCCGCCAAATATTTTTGTTTTTGTTGCAACTGCAAGTCTGACCCTTTAACGAGCTATTTGTCCTTTTTGTGCATTTATGTTGAGCGCAGCTATTTATCCTCATAACCTACGAACCCATGAAAAATAAAAAAAATGATATTCACTTCGTGAAATACATGAAACTACTGCACGAATTGAGTAAAGAACTTAACCAAAGTAAACCGTCACTAGATTTCAATCTGCTAAACTGAGGACAAATGGTCGCAAAAAATAACAATTTATCTCGCAGCCAATTGAAGCGCCTATGTTCTCCAATCTAACTCAGACGTTGCTGATTTTTTCAGTGCTTAATTTAGTCTGAGGGTTAATTTGATTTTGAGGGACCACACAGACTACCTCTGCATGCTACGCAGCGAAATGACATATCCCACACTTTTTTAATACAAAATACTTAACGTAAATAAAAAGAATGTAGCCAATAGGAGGCACTTTGCCTCAAACTTTCACACCCGATTACGCCACTCCCAATTAGAAGGGTGGGAGACCCAATTAATGATGATACCCAAACTCCCCGCGAGCAGGGTGTTCAAATGAATGAACATAGAGGTTAAGCACAAAGATTTCCACAATTTTATTGTATACAATCAATAATGGCAAAGGATAAAATCTATTACAAATTCAATAGTAGGAATTAAATAACACCGCCGTAATAAAATTGCCACGCACTTGTTTGATAGGCTCACCAATGACTCAGTCTAGGACAATAAATTCCTTTAACAATTGTAACCTTGCGGATACCCAGGGTGTATTACTGCTATGGGGACACATCCAAATTCAGTCCACTCAAAGTAAACCAAAAGAAAAAAATAAATAAAACAAACAACCCCCAAAAATAAATCAAATTTCAAATGAATTGAACCCTCCTTGAATAGTGTCAGCCAATCTACTGATTAGCAGCCACACCACCTACCAAGGCCATAAGGACCCTACTGACAATAGAAACAAGGCACAAACAAATTCAAGACACTCGAAACGCAACACGGCACACGTGATTCAATCAAGTACTGTTACACCTCACAATCGGTCGATACCCCAACAAACTTGGATCGCCGATAACACAGTACTACTACAACGGCAACGCAAAGGTTGCTTGAAAAGAGATTAACCTATTCACCACGTCAGAATGGGGGCCCCCCAGACAAGGCAGAGAACAGCCTATCCAACTAGATATTATACCAGCTTGGCTGACACCCAGTCCAAGAAGGGAGCAGAGCGAGAAAGAAAAAAACACAATCCCAGAAGTTACACACACTACAAAAGTCCCCAGGCCAGATAGTACACCAAGGGTATTTACAGCGGATGTGAACCGGCCTGCTCCACCGTATTCAAGATGCCAATAATTAACGTCAGCTGATCACATTCATATCCATTGAAACACACGCTCAATATTACAAGGTTTCAAAGTCAGCACCTGAATTAGTTACCCCAGGCAACTACCGCCTCTAAACACGGACACCCGAGCAATTTAAAGAGATAGCCAACACTAGTTAATAGATATAGGATAGACCATGTTAGCTCCGTAGGAGAATTTAAAGAAACTACGATATTGATCACTGCTGCTTAAGTTCAAGTTAAACAGCATTAACACTACCACAGAGGAATTTAGAAAGACTACAGTTATCTGCAATCCTCGAATTCAAGCAAACAGCATTAGCGCAGAATTTAAAGAGACTAGAAGATTCAGTACCGCTCAACCCCAGCAAGCAGCGTTCGCACAAAATAATTAAAAAAACTATCCTTGAGCTCCAAGAGCATACACTCGCACACACCCAATTCAATCAGCAAACAACAATGGCCTATTATAAAACGCAGGTGGGAAAAACAGTGGCCTCACGCCGTAGTTGCACAGTCCTGTAAATAGAAACAATTGAAAGCGGAGGAGAAAAACGTATACTATGTCGCTGAAGTTATCATAACAGCCGCCCAAAAGGGAAAATTGCGTAGTTCGTACCTTTTTACCAGGTGAATTTCATGCACTTCACATCAGACAAGCCGCGTGGTCTGCACCGCATAACTGCAGCAAATAATAATTATTGCAAGTGTTTATCAAAATGCATACCAAAAAGTGCAGTTAATTACGGACATTCATATGGTGATCAAAAAGACCACCCATACACGCACATTCTAACAGCACAAATATCACAATTCTTAAGGCAAACAGCAGCACTTTTTCCCCTTTAGATCAGATAATGGCAGCATGTGGCACTCAAAAACAATTTAATACAAGAATTATTTTAAATACAAGACATACCATTCTTGTTCTGAAACAAACCAGGACGCCGGCCAAACAAAGGGAAAAGGAGCGCACAGGTGTATTCTTAATCATGCGTCCCTGTTGACGCACTGACCTATAAACCTACGGTAGAACACCTTAGGCCATTAACAGGGTCCTAGTGTCCTCCCCATCACAAGAAGAAAACAAAAATATGTACATATCAGCGCTCCAGTCTGCGACCAAGATTTACGTTTTGCGACTTTCTCACATCGGTCTCGCAGTGCACTTCATGTACTTTGCGCCTATTGTGGGGTGCGCTTGCAGAACAACGACGGAAGTTATCTTTGAACTAACATGGTACGATGCATCGTTAAACTAAAGAACATCCGAAGAACGATGGTTTCCCAAAACATTTGTACCTTGTTCGTACCACAGTAGTCTGAACTATGTTGGTTTGAACGACGTTAGTTTGAACCATGATGGTTTGAGCGATTGTTGCTCGAACAACGTTACCAGGAGCAAGCTGGTCTGAATTTCACCGCGGGAAGCTAAAAAATTGGTGTTTGTCCTTAAGTACGGCAGTTGTAGCTAATCAAATTTTACAATACTAATTCGTCGTTTTGACATATTATTTTGTGATCGTATACAAACTAACTACAATACAATTTACCATTTAAATGAAAAGACACTTTAAGCAACAATTCTTGTGGAAGAAAAACGATTTGCCATTTCAAATGCATTTAATGAAATGAGCTCCACCAGCGAGCACAAAGTTTTTAAACGCATTTTTCATTAACATTCTTAACAGTTATACATACTAAGTTTCCTTATATAGCGCGATTTCTGTGCTGCAGAAAGCAAACGACAAATAATTCAGCAGCTGCCGCGGGGCGAGGAAGCGCCTTTTTTTCCATGCTGTCTTTTTATTCATGGCAACATGTGCTCAGATAAATTGTCCAAAATCGAATCAGTTCTTCCTCTTTATGATACTTACTTATGTGCAAAACGTGAAATTTGTAATTGAAACCTCTATGCAGATGATACGGTACTCTATTCATCTGCCCCCTCATTAAGGCAGGCAGTGACTCAGCTTCAGTCTGCCTTCACTCAGGTGCAGGACTCATTGCATGACTTGGAGCTCGTCTTGAATGCCAAAAAAACTAAATGTATGATGTTTTCTAGAATGCAGTCTCAGTCACAACTGACTCTTAGTATTCAAACATTGGGAGGGGATATTATTGAAAGAGTATCATACTACAAGTACTTGGGTATTTGGATTGATGAAAAGCTTTCATTTAAAGAACACATTGACAGGCTTGTAAAGAAACTAAAAGTTCGATTAGGTTTCTATTATCGTAACAAAGCTTGTTTTGAATTTGAGGCTCGGAAAAGAATTGTACAAGCCACCTTTCTGAATGTTTTAGATTATGGTGACATTATTTACATGAACGCATCCTCCCTTTCTTTACGCAGTCTGGATTGTATGTATCATAGTGCACTACGCTTCATAACAAACTCACAATACCGCACACACCACTGTAAACTCTATAATCTTGTTTCATGGCCTTCTTTAAGCTTAAGGAGACGGCGTCATTGGTTTATTTTTATATATAAGGCCATATTGGGTAAATTACCTCCTTACCTCAGTAGACTTTTTACCCCACTCAGCAACCACTATCAGCTTCGTTCCACAAAAAGGTTACTTTACCAGGTACCTCGGATTTCCTCAGTTCTTGGCAAAAGTGCCTTTTCCTATTTTGCTCCTTGGTCATGGAATAACCTCCAAAATACTCTACAGTTGAACAATTTAGTCTCCTTGGGTGTGTTTAAGCATAGGCTAAGATTGTATATAAATGAGGTGTGCAGTTGTTGTCCGTAGGTTTGTATTTTGTTCCTTATTGTATTTTGTCACTCCTGTTGTTTACACCTTTGTAATTTTAAGTGAAATGGTGAGCTGTCTTGGCCAGGTCTCCCTCGAAAAAGAGATTTTGAATCTCAAGGGATTTTCCTGGTTAAATAAAGGTTAAATAAAATAAAAAATAAAATTTTACTGAAGTTATCGCGGAACCGTGATTTTTTCAGTTTTTGGCCCCTGGTGGCCAATGTAGAAATTGTAAATTGTCCAAAATCGAATCAGGTCTTCCTCTTTATGATACTTACTTATGTGCAAAACTTGGAATTTCTAATTGAAATATTACTGCAGTTATCGCGTTAACACTGAAATCAGTTTTTGGCCCCTGGTGGCCAATCTAGACATCGTAAATTGTCCAAAATCGAATCAGTTCTTCCTCTTTATGATACTAACTTATGTGCAAAATTTGGAATTTGTAATTGAAATATTACTGAAGTTATCGCGTTAACACCTGGTGCGGCGGCGGCCGGACCAAAAACATAATATCCCCGGATATAAATGTCTTTGATGGTCTTCTCAAAATTTAGATTTGAATTTTGGAATATTTTTTTTTTTTAGCTCCAGGTCAAGGATCAGGTTATTTTTCCAAAGCTGACAACTCCTAAATGATATTTAGCTATTTCCTGGTTTTTACTGTATTTCCATACATTGGTAACCAAAGTATTTTAGACTGTAAGTCATTGGAGGAAATTGAACCACACAATTCCAGTGGCTCATTGTGAAATTTGTCATTTTTCAACGTAATTCTGTTACTGCAATTGCAGAATAGTTCTCTTCATCTTCTTGTTTCTGCATTTATTTCATTATTATTAAGAATTCTCTTCCTTCATATGTCCATACTGAATTTTAGACATTAACCTCTCTAATACTTTTAATCCTGGAAAATTTTTGGTAACGGATTACATGGTCACCAAATTACACCAGTAACGGAATTACAGAATTATTCTGAAAGCCAGTGAAAAACAGAAGATGGCACAAGGTGGCATGAGGACTTTATGGAGCATAGTGGTTCATTGTTTTGGACATCTATAGTTGACGGTTTCTTCCTGTGAGTTAAGTTTCCGTAACTATTCATTCAAGGATTAGCAGGAATTTATAGTTTAGTTTGGTTAAGGAGTAGCATCTGCTGGGGAAGGGTATGAATGAATGTTTGTTCTGCAGTATGGGGTCTTCTTCACCATCACTTTTACCAGCATCCTGTTCCTCCTGAAACTGTGCTTTACTAAGACAGCATCTCTTTGTATAACATGTACAGTACAGGCCAAAAGTTTGGACACACCTTCTCATTCAATGCGTTTCCTTTATTTTCATGACTATTTACATTGCAGATTCTCACTGAAGGCATCAAAACCATGAATGAACATGTGTGGAATTTGGTACGTATGTATCAAATAGTTGTCCAATAGGGTTGTCAGCTGTGTATCAACCTGACTTCTGGACAACACAACTAATGGTCACGACCTCATTGATATGGCAAGAAATTCCACTAATTAACCCTGACAAGGCACACCTGTGAAATGAAAACCATTTCAGGTGACGACCTTGAAGCTCATCAAGAGAAGCCAAGAGTGTGCAAAGCAGTAATCAGAGCAAAGGGTGGCTACTTGGAAGAAACTAGAATATAAGACATGTTTTCAGTAACAGGTATTTCACACTTTTTTGTTAAATCCATAATTCCACGTGTTCATTCATAGTTTTGATGCCTTCAGTGAGAGTCTACAATGTAAATAGTTATGAAAATAAAGTAAACACATTGAATGAGAAGGTGTGTCCAAACTTTTGGCCTGTACTGTATAATGTGTGAATGTTATAAGGGGTTTCAGACTGGGAAAGCATGGCTTGTGGCCCTTGCAGTCAGTTACTCAGTGAAGCTTGCGGAGTCTAGGGGTGATAAAACGTTGATGGTCTTTGCTCAGAATACACGTCATGCTATTATTCCCACTGGATGCCAAAAGAAATCCGGAAGGGACTTAGACCATGGGCCAAGAAAAGAAGGAGAAACTCAAATGCCAAGACCGGAGTAAAGAAACTGAATTTAATCAAAATCCAAAAACAACAGGTTTAAAAATAACATGGCACAGCAAACCAACTAGGAGAAAAGAAAGAAAAAATGTAGCAGCTATATGCTCAGCTAACACCTCCCCCCTAACGGGTTCCACCTGTGTCCCATTATGGTGGAGGTGAAAGAATTAGAAAAGGGAGGGGCTGTAAGGACCAAACCTTTTCAACACATCCCATGTCCGACATTTGTTCATGCTTAACATCAAAGCAAGCAATCCTCCCACTAGCAGGTAAGTTTCTTGCTTTTTAATTTCTGAATAAAACTGATATAAACGTTTTTATATTACAAAAGTAATTTAGCAAATTAAAATGGTCTTCAAGATGGTTGATATACATTAATCTCTTAATTTTGTTGAAAGTTTGTTCAAAAATTTGGTTCAACAGGAGGTCAGTAACACAAACATCATTTGTGATACCAATTTTCAATTGCTTTGTTGTTTAGAGTATTATAAATTTTGTAGATTCTCAGAAAATTGTGTACAGTTCTGGGGACCATACTTTAAAAAAGATTTAGAGGCTCTAGATAATGTTCAGAGAAGAGCCACCAAGCTAATTCCAGGAATAAAAGATGAAAGCTAGGTGTAAAAGATGAAGAGGCTGAAGATCCTTAATCTCTTTAGTCTTAGGAAAAGGAGACTAAGGGGTGATTTGATTGAGGTCTTTAAATATGTTAATGGAATTAACAAAGTGAATTATGTTGGATTACTTCGACCAATTGTTGTGAGTAGAACTTGGGGTCACAAATGGAAGTTGACCAAAGGTAAATTTAGCACTGATATTTGGAAATATTTCTTCACCCAAAGAGTAATTGCAATGTGGAATAGCTTGCCTGACCATATAGTTGAGCTAGAGACCTTGGGGGTCTTCAAGAGCAGGCTTGACTTAAAGCTAGATACCATTGAGTCATTTAATATCTGAAGGGATATACTGACAATAGTATAAAGAAACTGGCGAGTGTAGTTTGGGTTGAATGGCCTGTTCTCACCATTCATGTTATGTTATGTTATGTTATTACCTGGCCCCTCCCCTAGAGGGCCAGGTTAAGCAATGATCATGTCTGTGTGTGTGTGTGTGTGTGTTTCTGTCAGTCTGTCCGTCAGCCCGTGGCTGGGGCCAGGTCTGCTATCTCTGATTGCCTTGTTGTAAAATGCAATTCCGTTACCATTTTGTAATTCTGTTACCGCTGTCTGTGTCTCATAAATGGCATCCTACAAAATATCTGTGAATATGCCAGTCAATATAAGCTCACCATGGCCTGGTCAACATCCTAGGCCACCAACTTAAGCTTAAACCTACTGCCCATCATTTCCAGATTTCCGAGAAATGCCTGTCAAAATTACGGCAAAAATAATGGTATTTTTTCTGCCGTAACTCCGTGACCGACACTTTCACCTATGTATAGCCTTCTACAAAATAGATTACCCCTAGCTTTGTGTTATACAGCTCAGTAGGCATGCCAGTGGAACTGATAAAAGCACAGGCAAGTAGCTACTGCATATAGATGGCAGGTAAAAATGACACGAAAATTGATTGTAATTCCGTTACTGTGGAATTGCAAATGCAAATTAAAACTGCCATGTAAAGTTTAAACCATATACAAACAAGATACAGAAATGCGGTCACCCTCTCTCGGCCGAAGCTTATTTAAGGTGGACAGCGGCAAAGTGCTAAACTGTCCTGTGGTCCGACCAATCAAATTGTGAATTTCTTTTTTAGAAATCATGGTTGCTGCATGCTCCCGGCTAAGGAGGAAAGCGACCATCAAACTTGATGAATGCACAGTTCAAAAGCCAGCATCCGGGATGTTGAGCATTAGTCTGCATTGGGTGTGCATTAGTGCACGTAGCCTGTTTCACTTCTACATCTGTGAACATACCACTAATGCTGAATAATATATGCAGGTTTAGGAGCAACATTTAATGCCATCAGACATTTTTTTTAGGGAAGGCCTGGTTTATTTCAGTAAAACAAGGCCAAACGCTACACTCTGGACAAATAACAACAGCATGGTTCCCTAGTAAGAGTCTGGGAGCTAAAATGCAACTTAATATTGGCTCAGTAATTTAAAGTGAAGTTAAATCTCACCCAAGTTAAATTTAGTGTGTGCGTTTGAAGAGATAAATATCAACGCTATATTTTTTTGGAGCAGATTAATATTCCTTTTCTTTCATGATGCATGATACCTTACTTAGATAGATACTGGATCGGATTCTCCAAATTACAAAAGAATCCTGTGCTCATTATGAAATGAAGCAGCTTTCTGCAGTTTATGCACATCAGTTTCGCACCTTACCAGCTTGTCTAATTTCCTTTTCATTGTTATCGAATCTAGTATTTGATTTTCTTTCCAGCAAATGATGCACTTGTTTGGAAGAATGTGTTTTGAACGTTTTTCGCCTGATTTAGTTGATGAAGAGACAATGTCTGACCTTAAAATTGGCTTTGACCACTTTGAAAGAGGTTCACTGCCCAATGATAAGGAGGGATTCTGCCCCGAAGGTCGTAAACGGCCCTTTTCCTTTCGTTTCACACCCTGCTCTATCTGCCTTTTATCGATGATCTTCCAGTATCATTTAATGTGAGCCTCTGCCATCATGCGATGTATTATTACATTTCAAAGCTCACTCTCTATTCCATCCAGCGGCTTCCATGCTTGCATACAATGGCATAATTTGGCCCAGGACACCTCAGTGAATGGTGTAATGGGGCAGATTTCTGTCTCATTTTATGTTTTTATCCACAAAATGAGCTCGTCTCAAATTTTCTTGCTGCAACAGGTCTCAAAGTAGTTGGGACACAGGCAAAAAAGGGCTGAAAAAGCAATTAAAATGGATGTCTTAGAGAGGCTGAATGTGACGGTGCATTCAGGAACCACTCGCGAAAGAGAGAAATCCAAAAAATGTATGCCTTTATTGGAGTCCGAGTCCAAGCCTAAAAACACAGGAATTGCCAGGCCACAATTTGAAATCCAAAAACAGTGTCGACTAGACAGGCAGGGTTCAGAACCAGTAAGACAGATGAGCAGAGGTACAAAAAACGAAAAAAGTTGTAGTCGATGAACAAAGCCAAGGGTCATACACAGGGCAGCCAAAGACAGAAATTGTGGTCAAACAAAAATGGGTCGAAATCCAGAAAGACAAAAACAGTACAAAAAGGGCAATGGCAGGAATCAAAGTCGGACAAACCAGTAGAAGAGAAACAATACTCAATGGCATACAAGGCGCTCTGCTCAAAGAAATATTGATCAACGTTCTGACAAGAGCTGTGAGTGAAAAGACTGCTTAAATACACATAGGGGGAAGTCACATGCTATGCAGGGAACAGATGAACTGAATCAGACTAATTACAATGGAGGATCACATGCGGGAAACCCGAACCATGAAAATAGGCGAAAGCCAAGACACGGACGGAATCACACAGAAAGCCTATGACATTTAAACAGCTCCAGTCCAGGAGTTCTACGTGCACAGATAACGGGCGCAGGAAAGTAATTAAGCACGTGCGAGAGATCTTGCTGAAACTCAGGAGAAGGCAGGGAGAGCTGAGCAAGAGGCGGAGATTAGAACAGGGCGATTACTGAGAGGGAATTAGTCCCTCTAATTACTAATTAATAAATTAGTAGTGGTGGAACATTTCATATTTAACTAGAGTGCTCGTTAGTAAGTTGCAGGGATGTGATTTGGGTGAAGTGAAATTATCTGAAAATTTAGCCGGGCTGGGTCCAGGGCAGCGCCCTGGTGGGGTGGATACCGGAGGGCAAAGCCCCCCGAAGCTCCTAGGTTTTAGTGATTTTTAGTGCCCTAAGTGTACTAAGAATTCAATAAAATAATAAAAAACAGAATTATCATCCAATGTATATTCAAGCCAAAAAACACATGCAATCTTTGATTTCTTAGTCAAAACTAGTCACAAGCTCCAAGCTTGTAAAGAATTTAATCAGCAACAATTGCACTCAGATAAAATAACATTCATTGAATATAGCCAATGAAAATTATTGACTTCTTTGTCAACTCCAAAATCATATCACAAAGTCACAAGCTCATGGGATTTTATGAATTAAGACTTCCCTGAATGTACTGTGTAATAGCGAAAATGAAACAAGAACATGTAAGAACATAATCATTGGATACACACCACTAATAAATCTTTTTTCTTTATCCAATCATCTGTAGAAACCATCTGTGAGTTCTGTGAGTATTTTCAGCTTCCAATTATTGACTAAAAACGCAATCCTGATGGAACTCCAGGAAATATGCATTACATATTAACCTAGTGAATAAGCCAAACGACAACGGAAAACAGTGTACTAACCAGCCACATTCGGTGTCCAGTGACGCTCCATTTACTTGAAAAAACAAAAGTGAAACTATGAGGTCTGTTGGTAAGCTAACGTAATGCATCTTTATGATTTGACTGGCCATACTACCATTAATGGGAGCTGGCGAAGGTGCGTCAGAGCTAAGACCAGCACCCACTCGCACTCCCGGGGGATCCTGATACACACTGAACCAACCACGCAACTCACCAGCGGTGTACAGCATTTGTGTCGACGAGCTACATAAAGGCACGCAGCAGTGTTCAGCTACAAGACTGCTTCATCCTCGCACCACTAGCCGAATGGGCTACACAAAATACAGGTATACGGACTATTAATTATTATTACTTTACTACAAGCTATCTGTCGTCTCGAATATCCGCAATATCTAAGTCGTTTCTTTTCCGCAGTGTTAAAACTTGCCGCTGTTGCCACTGCCCATGACATTTGACCAGAAGTGCCTTAGCTGGCTAATTTGAAAACCGAAGTTCTGGAGAGTGCATCATGCAGAAGATAAATTCAGTTACGGAAATACTAAATGTCGGAATGCTGTAGATATGAAATCAGATTTTCATGAGTGAAAAATCAGTTTTATTTATTTATTAACCTCCGCCGAGGAGGTTTATGTTTTCGGTGCCGTTTATTTGTTGGTTTGTTTGATTGTGTACAAGATAACTCGAAAACTGATGGCCGCATTTTTATGAAATTTTCAGGGTAGGTGGGTATTAAGTCAAGGAAGAGGTGATTAAATTTTGGCATATCTAGGCCAAAGTACTGCTGAGATATACTCCAAAGTTCAAGATTTCAAGTCTTTCCAATGGGCCAGAGTTCCAATTGCCGTGCTTTTGGCTTTGCTGCCCCCTGGCGGCGGAGGTTCTGCGCTCTCTCTGAGTGCTCTTCTAGTTTATTTTTTAATTTTGAATATAAAAAAGTGGAATTCCGCGATTTAGCGGAAAAATCACATCCCTGAAGGTAGTAATCTATGTACATAGATTAGTTGTGTTAGTAGACTATGAAACCAAATACAAATGCTAGTTTTGTTAGTAATCAGAACAGAAAAACGAAGGAAGTAAACGAGAATCAAAGGAATATTTTAAACACCAGAATTCATTTAAATCACCCAAAGTCAGTGGGCACCAAGACAGGGAAGACGGACTGAACCAACTAGATCACAAGACAGGGGAGACAAGTGCAATGGAACTGAGAAATGGAATGAACTAAAAACCTGAGTATTACAATAACCAAAAAGAATAAATAAGACAAAATCATGAACACAGAACATGAACATGTCCAAAAACCATAACCATGACACTGAATCTCTCAGAAGTAAAGATGGCCAGAGGCTCTCCATCCTGTGAAGTCTTGCATTAAAAAATTGTGGAATATTTTAAAAACAACGTTCCTCAACGTCAAATTGCAAAGGTGTTGAAGGTCTCGTCATTGACAGTGCATAACATCATCAAAATATTCAGAGAAACTGGAAAAGTCTCTGTGCGTAAGGGACAAGGCTGATGACCTCTACTGGATGCCTGTGATCTTCGGGCCCTCAGACGCCACTGCATCACTCACCGGCATGATTCTGTCATTGACATTACTGAATGGGCCCGGGAATACTTCAAGAAACCACTGTCTGTAAACACAGTCTGCCGTGCCATCCACAGATGCCATCTAAAACTCTATCATGCAAAAAGGAAGTCATTCTTGAGCATGATCCAGAAGTGCCGCCGTGTTCTGTGGGCCAAGGCTAATTTAAAATGGACTGTAGCAAAGTGGCAAAGTGTCCTGTGGTCAGTTGAGTCCAAGTTTGACATTCTCGTTGGAAATCATGGGTGTCGTGTCCTCCAGGCTAAAGAGGAGAGAAACACCCCTCCTGTTTTCAGCATTCAGTTCAAAAGCCAGCATCTCTGATGGTATGGGGATGCATTAGTGCATAAGGTGTGGGACACTTGCATGTTTTAAGAAGCACCATGAATGCTGAAAGGTATATAAAGGTTTTAGAGCAACATATGCTCCCCTCCAGATGACATCTATTCCAGGGAAGGCCTTGTGTATTTCAGCAGGACAATGCAAAACCACATACTGCAGCTATTACAACAGCATGGCTTCGTAGTAGAAGAGTCCGTGTGCTGAACTGGCCTGCCTGCAGTCCTGATCTTTGACTGATTGAGAACACTTGGTGCATAATGGGACGAAAAGTCTGTCAAACGAGACCAAAAACTCTCCAGCAGCTGGAAGCCTGTGTTAAACAAGAGTGGGATCAAATTCCAATTTCTAAACTCAAGAAACTTGTCTCCTCAATGCCCAGACGCCTCCACTCTGTGTTAAAAAGTAGAGGGGATGCTACACGATAGTAAATAGGCCCCTGTCCCAACTTTTTTGAGACCTGAAGCAGCCATCAAATTTGAACTGAGGTCATTTGGTGGATACAATTGTAAAATTTCTCAGTTTCAACATTTGCTATGTTATCTCTGTTCTATTTTGAAAATATTGGCTGGTGTGATTTGAAAGTCATTGCGTTTTGATTATATTCAACAATTTTCACTTTGTCCCAACTATTTAGGAATTGGGGTTGATACTTGGCATCTGTGCTTTCGGGAAGCGCTCAACATATTGGTTGAATGGAAGAAAACCGCCTTGCTGTTATCTGAGAGGTCAATTTTGCACTGCACCCATGGCAACGAACAAACAAATTTACTGACTTTAAGTACATTTTTCAACAAGCACATGTACAAAGTAGAACTTTTTTTCGTTTTCATGTTATTTCATCATATTTTTGATAAAAATGAACAGGCATACTCTTCACCTTTTTGACCGGAGCACTATGAAATGATATTGGGGTTTGGCCCATGGCCTAACTATCTTCCTGCAGTTATATGCCAGCCTTATACCCGGGAAAAATCAAATAAAGTTGGTTTTCCGTTCCTAAAATGATTTTGAAATTTTCATGTTTGTGTCACACTTATGTTACTTATTATTGTGAAAAGACACACATATTTCATTTATTTAACCTATTTAACCTCCAAAATCCTGCATGGTATAAATGCTGTGCTTGCATAATTAGCCTCGGCAGAATGACCACTCTATTCTCATGGTTCTTATTTTGATAAATTTACTTTCACTTCCGTTTCAACTGTCTGTTCTTCTTCACTGTTGAAACCAAAAGAGAAAAATGAATAAATTAATGATCAAAAACCAAAATTGGACCATTTGTATCAAAGTGGTTTTGGCGGTTTTCGTTTTTGAATCCAATGACGATAAAGGAAAAACGAACTAGGGATGCAAACAATTAATCGATGATCAATTAATTGTCGATAAGAAATTACTCGATTAAAATAAATTAATTGCAATTAATC
Source organism: Gymnothorax reevesii (assembly GCA_029721435.1). Lineage (NCBI taxonomy): Eukaryota > Metazoa > Chordata > Actinopteri > Anguilliformes > Muraenidae > Gymnothorax > Gymnothorax reevesii. The sequence continues at coordinate 5,360,463 of CM056589.1, read as the reverse complement.
GCGTTTTGAACCTGTAATCCCCCATCAGTCCACGTGAGGGCGCGCTTGACGCCAGACGCACTTGACACACACGGGAACACGAGAAACGGCTTTGACATCATCAACAAAACAAACGAGAAGCGGTACATTGGCAGGATGAAGATGGCAAGACTGAGTGCAGTCTGGAGCCACTTTAAGTTGGTCAATGATGACAAAGACGCTAAATGCACAATATGTGGAAGTATTCTTAAGTATAACAACTCTACAACTTCGCTGAATTACCACCTAAATATGTCGCATTCAGCCGTGCCACTACAAGGAGAGAGTGGTTCTCAGCCTACAATAAACAGTGTTGGCACAAAGGGTATGTGATTCCATCAAAGCAGAGAGCATTACCCAGCGGATCTGTAACATGGTTACTACAGACATGCTGCCTATTAATGTCATCGACGGACAGTATTTGATTTCTGTAGCTTTGATCAATATTTGTTCAGTAAAATCAATAGTTGTTACTGAAAAAAACAATTGAATCATTTATGTATCCAATTCATCTGGCTGTATCCTCTGTCTGTACTTTTCATCCCTTGGCTGTGTGTTTCCACTCCTTTGTAGTGATGTGTTTGCGTATCTTTGCTTTGAATTTCTGAAGGATTAGCTAGTTATGTTTTGGTTTGTCTGTCCAATTGTAGCGTGAGAATGACAATACAGAAAGACCGTATTTGGAAGATATTTCCTGTGATAAGGGTATAAGTGTGAAAGTTGGAAAATCAGTTCTTCTTGCGCAAAAAGAACTCTGCTTTACATTTATCAACATGCCACAATAAAGGCAAATTTTCTTTTCCGAATCTGTCTCTCTCCAAGTGTTTGAGGATGGGGCAACCTCATGATACGAAAATATGTTTGACCACAACATTACGAAGACGAACACATCTATCATTCTCAGGGATGTTTTTAGTTGTTTTCAGGCAGCCTTAATTTTTAAGTTAACTAGAGCTACAAAGTCCAGTCATGCTTTACTAATGTTATTGTGATATTGTCACATTTCCCAGTTTAAGGGGGGTTATAAATGCTGTGACACATTAATTACTTTTCATATTTTATTTATTCTATTATGCAGCAAAGAGACTGCGCACGAATTTATTTTCATTTAAAGTAGACTACACAAGCTACTTTTCTTTTATTAAGGAATGTATGTGTTGTTCCTTGCCCTCAAGTGAGCCCAGAATAAATCTTTGATTAAGGAATATGATTTATATTTTTTTCTGTATATCATAAGGAAGATAGCAAAATATGTTACATATACAATAGATAGAACCTATTGATTCAGAGGGAAATTCAGCTTCTCAGAAAAATTGCCACTTATCAATTAATCGGTCATCGATCGATAACTTGAAACAACTATCAGTTAATGAATTACTCGGTAATTTGCATCCCTAAAACGAACCTATTGTCCATTTTTCGGTAGAAAACGGGAAAGTGAAACAATCATGGTTTCCCTGTTTTTTAATTAGTCTTTTAAGGTTAAATAACGGTTAAAATTTTTCATTCCTGTTCGAAAACAAAATAACAGTAGTAGGGAAGAGCCACCTTGATTTTAACGCGTCACAATTGTAACGTGCACGTTTTCTCTTGATTGGTTAATGCGGTCATGATGTCATCTCGTCAGCATGTGATGAGTACCATAAAGCAAGTGCCCGGGAAGTTGCAAGCCTTTTCTTCCAAGCTGCAGGGAGATATCGCCAGAGAAGTTGGTTTCCCACAAAGCAAGTAAAAATTCACTCCCACAGTACTTTTTGAAGACACTTGTTTGCATCAGTTTAACACATTATGATTGTTAGGTTCGTTCTCTAAACAGCGCCAAATGAACGGTGCGCCGAGCGCCACAGTTCTAACACGTTACATTTGAGACAACGGCAGACATTTGCAAGCACAGCTTGAATAATTTTGCTCCGTTTGCTTTTTTGTTTGTTTTACAGAATGTCCCCACAAAAATGCACATTTTAAAAAATGCACTAGATGCAGAACGGCACATGTTATAATGTTCTTTGCATTGAGATGTAGGCTTTGTCCTACCTTGTAATTTAATAAGCAAATCTATTTGGTTCTGTCGGTAGGCAAATGTTATTGCAGCCTATTTTTGATTTTTGCAATAAAACTAAAATACAATTAGATTGTTTTTCTATAGCATAGACTGTAAAAAAATAAGTGATTAGGGGTGCTGCTACATAATTGACCCTGCAGGGGTACCAGTGCAGGTATGAATGGGACTTTTACAAAACTCATGTGTCATATTTGCCAATATTCTCTGTTCAGTCAGCTGTCATTCAATTATATTCTAAATCAAATTAGGGTTGTACAAGATTTTTACAACTCCATCAGTCAAAGTCGCTAACTTTGTAGGCACAATCAGTGCATTTTCCTATCAAGGAACTCACACAATTGCTCCAACTGGTACATCTGGTAAATTTTAATAATATACAATAGTTTTGATAGGACATTCTTATCACATTATTGGTGTTAAAAAAAACGTTAAAAAGTTGCCTGAATGAAATATAATTGATTTGATCAGAAAACAATGACTTTAATGCTACTTTTTAGCAGTGTTACAATTGTAACTCCCGCGTTTACAATTAAGACTTAAAACGCGCTTCTGTTGTAACATCAGACAGAGTCTGCTTTCAGTTATATTACTCAAGTCCTGTTTCATCAATTGAAAAGCCTAAAGTGGTTTATGATAGCGGATGTGTTGGTGCTTTGCCTGAAAATATTACATATGTTGGTAAAACGATCTCTTAGTAATAGAGTGAAAAGTGAAAAACGTTACAATTGTGGCAGTTCTCCCCTACTTCCGTTTTTTCATTTTTGGTTTCAGAGCAAAAAAAACAAACTGCCTGAAAGTACACGGACCCCTGACTCTCATCTCCCTTTCAGATTGTGGCAGTGGCTGCCCGCACATTACACAACGCAGAAGAATTCGCCAAGAGACATGGTATTCCCAAAGCCTACGGGAGTTACGAGGAGCTGGCAAAGGACCCGGAGATTGGTGGGTGACACACCAAACAGCGTGTGAGACACTGGTTGTTAATCTTCCTGTGATCATCAACATGCAAAATTGTTAATGTTTTCCAGGAATAAGAGCACAAATTTTTTTTCCAAAATGAACTTTGATTCGGCTGAGACTCCGCCAAAAGTTAAACCTTCCCTATTTTTATATTGGCTTAAAACTGGTGCGCCATCGCAGTGCAGAGCGACTCTATGTTAAGTTTTTACAGCAGTTGGAAAACAACGTGGTTTTTGTAAAATAAATAGCCAGGTCTGGAAAAGCTCCCAGATTGGGAACGTCTTGCATGTGCCCACTTGATTCTGTCCAGAGTAATGACGTTCTTGGCTCGCAGGTGCTTGCATTGTTTCGCAGACTGAATCTGAGTCTCGCCTGGCTCATACTGTGGTGGTTGTGGAGCGATGACCGGAACTTGGATAATCTGTGAACAACTTCGTGGTCAAACATTTTCAGGTTTATAAATATTTGGACATTGACGACATTTTTATTATTTCAGCTGTCGACCATTGAATATTCAAGTTGAAATTAAATAATAAATATTAGTTTAGTTTGAAGTGATAATAGTAATAATGACGATAATAAAAATACATATGATAATAATCAAGTTAATTGTATTGCACATTTCGTAAAAGTTTACAAAGTGCTTTACAAAAAAAAAGACTGGGGATAATGCAAATAAAATATTTAAAAAATAAGCAATGAAGGCAATGTACAAGTGATAAATAAATCAGTAAAAAAGAGGCCATTTCTCTTATCCACTCTTCAACATGGGAAAGACAAAGGAACACACCATTCATGTAAGGTAGATGTGTGTCGACCTTCACAAGTCAGGCAATGGCTACAAGAAAATAGCCATTCGCCTGCACCTGCTCATATCTACTGTCAGAGGAATCATTAAGAAGTTTAAAACAACTGGAACAGTGTTAAACAAGCCTGGACGAGGACGCAAGGTCATTTTGCCACCACGCACAGTGAGGAGGATGGTAAGAGAATTAAGAAGTTCTCCAAAGCTCACTGTTAAAGAATTGCAACAAATGGTAGCATCTTGGGGTCACAAAGTCTCCAAAACAACCATCAGGCGCTATCTACATGCCAACAAGCTGTTTGGGAGGCATTCACGCAAAAAACCTTTTCTCACTCACAATCATCAACGGAAACGTCTGGAGTTTGCTAAGCAGTACTGGGACTTCAACTGGGACCGTGTGCTTTGGTCAGATGAGACCAAGATAGAGCTTTTTGGCAACAAACACTCTAAGTGGGTCTGGCGGAACACAAAAGATGAGTATGCAGAAAAGCACCTCATGCCCACTGTGAAGTATGGGGGAGGATCGCTGATGCTGTGGGCCTGTTTCTCTTCCAGAGGCCCTGGGAACCTTGTTAGGGTGCATGGCATCATGAACGCTTTGAAATACCAGGACATTTAAAATCAAAATCTGGTGGCCTCTGCCCGAAAGCTGAAGATGGGTCGTCACTGGGTCTTTCAGCGAGATAATGACCCTAAACATGCGGCCAAATCTACACAGAAATGGATCACCAGACACAGAATCAAGCTCCTCCCATGACCATCTCAGTCCCCAGACCTGAACCCCATTGAAAACCAGTGGAGTGAGCTGAAGAGGAGAGTGCAGAGGAGAGGACCCAGGTCGCTGGATGATTCAGAGAGATTGTGTAAAGAGGAATGGTCGAAGATCCCTCTTTCTGTATTCTCCCGTCTTGTGAAACATTATAGGGGAAGATTAGGTGCTGTTTTGCTGCAAAAGGGGGTTGTACAAAGTGTTAGCATCAGGGGTACTAATAATTGTGGCACACATGATTTGATGTAAAAGAATTATTTCTTAATGTGGGATTTTTTTCCCACTGAATAAATGCACTTGAATCAAAGGTTGGATTTTCCTCTTTTTTTCATTGTGGTCCTACATTATTTAGAAAAAAAACTGAATTTATTAGAAGCTAAAGAACACATCTTAACCAGGGGTGCCGATAATTATTGAGGGCGCTGTATATATGTAAAGCTAATGATTCTTCTGTGCAGATATTGATTAAATTAACTGAACAGAAATTGGTCAAAGCTGCAAAAATCAACTGCTTGTGTGTCTGTGTCTGTGTCTGTGTCTGTGTCTGTGTCTGTGTCTGTGTCTGTGTCTGTGTCTGTGTCTGTGTGTTACTGCCGCTGACATAATGGTTACTGTTGCACACTTCACATAAAGACGACTCACGAGTGCGTGAGAGTTGTTTGCTGCATTTATTCTGCAAAATACAAAAATACATGCGTGACCGGGAGAGGCAGTCTGGTGTTCATGCCTCGCGCTACTGCAACACTGCCGGGTCCCTGTCTTTACCTTATACTTGACTGGCCTTGACTAGGACCCAGTTACATCATAGCTGGCCACGCAATGCCCGAACAATTGCGGTCTCAAGTTATAAACCACTGCCATCTGCATTGAAAGTATTGTCAAACAGCCTATTGGAAAAATTAATTACTTGTCGCCTTAAATAAAAATTATAATGGGGTGCCCAACAATGCCTATGCCACATTACTGATTATATTTATTGATTTACTGATGAATATGACAAGGCATTTGATTGTTTTTCAGAGAAAAAAAATGGAGATTTATGGTCTAAAATTCCACTTAAGAGGAGTCATCACTAGAGGGTGTGAGGGGGGTGCGCCGAAAAAGGTCAGAAATGAATCACTGAGTACTTATTCTTTCTGTACAGTTAAGTGCTTAAGTATTTCAAAATTTTGACAAATTGGCCAATTGCCATAATCCCTATAGTTATATGAGTAGGTACATTACCTTTAGTTATCTGGGCTGTTATTTTGAGATGGGGGGGGGGGATCTCACCACGCTATAAAATAATTAGGTATAATTACGAGACAGTGTTATTTTCAAGGCACATGCGTAACCGGTGCTACATTCCAGACATACTGGCGGGGCAGAGTGATTTCAAAAGCGTATGTTTACTGCAGCTACTCCGGAACTCAAAACAAAACTTTGTTCCGAATTGAAAGGATTTCTGAGTATTTTCTGCAGAAAAAGGATCCTCGCATACAAGTCAAGTCAACAAAATCAAGGATGAATGCAGTTTCTTTCTCTGTGGTTTATGTAGGAATACTTCATGACGTTCTCCTCCCCCCGTGCTAATTTACACATCATGATGTCATCTGGAGAGCCCTTGCCATCTCACGCAACCCGCATCAAGCTGTCCTTGGTTACGCACGTACATCTCCGTGGCTCCAACTTATCTTTATACATTCCGGAGCTTTCTGTAAACACATAAACTGAGAGAGAGAGACAAAACTTCTCGCCCCTGTTATGGGCCCATCAGGTCGGCATGGCTCCAGATATGCTATATCAGTGTTTTCCCCAGAAATAAAAAGAAGGGTTTAAATCTAGTTGTGAAATATGAAGTTGACATAGGGGTGTAGGGGGGTCCGGGGACATGGCCCCCCGGGAAAATTTTGTATTTCTAGACCTAAAATGGCGCATTCTGGTAACATCTGAAGGTATATTTTGATCACAAAATTCTGGTGAAAACATAGCACTTTTACCAAAATGTTGGAATTTTCTGCACAAATGGAACAAAAAACAGGTTAAACTCAGGTGACTCATAAGAGCCACAACTTCCCAAGAAGTGGGAGGACTTGTATATTCTCCAGTACTTGGCACAAGGAATAATGGGAAACTCTGTTACATGAATTCAAATACAATGTGATAACAATCACATTAATGAGAAATTAAATGTTCAGCCTCCTGTTCTTTTGGGCCGCCCACTTGTCTGCCGCAGCCTCCAACCACAATTCCCGGACAGGTGGGCCTTTAACGGTCACTTGTACTCGTGGTACTTGTACTAGGACGACTGCATTTTGCGGTGATTGCGCCAGAGGGTATTAACTCAGCATCCAGGGTCCGTTTTTTCCCAAAAAAGGCTGTTATTTTTCTCGCTGACATTATAATTAGTACACGTGCAGTGTCGTGCGTGTTTGTTATTGTCGTCACGCTTCGATGACGATGCCGATCACTGACCGCGATACAGACAGTTCATGGAACTAAGTAAAAACGTGTCTGCTGCATGCGCGCACTGTTGCAAAAGGCGGGATCACAGATGCCGCACTAACGTGTAGCGTCACAGGACGTCCACATACACTACTAGTACCATTTAGGGATGGCGAAAACCAGAAATTTTCTTGACCGACCACCGAGCCTCATCAGCCGGTTGAAACCGGTTAACCGATTAGTTTAAAATATGCTACGCTATTTGAAATAACAGCCATTTCGAGCCACGCCTGCAACTTCGCAACTCTGTCGCATCTCTCTGCCGCTCTGCCTCCAGCTCTCACACACACTGCTTCCACTCTCGTCACTTTTTTAAAATCCCCTAAAGCACGAAACATGAGTCCCGCAAACGCGGCGCTGAGGAGCTTGTATGTAATCGGAGGACAAATGGCTCCTTTGTTTTGAAATGGTTTGGATACAAGGTGATCGCATTGAAAATAAAGGCGTTTGCATAGCGTTAGAAGCTCATTTGAAACATTGCCGCGGGTCATTTAAGAAAATTACAGCTCCGAAGAGACGCCACTTTAGTTTGAGGTAGTGCTAACAATAATAAAGAAAGATGATCATCATCACCTTATTGGTTACCATTGATGATCCTTCCTGAAATGCAGATGTAATGTATTTCCAAATCTAAGCCCATCTTATGCGGAATGTTGCCGAATAGACTGCAACACAGTAAAACCAATGGATAAAACAGGCACCTTCAGAATGCGTAAAAGACGCATAGCAGGTCTAACTCACTGTGTGCCTTCTAATAATGGACAGAACAACTCTTTTCTCTATTAATTCTTTTTGAATTAAATTTTGTGATCAGGGATTGACAATTGTGCCACGAAAATATATTTGCGTGGACAGAAATAGTTACGTATTTCAGTCATCTGTTTCGTCCACGAAAGCCAAGTGTCTCTCACTTATGTCGAGTGAATGACAAGCACTAAAGACAATTCCGTTCACGTCAAGAATATACCAGTTTTGTCTTCCGTTCACAAAAGGATTTAATCTCTTATGAATTTCTTCCACAAAACCCCTACAGTTTTATAAATTTCGTGGACAAAAATCCAGTTCTTATAAACTAGTTTTGTGCAGATAACATGGATTTCGTGGCACAGAAATCAATTTAGTCCACGAAAAGGGCGTGTTACTCTTGGCGCCCCATAATGTGTAGCGAACGATGAATTAATTATTAAAATAACGATTACTCCTAAAGAGAAAATTATAACCTACCTCCATGCGTTCACTCAATGACTGTCGAACCGTGCCTTGAACTCCGCTACCTGAGGCCTGTCATCGGTAGCGATGGCCATGTGCTTATTAAAGATTGTGAGCGTGCAAACCCAAATGCTGTGACCTCGTGCCAATTGTTTTTATTGGTTTATTAACTACGAACAGACGAGTTATTAAAAATTGAGCATGAGGGATAATTTGTTCACACAAAAAGATCTTGGAATGAGATGGTTAACTGTAGTAGTGTTTAGTCCACTGTCTATAATTGCCAAATTTTTTTTAACCGACTACCGCCTACTTTGATCGGTTAACGTTGATACGGTCAACCATCGGTTAAACGGTCATCGGTTAACATCCCTAGTACTATTACCTGACTAGTATCATGTACACATCGTATTACACAAATACACAATATGTATCATGTACACTTACCGTCCATACATGTATACATTACACATGCGGATCCCTCAAACACAGAAAAACCACAACCAGCTTTGTTCTTTTATTGTTATAGTACCGATACCTGTGTAAACACGGCGGGTGTGATAGATAAACAAACACCCGCGCGGGCCGCGGCTGCCGTGATGAGTGATGGTCCACGAGACACGGAACAGCACGCAATTGACTCACGGCACCACATGGTACTTGTATCGGGGGAAAATCCTGGGGGGAATTGTTTTCGTGCATCATTTTTTTCAAGCGTCTCGGCATTCATAAAAGCGTCTCGGCAAAACTTGATGCGTATCAGCGATAAAAGAAACGTATCGGTACCGATACGCTTAAACGCTTTGGGGAAAACACTGTATATGCCATGGCGCACTGGTCAGATTTATGGAAACTTACAGCTATGCAGGCCTAGGCTAATCGGAAACATGCAAGAGTGCACCCCAAGGCCTAAAAGACGATGAACCAAAGCAAAGTAAGAGCAAACAAGGATAAACAATTATAATAATTAGCCGAATCAATAAAAAATGATTCCACACCATGAGAGCATTTTGGAGCGGATAACTTAAGGAAAAGTACTGTTTTGGCCCCCAATTTGTTAATACATTTATAACACAACAGCAACAGCAAGGGATGACAGACACAGTTTTAACAACTAAAACACATTTAATTTTTAAAACAAAGACAATAACGACTAAGCAACTAACAACTAAGACCAAGATTGAATTATGTACAAAACATAAATATTTACAATCCCTTTTCGTGGGGTTGGCTTGGTGATGTCCTGGATGATGAAAATGCTCAAACACAGGCAAAGAAATCCACAAAAGAAATGTCACAGGTCTTGAACAGAATGGCAAGTCTGGTCATCTTCTTGCAATTTCTCCTACTACTTTACTGTCTCAATTCTTTTCCTTATATACTCTTTTGCAGACCCCACCAACATTTAGACCTCTTTTTTTTAATTTTCTGAGACTTGGCCCAGACATGTCCAGGACATGTCTAAACATGACTCCAGTCTGAGCTTAACAAAAAAAAGGTAAATACTGCCATCTAGTGGCCTATATTCACATTACAGTACCTACTCGTATGACTATAGGGAGTATGGCAATAGGCCAATTTGCCAAAATGTTGAAATATCCCTTTAAGGGTCATTCCATGCCAAATGTCCAAATGGCTCCAACTTGACCATCTCACATCCATCCCTTAATTGACTACAATACAATTAGTCCTGGCTAATTCTTGATGGTTTTCCATTATTGACTCATTTTCCAATTCAAGAATAATCAAGTGGCAATTGAAGACACAGCTTCTCTCCCCCATGTGATCTAACAGCGACAAAATAATGGGCTACATTCACAATAGAAAAATAGTTAAATTATAAATAGATCTATGCACTGGCACTCACCAACGGTATTTTTCTTTTTTTTCAGCGAGAGCGGCATTTCAGAACTCATTTGCGAATGAAGGTAATTTCAGAGACAAGTATGTACACCTGCTTTTGCAGCACAGTCACACAACTTGCTGTAAAAAAAGTATATATCTTGGGCATTGGTGACCCCATAAGCTCCCGCCATTATGATAAACAAAATATCAAAGTTTCTGTTGACGGATGCATGCACGCACAGACGCACGCACGGATGGAGCCAGATGCCAGAGCTCCCCTGCCACTCGGGCAGAAGGAGCTAATTAGGAGACTGGAACTGAAAATTTTGATAAACTTTTACAATTTGCTTTATCTTTTGGTGATATTTTTAGGCCAGTGACCTTGAAAAAAGAGGCCAAGGTCACCTTTAGCCATGTCATTTGTAGGACTTTATGAAATGCATTTCCAATACAAATTAGAGACTGTAACTGAAATAGTTGATGAGATAAAGCAAAATGTTGAAATTTTGGTGATATTTTCAGGCCAGTGACCTTGAAAAAATAGGCCAAGGTCAACTTTAGGCATGTCATTTGTGGGGCTTAATGAGATGCATGTCCAGTAAAAATTTGGAGCCTGTAACTGAAATCGTTGATGAGATAAAGCGAAATGTGTTGATGGACACACACACGCATGCACACACGGACGGAGCCCGATACCATAGCTCCCGCACTGCGAGCGGCGGGAGCTAATAAAAAATAGACAGCTGTCCGATTGGAAAATGTAAAAGGACGAACCACGTACTTGTCACCAAAGTTACCTTCATTCGCTGAAGAGTTCTGAAATGCCGTCGCTGAGTGCCATTGCATAGACCTAATTATAATTCACTTGCGTTTGTTTTGTTGCTAAGTATATTTCCACCGTAACGCCAGCTCACTTTTCCATGGCCGCCCCATTGACGCCCACCGACAGCACAAAATAATGAAAAATATCTCCAAATGACACCTGAGGCCACCGCCGCATGTCATCAACCCACTGGGTGGAGTTCATTAACCTCGGGTGTACAAGTGCAATCCCTCCATCCGACCGTTTTAATATTTAATTTTGACTCTTGCCACGTTAGCCTCTCCATCTTAATTTGCCGGGTTTTTCAACGTAGCCAATTAGCTGTAGCCAGCTAAAGGTGTCCCTTCAGCATCTTGTTGAGTGTGAGCTTTCTATCATTAACTATTAGCCTGGTAAAACCAGACTCTGCTACTTCGCTTTCCTTCGTACACAGAGTTGGCCAGTTGACATTGACAACTGTTCACTTCCTAGTGGGTGGGCGCTTGTCAGAAGTTTAAAATCATTGGTGTACCCATAAACTAATCACTAACATTTGGCGATGACGTATGTAATGGGCCGTCACAGCCGCCTAGGACTTCCGCTGGAAACTACAGTCCTTCATACCAGGAATGCAGCGAAAACAAACTGATCAGTACATTAAAGTTAATACGGTACTCATACATATATGCCCATCTACCAATTTTAGCCTTCACTCATTCACTTAAAAGAACCAAAGGTGCTCTTTCTGTTCTCCTTACAAGAAACAAACTGTTGAGCTGTCGTTTATCCTGCAGATACTGCTGCTGTTAAAAAAAAAAACATAAGAGACCCGAAACTAACGGCAGAATCAGCAAGAATAACGCATTATTTACTTTAGGATGAAATCTGCGCTGACACGACAACTGAACCGTTAACCATACTTGTGCTAAAATCATGCCTAGCTCACTATCTAACTTTCTAGCAACACAGTTTGGCTCCAAGCGTTTGGCTGTCTCAGACAACCATTTCATTCATGGTGTTATGACTTAAAAAAAAAAATCACAACAAAGAAAACCAGCAATGACAACTTAAACAAATTTATTCACTGCTGGTTTTTCAAATAGTCACAAGATTTAAAATAATAATTCAGCTTTAATCTTTGATGAGTCCGATCGTTGATCTAATGAATGAATGATCTTGGTGGAACCTCCAATTTATGACTTAAAAAAATCACAACAAAGAAAACCAGCAATGACAACCTAAATAAATGTATTTATTATCTAAATAAAATGTATCTAAATAAAAAACGCTCTTCAAAAAATATCCACTGTTTAAATCTCTAATAACACTCTGATACCACTAAATAACTCTGTTGCCAAAACAAAACTCTGCTTCTGCTCTGCTCTGCTCTGCTCTGCTCAAGTCGCAGCATTTATACGGACGAGCAACATTCTGGAAAGATCCACAGGATTCCTGGGAAATCCCGCCCCCTCCAGGCAGGAAGGTGCCAGAAGCTTCTAGAAAGCACTAGTCTTTTTCTAATGATTTTATATCAGGTCATGTTTTACAGACGCACCACCAGAGGGTGCCAAATGAACAAAATAAATATAGCTGACCAGCAAGGCAGCAAAACAGCATGTAATAAATCTTCATTTACAAATGATATACAAGGCTGTACATAAAATACGCATACATAACACCTCCACTCTTTAAGAAAAGAAAGGTTTGCTGAAAGCTTTCTTTTGTTAAAATTAACACAGTTTTATAATCAGAATAATCTTGAACTTTACTCAAAAGTATCATTGATCATCATAACAATCATATACATGGCAACCAATGCAATTTTCACAGTCAAATAGAAAAGTAAAATTACATTGTTCACAATCAAATGAAGAAATGAAATTACATGCGTGAAAGTGTATCTGGGATCACATTATCTTTTCCCCTGATGTAAGAAACATCCAAATCGTACTCTTGCAAAAGCACACTCCTTATCTTTGAGTCTTGTTTTTGATCTTATGCCAGAATGTGAGGGGATTGTGATCACTGAAGACCTTGATTGAAATAGCTGAACAAGTCAAATAGACTTTAAAATGTTGTAAAGCCAAAACAAGTGCCAAACATTCTGTTTCAATTGTTGAGTAGTTTTTCTGAAAAGTGACAAACAGGATGATCTACTCCATCAGTGTCTTCTTGCAGTAAAATTGCGCCTGCACCAATGTCACTGGCATCAACCGCCAACTTGAACTCCTTTTTGAAATTAGGAGATAAGAGAACTGGTGCATTTTTGAGGATAGCTTTCAGCTGGTCAAATGAATTTTGACATTTTTCATCCCAAATAAATTTTGCATTTTTCTTCAATAAATTTGTCAAAGGTTCAGAAATGATAGAGACATTTTTACAGATTTTTCTGTAGTAGCCAGCCATCCCTAGAAATCTCATTAGTTGTCTTTTAGTTGTAGGCTCAGGAAATTCAGTGATAACTTTTAATTTTGCATCAGTTGGTTTGACTTGACCCTGTCCTACAATATGACCTAAGTAAACAACTGTAGATTTACAAAAATCACTTATAACAAGGTTGTTAGTCAGCATGGCATCAATCACTCTCTGAAAGAAGTTTCTGATGTAGGTGAGGTGCTCTTGGAAGCTGTCGCTGGTGATGATTATGTCATCGATATAGGCCTCACATCCTGGTAGTCCAGCAATCACTCTGTTTACCAGACGTTGGAAGGTGGCCGGAGAATTTTTCATTCCAAATGGCATGACCTCGTATTGGTATAATCCATCTGGTGTGACGAAGGCAGAGATCTCCTTTGCTCTGTCTGTTAGAGGGATCTGCCAGAAGCCCTTGAGGAGATCAAATTTAGTGACATACTTTGATTGTCCAACTTTGTCAATGCAGTCATCAATCCCGGGAATAGGATATGAGTCTGTTTTTGATAGAGCGTCGCTTTTCTGTAGTCCATCCCCATTCTATATGTTCCATTGGGTTTGGGAACTAGGATGCATGGAGACTCCAGTCACTGTTACTTAGTTCAACAAAGTAATTTTCAAGCAGGTATTTGACTTCTTGTTTAAGGTATTTCTGCTTCCCTGGATTCATTCTGTAAGGATGCTGTTTTACAGGCTTGGCATCATCTTGTAGGATGACATCATGGTAAACCATATCAGTCCTCGATGGAACATCAGGGAATATGTGACTATATTCAAATATGAGCTGCGTTAGCTGTTGTTGTTGAAAAGGGTCCAGGTGGGACAACATGGCATCAATATTTTGAAGAATGTCTAAATTTTCAAGTTTGACGGGACCAGGTTCGTGTTCTAAGGGGCAGTCACAATCTTCTTCCGAATTTTCCAGTTCAGTTGTATTTACCACATTGACTGGCTTTTGCTGAGTGTCTCTGTCAATGTATTCTTTCAGCATGTTGATGTAACACATTTTTGTTTCCTCCTTCCATGGGTTAAAATTATGTAATTTAGATCACTGAACTTTTTGAGGACAGTGAAGGGGCCAAAATATTAGGCTCTCAGAGGGTTTCCAGGAACTGGCAAAAGTGCAAGAACTTTGTCACCAGTTTTAAAACTTATGTCTTTTGAATGAAGATCATATCTGGCTTTCATTTTGCCCTGAGCTTCTCTGAGATTAGACTTCGCAAAGTCACAAGCCTTTCAGAGATGATTACGGAAGTCAGAGACATGCTGAAGCAAATTCATTGGGACATCATCTTCAGCAAAAAAACTTTTCCTTCAGAAGCTTCAAAGAACCACGACCTGTATGCCCAAAAATGAGCTCAAAAGGACTGAACCCAAGAGACTCTTGAACAGCTTCACGGGCAGCTAACAGAAGAAGATGGACACCTTCATCCCAGTCTTCCTCTGGGTCAAAGTAGTAGGTCCTTATCATGTTCTTCAGGGTTTGATGAAACCTCTCCAAAGCACCTTGTATCTCAGGATGGTAAGCTGATGACCTGTATTGTTTAATACCAAGCTCATGCATAACTTGTTGAAATATGCCAGACATGAAATTTGACCCTTGATCAGAATGAATAGACATAGGAAGACCAACAAAGCAAAAAAAAACTTAGTAAGAGCCTTGATGATAGTCTTCGCCTTGATATTACGAATTGGAATTGCCTCAGGAAACCGAGTGGAAGCACACATGATAGTCAGTAAGTACTCACAACCAGACCTACTCTTCGGCAATGGTCCAACACAGTCAATGATGACTTAACTGAAAGGTTCTTCAAAAGCGGGAATGGGCTGAAGTCGAGCCTTTAGAATATTCTGGTTCAGCTTCCCAACCATTTGACAAGTATGACAGGATTTGCAGCACTCCTGTACATCGGACCTCACGGAAGGACAGAAGAAGTGGTTTCTGACACGTTGAAGGGTCTGCTTGATACCCAAATGACCTGACATAGGATTTTCATGGGCCAGACTAAGAGTTTCTTGACGATAAGACTTTGGAAGAACAATTTGATGGGTGATCATCCACTCTTCATCTGCAGAAACATCAGGTGGACGCCACTTTCTCATGAGCACACCATTTTTGTAGTAAAAACAGACAGAAACTTGAGTAGCCTCTTGTTCACTTCCAGCCTGTGGTAGAAGATGCGCTAGATCACAAGCTTGTTGTTGCTCATGAAAAAGTTGTTTCCGAGACAAAATATCATTAGAATGACCTGACAAGGACAAGTCTGAAGATTTCCCAGACATCTTAGGACTGGAAGGTTCCTGATGAAAAGACCCAATGAAAGTGTCAGCCAAGTTAAAGTCCAGGTCAGCATCATCTTGAATAGCCTTTTTGACCATAGAACAAGTAACTGCACATGAAGGATAGAGGTCTGGAATTTCCTTCTCTATAGAGTCAGATTCTTGATCAATCAAAGGAGTGTCAGTTACAATAGGGTAGGGCACAACCTTATCCCAAGCAAGATCATTACCAAGAAGCAAATTAACATCTTTGAAAGGAAGAGAAGACCTAACACCAACGGTAACAGGTCCAGAGACTAAGTCTGAAAAGGACAGAATATCTGCAAGAATAAGAGATTGGTAAGACACAGTATCCCTTAGAAGTCGAACAGGAGCAGATGTGAAAGTGAGACAAAACCATCTGTGATGAATGGCTCAAAACCCTCCATAACAGAATCAGACACAGAAGGTAGAAGATCAGGCGGACTGACCATTGATACAAGAGATTCGCTCTTAGTGAAAGCAGTTAGCTTGGTTTCTTCTCGTTTTTGTTTTTTCTTGTGAGCATAACAGTCAGAAATAAGGTGATCTTGCTTTTTCCAGTATTTGCAAGACACAGAAGGTAAAGAATCAGTGGATTGCTTCTCACTGGAAGGTTTCCTCTTTGAAGTGGCCTTAGAATCATTAGAAGTGTTATTAGAAGTCTTGGACTGAAACTTGATTTGAAATTTAGAAAAAGTGGATTTTTGGACAAAATAAGTCTTATGAGTCAATGCATAAATATCAGCCAGGATGGAAACATCTTGAAAAGTAATGGCTTGTTTCTCCTCAAGGAAAATCTTTAGATCAGGCTGGACACACCTTTGAATTCTTCAACCAAAATAAGTTGCCTCATTCTGTCAAAATCTTTCTCAACTTTCATGGAATTACACCACTGATCAAACAACTGTTCCTTCAACCTGCCAAATTCAACATGAGTTCAACATGACTGGCTTCCTTGCGAGAATTCCAAAATTTTTGCCTGTAAGCCTCGGGGACCAATTCATAACCTTCAGAATGGCAAATTTGACAAAATACATTGACAAAAAAATTGACAGATAACTGGTTAAAGATTTTCCTAGCTTTACCAGTAAGAACACTTTGTAACATCATTATATCCCTGAACGGCGTTTCGGGGACATTATGCTTTTGGTCCAACCGCTGCCGCTGCCGCCGCACCGCCCTACGTGTTAACGCGATAACTTCAGTGATATTTCAATTAGAAATTTCATGTTTTGCATATAAGTAAGTATCATGAAGAGGAAGTACCGAGTCGATTTTGGACAATTTACAATTTCTAGATTGGCCACCAGGGGCCAAAAATGGAAAAATTACTGTTTTTATTATATCTCTGGAAAAAATTTGACGTATTGACCTCAAATCAAGTGCAAATGAAAGGTGATGACCTGAGGATGAGTCCCACGATGACATTATACCTGTTCAGTTCAAAATTTTGACACAAGGTCGAGCTTTGTCACATAAAATTCACCATTTTTGCCATATCTTTGGAACCATTTGTCCAGTTGACATGAAACTATGTGCTATTGCAAGTTCATGACCTCACAAAGTGTCACATGATGACATCATACCTGTATGGTTCAATATTTTGCCACCAGGTAGCGCTTTGTGATGGAAAATTACCATTTTGGCCATATCTTCAGAACCATTTGTCCAATTTACCTGAAATTAAGTTCAAATGAAAGTCTATTCAAGGTCTATTCAAGGATTGGGGAATTGGAGGATTGGGGGCATTCGGGGATATATCCTAAGCCATCGCCTCCGACGGCATAAGCCTAGTTGTCCAATGCTCTTTTGGCCATTTCAAATTTTCAGTAATTTTTTCAAAATGAGTAAAGTATTGGTCTACATCATTTTCTCGGAAAGGAGGAACAAGTCTGAGGTGTTAAACCACATCAACTTGATCAGAAAGTCCGAAAGATTTTGAAAGAGTACCTGCTTCTATTTTCTTTATTTCCAATTCGTACTGCAAATGCATCCTTCTTTCTTCCAATTCTTTCTCCTACCTTCTTATTTCCAGTTCTGTTTCCCTCTCCTTCTCCAACCTTCTCTCTTCCAGTTCTTTCTCCATTCTTCTTTCCTCCAGCTATAGTTGTTTTTGGCGTGGCTGAAGTCTTTGCAGCTCCGTTGCAGGCACCTCCACATTTTTAATCAATTCTGCTGCTTCTGCCCCAAAGATATCTTCATCGATGAAACGTTTCATCAAAATGTTGAATATTTCTTGTTTCTTTATTGATGATTTCACATCAGATAATCCAAGTGTTGAGGCCATTTGCAGCGAGTCCTTCTTCTTTGCCAGGACAGTTAATTCCTGGGTTGGAGTTTTCAAAAAACTTTCCACATCAAAAGTCATAATTGCTGGTTTTTCAAATAGTCACAAGATTTAAAATAATAGTTCAGCTTTAATCTTTGATGAGTCCAATCGTTGATCTAATGAATGATTTATCTTGGTGAAACCTCCAATTTGTCATGACTTTTAAAAAAATCACAACAAAGAAAACCGGCAATGACAACTTAAAAAAATTTATTCACTGAATAAAAAATGTTCTACAAAAAATATCCACTGTTTAACTCTCTAATAACACTCTGATGCCACTAAATAACTCCGTTGCCAAAACAAAACACTGCTTCTGCTCTGCTCAAATCACAGCATTTACATAGACTAGCAACATTCTGGAAAGATCCACAGGATTCCTGTGAAATCCTGCCCCCTCCAGGCAGGAAGCTGCCAGAAGCTTCTAGAAAGCACTTGTCTTTTTGTAATGATTTTACATCAGATCATGTTTTACAGACACACCACCAGAGGGTGCCAAGTGAACAAAATAAATATAGCTGACCAGCAAGGCAGCAAAACAGCATGTAATAAATCTTCATTTACTAATGATAGACAATGCTGTACTTAAAATAAGCATACATAACAATGGATAATGACAACATAACACTGAGACAGCAAATAGGTCTTGTAACATGAACAAAAACACGGCTTTTAAAAAGTTTGCTGCTAACTTAAAAAAGTGTGAAATTTGCGGGCAGTGTAACGCTAGAAGCTACAAGCTAGCTGAGTAGGTTCGGCTGTCTCTCAAAGAGATGAACAGGGTGCCTGTTTCATGATGGCTATAAAGTAGATATGACAATCTGAAGGGAGTTGCGCAAGAACATGATTTCCATTCAAAAAACTAACTAAACATTCATCTTGTTGTGGCTATAAGTCGCTGATACCCGGGATTTTCTCCACAACAGTGCGACTGGCCTCCACTGTATCTATGTCCGCAGCCATTGTTGATTTCGGAGACTACAATTTCAAACTCAGCGCAGCGGCTACATCATGGCTCTCGGCCACGCCTTCTGTTCGTTGGTTGGTCCAGTGTATGTTCTGCGGATGGTAAACGAGGCAGAGCTCCGAGTGATCAGACTGAGTACTGAAGTGAAACTAAATTAAGCGGAGACTGGCAGAGTCAGGCTGATTAACTATGTGCATTTTATAAAATAATGTTTGAATATGCCACTGAATGCCATTAAATGCTGTGTTCACTAAAATACCATATTTAAAAAAAAATATTTTGGGAAAATAAAGGATATGTTCATAAACAGAATTTAATCTTCCTAAAACAGGCAATTTTATGTTGGTGGATGGTGTCATTTTTATTGGCTCACTTGGACGAAGTCCAGATGAGGTTATGTCATGGCCTACTTGTCCATCATCTTACGTCGGCGTCTGTAAACATCTTCTTCTCCGAAACCACTGGGCCAATGAAGCTGAAACTTGGCATGCATGTTCCTGACCCACGAGGAAACCATTGTGTGTTTGAGGCATTCCAATCCAACTTCAAATATGGCAGCTTTGGCAGCCATTTTGAAAATGGCTTTTTGGCTCATTAGTCGCTCGTTTCTAGAGTGATTCAGCTGAAATTTGCTCTGTATGTGCCAAATAATAACACTAACACTCAACATATACAGTTGCAATCAAAATTATTCAACCCCCATTGCATAATTGGGTTTAGTAGCAAAATTTACAAACTTTCATCTGTTTGTGATAAACAGATTAAACAAGAATATTTTAAATGGATCAGCAGAACTAATATTATAAGTGGTTTCTCCAAATTTGAAACAAAATGTCATTTTTAATGATTACTGCAGTCTCAAAATTATTCAACCCCCCCCCCCCCCCCGAATAGAATCCCTAATAAGAGCAGATTTGCAAATCAGGTATTGTCTCAAGCACACCTAATGCAGCTAATCAAGAGCTTAATTAGATGCATCTGGTTTGCTTGAGATAAAGTACATCAAATAGTTGCACTCGCTAGAGGTTTGCTGGCAGTGATATTTAATTACATATTAGAAATATGGCTGTCAAAAGAATTGTCCAAAGAGCTAATAGAGGAGATCATTGCCTGGGACAAACAAGGAAAAGGACACAAAAAGGTAGCTCAGGCACTGAATTTTTGTACATATACAGTTGGAAGCATAGTTCACAAGTTCAGAGTTAAATGAAGAGTGGCTACAGAACCAGGATGTGGCAGAAAAAGGAAGCTGTCAATGGCTGTCACCAGATTCCTGAGGAGACGGGTGGTCAAAAACCCTGGAGTGACTGCAGGAGACCCGCAGCAAGACTTGGAGGCAGGAGGCACTGAGGTTTCAGTTTGCACAGACGGGCGCATGTTGAAGGTCTGCAAGACATAAACCACAACTGATCCAAAAGCACAAGCTCCAATATGCTCAAAACCATATAAATGAGCCACAGAAGTTTGCGGATATTGTTCTGTGGAGTGATGAAACAAAACTGGAATATTTCAGGCTTATGAATCAGTGGTATGTCTGCAGGAGGAATAAAGAAGCATATGCTGAAAAGTACACCCTGCCGACAGTGAAGGATTGTGGGGGCTTTTTGATGCTCTGCAGCTGCCTTACTTCCCCTGGCACTGGAAACCAGCAGAGTGTGGAGGGCAAGACGGATTCAGTCAAGTACCAGGATATCCAAGGAGAAAATGTCATGCCGTCTGTAGGGAAGCTGGCGCTTGGGCATCATTGGACCTTCCAAAAGGACAATGATCCTCAGCATACCTCAACATCCACTATTTTTATGGTATAAAATGTTAAAATTTGCACTATTTTTTTTTCATTTACAAGCCTTAATATTTTCTAGATTATTCATAAGAGAGGGGCAGAATTACAATACAAAATGCACAACGTGTATAGGAAGCTGTATGTGCAAAACCAAATCCCTATCTTTGTAATTAGGCTTTTAACAGTCCTTCAAATATGCTACCACAGAGTGCAGAGAAATTTTCGAGCCAATTTAAGCACCCAGAAATAAAGATAAAATAAAGGGACACCTTTATAAGTCAATTTTCCTCAAGTTATAGTAGCACATTTTCACCCCTAAAAATTTGAAGGACTTAGCTGAAATACTTCTCCATATATAGCCATGTGAAATTGGCTCTTCAGATGTTGCTGTTCTAAAAAGGCTGGAACTTGGTTACAAAAATATTTTTATGACAAAACTATCAGGATTTGAGAGCTAAAATTTTGAATTACTCCCATTTGGAGGTGTATGCACCCGATGTATTTTTTTCAGCCAAATCTCAGATGGTCAAGTGGGAAGTTTCTCTGAAATTCGGTCATTTGACAAGGAATGACCCTTAACCCTTTACTCCCTGATACCGCTTACTGTCGTGATAATTTAGGTCGCTGTGCAGGCGAGTCCCGACGACAGGCGTGATACACACATCGCTTCTGCCGGCGAATTCCGACTACTATACTACGTGGTATAGTGCAAATGAAAACGCACCACTTGAAAAAAGTCAATATTTAAGTTCAAATGAACTTCAATATCATTTTTATACAACAACAACGCTGCAGTGACGTCACCCGACAAGCCAGGTGCAAGAAATGCGAGAATTTCAAGTTAAGTGTAACGCTAGGCAATTTTTTGCAAAAACGCAACATCTTGCACGCACACCACAGGAAAAATGAATTTCTCTCTGAATTTGTGCACACATTGCCTTTAAAAGCATGTGAGTCCGAATAAAATTTCACTTCTTCACTGACACTTGTGAAACGTCGACACTAAGCCGCGACTTACAGCCCCTGAACGGGAACGTGCCATAGGCATGCTTCAACTTGGCTCCAGCACCAGTGAAATTGCCAGACGACTACACTGCGCACACACAACGATCGCAAGACTCCATCAAAGGTTTCTGCAAACAGGGAGCACTCGGGACCATCCTCGACCGGGTCAACAACGTGTGACAACGGCACATCAGGACCGTCAGATCGTACGGGATCATGTCCGAGACCGAACCCTACCAGCGACAAGAACAGCTGCTCAAGTCCAAGGACGACCTGGATTCATTCACCCCAACACCGTACGGAACCGTCTGCGAGCTGCAGGCCTGCATGCGCGACGTCCTTATTTCGGCCCCATATTGACGGATCGTCACCGAAACCAGAGAATTGGCGACTACGACAATGGCACGGTGTCATCTTTTCTGACGAGTCACGATTTCACTTAAGGAACGCAGATGGCCGTATACGTGTTTGGCGGAGACGTGGTGAACGGTATAACGCAGATTGTGTCGTTCAAATGGACCGTTGGGGTGGTGGCAGCGTTATGGTGTGGGGTGGAATAAGCTACCGTCACAGAACCCCTCTCCATATCTGCAGAGAAAGGGTGAACGGCGTCTACTACCGGGACCAGGTGCTGCAGAACCATGTTGTGTCGTTCTTCAACCAACAGCACAATGTCCACATGTTCCAATAGGACAACGCTAGGGCACACACTGCAAGGGTGTCCATGCAGTACCTTGCACAGCAGAACATTCCCGTGCTTCAGTGGCCAGCTCTGTCACCCGACCTCTCCCCTATCGAGCACTTATGGGATGAAATTGGACGACGTCTTTCACGTCTACGCCAGATGGACAACATCCGAGAACTTGAGGTTGCCCTTGTTCAGGAGTGGAATGCGATCCCTCAGAACACTATCCAGAGACTGATCAACTCCATGCGACGACGATGCACCGCATGTGCAAATGCAAATGGCTGTCACACCCGTTATTGACTTTCCTGTTTGACCCCTACACCAGTCAAACCTCTCTCGCGCATTAACATTATCGTGAATGAAATTGAATGATGTTTACATGTCCTGTAAATCATGTAAATCATTCATTATCTCAAATGCATCATACATATATACTTCACATATCAATCCGTGGAGCTATTCCAGATTTTGTGAGTGGTGCGTTTTCATTTGTACTCAGTATATTTACCTGTTGTGAAACGATGCACGATTGGCCGAGATGTGACATTCCAGAGGAAAACCTTGAATACCAGCTAATCAGAAAGGGTCTAATGAAGCGTTATACAACTTCTGAAAACGATATGCTGTTCTTTCATTGGTCATTTTACGATAAAAAGGTTGAAGTCTCACGCTATTTATGAATGAGATTTTCTTACAAACAAACATGGATTCTAGCGATGGTAGTGGGTCAGAATTTGATTGTTTTACTGCAAACGATTTAGATTTATCTCAGGATAGACCAGATAGGTTATTAGAGGAAGCTTCAGACATAAATCTGAGTGATTTCGAAGACGATCTAGACGACAGTGACGATGATGTACCACTAGCGAGACTGTTCAGAGTTCGACAAAACAGTGCCGATAAAGGCGGCGTTGATGAAGCTCAGTCAGGAACCAGAGTGGCTAGTTGCCTCAACACGGATATTGATACGCCACCCGTATCGCTAAAAGACTTCCGTGTTTGCTGTATTCATTTTCCAAAGAGGATTTTTCTTGGCTACATTCAGGTAAGTTTTTATCGGATCGCTCCGTCTCTTTCAGTTTCTACTGGGCGTTGGAGCCTGTGTGTTTTCTTCTGGGTTCTCAGCTAAGCCCTATGATATTGTTAGTTTAGTATATTAATAGTACTGGGACTAGATAAACTCAAGCCAGCTTATTAGGAGTGCTTATTACATATAGAGTTTGGCTCAATTTGGTACTTCATTTCTGTTAACTGAAACTAAGCCCCTGTTAAAAGAGGCTTATAATCCATTTACATAGTTTCCCCATGGTTTCTATTGTGAGTGCTGCTTAGGACTTCTTTATTTTAATAAATTAATAAATTGTGGTTCCTCAGCTTCTGTCTCGGCATTAGTAATTTTCTTTTATCTAGGGTTAGCGAGGTAATTAGGTAAGGGGTTCAAAAAGTGGCCAAAACTATGTGACGATTGCAGGATGATCGCTCTTTTGGAAAGAGATTTCTAGGGCGGGTTTGTCTGCCACCGGTGCCAGCTAATTGAGCATCTGGAGAGCAAGATCCTTGATCTTCAGGGCCAGTTGGCGGCACAACATAGTTCGCAATCAGTAGAGTTCCGAGAGGAACTACAGTGGGGGAAATAAGTATTTGACCCCTCGCTGATTTTGCAGGTTTGCCTACTTACAAAGAATACAATGATCTATGATTTTAATCATATATACATTCTAACAGTGAGAGACAGAATCAATAAGAAAATTCCAGAAAATCACATCATATGAATTTATAAAAATTGATAACCATCTGATGAGGAAAAATAAGTATTTGACCCCCTATCAAATAGCAAGTATTCTGGGTCCCACAAGCCAGTTAGTCTTTCTTTAAGACACACCCCCAATCCCAACTAATTATTTACATCAAATACACCTGCCTCACTTCATTACCTGTATAAAAGACACCTGTCCACTCCCAAAAAAACCAGATTCCAACATCTCCACAATGGGCAAGACCAAAGAGCTGTCTAAGGACATCAGGGACAAGATTTTTGACCTACACAAGGCTGGGATGGGCTACAAGAGAATCAGAAAGTAACTTTTAGAGAAAAGATCAACTGTCAGTGCAGTTATCAGGAAATGGAAGAAGTACCACACTGCCGCCAACCTCCCTCGGTCTGGGCCTCCATGCAAGGTCTCACCTCGTGAGATGTCACTGATCATGCTAACGGTGAGGAATCACAAGGGGGGAACTGGTTAATGAACTGAAGGCAGCTGGGACCACAATTACAAAAGAAACAGTTGGAAACACACTTCGCGGTCATGGGTTGAAATCCTGCAACGCACGCAAGGTCCCCCTGCTCAAGAAGGCACATGTACAGGCTCGCCTGAAGTTCGCCATTGACCACCTGGATGACTCAGAAGAGGCCTGGAAGAAGGTGATGTGGTCAGACCAAAATAGAACTTTTTGGGCTCAACTCAACTCGCCGTGTTTGAAGGGCAAAGAACACTGAGTACAACCCAAGGAACACCATCCCCACCGTCAAGCACAGTGGTGCTTTTCAGCCCAGGGGACGACACAACTCCATTGCATTGAGGGGAGGATGGACGGGGCCATATACCGTGGAATTCTGGACCAACAGCTCCTTCCCTCAGTGAGAGAGCTGAAAATGGGTTGAGGATGGGTGTTTCAGCACAACAACTACCCTAAGCACACCGCCAAAGCAACAAAAGAGTGGCTGAAGAAGAAGTACATCAAGGTCTGGAGTGGCTTTGCCAGTTTCCAGACCTGAATCCAATTGAAAATCTTTGGAGGGAGCTTAAAATTCGGGTTGCAAGGCGACAGCCTCAGGACCTGAATGATTTGGAGCCTGTCTGCAGGGAGGAGTGGGCCAACATCCCTGCCAAAATGTGCACAAACCTTGTCAACAACTTTAAAAATAGTTTGACATCTGTGCTGGCCAATAATGGCTTTTCTACAAAATATGATGCAAATAAATTCCTAAAATGCATACAATGTCTTATTCCACTTTTTTGGTGATATTCTGTCACTCACTGTTAAAATAAACCTATCATTAAAATTATAGACCGTTGCACTCCAGCAAACCTGCAAAATCGGCAAAGGGTCAAATACTTATTTCCCCTACTGTAAGTAGTATGTCGTTTAGAGAAATGGATTGTTTGTCCGTCTGTCAGTCCGTTCGTCCGCATTCGTGTCCGCTCCATAACTTCGATACTGTATGACCTCGGAACATCAAAGTTGGTGTGTGGATGCACCTTGGGGAGAGGGTGTGTCATGTACCCTATTCATGTCACTTTGACCTACTTTTTAGGAAATATAATATGCATACACCGGTAGGGGACTAGTATTGCGCAGCAATACGACATTAGCCGATAGGCGGTGCACTTGTTTAAACTAGGGACTTGGGGGGCAGGGAGGTTAGTGAGTGTTACACATAGGGAAATGCAGACTGCCCCGATGGAGACTGACGGCGTTACATGCACTACTGAAAATATACTTTTAAAGAAACAAAGCATAGTGGGGGCCTTGAAGCAGCGGCCACATGGGAAATCAAGGGGGAAGAGCATTAGTAATAACCTGAAATGTTTTTACTTAAATGCAAGAAGCATAAAAAATAAATTTCCTGAGCTTGAGGCTGTTATAATTTGTGAGGGCTATGACATAGTTGGGATTACTGAGACATGGCTAAGTGAAGAGGATGGAGATGAATATAATATAGAAAGTTATAAGCTCTTTAGGAAGGATAGATGTAATAGGCGAGGAGGAGGTGTAGCAATCCATGTGAATGAATAGATAAATGTACTGGAAATTCCCTAAATTGAACATTCTTTGCCCTGAGAAGATATCTGGGTCAGGCTCATTGGCAAACACAAGACAGGTTTAAACATAGGTGTATGCTATCGACCACCAGCTTTGGACAGTACAGTCAATGAAATGCTTTTTAGGAGGATTACGCAAGCTTGTAGAGGTGGAGGGACTATTATTATGGGAGACTTACATTATCCTGGTATCAATTGGGAAATGGTGAAAGGACAGGGTAGGGGGGAGGAAGAATTTCTAGATGTTATAAATGATAATTTCTTGGTGCAGTATGTTAATAAACCTGCAAGAGAGAAGGCAATTTTAGACTTAGTGCTCTCTAATGACCCAGGTAGAATAAGCAATGTTTTGGTACTGGAGCCACTTGGGACAAGTGATCACTCTGCTGTTAATTTTGATGTTTCATGGGAAGTTAAAAAGGTGTACTCAAAAACAAAAATTTTCAATTTTAGGCGAGCAAACTTTGACAGGATGCGCTCATATCTAAGTGAAATAAAATGGTAGACACTCCTGGACTGTGAGTCCGTAAATGAGATGTGGGAAAGATTTAAGGGAGTTTTACTTGAATCACAATGCAGATTCATTCCAAAGGTGTCCAAAAGTAAGCTGAAAAAGCAGAATCCTCAGTGGATGACTAGAAGTATTCGTAGGAATTTGAGGGAAAAGAGGAATCTTTATAAGATGTACATAAAGGATAACAATGAGAACACTAAGGCTGAATATGTAAAATGCGGGCTGTGGTCAATAAAGAGCTGAGGAAGGCTAGAAGACTGTATGAAAGACAAATTGCAGAGGGGGCAAAAACGTCTTTCAGTACTGTAGCAGAAAAAGGAAAGTTAAAGAGCAGGTTAAGTGCATAAAGAATAAAAAACGGATCGCTGCTATTTGATAACAAGGATATTGCGGACGCCTTAAACAGTTACTTTGTTGAGAATTTTACCTCAGAGGGGGTCTTTATTTGGCCAGAAGGCAAGTTAAATGCTCAAGATTATTTAGCGGAAATTGAGGTTTGGGATAACAAAGTATTAGACAAGTTGCATAAACTAAAGGCAGAAAAGGCGGCGGGTCCCGATAGCTTATTGTTGTGAATCGCTGATTTGTATGTTTGTTTTTAGTATGTTTTAGTAATTTTAGTTACTATTTATTTATATATCATATTTATTCTTTTAGAGTATGTATGTTTCTGTAAAATTGCGCTGTCTTTGGTCTTGAATCTTTTCCTCTCGTTTCTGTCTCGTGGTGTCTTGTCTTTTTCGTCACACTCTCTTGCCTGTATTTCGGTGAGGTAATTCCACTTTCTTCTTTCTTGCTGTTTTAATTGACTATCCACACCTGAGAGTAGTTTAGAGAGGTACGGGTGATTAGTTAGATCAGAGTTAGAACTCCACCTGTTTCCCCTCTCTCTTCTATCATGGTCCTTGCTTTTCTAGTTCCGCCTCTCTCTACAGCTGTTCTGTGTTTAGCTGGGATTCCACTTAATTAGTTTGTGTTTAAGAGACCCACTTTTTCCCCTGCTTCTTGTCGACTCGTTTCATCCCATAGCTCGCTTTGGTTAAGTCTTGTTTCTGCGTTTTCTAGTTTCGATTGCTGATTGCTCATTTCTTGTGTATTCTCTCGTAAGTCTTGTTATTGATTGTTTGTATTACGTGGTTTGTTTGCAAGTTGAGTGAGTAGTACTTCGTTCTCCCTTATTCCCATTTTGTACCCATCTGTTTAGATTAGGCTATCGATCTATTTCTGTATTTGACCATGAGCTGTGTAAATCCTAATAAACGCCCTGCCTATGCTGAACTGCATTTAGAGTCGAAAACCGTTCCTTTCAGTACGAGTCGACCAGTACAGACTCCAGCGGTTACTACTGAACTGCAACGCCTCACTCAACAACAAGAGGTCGTCATTCAGCAACAGCATCGCGATCTGCAGGAGTTGAGAGCCGCTACACAGCGTCTCACTCTGGGTCCCACCTTTCCCAGTCCTGCCGTCGCGCCGGTAGAGGCAGCTCCCATTCGGGAGCCACGTCTTACTCCCCCGCGGGAGTATGACGGAGAACCGACCACCTGTAAAGCATTCCTTTCCCAGTGCCCCATCATATTCGAGCTGCAGCCCCTAACCTTCCCTGCCTCACGTTCCAGAGTGGCCTACATCATCACACTCCTGACCGGTAGAGCAAGGGATTGGGGAACCTCTATGTGGGACGCTGGCCACCCCTGCACCCGCACCATTGAAGAATTCATGGTGGAGATGAGGGAGGTGTTTGACCGGTCCTACCAGGGGCGAGAGGCAGGAAGTGCACTTTTGAGCTTACGGCAAGCCGGCTGCAGTGTCTCCGATTACGCCATCCAATTCCGTTCCTTGGCCGCCTCTACTCACTGGAGCGAGGACGCCCAGTTTTATGTGTTCTATGGGGGATTGGCAGCGAACATAAAGGATGAGTTGGCGTTCCATGAACTCCCATCGGACCTGCAGGGGCTCATAAGAGTGGCCATCCAGATCGATTCCCGGATCCAACAACGTAAGGGGGAGCATCGGAACCATTCAGAGCCCCTACGGTCAGGCCAGCGTGGTAACTTTCGATCTCCTCGAGGTGACTCTCCTATCCAGGAGACCGGCGAGCCCCGGGAGTCGGGAGAACCCATGCAGGTCGAATTTTGCCGGTTATCGCCACAAGAGGAGGCTAGGAGACTACGCACGGGGGCATGTCTGTACTGTGGTCAGGGGGGCCATCGTATCCAGTGCTGCCCCCTACTGAAGAAGGAAGGAGTGAGTGGGAGGATCGGAAAGCTGACCCAGAATAACAATGACCTTCGTAAGCTGGTTCCTGTTACCATACATTTTGGTAAGCGATCAGTGGTTACTGACGTTTTGTTTGATTCAGGCTCCGACATCAATCTGATCAACGCCAACCTGTGCAACCAGCTCCAGCCCCAGAGTCTACCCACGCCATTCCAAGCATTGGGCCTTTGTGGGCAGCCACTAAGTCAGGTAACCCAGATTACACCCCCACTCACACTCATTGTTTCTGGCAACCATCAGGAACAGATCCGGCTCCACATCATCACCTCTTCCTCTGCTCCCATCGTCCTGGGCCTTCCTTGGTTGAAACAACACAACCCTACCATCAACTGGAGGACTGGGCAGGTGGCTGAGTGGAGTACCCACTGCCTGCGTTCCTGCCTCCACAAGGCGCCCGTTAAGCAGGCCGAGGGAGGATCCAGTGAGCCTCCATACACCCCGGATCTGACAAAGGTTCCCAGTGAGCACCACGACCTGGCCGAAGTCTTCTCCAAGTCACGTGCCTTGTCTCTGCCCCCTCACAGACCATATGACTGCGCCATCGATCTTTAGCCGGGCACGGCGCCTCTTAAAGGGGGTCTCTATTCCCTGTCTCGTTCTGAGCAGGAGGCTATGGAGAAGTACGTGGAGGAGTCCCTAGCGGCTGGAATCATCCGTCCCTCTTCCTCTCCCACGGCCGCCGGCTTCTTCTTCGTTGACAAGAAGGACGGATCCCTCAGGCCATGTATTGACTACAGAGGCCTAAATACTATCACAATAAAGAACTGATACTCCCTTCCTTTAATGAGTTCGGCTTTTGAATTGTTGCAAGGAACCACTATTTTCACTAAACTTGACCTACGTAACGCCTCCCACCTCGTCAGGATTAAGGAAGGGGATGAATGGAAGACAGCCTTCAACACCGCTAGGGGGTACTATGAATACTTGGTTATGCCATTCGGCCTGGCTAATGCTCCCGCTGTATTCCAGAATCTCGTTATTGACATTTTGCATGACATGATTAACCAGTTTGTGTTTGTGTACCTGGACGATATACTAATATTCTCTCGTTCCAAGGAAGAACACCCTCACTATGTTCGTGCCGTTCTGCAGCGCCTCCTGGAGAACCAACTCTACGCCAATGCTGAGAAGTGTGAGTTCCACTTGGACGCAGTCCCATTCCTCGGATTTGTGGTCACTCCTGCCCCACTAACTGCTCTGACTTCCCCCAAAGTTCCTTTTGTGTGGACCCCTTCAGCGGAGAAGACTTTTCAGGAACTAAAGCAAAGATTCACCTCTGCTCCTGTTCTCCAGCAGCCGGATCCTGAGAAGCAGTTCATTGTCGAGGTTGACGCCTCCAACACCAGCGTGGGGGCAGTTCTGTCCCAACGCAACTTCAAAGATAATAAGATACACCCTTGTGCCTTCTTCTCCCGCAGATTAAGCCCGGCTGAGAGCAATTATGATATCGGCAATCGGGAGTTACTGGCGGTAAAATTGGCATTAAAGGAGTGCCGTCACTGGCTAGAAGGGGCCAAGGTTCCATTCCAGGTCTGGACTGACCATAAGAATTTGGAATACCTCCGCACCTCTCTTCTTTTGTACAACACATTCGTCAGACCACATCTGGAGTATTGTGTACAGTTCTGGGGACCATACTTTAAGAAAGATCTAGAGGCTCTAGAGAAAGTTCAGAGAAGAACCACTAAGCTTATTCCCGGTATAAAAGATGAAAGCTATGAGAAGAGGCTGAAGATCCTTAATCTCTTTAGTCTTAGGAAAAGGAGACTCAGGGGTGATTTGATTGAGGTCTTTAAATATGTTAAAGGGATTAACAAAGTGAATTATGTAGCATTCCTTCGACTAAGCGTTGTGAGTAAAACTCGAGGTCACAAAAGGAAGTTGACCAAAGGTAAATTTAGCACTGATATTCGGAAATATTTCTTCACCCAAAGAGTAATTTCAATGTGGAATAGTTTGCCTGACCATATTGTTTAGGCAGAGACCTTGAGGGTTTTCAAGAGCAGGCTTGACTTAAAGCTAGATACCATTGAGTCACTAAGTATCTGAAGGGATATATTCACAATAGTATAAAGAAACTGCCGAGCGTAGTTGGGCTGAAAGGCCTGTTCTGCTGTGCTGGACATTGTAGGGATTTTTCTTTTATATTTGAGATGTGATTCTATGCCATTGAAAATCCGGCTCTGCCGCAAACCGCTTAGAGTCTGACCCAAACAGATGATCACTACAGCGCACAGTTAACTACAATGCGCCTCACGCAGGAATACGTCAGTCGGTTAGTTCAAGAGCAACTGTGCTTTTTTTCGAGCAGCTAAAGTGCTGTAATTTTTTGAAATATAGCGTACAATTGAAATGCTGTATTATTTTCAGCAATTCATGCAAGAGTGGGTAAATCACATAAGTACCAACAGACTACTTATCCTCCCTGTTGGATTAATACAATATGACCTCCGACTGTATGTTGGAGTCAAGTTGATTATGGACATTTCAGATGGGGTGCCAGCATATCAGATCCGGGTCACTAATGCAATAATTTTGGATTCAAATCATTATCTGGGCCTTTCTGTTGTGTTGTGAATATGAAACACTTCAAATAAGACCAAAAATGGTCCTTTAAGTTGGTTTAATTTGACTACACAATATCAACCAAGCACAGTGAAGCACATGACTCACGATCAAATGTGCCAGTGTCCCAGGCCTGATGAGTGTTATGAAGACAGCTGGACAGCAGGTGAGGTTGGGTTGACTGATGGTCTGTCTGAATGTGAAATCAAGCCTCCTTTGTTTCTGTAGACGTCGTTTATCTGGGGGTTATAAACACGCAGCACCTGCCTGCAGGACAGCTCTTTCTCCGCGCCCAGAAGAGCGTACTGTGCGAAAAGCCCTTTGCCATGAACTCGAGAGAGGTGAAGCAGCTCATCGCTTCAGCACGGGATAACAACGTCTTTCTGATGGAGGTACGGAATATTGGCAGTAAAATTCAGCCCGCCTACATGTAGAGGGAGGCGAGTCATGTTGTAATTCAATAAGAAAATCTGTTGTGACTCAAATCAAATGCACACAGTGGTCATATAGCAGCCAGTAAATCCAATTTAGATGAGTCTGCATCCTCTGGGCCTCTTAATTTGAACATACACTAGCGCTCAAGAATTTGGAGTTACTTGTCATTTAAGTATTTCTGGGTAGTTTATTCAGTAAGTGCTGGATAGCATATTATATGAAACAACCATGAAAATGTTTTTTATGAGTATTTCAAATATTTGGGGGCAAAAAATGTTTTTGGCTGTGAGGTGGTTCTCTGTTTCAGTAATTTTCATCATAGTATCGACCAAGAGATTAAATGATTGCTTTGCAAATTTAAGGATATTAATTTTATGTAGGTGTCCTTCTCAATAATTTCCCCATCTGAACTGAAATGCTGAAATGTCTTTGATGATGGGAACACTTTAGAGACTTTACAACCCAGCCGATCTCAGGCTGCCGGGTGGCTCACACGGTTAAGGCACTGCGCTGCAGTGCAGAGGTGATCATCACGTCGTGGGTTCGAGCCTCGGCGTACCCACCGGCAGGGGTCGGCAGCTTTTTCAGAGTAGCGCACAATTGGCTATCGCGCTACAGGGTTACAAATTGGGAAGGGACTGCCGGATTTGGGTATTCGATAACAGCTTTGTTCGTTGCTCCAGCGCCTCCTGTTGGCCAGACGGGCGCTCGTCAGGAAGACTCCGGCTTGGTTCATGTCCGGGTATCCTCCGCCCTCGCTCTGAACTTGCGAAGATTCAACCAGCGAGGGTATCAGAATCAGTGGCTGACAGGCACGTGCTTTGGAGGAGAGCCGTGAACTGTCTTCACTATCCTGAGTTGGCAGCAAGGGGTCGCTTACGAGCAAGCTTTGTACATAGTTCCCCAATTGGTCATTCCAAATTCGGGTGGGATTGGAGATGCCAAATTTTAAAAGAAAAAAAAAAAAAACCCAGCCGATCTCGCTGCAGCTCAATGGGGTTTAAATCAATTACTTGCGATTTTAACCCTTAGAGTGCTAAATGCAGCTATTGTTCCTCAATGATGCAAGATATCAAAATCAAAGCTGTTGAAAACCTATCATGTGGGGACTTGTTAAAAAGCGCACCGGGGACCTCTTTTAAACAAGTCCCCACATGATAGGTTTTTAACCGCAAAAGATAATTGTATCCCCGGACGGAGTGTCCGGGGGTACTATGGATTTGCGGTTGTTGTGCGTCCGCGTCCGCAGAGATTTTCTTGTGAATGCTGTACAGACTGCAGTTCTCAGCCGATCCTTTTGATATTTCACGTGCACATTGATTGCGGTGAGAGGGTGAAGCCTTTCGATTTTGGTTGAGTTTTGTCTAGCGGTGTCTAGAATATTTACAAAAAACCAACAAAAATTTTCCCATTGGAAAGAATGGGAGTTGGGTTTTCACATCTCAAGAGGATGATGTCACCCCTAGAATGGGAGCTGGGAGCAGAGAGGCTGACAAAAAAAACTTTTTATATCACTATAACTTCCACAAATTTGAATCCCTCTTCATGAAATTTCATAAAAACGTAGGATTTGTTTTTGTCACAGCAGGGTAGTTTTTGTAGTACAGAAGTACATAGTTTTGCCTCAGGGAGCAGTCAAAGGACATGAAGCACGTCATATTTCTCAATCTCTTTCATTGAAAAATCACCCAAAATTTTTTGGGAAAACAGCAAACAGAGTTTTTAGATCGCTGTAATTCAACACATTATATCACTCAGAGAAATGAAAA
Source organism: Gymnothorax reevesii (assembly GCA_029721435.1). Classification (NCBI taxonomy): domain Eukaryota; kingdom Metazoa; phylum Chordata; class Actinopteri; order Anguilliformes; family Muraenidae; genus Gymnothorax; species Gymnothorax reevesii. Next base: position 5,326,637 of record CM056589.1, on the reverse strand, counting down.
AGACATCCATGCACTCATGCCTTGAATGATGTTGTTAGATTGGTAACAGGATGAGCATGTTTTGCGTGAAAAGCAGGAGTTTGAGTTGTGCACGAACAAGGATTTCTTTCACCAAGTGACTCAGTGATTCTCTGTGCGTGAGGAACCTGTCCTGGGGCCTCATTTATCATTGTGGATACAGCTTTTTTCCACTGTTTTGTGCGTAGGTGCTCCAAATTTGGGATCTTTCAAACCCAAAACTGACAAGAAAAAGTACGGACATTTACACCAATTTTGAGCATGGCGTATAAATTACACCCTTTTAGAAGAACAGGCGCCATTGGCGACGCAGCTGCTGAGTCAGAGAATTGCAGTGTGCGAGTGAGAGAGGAGTGCGGATTATAGCCTATTTAAAAGAACAATCAAAGCCACAGCAAAGTCCGGTTTTCCTAATGTAATTGGAGCCACTGACCGCTCTCACATCATGATCAGGGCACCATCGGTGAATGAATAAGTTTATGTGAATCACAAAAATGTGCTTACGATCAATACCCAAATCACAGAGATGCAAAGTCTCACGCATTCGGCGTCAGTATCGTGCATTTTTTAGGCTTATTCACCGTAGTCTGTAATTATTAATTGAATGCTTAATGAGATTCTCATGCGGAATTAAAATCCTTGTGCATTGAAGTTTCCGTTTCACTTGCGTAAAGATGCACCTCATCACAAGTAACACGGAAAGCGATTATGACTCCGGACTTCCCTGTTTCTCTTTACTCAGGGATTGTAAACAATGCATGTGTTTCATGATCGTTTAAATTGTTTTAATGAAACAAGACCATTTGAAACGTTTTTATGCAATTCCATTGCTTTCAATCCCTCAGTAAAGACAAGCCTGAGAATTCCTGAGTCGTAATCGATTTCCATATTATTAGTTGGGAAATTCACCGTAATGCTCGCAAAACTAATTAACTTGATGCACGATGACTTAACTTCCGCAAGTGAAATTCTTCAGTGCGCTTTGATTGAATAATTGCTGACTACGACACAGGAACGTGAATGCCACGAAGAGGAGGGACTCACACCTAAGGTGTAAGCCTTGGCATTTCTGAAATCATATGTAAAGCCGATGTGCTCATAACGAATGTAGTGGCACGGTGGCCTGGCTCCACGCATGATTCATTCATCCTGACGCACAGCAGTGTGGGGGCGAGACTGGGGGCAGGCGCTGCGCGTGACAGATGGCTACTCGGTGAGTGCCTGTAGGTTACACAGTTTACTCATTCATTGAAAGCTGCTGCTTATAATCATCAATTCAAGGCTGATACTCACCCCATCCTTGTGACTTACATGTGATAGTGGCTACTTCCTGAGGGAGTAGCTGCTAGCGCCAATCCCGGATTCACAGGGCGGTCAGGAAACCCACTATAATGAGGTCCATGCCCGTGCGCGCTGCCTCGTGGAGGGCGCCATTGGGCTCCTAAAAGACCGATGGCGCTGCCTGGTTGCGTCGGGTGGTAGGCTCCTCGACCTCCCGAAAAAGGTCAGCAGGATCATCTGGGCCTGTGCCATCCTGCACAATGTGGCAGTGAGGCGTGGGGTTGTGCTGCCGCCCGGCCTCCCTCCACCCCAGCATGTGGACCCGGACCCACAGCTCCCTCCCTGTCATGAGGGTTTCCAATGGGGACGGAGGACACCGGCTTGTGAAGCCGCCCCCCCACCTCTCACGATGAGCTAAATAGTGTGTGTGTGTGTGTGTGTGTGTGTGTGTGTGTGTGTGTGTGTGTGTTCTTGTTCTACAAAGTAAGAAACAAAAAACGTTTTTTTCCTACAGAGTGAGGACATTTTTGGGAAGTGAGGACATTTTGGATGGTCCTCACAACTACAAAGGCACATTGTGACTTGTTAGTTAAGGTGAGGCAGAAGGTTAGAATTAGGGATAGGCTAAGGTTAGGGTTTGGGTTCGGCAAACATCCATCCATCCATCCATTTTCTATACCCGCTTGTTCCTCACTAGGGTCACGGGGCGAGCTGGAGCCTATCCCAGCTGACTACGGGCAAAGGCAGGGACCCACCCTGAACAGCTTGCCAATCCATCGCAGGGCGCACACACCATTCACACACCATTCACTCTCACACTGTTCGGCAAACATTGCTTCTCAAACAATCAAACACAAAGAAGCATTCGATAGAAATACAAAGTTAAAAAGAGAAACATATGTTCATGAATGCGATATGCCACTGTTTACAGTCTATCATCAATGGAACTACTGCTTAGCAAAGCAAGTCTTTACGTAATGCAAAGTTTATCTGCAAACTTCTTGTCTTCAGTAATGGGCCACATCTGAGTTAGCTTTAATACCTACTGTAATGAATTGCAGTTGGGGCTGTCTGTGCGTGTAATTGAATAATTGGGCTTGATTGTGAAAACGTGTGGATGACTGAGTTTACTTAATAAAAGGAGATTGGGAGGGAGGAGAGAGAGAGAGGTTGTTCCGGTGCGTTGTGGCTGTTCTGCAGGAGCGGGGTTTCGCTGAGTGTCGTTCGTGGCTGTGTATAGTCGCCAACGACGAAGATAGTAAGATCAGGGGGTATAGCTATTCTGGTGCTAGGAGGGGAGGCTAGGTGCCTCCTTTAGACAGAGAGGGATGGGGGTAGGAATTCCACAATTGTTTCATCCTTGGCTGTTATATACAAGCTTGTGGACTGTGGGTTCCAGTCGTCTGCAACTGAAGTTTCTGGTAGTTTGGGAGGTGCCATTACGCAATCTACTTACTAACGCCACTGTGGCTGTTGGTCTCAGCATAATGAGCCCTGCGGGTATCAGACGGTTATTAGCCCTGACCCCAGGGGTGGGTCTCCTCAATGTGGGCGAGTTGAGTAGATTTTTTACTTCCTTGTATATGTTGTCTTGTCATAAATGTGTTGAGATTGTGTAATTTATTTTAAACTTGGTGAAGAGCTGTGGGAAAGCTGGTTAAGGGAAGTGTTTTGGCAGCTGGGATTTGGTGCATCTTGTGTGATGGAATGTTGGGTAGTGTAGTCCTTGAATTGCTGTATAACCTTCTGGGAAGTGTGCTGAATTTGCTTTTATTTGCGTGACACTGTGTGCCGCGGTAAATCTAGCCGGTTGGCTGGTCTAAATGCTGTCACTACCCCATATTGGCCCTGGGCCTGCCTTTAGCTTTATCTCATGCCAGCTACTCTCCTTTGTAGTACGAATTTGTGACTAAAGTTAAACCTGTCATTATACGGAACTGGTTGTGCGGTGGTTTTGTTCTTTTGCCTCTTGCACCAGACCTTCCTGGTTATCAAAGGTGGTGGCAGCATATAAAGTCTTCATTTAGGAGTCTGAGTTATTACACTGATCCATTGCGCATGACGTCACGCAATTTCAGCTGGGGGTTTAAACTACACCGTATCTCAGAGATTTCCATTGACAACCAGCTGCACGACGTTCATTCCTACCATTTTTACGCGATTTACTCACTTGTCAGAAGTTGCGTAGCAACAACTACATGGAAAGTACGCGATTTGGTGGTGGTTGTTTTAGGGAGTTTAAAAGGTTGAATTATGTGATCAATGAAGAAGCTGCACTCATTCACTTTCATTTTGACTCCTGGGCTGCGAACCATACAGCGGGATGGAAATGGAAAATTATAATCCATGCAACCAGTGGGGTTTATTTTAAAAATAAATTGTCGCGACTGTAGGCAGAATAATGGAAAATAACCACTTTGAAAAGCAAAGGAGAGTTCATTTTAATAGCCCAACAGAAACCACTATCTCTATGAATGAAGGTCGGATTGACCTAAAAATCCAAACATATTCCAGTTCTGACATCAACTTTGATTGCCTTTACCCAGTCTCATTTTAGCTCGATGTCAGCTAGGAAGCGTAACATTGGGAGTGGTGGAGGGAAATCTCATGCGCCTTGACCGAACAGGCCAGCATGTTTTTGGGAGATCTTCCTTTTCCACTTACAGATGGTATGTCATTTGCAGCCCTTGACAGCACACCATGCCGTTGGCATCTAATTAAAAGAGTAAAGATAAGCTGAACTCAGTGGCGGTCCGTGACAAAACTTACCGAGGAAGCCAGAATGAACAACAAATTTAATTCAGTGTTTACGTGTTATTTTCCTGCAAACAAATTAGCCTACTGTTACAGTGCCTTTATTCTACCGACTTCTCATTCATTTTAGTGAAAAAAAAAGAGGTTAAAAAAGAGGACTGCGTGTGTGAGAGAGAGTGAAAGCGCGAGGGAGAGCTGCGGATGTGCGCTTCGGGCTGTGCGCCTGCTCATGGCTCTGGCACACAGTAGTATGTGATCAGTTAGAGGAGGCCCATGCAAAGCTGGTAAACGCCTCGTAGCTTTATTACAGCAGAAAGCTAAACACATAACGATAAGACAGCAATTATGACAAGATCTAGATATAACAAAAACATTTCAGCCATTGCTTTCACAGACAGTATTAATGAAGTTCAGTTTTGTGGACGATGCTTCTCTCTGGCTCATATTGAATTAATTGGCAACAAAAGCATTTGCAAGATAGCCGTGGACTACTGTACAGAAACACAGGCAAACCCCTTCCACCAACATTAGAAGTAACAATGTCATATGTGGTAGCCTCGCAACCGAAATTAACAAATCACAAGGATGCCCAATATTCACACATCCAAAAACACACCCAACATGAATGCATAACCCGTGCGCAACGTCTGAATTACATAAACTAAATATAAAACGCATGGTTACAAAGGTTTATATAAAAACTGATATCAAACATGCTGCAGCACTATCAACTGTGAACCTTACAGCTGTCAGCTGATAGTGCAGATGATGTCAGCGGACCTAAATGCAGTCTCGGTAATGTTATGGCCCCAATTTGTTATTACAATTTACAACACAACAGCAACAGCAAGGGGTGACAGACACAGTTTTAAAAACTTAAACACATTTAATTTTTAACAAAGAAAGACTAACACTAACCTACAACTAAGACTAAGATTGATTAAAGAAAAAAAACTGAAATATTTACAGTCCTTTTGGGTTTCCTGGTGATGTGCTGGGTGAGAAAAAACGTTCTAACACAGGCAAAAATCCACAAAAGAAACTTCACAGGTCTTGAACAGAATGACAGGTCTGGTCACATGTTTCCTTCTTCAAGCAATTTCTCCTACTACTTTACTGTCTCAATTCTACTCCTTATATACTCTTTTTCTGACCCCACCCACATTTAGACCTCTTTTTTTTTATTTTCTGGGACTTTCCCCAGACATGCCCAGGACATGTCTAAACGTAACTCCAGTCTGGGCTTAACAAAAAAAAGGTAAATGCTGCCATCTAGTGGCTTCTATTCTCATCACAGTAAGGATTGAGAGTATACAAAATAAACAGTATAGCTCAGCCATCATGCTCTGAAATCCACTTGACACGACAAGAATAATAAAGAATAAAACACCACATTTTATGCATTACATAAGAAAAATGTGACAACAACCCGGTGATCAGAAAGGCCACGGCGGGCCATAGGAGACATGGCCAGCAGAAAAGCCAGTTAAGCTCGGCACTTCCTGTTAGCCACTCGTTTCTAGCATAGTTAGCTTCACAAAAAGAGCGAACTTTTCCATTATCTCTCCCTTTAGTAAAACTGAGCTTTGGAGTCGGCCTACTGTCCCGCTTGACTTTTAGTTGAACCTCAAAAGCAAGTTTTGTGAAGTCAATTTTTTACAAGAAACTCAGGGTCCCTGTCACCATACATTCTCTGACTTACTGGCTATACTCTCTGTGTGGGCTGGCTGACGCCTGGCGGGACAGTTGAGTCAGTGTGTGTATTTTCCGTAACAGTTTGTGATTGGTCGGAAGCCAGATTTGATCTGGCCTCCCTCATTTTTTTTTTTTTTAATGATGCATCGACCATTGTGATGAGCCTTGCTTCAATCTGATTGGCTAATACGGGCTGTTTTTTTTTCGAAGGGAGGCAAAGTGAAGCTGGCCTCCGAAGTTCCGAACTGACAGACAGGGTGGAGGGCATGCCCCACGAAGTGTAAGACACAATGAGAGCTTGACAGGAGGGGGCGCTGTTTTGCTCCTCACGCTCAGCCAAAGCAGAAGTGCGCTGATGTAGTGTTATGACAAGGAAATGACAACAATATAAAATACATTGTGGTGAAGCTTATTCATATTTTTTCTTTCTTGCAATAATTTTTGGGGAAGCCAGGCTTCCCTTGGCCTCCGCGAAAAACCGCCACTGGCTTAACTATGAATTTGTATATGTACTGCCAGCATGGACAATTAAAAATGGAAGGGGGGGGGGGGGCTTTTTTTTGCTTTTTGAAGTGGTTATTTTCCTTTTTTTCTGCCTACAGTCGTGACAATTTCTTTTTAGCGAAAGCCCCACTGTTTACATACACAAAAACTCTCAGTCACTTCTCATTGTATGGTTCGCAGCCCATAGTCTTATTACAAAATGAAAGTGAATTCATGCAGTCTCTTCATTAAGTAATTTAACCTTTTAAACTCCCTAAAACTTTATAAAACAAACACCACCACATTGCGTACTTTCCAAGTTGTTGTTGCACTGCAACTTCTGACAAAAGTGTGCAAATATTGCGTATAAATGGGAGGAATGAACATTGTGTAGGTGGTTGTCAATGGAAATTCCCCCAGCCGAAAATGCGTGACGTGACGCACAATGGATAATCGGGTATTGCAAAGCTAACTCTTGTGCTCTATTGCAATACAGGCTCGCTAAGTCATCAGCATCTGTTTGCCAGCGTTATCATTAAGTGAAACTAAACCACCAAGGAATATTCGCGCAGATAACTTTATGGCTTTCTGTCCACCGGCCACCCCTGCCAGCGACAGGAGCTCTATTCCTCGTAGCTCTTTGCATACTGCATCAGCAAACACGGATATGTATTTAGTCTGTTAATTTTGTGAAATGAATATCGGAAATATTCTCAATCCTTCACAACTCTCTCATATTGTGTGTTTTGTTGACTGTGTTCTATTCTTGTAAAAAAAAAAAAATCATATAAACACATCAAATAGCTTGTCGTGCCATACATGATTTACGAAGAATGAAGAATAAATGAAATGAAGTAATTTTATTTGCATCAAGGAAACTTACAAAGAACTAATGTGGAATCACAATGACATACAATTGTAATAAGATTTGTACTGTTTTGCTATTTTTGACCTGATATTCATACTGTTATTTTTCTATCACTATCATCTATCTTCTATCATTTCCCTCATGCAGGGGTAGTTCTGGGCTAGGACGCAGACACATGACGACCGCAAATTCCACAGTACCCCCGGACACTCCGTCCGGGAATACAATTTCTTTTTGTGAGAAAAAGTCAATATCTAGTTAAATTTTTGAAAAACATTCATTTATTTCAGCACTCTCAGGGTTAAAACCAGGGTTCTTATCAAGTACGTCTGTTGAATTTATGTTTTGGCTCATTGTATTGCTGTGACTCAATGGGCTCTAATTTCGTAGACCAGGCACAGGCGCGGCACAGGCTCGGCGAATGGGGGGTGCACCGCGCCAACGGGGTGTGTCCAGGCGTATGTTGCAATTTCGTGCCCGGCGTAGCCTGGGGCAAGTACTCCTCTGTCCCGCCTCAGCCCCTCCTTCCAGCGCAAGTTGGCAAAGAAGGCGACACAGCCGAGTCAAATCTTGCTCACTGGCAAGAGAAACGATGGATAGCGTGTTCCTATTATTACAAACTGCTGCTGCTTAAAATCTTGGGATTAACATGCATGGACAACAATGCAAGATACGTCACACATTTATTTTCAATATGGGATCTTAACTCAGTACGAGATCATAGCAATCAGGCTGTATTCCTTTCCCCCACTGAAGACGATAAAACCTTAGTGACAATAATAGTAGCCTTGTATTAAGCCGCTTGCACACTGGACGTGAAACGAATTTTTCGCTCGACAGATTGCGTTGAAAGCAGTGTCTTGTGTCCGAAAATCTGACAGGGTTTTAATATATCTCCATGTCCGACAGTCTATTATTGTTTTTAATTTCTTAAAATCTACTGACTCTTTTAGATATTAAACGTGAATGATTTGATAAGAGGGCTCAGTTCTTCAAGATGAGTACCGAGAATTTCAATCAATGTTTCTGTTTAAGCTGCTCAGTAAAGTGAGTCGACATTGGCGCGAGACAATGTACAATGCCTCCGCGTCTGACAGCCAAAAAAAAAAATAGGACGATTAGAACAGATTGATAACGAAATAAAGAATAAAAAGAAACATTTTAACAACAGAACATCCAACACTGCGATTAATTTATTTGCTGGTCATCTTTTTTGTATGTTCTGTTGGTTGGTGATGTATATGTATTTTTATTCTTTATTCCGTTTTAAATCTGTTGAGAACATCAATACTCATATTTTTTGCTGGGTGCCGGACATGGAGTATTTTGCATTTCGCGTCGGACAGTCTTGATCGTGCAGGCGATAATTTATTCACACCGTCAATAGTCATGGAATTGATTTGCTCTCTGATTACAAGCACTATTTTATCTCTGCTGTGGAAATAAAGCGTGAATATGTTCGATCCATCTGACTAATTTTCAAAAGAAAGACCGAATAAATACTGTTGTCTATCTTCAAAGGAAGAAAACAGACGAATAAAAAGACCAAGAAATGTCAAAAGCTCTTTGCATTGATTTTGACTGTAATCAGTCGTGCGAAAAATTAGTTTCGCGTCCAGTGTGCAAGCGGCTTTACCGAGCATAGAATGCAAGCATTATGTACGCACTGCCTGATGCCGAGGCAGTTTGTGGTTGGCTGAGAAAGATGTGAAGTCGTTAATTTGCATCATTGATTCAGTTGCGTTGATTAAGTCAGGTCGAGTTTCCATCACACGTACCAACTGCCTTTGATCTGACGTGAGGACAATCGATATAGATACTACAATTTATGTGCTGATTCAGATAGTTACATTAAACAATGGTTGCTGTAATTATTTACTGTATTGAAATGTGCCTGACATTCATGCCTGTGAGGTTTCGGTAACGTGTGCGCACTGTGTGCCGGTCAGCCAAATTACCACTGCACAGAAAGTGAAGCAGGTTGGAGCTGGCGAGCATTCTGCGCAACTGCAGCGAAGACTTTTCTACGAAATTGTCACTGCGTCTTGATGAATAAGTGACACCTCCCCCTACTACGCCGCCACACCCATCTTGGCGCAAGTTCGTCTGCTCACGGTGTTGCACCTCATGAAATTACCACAGCGTGGGCCGCGCCACGCTACGCCACCTGCGCTGCACCACAAAATTAGAGCCCAAAGAGTGGTGGTCAGTGGAGTCTCATCTGAGCTAGGTATGGTGGGGAGTGGAGTCCCTCAAGGATTGGTGTTGGGACCCCTGCCGTTTCTCATCTGCATTAATGACCTTCATTGGAATAGTGAGAGCAAATTAGTTACATCTGTGGATGATACTAAATTGGGAGATTCGGCAAATAGTTTTGAGTCCAATAAAGTGATTTAGGATGATTTGGATAGAATCCAGAATTGGGCAGAAATGTGGCCAATAAAATGTAATGTAGTGAAAAGTAAAGTTCTCTGTGTAGGTAATTAAAACATCAGACAAGTGTAGGTGCAGCAGCCTAAAAGGGGCATTTAAATGGCTATCACATGCAATTAATAACTAATAAAATTAGTGAATAATTATTTATTAAAACTTTAATAAAAATATTAAAGTTCCTCACACGAGGCACCAAAATGCGTTGGATAATCTGCCTTTACGATACGTAAAATAGCGAGGATGGATTATTCAGACGTTTCGTCCTAATAATCCTTCCCACAAGATAACAATTTGATTCAGCAGGAAACAGCAAATTTAGTAACCAGTCTCAAAAAATTACTAAAATAACCAAAAATATGGCATTTTAATTAATAATTAAAATAACCAATATTAATGATTGAAGAAAACAATTTAATTAATAATCTGAAGGAATTTTGGAGTTCTACATAGGCTATTATGACTCAGACTCCCACGTGTTACAGCACCAAACAGACACCAGGTTTAATAAATGAATTTATTTAACAAAGGAACACAGAATATCTATGATCTACGGAAGGACTATATACGAACTAGAGAGTAACAATGGTATGTGTGTATGTTTGTGCTGTAGGCGCACGTGCAGGACGCATGCTTGTGCACGATTTTCAGATGGGCAGGCACGTGTCCGTGCGTGTGCGCTCGTGGGCACGAGTTCCGTTGTCTTGGGACAAATTCTTACAGCGCGGGCGCTGCGTAGAATTTCTAAATGTAGCTATAGGCGGGCGATGTGCAGCTGGATAACTCCAGTTAGCTTCAACGAATTGCGAGAAGAGTTTGCTTCAGCTCATTCGCAATTTGTATTACTAATTGAGTTATCATCCATACTGCGGCATGCGTGTTAGTCAATTGCAGCATTAGAAAGTTAGCCAGGAGAAAGATTATGCATGTAAAAACAAACAATCAATGGCTATTTAACTTCATGAAATATCAAAATGGACACAATGCGATTATACAATTACATCAGTTGTAGACAACTTAAATGCGGTACAGTTTAAGTTGAAAACCGCTAAACTGCATTACTGCCTGGAATGTTCAGTTTATCTAACTGAAGTTCCTAGCTGGGGATTCCTCTCTGGGTCCATTGAACATCGCAGATCTGAAGTTGTCTGTCCACTGTTGTCCTTGATGTTTGGAAAAGTTCTTTGACTGAGTTGTTCCGTGCCCAACTAGCAGTAGCACCAAGCATAAGCTAGTTTAATGAGATTTGCAGTACTGAACTTAAATGGAGATTCGCAGAGATGTGAGCACTCTGCAGATAGGCTAAATGAAATTGCGCAGGATGCGTGAATTCCAATGCAAGACTTTTCAAGTCTTTTCGCTTGAAAAGAGTCTGGCCTTCCCCGGGAGGGGAGAATAGCTTCCCTTGGGATAAGATGCACCTAGAGAGAGCGTGACCTCCTCCATTGGAAGAGTGCCAAGAAGAGAGTGAACTGGGTGGGGTCCCTAGTTCTAAAAGTTCTGTTGCCTTTTTTATTGCTTTTGGGCTCATTCTATTGGGAAACGTAAAGGAAGCGGGTGGTGCTGTATAGGATTTTTCCGTTTCCTGTTCACTGCATGGGAAACGTAGTTCTGTGGTCCCTACACAAGATTACTTCATGGGAGGTTGAAAGCTGGAATGTGCTCCACACGGAAAAGATCTGGGAGTGATTGTTGACCAACCCTCTCAGGTTCTAGCCATTGTGCCGTCGCAGTTACAGTGCTCTCCATTATTATTGGCACCCCTGATTAAGATGTGTTCTTTAGCTTCTAATAAATTCAGTTTTTTTCTAAATAATATAGGACCACAATGAAAATAAGAGGAAAATCTAACCTTTAATTCAAGTGCATTTATTCAGTGGGAAAAAAATCCCACATTAAGAAATAATTATTTTACATCAAACCATGTGTGCCACAATTATTAGCACCCCTGATGTCAATACTTTGTACAACAAAACAGCACTTAATCTTCTCCTATAATGTTTCACAAGATGGGAGAATACGGAAAGAGGGATCTTTGACCATTCGTCTGTGCACAATCTCTCAAAATCATCCAGCGATCTGGGTCCTCTCCTCTGCACTCTCCTCTTCAGCTCACTCCACAGGTTTTCAATGGGGTTGGGGTCTGGGGACTGAGATGGCCATGGGAGGAGCTTGATTCTGTGACTGGTGAACTATTTGTGTGTAGATTTGGCCACATGTTTAGGGTCATTATCTTGCTGAAAGACCCAGTGACGACCCATCTTCAGCTGCCGGGCAGAGGCCACCAGATTTGGATTTAAAATGTCCTGGTATAAGTGTTCATGATGCCATGCACCCTAACAAGGTTCCCAGGGCCTCTGGAAGAGAAACAGGCCCACAGCATCACTGATCCTCCTCCATACTTCACAGTGGGCATGAGGTGCTTTTCTGCATACTCATTTTTTGTGATCCGCCAGACCCACATAGAGTGTTTGTTGCCAAAAAGCTCTATCTTGGTCTCATCTGACCAAAGCACACGGTCCTAGTTGAAGTCCCAGTACCGCTTAGCGAACTCCAGACGTTTGCGTTTATGATTGTGAGTGAGAAAAGGTTTTTTCCGTGCATGCCTCCCAAAACAGCTTGTTGGCATGTAGCTAATGCCTGATGTTGTTTTGGAGACCCCAAGATGCTACCATGTGTTGCAATTGTTTAACAGTGAGCTTTGGAGAACTTTTTATTTCTCTTACCATTATCCTCACTGTGCGTGGTGGCAAAATAACCTTGCGTCCTTGTCCAAGCTTGTTTACCACCGTTCCAGTTGTTTTAAACATCTTAATGATTCCTCTGACAGTAGATATGGGCAGGTGCGGGCGAGTGGCTATTTTCTTGTAGCCATTGCCTGATTTGTGAAGGTCGACACACATCTGCCTTACTTGAATGGTGTGTTCCTTTGTCTTTCCCATGTTGAAGAGTGGATAAGAGAAATGGCCTCTGTGTCACATCATATTTATACCCCAGGGAAACAGGAAGTGATGATTTACTTATTAAATGTTCCTAGATACTCTGATCAACTTAGTAAACCACTGTAGAAATGACAGAATTACATTTATTTCCTAGGAATTGTTAGGGGTACCAATAATTATGGAACAGGTGATTTCATGAAAAATAATTATTTCTTAGTCTGGGATTTTTTTTCCCCTTAAAATTCACTTGAGTTGAAGTTTACATTTTTCTACAATTTTCAGTGTGAGAGTATTAACACATCTTAACCAATAATTATGGTGGGCGTGGTATATTGCCAAAAGTATTGAGTATAAATCCAAGGAGGCCATAGTTGTACAACACATTCATCAGACCACATCCGGAGTATTGTGTACAGTTCTGGGGACCACTCTAAAAATATAGAGGCTCTCGAAAAAGTTCAGAGAAGAGCGACTAAGCTAATTACAGGTATAAAAGTTGAAAGCTATGAAAAGAGGCTGAAGATCCTAAATCTCTTTAGTCTTTGTAAAAGGAGACTCAGGGGTGGTCTGATAGAGGTCCTTAAATATGTTAAAGGGATTAACAAAGTGAATGATGTAGGATTCCTTTGGCTAAGTTTTATTAGTAGAACTCGGGGTCACAAGTGGAAGTTGACCAAGGGTAAATGTAGCACTGATATTCAGAAATATTTTTTCACCCAAAGAGTAATTTTGATGTGGAACAGCTTGTGTGACCATATTGTTGAGGCAGAAACCTTGGGAATTTTCAAGAGCAGGCTTGACTTAAAGCTAGGTATCATTGAGTATCTGAATTGATATATTCGTGATAGTTAAAAGAAACTGGCGAGCCTAGGGGCTGAACGGCCTGTTCTCGCCACTTATGTTATATTGTCATTTTCATGGTGTTTTTGTTCGCGTGACCTTTTCCAATCGTTTCCTCTCCCTGTTTCTTTATGTGCACTTATTCCATGCCTCATCAGAAAAAAATTCAACAAGGAGATTCCAGGCCATTAAACGTTCCCTTCAGGAGTTGGGAACCTATTGCTCCGACTTCCCCATTGGTATTTGGTGGCGGGAAACTCTAACATGTTTTCTATAAGTTTTAACTTTTAAAAGTGCATAGAATATGAAATATTCACCAGGACATCCATCTCTCCCTACACACATCTGCCATATGCTTGGTCTCAAACTGAATCTGAAACTTAAAGAAATTAAGTAATTCAAGTTTCCTTGATTTGCTCATCTTCAGATATTTGTCTTGCATCGTTGGCCTGTGTCCTCCAGCGGGTGGAGCCAGAAGCATAGGAAAGGATAAGTGATGAGTGAGAAATGATTGATCGGAATCAATCTTGCATATCTCACCCCTACAGGCCATCTGGTCACGGTGCCTTCCGGTTTACAAGGAGCTGCGCCGTTCGCTGGCTGAAGGAGCGGTGGGAGAAGTAAAGATTGTGATGGTGAACTTTTGCACACCTGCGCTGCTCCTACCCATTGCGGTGAAGAGGGAGCTTGGTGGGGGAGCCCTGCTTCTCGTCGGGGTGTACTGCCTGCAGTTTGCACTGATGGTGTTCAAGGGCGAGCGGCCAGAGTCCATACATGCCACCGGCGTCCTTTTGGAGACAGGCATGAACCCCAGATCGCCGAACCCAAACAGCATTGTGTTCTATTCAGAGTAATTACATCAGTGGCGTGCACAGATAGACTGTAGGTGGTGCTATAGCACCTGCCCTTTGCCCTGTGGACCCAGCAAGTGCTCTTTTGAAAGTTTCTAGTTTTTTTCGCGTGAACGCGATTTTCTCAGTCACATTATGTGTGGGGTCTGTTCTCCCATGCGCGTAAGTCTAAAAAAGCGTGTAGCTACGCGCTTTTCAGCCTACGCGTATTCTCCCCTCGACCGTAGACGTCGGCACAGCATTAAGCTATGTTTCCATTTATACGGCTGAAGTCAGGCGCCGGTGCAGACACGGGTACGTCAAAAATCGCATAGCATTGTCTTTATATGAAGTGTTTCCATCTACGCGATTTTCACCCGGCTCCTGGAGCGGAGCCGCATGCGTATTTTTCTGATCTGATCGATTCCAGCTCCAGCGCACACGAATCGCACGAGGAATTTCCTCCAGTTCAAAGAGGTTTCCCCACTTTATTTAGTTAACAAATGAGTACCTTTGAAGCAATGTGCAGTATTTATTGCCCTGTTCAGAGCAGAGCCGAGGTTTCTGCAGCGACATACATGTATTTATCATCGTCAGTGAATCAAAAGCATACTGCCGCTTCTCTCCTGTCCTCCACGGAACATACAGGCTATTGTAGGAGGGGCACATTTTCAATGCTCTGATTACACTGGTTGAGAAGCGCTAAATTCTTTATTTATTATTTCATTATCGCGGGTATTTCTTTGTTTGCATGGCCTTAATGCCATGGTGGCTAGAGTAAGAAATAAAAAAGAGATGTCAGCAATAGCCTACTTCTTGTAATTGGCACTGACACACATTGGCCTACTATTACAGCCGCGTATCGTAGGCCTGCTGATAAAACCTCGTATCTTCAAAATGATAAACTTCACCGGAAAATAAATAAACATAAGATAAAGAATATATAGAAATTTATAAATTTTAAATATAAATAAAATAAAACATGTTTAATTGTCCATGTAAGAATAGTGGACATACGATTTTTTGTTTCTTATCAGTTTGGAGATGTGAGGTTTTATCAGCAGGCCCACGATATTCAAATTTAAAGTCTGGTTTGCGTTTTCCATGGACCACAAATGCGTTTTCATGGTTAATCAGAAAATCCTTGTTCCATGTTTTCCCGACGGCCATAATCAATGAGCTTTGTACAGAGTCTGCCTCTCTTTTGGATCAGTCACACCTCTTTCATAAGGCCGCCTACATTCTGAGGTTAAGCGCTGTGGGCGTGATCGAAGCGCATAGAGGAGAATACGCGTAACTCAAAAGCGCTTAACTCGACGCACGTAAAAAAGGACTTACGCGCTAATGGGAGAATAGATCCCTATGTGCGTGTGCACAAAAAAAAACAGTAACATTAAAACACTGGAAAACGCGGAACGTGCGCAATAAGCAGCAACCCATCCCCCCCCCCCACCCCCACCCCCCCCCCGTGGTGTGCCATCGGACATTGCTTCCTCGTCTATGAGAAACAATGAAGCGCCCTTATTTCTCACTGAGCACCTGCCCCCAAAATGTCTGTGCACGCCACTGAATTACATGCATAAAATGTAATGACTGATTGCATGAGTTTACACCTCAGAAAAGTACACTTCAGATTTACTTAAAATGTTTAGGCAGGGGCAGCCTATAGCCTTTTGGTTGAAGTGCTGAGATTTGAAAGTTTGAAGGTTTGCAAGTCCAACTTTAGGAAAGATAAGATTTTAATATTATTTTGATTAAGGTAAAAATACAGCTTTTGAAATGGCACTGGATGCTGACAGTCAACACAATAGTTATCATATCTAGATGTTCGGTGGACTCAGTCTTCATGAAATGTAGACATACCCAGGGGCACTCAACAGTGGTTTGGTGCAGCTCAACCCTTTTCCCCATAATGACTACATATGATGCCTTAACTCTTCTCCCCTTAAAGACTACATATGACACCTATATGTATATCCCTGGCCTCCATATTGATTAAAAATGGGGGTATGCCCACGGTGTCAAATATTGTCTTCACTGATATGGTTGGGGTCGTCATTTGTAGTCATCATGGGGAAAGGGATGGGGAGTCTATGGGGAAAAGAGTTCATGTGGGTGGGTGGGGTTTCATGCAGCAGTGGTCGGCAGTGGTCGGCAGCAGAGGTTTTGTCCACATTAACCATCATTTCTGCATTATTAACATATTTTAGAGCAGAGGTTTTGTCCACATTAACCATCATTTCTGGATTATTAACACATTTTTGCTTGTTCACTGGTTTTGCAGGAGTTGATGAATCCATGGTGGTGGTTTTAAAGTTTTCCAAAAATAGAGTGGCAATCTGCAGCTGTTCTATCGCTGCTATGATGCCCAGTGATGCGACCATCTGTGGCACCAAAGGAACTATCAGGGTAAGGGTGGTCTATTTAGTGTTCTATTAAATACATAATGAAATATACCCCTCTGAGAACATGTTAGTGACACAAACTATTAATGTCAGCTTCGAATGTGAGCTTCCAATGAGCAAATTACAAGCAAATGTCTGTGGAGAATATTTGAGCCCCTAACTCAAGATTTGTCCTTTATTTATTCTAATCTTAACTTGATTCCTAAGTGGTCAATCTGTTTAGTGCAATAATGGATTAACTCAGCGCAGTTCAAATACTATACAGTAGGTGGGTCATATATCCCACACTTCGAGGATGCATAAAGTTCTCAGTGCAGTTGTGATCCAAAATGAAAAAAGAGTTGGACCACTCTTGTTCTGTTTAGTTGACAATACAGAGTATGTGACTAGTGACCCATTACAGCTCAATCAATGAAGACTGAATGGCCAACAGAGGGTCAGTAAGAACTCAAATCCTGAAGTAGACAGACCCATGGGGGCTCCCAACAGTGGGTGGTGTGGCTCTTACTGTAGCAGGTGGGTGAAGTTTCATGCACCTGTGACCAGCTGTTGATCCGATGGCGGTTTAGGTGCCCTCTCCCATGTGGTGCCCCACCCGCCTGGAGGTGAACGGACAGGAGTCGCAGTACCCGCTTCCAGAACCATCTATGCCTCTGAACTTCATCAACAGCACTGGGCTGCGGTATGAGGCAGAGGAAGTGAGACACTGCCTGCTCAAAGGTACGGTGGCCTGACAGGACACTACAGGAACACTGTGCAGAGACTTTGTTGAAGTTTTCACCAGAGAAAGAAAGTGTTATAGCAACGGCCCCAATACAATTCCTTGAGGTCTAGTGTAGGTCATACTTCATACAACAGCAAATGCAGGCAGTCCAGCATCCTGTTAGTTTTCAGTCCACAGCAGCTGGAGATCTCACTGACCTTAGGTATGCTTTGGTTGGGTTAGAGAGAAAACCTACAGGATTGTAGATAACAGGGATCAGGATTGGTCAGGGGAGGGTCTTGTGGTTCACTGTCCCCTTTTTGATAATTCCCATTCCCCACCCTTTTATCTTGTGCTGAACTTACCTCGCTTGATGGCAGCTTACAAGGTCCTTTCATTTTAAGGACTGTAATACCAATAAGAATCTTTTAATGTGTCTTCAAGTTTCCTTGAAAGTTTAGTTCCTTCAGAAAATAACCATATATTTTAGAGCCAAAATATAATTATTTACAAAACGGAGCTCTTTTTTGAGATCACAGACAAAATGGCTGTTACATTTGGGTTTTGTCCCTAGGACTTAAGGAGAGCCCTCTCATGTCACTGGAGGAGTCAGTGCTCTTGCATGAGATCATGGATGAAGCCAGGCGTCAGGTCGGAGTTGTGTATCCCCAGGATGGAGAGTGACCTTCCCTGCACATCTCAGCGGCTGCAGCACCATACAGCAGGGTGTCTGATAATCCTACCCGAAAACAGCTCGCTCCTGGGCGCAGGTTTCTGTCGCACGCAGTGTAACAAATGAGATAATCTTAGTGCTTAAACTATTCAAATCAGTTCAATTTTCTTGTATTGTGCTTGTTGCATCATTGTCAACTTTGATGCTTTTACCGGTGGGGGCTGCTGTGCAGAAAATGGAGGAGGCTGGAAAAAACCCTGTAAACTGATGTTCAGTCTTGACCTGTTTTCAGTCTTGTTCCTTTAATATGTTTTTACAGGAGGCCTGCGTCGGTCTGGAAAGTCATGAAAAGTCTGTCATCATGAGTTACTGTTTTTTCAGACCTGCACAGCTATGAATATTAAAATGAAAGTCAAGAGAGAATCTGCAAGTTCTGCTCATTGTTATACATACATAGAAATTTGACAATGTGCAAAAATAAACCAAATAAAACAAATTGAAAGGAGAAGAAATGTGTTTTGCCTTGATATCAAAACCCAAATATTGTCCACTTGTGCTGTTTGCTGTGATAACTGGTCCTGGTAAACGGGGGGACTCCCTTCTGGACTGGCGGCTCCCTGCTGGTCAGAGGAGGGAGGTGCAGAGGGACTGGAAGCTGAATGAGGGCAGGTCACCAAACATGACAAACTCCACTGCAGGATGGACCTGTCAGCCAGCCCACACCAGGGTTCTCACGCTCCAGCCAGAGCTCTTCCAACACCACTAGGGTGTACAGCGACTCCATGATGAAGTACTTCATCGCAGTGGTTACCGGAGGTCCGCATGGGCACCAGCCAGGTGAGCTCTGTGACTTCAGAAAGGACAATCGCCCAGAGCCCACGAGGCCGGAGAGGTGCTGGCAGTGAATTAAACTGGACAAATGAGATCAGGATGGATAAAGTTCTCATCACTTCGAGTTGACTAAGGCCCAAGTGGAGATTGCATGACCCTGCCAGATCAGGCGACCCATAAGGAGGGGATGAGTGGATGGACCGCAGCACCAGACAACACCCCTCTCTCAGATGTTACTCGCATCTGCCAAACAGTGCATTCAGCAATGGCATCGTGAGCAGTTCCACATACTCTGTGTTTTATTACAAAACCCAAAAAGTGAAGTTGGCACGTTATGTAAATCGTCGATAAAAACAGAATACAATGATTTGGAAATCCTTTTCAACTTATATTCAATTGAATACACTGCAAAGACAAGATGTTTAATGTTTAAAAACTGAGAAACTTTATTTTTTTTTGCAAATAATCATTAACTTAGAATTTAAAGGCAGCAACACATTGCAAAAAAGTTGGCACAGGGGCCTTTTTACCACTGTGTTACATCGCCTTTCCTTTTAACGACACTCGGTAAACATTTGGGAACTGAGGAGACCAATTTTTGAAGCTTTTCAGGTGGAACTCTTTCCCATTCTTGCTTGATGTACAGCTTAAGTTGTTCAACAGTCCGGGGTCTCCGTTGTCGTATTTTACGCTTCATGATGTACCACACATTTTCATTGGGAGACAGGTCTGGACTACAGGCAGGCCAGTCTAGTACCCGCACTCTTTTACTACGGAGCCATGCTGTTGTAACACGTGCTGAATGTGGCTTGGCATTGTCTTGCTGAAATAAGGAGGGGCGTCCATGAAAAAGACCTTGCTTGGATGGCAACATATGTTGCTCCAAAACCTGTATGTACCTTTCAGCATTAATGGTGCCTTCACATATGTGTAAGTTGCCCATGCCTTGGGCACTGATACACCCCCATACCATCACAGATGCTGGCTTTTGAACTTTGCGCCTTTAACAGTCCGGATGGTTCTTTTCCTCTTTGGTCAGGAGGACACGACGTCCACAGTTTCCAAAAGCAATTTCCACTTTGCATCAGTCCATCTTAGATGAGCTTGGGCCCAGCGAAGCCAGCGGCGTTTCTGGGTGCTGTTGATAAATGGCTTTCGCTTTGCATTGTAGAGTTTTAACTTGCACTTGCAGATGTAGCGACGAACTGCAGTTACTGACAGTGGTTTTCTGAAGTGTTCTCGAGCCCATGTGGTGATGTCCTTTACACACTGATGTCGGTTTTTGATGCAGTACCGCCTGAGGGATCGAAGGTCACGGGCATTCAATGTTGGTTTTCGGCCTTGTCGCTTACTTGCAGTGATTTCTCCAGATTCTCTGAACCTTTTCACGATATTACGGACTGTAGATGATGAAATCCCTTAATTTCTTGCAATAGCTTGTTGAGGAATGTTGTTTTTAAACTGTTCGACAATCAGCTCACGCATTTGTTCACTAAGTGATGACCCTCGCCCCATCCTTGTTTGTGAATGACTGAGCATTTCAGGGAAGCTGCTTTTATACCCAATCATGGCACCCACCTGTTCCCAGTTAGCCCGTTCACCTGTGGGATGTTCCAAATAAGGGTTTGATGAGCATTCCTCAACCCTCTCAGTCTTTTTTGCCACTTGTGCCAGCTTTTTTGAAACATGTTGCAGGCATCAAATTCCAAATGAGCTAATATTTGCAAAAAATTACAAAGCTTACCTGTTCGAACATTAAGTAACTTGTCTTTGCTGTGTATTCAATTGAATATAGGTTGAAAAGGATTTGCAAATCATTGTATTCTGTTTTTATTTACGATTTATACAACGTGCCAACTTCACTGGTTTTGGGTTTTGTAGGTGCAGCTGATCTTCAGTGGGCAGCACAAGATCTGGGTCCAGTCAACAGCCATGAGCATCAAAGGCACCAGGTGAGACGAAGCTCTGGGTTGAGCATCATGAGATGCAGGCAGTGTTAGAGCCTGTAACTTCACCTGCCGTTTCAACCACCTTTCTTGCAGCCGGACATATTCTGAGCACCAAAGGTCTGGGGGTCGGACACAGGTGGTTATTTCGTCCTGGAGATGCTTTATCAGGCCTAATAAATGGTGTTGTGCAGCCCCCAGGAGTTCCAGCCAGAGTTCGGAAATTGATGGAGTACTCCAGCACTGACTATCTGCCTCGGTGCAGGTGGAGCAATTTCTGGGCAGTGGTGTGGCTGGAGTGGGACCGATCAAACACTGTCCCCATTTTTAATGAAAACATCCAAGGTGGATGATGTAGGATTTCCTGCCTCCCAAGACAGGGCGGCCCAGTGCCTGGCACGTCAAGAGAGGCGAGTGATGACGAATGCTACTGATGAAGACGACTGTAATTTGAAGACCATCAAACACTAGGCCTGGAAATTGCAGCAGGTGGTGGGGTTGCAGTTGTAGGGGTTCGGCTCCTGGTTGGCAAGTGCCTGAGGGAGGGTCTGCTGTCAAACGGAGCTGCTGCCTGAGTGGCAGCAGCGGAGTCCCTGGAGACTTAGACAACAGCCTCCAGTTGTCTTAATGAAGCACTAATACATTGGTGCAGCTGGCACAACATCTCCTCACACTGGCCAAGTAGCACCTCCTTGTACCGCGAGGCATCGACCCTGCTGGTTCCATTCTTCAGGCTGGACTGCACTGTTATCATTCAGCCCTGGAACTGAATGCAGAGTCAGAGTACAACCTAATACAAGGGTTTATTGATCATAACACCGGAGTGGCATACAGAGCCCAGAGCAGAATGACACCATTCAGCTCAGATGGTGCAGGCTTCAGTGAAAGGGCATATCCGTGCCCGGCCAGTGGCTATCCAGAACAGCTACCAGATGGAGTGCACACTTCGCCAGAGCCAAACTCTGAGATGGCAGGATCATGGAGTTTAGCAGGAACACGGTCTTAATCCTGCTGGCCACAGAAGGCTTAGTAGGTTGTAGCGAGTATCAGTCCACACTGTCATAAATGCATACAAACCATGTCAGATATAACATTTTAAATGTATATTTATGTCATAGCACTCCTGCGATGGGGAAAAACACATAGTAGTGAAATAAAACAAAACCTTAAAAAGTTATTCAGAATTACACAACCTAAAATGAAATTTCTCATTTCTCTCAAAAAATGATCGCCTTGTTCCTTCCCTAGTCCTCAGCCATTAGGAAATTGTCAAGACAAATGTGTTGTTTTTAAAGGGAATGAGAGGTGCTTTGATTGGCCATAACTGAAACCAGCCGCTATATATTTTCCTTCTAATTCAACACTTTTTCCAACTGTGCTGCCCCATTGCTGCACTGGTCACCAAAATACCAAAAATGAGTGCACATGCTCATTAGAACCAATTGATCTCAGACTTCTTGTGTGGAATAAAAAAAAACCCAGCGAGTCTAATTTTGGTCGTAACTGAGTTCGGACCATTTTGGTAGTGACTAGGCTTTGCATCATCATATACAGTGGTGCTTGAAAGTTTGTGAACCCTTTAAAATGTTCTATATTTCTGCATAAATATGACCTACAACATCATCAGATTTTCACACAAGTCCTAAAAGTAGATAAAGAGAACCCAGTTAAACTAATGAGACAAAAATATTATATTTGGTCATTTATTTATTGAGGAAAATGATCCAATTTTACATATCTGTGATGGGCAAAAGTATGTGAACCTCTAGGATTAGTGATTAATTTGAAGGTGAAACTAGAGTCAGGCATTGTCAATCAATGGGATGACAATCAGGTGCGAGTGGGAACCCTGTTTTGTATCTAAAGAACAAGGATCTATCAAAGTATGATCTTCGCAACACATGTTTATGTAAGTGTATCATGGCACGAACACAGGAGATTTCTGAGGACCTCAGAAAAAGGATTGTTGATGCTCATTAGGCTGGAAAAGGTTACAAAACCATCTCTAAAGAGTTTGGACTCCACCAGTCCAAAGTCAGACAAATTACGTACATATGGAGGAAATTCAAGACCATTGTTACCCTCCTCTGGAGTGGTTGAGCAACAAAGATTACTCCAAGAGCAAGGCGCGTAATAGTCGGCGAGGTCTCAAAGGACCCCAGAGTAACTTCTAAGCAACTGAAGGCCTCTCTCACACAGGCTAATGTTAATGTTCATGAGTTCACCATCAGGAGAACACTGAACAACAATGGTGTGCATGGCAGGGTTGCAAGGAGAAAGCCACTGCTCTCCAAAAAGAAAATTGCTGCTCATCTGCAGTTTGCTAAAGATCACGTGGACAAGCCAGAAAGCTATTGGAAAAATGTTTTGTTGACGGATGAGAGCAAAATAGAACTTTTTGGTTTAAATGAGAAGCGTTATGTTTGGAGAAAGGAAAACACTGCATTCCATCATAAGAACATTATCCCATTATCCCATCTGTGAAACATGGTGGTGTTTCATCATGGTTTGGGCCTGTTTTTCTGCGTCTGGGCCAGGACGGCTTGCCGTCATTGATGGAACAATGAATTCTGAATTATACCAGCGAATTCTAAAGGAAAATGTCAGGGCATCTGTCCATGAACTGAATCTCAAGAGAAGGTAGGTCATGCAACAAGACAACAACCCTATGCACACAAGTCATTCTACCAAAGAATGGTTGAAAAAGAATAAAGTTAATGTTTTGGAATGGCTAAGTCAAAGTCCTGACCTTAATCCAATCGAAATGTAGTGGAAGGACCTGAAGCAAGCAGTTCATGTGAGGAAACCCACCAACATCCCAGAGTTGAAGCTGTTCTGTTCGGAGGAATGGGCTAGAATGTACAGGACTAGTCAACAGTTACAGGAAATGTTTAGTTGCAGTTATTGCTGCACAAGGGGGTCACACCAGATACTCAAAGCAAAGGTTCACATACTTTTGCCACTCTCAGATATGAATATTGGATAATTTTCCTCAATAAATAAATGACCAAATATAATATTTTTGTCTCATTTGTTTAACTGGGTTCTCTTTATCTACTTTCAGGGCTTGTGTGAAAATCTGATGATGTTTTAGGTCATGTTCATGCAGAAATCTAAAAAATTCTAAAGGGTTCACAAACTTTCAAGCACCACTGTATGTGACCCGCCGTGGTAAAAGGTACCTCCTAGAGGCGATCCTGCTATTGAAAAAAACGCAATTTAAATGTCCCACTCTCCACGTGGATAATGTTTACTTCCACATTTGGAAAACTGCTTCTGATCTACAGGATTTAGCTCCATATACATCATGCGGAATCCCCTCAGTGTCGCCATAAATTTCAATTTCAATACTGCCAAAAATTGGCTATTATTCAGTGGCGGAGCAAGTACTGGGAAATGGGGTGCACAAAACATCCGTTTACAACAATTATTAGTCCTGACCTGTTCTCAGTCATTTTCATAATTAACAAAAGGTTCACTCCGAGAGCACTCCACACTTAACAGGTGCTGCTTGTTCTCCCAATTAGGTAAGACCACAGTCATTCATCTGGACGCGTATTTGCTGTATTAAAATTAACATTATTCAAATTTGCATACCTGTCGACTCTCACGCAAATAGTTTGAGCTGCACGCTTTTTATAGCATATTTAACTGCCGAGTGCCCCCCCCCCCCTTTTTTTTAATCAACCCACGCAATACCGAGAGTGAAAGGCAATATTTCATTGGAATGGACCGGTTCAATCAACGGGAAGCATTGGCCTATTAATAAGTAAATAATTTTTCTGTACTGAATTTAGCCCATGATTTCATCGCTGTTAAATCACATATGGAGAGAAACCTTGTCTTCAGTTGCCAATTATGATCATCGGAAAACGCGTCAGTGAAGGAAAATGATTGAGAACTCCACCACTGCATAATAGCCAGTTTTTGGCAGTATTGAAATGGAAATTTATCGAGACGCTGACGAGATTCTGCATGACGTATATGGGGCCAAAAGGATCAGATCCCGTGGATCAGAAGCAGTTTTCCAAATGCAGAAGTAAACACAGTGCACGTGGCGATTGGGACATTTGAATCGCGTTTTTCTAAATAGCATGATCGCCGCTCGGAGGTACCTTTTACCACGGCGGGTCATATATTGTAACATACATAAAGAATAATCCCTAATTCACGATGTTTTGCTATGGCAAAACCTAGCAAATCATAATCGATTATGAAGCAAAAACCAAGGAAGCTGATCTTCCTGGGTTTTCAATGCTGAATGTTCTATTTTTTATTATGGAAAAACCAAGCAAGGTGAATTGGTCAAATATACGTGTGACATGATCTGTCAGCTCAGTCCCCATGCAGAAAACTGGATGTGCAGGACATTCATGGTCTGAATTCATAATTCACTTAATTCAGGTGCTTATAAAATCTGAACGACTTCAAGAGGGAAGCAGATGGTGGAATTGGCAATGAAATACTGTCAAACAGATGGTGGAATTGGCAATGAAAAACACTAATGCCACTGCAAATTCATAATGGCAAGGTTTTTGTCCATCATTTTAATAATTGATATTTTACTGCTTTGGTTGGAAAAAATTTGCCTTTTATATTGGCATGGATCCTGGCAAAAAAGGGGGAAAAAAAGTCCAATTTCCAATCACGTAATGAACATATAACTGCCAAGTCAGTTTCATCGTCAGACAAGAGCTTAAGCCCAGAGGGATACAGTTTTATGTCTTCTTCTCAAAATCTTTTTATTTCTATCTGTTTCTTATGTTTTCTCATAACACTGGACACATCTAGACTGTTAACACTCAAGAGCTAATATTAGAGAATTTCAGACAGTCAGAGTTGTTGACCCCTCTAGATTTGGCTGATATTTTATTTTTGAGATCGGTATGTACCCAAACCTCAAAACCCAAACCATTCCTCTGTTGACCCCTTCTGGCCCAAGCAACAGCGACCCCCTTTTTGGTCCATTTTTCCACCTCTCTAATTCTGAACTTCAATGGTGTCCCAGCTCACAGTTTATTGAAAGTGAGTTTATAGGGAGGGCAGATTACCAGAATGTAGTTATTCACCTGGGGCACCCTTGAAGTTTGTCAATAAGAGATGCTCAAAACCATTTTTCTCTTAAGTTTGTCACAGATTTTCTCTACACTTCAAAGGTATCCCAGTTGCCTTTTTGCAGGGGTCTTTTAGTTGTAAGGACCTTAATTCAGATCTACTGTTACTTTTGTGGGACAACCTTGAAGTCGCACAAGCCCAGCCATCAGTACAAAATACACAAATATCAAAGAAAGAAGACGGCTATTTGTTGCACCAAGTGCCATTTTGGATACACATACCCTACTGCGTCAGAATATATGCAAGCGAAAAAAGGTGCACTCAACTCCAAAAATGTAAGAGACACGTTTCTGGGTGCGTTAAAAAGGAAAACTTAATGAACAACGAAAAACGCACTGACAAGATGATCGTCTTCTGTGGTTTATTAGAGGCAGTCACAAGACAAATGCGTTTCGGTCTCTTCAGACCCTGAAGATGGCTTAGGCCGAAACGCGTCAGTCTTGTGACTGTCTTGTGAGTGAGTTTTTCGTTATTCATTCGGAATATACACACACAGGAATGTATCAATCACTATCAGATCAGGCGGATTGCATTAGTGTCATGTATGGTCGCACATGCCAACTCAGTTGAGTTGAGATCTGGCTCACATCTGATCACAAGAGTCACATTGACCACAGAAGAGTAACCGCGGCCATAAAGGATACATCCTCATTGACCTACACTACCCCAATTAGGCAATTTGACTTAAAATCACAGGACATTCTGGCCCGTTCAAAGTGTGGAGCAGGAACAGTAGTTATGTCTTTCTGAAAAAGAGGTTGAATAATACAGTTGTTTTTTTAACCTTATTAGAGAAGCACATTTCTCCTACTGCAGTGGTTTTTGGGTTCGGTGGTAAATAAGTGGGCAGTTTAGTCCCTTTTAATAGTGTTAAAATGTCAGAGGGAATGGCATCCATTACTATACTGAACTCTAGTGTTTTAAGGAAACAAAAAAAAATCAAAACACAATGAGGGAAGGATTTTTTTTTTCCCCCCATCCTGAAATATGTAGCTGGACTGGTACGCTACAGGGCGCAATAGCTTGTATGCTCGGCAGTAATTTTCAGTCAGTCTTCTCAATGGACAAGCAGCAATCTGAAGTGAGGAAACAGTTCAATCTGATCGATGACAGTGAGAAAGCACAGTGTAAACTTCAAATCAGTGACTTGGAAATTTCGCCAGTTAACCGAATACTATTTGAATATAGCAAAAGGTTATTCGGATACTAAAAATCACTAATCATTTCAGCGCTACCTTCCAGAAAAATATGGATACATTGTCCTGTGATGTCTTCTGTGTGTGCGCAGGGGGTACTATGAGGATAGAAATTCAGTATTATCTACAGGTGCAATATTCTGTGTATAAGTAGCTTATTGAATATGATAGTCAATATATTGTAAATACCATTGGTTCCTGAATAGATGGTGAATGTTGTAAATATAATTAATGGAGAATTTAATAACTTGACTGTAGAATGCGGCAATACAAGGGGTAGGATTAAATAAGTTCTTACTTCTAATCCTTTTCGAGCATATAATCTTGCTGCACATGCAAGACAATTGTCAACAGTTTACCATGACCATTTGTTTTGGTGATTCTGTGAGGTATCGTTCAGGAACCAAACGTGAGACTCTAAAAGTAAAATGGTGTTTTATTGAAGCTAAGGGGTGAACCCCTGCAGGGCAGAGGGTAAAGGTACAATCCAAAATCAGAACCCCAGGGATGTAATCCAGATTGTACACAGGGCAGCAAACACAAAACTCAGGGTCAGGCAAAGCAGGTTCGATACACAGGCACAGGAATATCAGAGGTAAATCCAAAGCCAAAATCCAGTAGACGTACTCTGGTTCGTAAACAGGGCGGCAAAGACAAAACTCTGGGTCGGGCAAAGCAGGTACAGTAAACGGGCACAGGAATATCAAAGGTAAAGCCAAAATCAGAATCCGGGACGTTTCAGCCGGAAGTATCACACTTAGAGTACAAGGCATCAACAATCGCAGCACAGGGAAAACATTCTGACAAGGGCTGGCTGTGATAAGAGCTGGCTGTGATCAGACTGCTTAAATACACATACGAGATGTCACATGCTATAATAGGGAACAGGTGAGCTGGATCAGACTAATTAACAAAGGAATGAACAAGAGGACGTTCCTAACGACATGAAATTGGCGAAAGCCAAAATGTAGACAGGGATTACACAGACAGCCAGTGACAAACCAACGGCTCCGGTTAGGGAGTTCTAACGTGCACAGAGTGAGAGGCAGAACAGTGTTTAAAAAGGTGCAGAAGATCTGCTGAAGCACAGCGGAGTAAAGTGAGTGAAGGCAAGGGGCGGAGACTAGAGCAGAGCGAGTGCTGAGAGCTCGTTAGTCAATTAGTAATGTGCAGCTATACAATCCCTAGTGCTTGTTAGTAAGTTCGTACCATAAACAATGTTAGTCTTGATTAGTAAGTTTAACTAAAACAACAAACTGTTAGTATTGTTAGTAAAGATAGTATAGCAAGGCAAAGGAAGCAAATGAGATTGGAAGGAATGTTTGGAAACCCAGAAACCATGAAATCACCTGAAACTGTGGCACACAAGACTGGGGAAATAAAACTGTCTCAGAGCACAAGACAAGACTGGGGAGACAATGTGCACAGCAGGGTATGAGAATAACAAAAACCAGAATGATAACTAAACAGTGAATATTGTAAATGGCAGGAAAAAGACATGGCAAGGCAAGACAGGCAAAATACAAAACATGGCATGGAGTCTGGGTAATAACCAAAACATGGACAGGCAACAGCAGAATCATATCATTATCTTTTTAAACATGTTCGAGATAAAGCAATCAATCAAAAAAAGATGGTGCGCTTTGATATTTGGGTCGACATTCATTTTCAATGGTGTAAAAGACGTTATTAAACTGCAACAGCTAAACTGTCGGGTGTTTATCCGCCGAAGGTAAACTGAAAGCCCATTTAAACGAGTCTTGTGGCAGAAAAGAACTGCCGGCATTTCTCTGTAAAAAATATAAATGTAGTGTCAATAAATTCATTAATTTCACTATGATGTTATAAATAAATTTTTGAACACCCCAATATGTAACCCATCATTTACAACAAAAAACTCACATCTCATGGGTCTACTTTACAGTCTTTATATGAAAATGAGATCAACAGCTTCAATCGGGTTTTCACAGGCGGGATCACATTACCTGAAAGCGAAAGTAATAATAAATAATAACACATCAGTTTTATATTGCGCTTTTCTGGGCACTCAAAGACGCTTCACAAGGATACATTACCCATTCACTCATACATTCACACTCTGATGGTGGTAAACTACATTTTTGTAGCCACAGCTGCCCTGGGGCAGACTGACGGAAGCGTGGCTGCCAGTACGCGCCTACAGCCCCTCCGACTACCGCCAAACATCCGCACACAGCCATACAGGAGTGTTCCTGTATTCCATGTTTGTCTGGGTGGGGGAAACCCGGAGGACCCGGAGGAAACCCACACGAATACGGGCAGAAAGTAATCCGCCCAAAGTAATCCGTATTCGTGTAGGAAAGCATGTACAGTAGTCGGCCATGCTGACAAGTAACTACACAGATGTGCGTGCTGTGATGTAACTCCGCCCACCCCCTCTGGTGATTGGATGGCCCATCGGCGATCTCCAGTGACCACGATCGGATATGAAAATAGAGACGATTGCCCAACCCTAGTTAACAGATCACCAAATCCCCCCTCCTCCCCAAGTCCCTACACCAGGTTTAGTAAAAGATACCACCCTTAACAGCTTGTAAAAAGTTAGTACAATGCTGTGATCGCCTTTTTTCAAAATGGTTCTTAAAGATGAGGCTTTAATGCTTCCAAAACACTCCCAAGTGTTGTGAGAGTAGGACATGTTGTCATACACATAATCCAAGTCACCATTAAGTTGAATTTCTGCACATGAGTGAATTTACTTATCTGAAGGCAGTGGTTGGGTGGGTAATGTCCAAAAACAAACTTATATATCTTATTTATATTAAAGATCCCATTTATCCTAAAGATGTCCTTAAATAAATTTAATACAATGATGCTGTCCTGTATAAAAACATAACATTTTCAACATATAAACTATTTTTTTAAGGAAAAATTATTATTTATTATTATTTACATGAATGAAAGTGAAGAATAAATGTGACTTTAGGGCCATTTAGAATTTTTTCAATAAGACCATCAAACTATTTGGATTGACTCATAACCTTTTTAGAATAATGTTACATATCTTCATACACAAAATGGCATAGAATAGATCACTATCTTCAGAACCACAGTACTCGCTGGTTCGCTGGGACTAGTTTAATGACGGGTGATTCTTGTTTTGTTTAGTTTATCTCAGTCTTTGATTTGACACAACACCTCATTGGGTAATAAAATCCACAACTCAACACAAACAAATCAGTCAGACAAGGTCCAAGAAAAAAAAATAAACAACAGAAAGCAATCAGAATGAACGAATAAACATTTAACAAAGACAGCGCTCAACAAACATCCAAGACATAAAAGGTGTAGGCTGAAGCATAGCTTATTACGCCTACCCTTTTAGAAACAGGTTGTTTTACCTTCTGCAGTCTACTATTACATTTATATGAACAGATGGGGAAAACAACAACAGAAAATAAAACTCTACAGCATAAAAGGCACCAAAGCTCATAATTCTAGTTTATATTAATGAATCATCCTGCTTTTAAATATATTTTTTTAATATATTCATTGTACTACATGTTTTTAGATCATTTTCAAGATTATTCCATAAGTTGACTGCTGTTACAGTTGTACATCTTTGTTTTATTTTGGTTCTAATTTTTGTCTTTGTAAACATACATACCCCTCTGAAGTTATAATAGCTTTGTATTTTTTTGAACATTTTCTGAATACAGTCAGGAAGCATGTTGTTATTGATTTTGAACATAAGCTGTGCAGTTTTAAAATCCACCAGTTCTTTAAATTTGAGTTCATATATATTTATAAATAATTGGTTGGTTGTTTGGTTGCTTATAGTCTGCTTTGTTTATTATCTGTGTAGGTGCAACAGCTTAAAAGGGCATTATAATGGCTATTAAATGTAATTATTAACTAATAAATTAGTTAATTATTTATTAGGACTTTAATTTAATAATTAAAGTTCCTCGGGGCACCACCCTTCTTGAAAAGGGAAAATGAATAGCTATTGAATGACCAAGTCTCATTAACGTTTCACCATAAATGCCAGATTACTAAAATCACAATTTATGTTATAAATGAATGATTACAATATTCAACAAAAATGGGAAAACTGACTTAATTATCAATGCTAAAATTCAATAGCAATATAATTACCATCAACATCCAGCATCAATAATATAGCCACACACTGAAGGAAATTGGAGCTTTTGACCTGGCAGAGATTAGATTCAAGCTAATATTCAGGCAATATTCAGACAACCAGAAGCACTTGGTGAAAATATATAAAAAGGTTTATTATGTTTCAGTAGCAATGAACAGGCAATCAGTACTACTTGAATAAAACAATAAACACACAGGAAGGATTAAATAGCGGTTATATCGTGAAACAGCATATACAAATGGACTAAAGGTAGAATGGATGAGTGTGTGTGTGTAGAACCTGAATATTTGATTTGGCTCAAAATATATATTAAAAATTATAGTGTTGGAACACATGCTCATTACGCTGGTAAAATCTGAATGCTTGGGTGATCTGACACAATCCAGTGCGAGCAGTTAACTTTTACAATCCTACAGCCTGCCGGTGAGAGTGGCATCCTTGTTCCCCACGGCGGGGGGTGAGAGCCATCAAGTCTAGCAGGCCCAGCATCTCTGGAACTCAAATTCGCTGGTTTCATTGATGTTAAAGCGCAGCTACTTCAATCGGCTTAAAACAACTTAAACCTCCATCAAATTCATATTTTGTTCATGTTCAATATCCTAAAAGGAACCTCTCATATATTTATCACACTATTGGGCTATAATATTCCATTTTAAGGCTTTTCCATGACAACTGCATCATTTTAGCACACATTCCTATCATGTTTGGTCTCTTTATTCTCGGGAGTCCAAGGAGTTGAATGGAACATGTTTCATTTCCCTTGGATTTATGGTACATCTTGTTTGCAAGATTCATTCGGGCAACTACCCTAGTCTCCTCTCTCTGCAATATAATCTTATCACCTAGGCCAGTAAAACTCTGATTCGGCCAACCTTCCTCTACCTTGTTCGGAGGTGTGGTTTGGAGCCTTTAAAGGTACGAGATCCTAAGGGGGCGGGGTCTTCTCTTCTCTTCTTTCTTCGCTCTTCTTCCTGTCCTGTCCTTTTCTTGGTCAACTTCTGACGTGCGAATAGGTAAGTGAGGAAAAGTCACATGTCACCTTGTTCCGGAGCGGGGAAGCATGTGAATTCTCCCCGACCACGTGGAGCGACTTTAGCTCCACGTGGTCGTTCATCTTTTCCAGGTATGAAAATACTCTAAATCCTTCTAAATTATATGTAACGGTAATTGGCTTATCATTGATTTGTTTGATTCAAGTTGTGCCTACCTGGTGAATTAAATTATTGTTATTCCTTTTCCAGCCTGCGTGTTCTCATTGTATATTCTTTCTGGCCTTGTTGCGATTGGGACTTAAGGGGAGACTCCTACCAAGACATGTGTAGGTAGCGATACTTCTAAGTTAGATTGAGATTGGGATCTCCCTATTAAGGGGTTATGAAATTACCGGCTCTTAAGATTTAGCTATTGGTTAATCTTTCTAAGGGGCCCTTTGATATACATAAACCTAGGTTCGTGGTACGTTCATACTCAGAGCCATTTGCCTGATGTTGCTACCATGACAGTCTCCTCTATCCAATGGAAGTATTGTCGAATTAGACCAGGCAGTGACGCCTATTTTAACCCTAGGGGGTGTTTTGCTTAGTGACAATGGTTTTCGCAGATAGAGTTCGGGTGCGTAACTGCCCTGAGATTCACGCATGCTGTTTCAATTCTAATTCTAATTTGGAGTCAGGTTTTTAACGAGGATATAGCTAAATGTTGTATTCTAACTGTTATATGGAGTCAGATAAATCGTAACCATTGCGCTTTCATGCCCCGTCCTCGGACGGTGAAAAATATCCATTTTATTGTGATTCACCCCAGCCAGAAGAATGCTCTAATTAAAGTTAGACTAAGAGAACACGTGAGGCCTTCAACCCGGGCAATATCCGCCGTTTGGTTATTGCCTAGTTGGGGTTTTACATGTGCGTGTGTGTGCGCATGCGTGCGTATGCGTATGTGAGTAAGTCTGAGTACCCGAAAGGGAGGGGTTAAAATGGCAGCTTGGACTCAGACTTAAAATGGTGGACTCCACTCTAAGTGTGTGGACTCAGATCTAAAATGGCGGACTGATGATGTGGCAGTCTGAGACCCACGTGTGCTTGAGGGAGGGGAAGTGAGAAGGGGAACAAAGGACTGGGTGGCAACGGCGGGAGAATTAGAAAAAGACTCCTGCAGGAGTTAGGCCAGAGTCAGTGTTTTCTACTCATAAAGCAATGCTTAGTATCCAGACATTGGCTGAGAAGAAAAGATGTGAATAGGGAGAGAGTGAGGAGGGATGAGAGAGAGAGAAGAGCTAAAAAGAAGGTGCAGGCAAAGTCTAATGAGATTGAGTAGCAAGCCACAGCGGGCTGAACAATCAGTCAGACAAGCTAAACCGTCCCAATTCAGTTCACACTCTCAAGAGTTCCAATGATTTACAAAGAGCACAGCAACAATGTAAAACAAACAATCTGCAGGTTAAATGAACTCACTCAAGGATCAGATATTTAACAGCTCAGCAATGCAGCAATAAAGAGTAAGTATCTGCAATTTCCAGTTAACTTTGGTATGTAAGAGAATTTTTCATCCAGTACAACAGTAAAATCCAGTACATTAAAAGAACCAGTACATTAAAAGATAAAGTACATTAAAACATAAAGCAAAGAAAAACACAGCTCAGAGTGTACAGTAATTATTACGTTCAAGCATCAACAATTAGCATAGAATCGCGCGTTTTCTATTCTAGCTAAATCCGCCCAGATGCACATTGTCTTACTTGGGATCACTGCCGAGTGAGTGATCCAGTTCCTCTAGTGTCCGAGTGAAGGCTTCGGGCGTGGTCCCTTTGTTTCCAGAGTTCGTCCGCGGACAGGAAACGGTGTCTGCTTTTCAAGGCACAATGATGTGCTTGATAAAATGCATTAAAAAAGTCGACTGCATGCGTGATCTAGGAATTGTGGTGTCATCAAATTTATCATGGGATGCACATGCTAATGTCTTGGTCAGTAAAGCAAATCGCATGCTTGGATTAATTCAAAGAACTTGTGGTCATATGTGTTCAGTTCAAACAAAACGAAAACTGTATATTTCGCTTATAAGACCACTTTTAGAATACTCCACCCAATCTTGGGCCGTATCATCAAAAAAATCTCTCCTTCATATTGAAGGTGTGCAACGGAGAGCCACTAAGTACATTCTTGGTTATAATGATTGTGTTGATAGCAATAATAAAGCCCGACTAATGAAGCTTGATCTTTCACCGCTGGGCTACAGACGTGACATATTTGATTGTGTATTCTTGTGCAAATGCTTGAAGGGAGAATATGACATTAACTACTACCATTTTATTTCATTTCAAAATGAGGATACATTTTTAATGAAAATTCCAAAATTAAGGACTGCCATTCATATTTTAACTGATTATTTTATTTGTGGAATGCCAGTCACCTCTATCAAATTTCTGATACTACAGCTGCTTTTAAATCGAAGCTATTTCATTTTTATAAAGAAAAGTTCAACAACTATTTTTCTTCTGATGATTCATGTACATGGGTTGGCAAATGTCATTGTTCACGTTTTCGTCTGTCCCTCTGATGTTACTTACACTTGCTGATAAACTGTCTTATTTTATTATTACTATATGTGTATGTGTGTATGTATGTGTATATATATATATATATATGCATGTGTGTATGTGTATATATACATATATATTTTTTTTTTCTTTTTTTTTTTCTTCTCATTGTTCAATTGTCTGTACATGTTGTGGGATGATTGCCTCACAATAGGTGCCTTGCCACCTGTCGATCATTTCCTGACTTCTGTCAAAGCTTAATAAATAAGTAACTTCGTAGTTCGGGAAAAATGGCAAAAAGGGAAGCTGGTCGCCTTTTCGTTTTTTTTCCAAAAGTCAAAGATGTTGAAACAAAAGAAATTCACTGTCGTCTCCCAGTGTGAATTCTTTTACTGGTTCTTGAATAAATGCTAAATGCGCCTATAGGCAAGAAAAGTAATGTTGGAACAGAATGTAGTTAATCTTTAACTCTACCTTGGCCAACTGGAGAGGTCCGAAAAACTTGGCTCTTTGTTCTATTCCAAGGAAACTTTTCAGTCAAATAGAAGTGCACCCCTTTGATTCCCCTTTAACCTCGCCGTGGCAGAAGTCCAGAGAGAAAGAACAATGGGTTGCTTGACTTTTTAAAGGGATTCGACGTCATTAGTTTTATTGCATTAGAGAAAACGCTTTTGGAATTCTGGGAAATGTAGTTAAAATGGCTGTTCTTTGGTTTGCAGCCACTTTGGCGGCCTTGGACCTTACATCTGTATTGCTTCTTTTTGGAGTAAGAGGATTGGTTTTGTAATAGTTTTATATGTATGTCCCCACACTTCAATACAATAAGTTATATATCGTTTGATTAGAGATTGGTACAGGATTTTTAGTGAATTTGTTGTTAGGATGTTTTTACATTTGTACAAAATTGCAATGGTTTTTCATATTTTGTTCTTTAGAAAGTTAATAAGTGGCTTCCAGCACAGTTTGTGATCAATAACAACTCCGAGAAACTTGTTTTCAAAAACTCTTTCCACTTCCACATTGTCTATGGTGATATGTACTCTTTGATTAATTGTACAATTTCCAAAAATAATAAATTTGGTTTTCCTTACATTTAGCGATAGCTTATTCACATCAAACCATTGTTTTATTTTTTTAAGATCTGTTTCCACTGTATTCAGAAGGTGCTCGAGATCTTTGCCGGAGCAGAAAAGGTTTGTATCATCCACAAATAGTACACAATTAAATTCACAGGAAACATAGCAAATATCATTTATGTGCATTATGAAGAGCTTCGGGCCCAGTACTGATCCTTCTGGAACCGAACATGTAACCCTCCTCAATTCAGGCTGTTCATTATTTATTTGAATGTATTGATATCTATCATCCAAATAGTTTTTAATCCATGCATTGTCCACCCCTCTGATACCATATCTATCAAGGTTCTTTAATAATAAAGTGTGATCAATAGTATCAAAAGCCTTCTTTAAGTCAATACATAGGCCAACTGTGTATTCTTTATTTTCTGTATTGGTGGATATGTTATCAATGAGCTCCATAACTGCCATTGTAGTTGAACGATTTGATCTGAAGCCATATTGTTGGTCACTCAAAGGGTGTTGCTTTTCTATGAAGTCATCCAATCTGTGTACAAAGAGTGTTTCCAGTATTTTGGAGAAATTGGTCGGTAGTTACAGAAGTTGTGCTTATTTCCATTTTTGAAGATGGGAATGACCTTTGCAGTTTTCATTTTATTAGGGAATATTCCAGTTAGAAATGATTGATTGCAAATATGAGTTAGTGGTTTGGCTATAGATAATATAATGTTTTTAATTCGGCTCATATCAATATTGGTATTGTCGGTTGACTTTTTATTCTTAAATGTATTAACTATATCTATTAATTCTCTCTCCTCCACCTTTGTTAGAAATATAGTATTTTGGTTAATATCAATATTTTTTCAGTAACATCATCTTTATTTATCGGGTTGGCAATTTGTTTTGCCAAATTGCAGCCAACATTTATGAAATAATCATTGAATCAATTTACAATCTCTTTGAGTGTGCTTGCATTTTGTTGGTTGTTAACAAGAAGATAATTAGGACAATCAAACTTTTTCATACTTTTATTAATTAAATTGTTTAGCACATTCCATGTCCCTTGTGTATTACTTTTATGTAGTTCCAATAGTTTATTGTAATAGTTCATTTTGTTATATCTTATAATACTAGTTAATTTATTCTTATATTTTTTATATTTGTTTTCTGCTTCCTTAGTTCTGCATTTTAAGAACTGCATAAAATACATTTTTCTTTTTATAAGCATAGGCAAAGCCTTTAGTAATCCATGGCTTCTCTTTATATTTATGCTTTCTCTGTCGCTGCCAAGGACAGTGTCTATCATATAATAGCATGGAAATGGACATAAATTCATCATATGCCTTATTTGGATTATGATGTGAATAAACCAGATTCCAATTTTGTGTGTATAAGTCCATTTTTAGGGCCCCCAAAGCTTCGGATGTCCTTGCGAATCCATTTAGTACTTTCAGTTTGAGTTTTCATCCAAGTTATGTTCTGTACAAGTATGAAGATAGGAAGATGGTGGGTCATTGCATATGAAATCACCCAAAAAAAAATTCAAAATTGTCACCCCACCCCCTCAGATTTTGCTCATATTTGGTTTCTAGGGTGATTTTTGCTGGCAAAGCTGAAATTCCAAATATTAGCTCAATCCAACCAGTGGTTCCTGAGTTATGGCCCACCCAATTTGGCAAAAATCGCCCAAAACAGGGTTACCGGCCGAAGTTTGACCACCCATATCTCAGCAACTAGTGGGGCTATCACAATAAAATTGATGTCACTAGACTGGAAATTCACCAAGGAATCCAAATCTAGCCTTAGATTTGATGTGGGGTAAAAATAAAATATAATGACCTTTTGACCTTTACTTTGACCTTCACCTTGACGACCTCGCGACCTTGACACAAAACCCGCACAAAATTGTAGCCTCACATGTTCCCTATATTATACACAAAAACCAGAGGTGTATTTTCCCCTCATTTTTCACAAGTGTTCCTAATCGGGGAGAACAAGCCGCACCTGTTAACTGTGGAGTGCTCTCGGAGTGAACCTTCTGTTAATTATAACAATGAGAACAGGTCGGGACTAATAATTGTTTTAAACAAAAGTTTTGTGCAACCCAATTCTCTGTTTGTGTTCAGCAACTGGACTGAATTAAGCCCATGATTTAATCGCTGTTATATCGCATACGGAGAGAAACCATGTTTCCGGTTACCAATTACGATAATTGGAAAACGTTTCAATAAATGAAAATGATTGAGAACTACTAATTGCAGTCAAAAAGGGACGTGTCTCAGCACCCCCGCTGGCTACGTCACTGCTGATCACACATCCTCGCGTCTGAAGAGGAGGAAGAAAACATTTTTTTTGCCAATTTTAGTGAATAATTCTGAGAGTCCCCCTCTACTTTTTTAACTTTGTGGATATAAAGGTGAAGTTTTTTCCTCTCTCTTCAGCTTACTTTGGCTTCTTTTTGAGTTGCTTTCTCTCGCCAATTCCAGATTATTGTTACTATGAGACGTATATTAAAATTCAGACGCAGCTCCCGTTGCGAGAGAGGGATGCAGTTTGCACTTTAAGTTTAAAAAAAAAAAGTACATAAGTGAGCAATAGTTAAAACAGTGATTAAAAAGGTTAACCCTTTTTCAGCTCTCACTTTTACATTTTCTTATCTGTCAAAATGATAGAGGATTATTATTACTCATTTTACTTTCTGTGGTTATATAGCGCAACTGCGATAGAAAAAGCTCATAAATCCCCAACGTGTAACCGGGTACACGTCGGTTAGAAGTCCCATGTACACGTGTAGAAAAAATTGTAAACGTTGACACCCCTAATTTACTTATTTAAATTTTTAATCCCTGACCAAACCATTAGCCCTATAAGGCAAATATTTTATGCACATGAAAATATAATACATATTATATAAATGATACTTCATCATAGCAGGCATACTTGTGAAATGAGAGGTCCTTGTTTGTGTTGACATTTTTGCATGTCGCATGAGCACACTCAGTGGGCATGTCTTCTGTTGAAAGAAAATAAAGTCATCTCTCGATATACCTCCCACTGTTATGCCATATTCGCTAAACGCCAGCTGGACCACCTGCATAAGAATCCCTAATGCATTCGCTTCCGCCATGTGCCTCTCTTCGTACCAGTATCGTTAAACCGATATATTTTCCAAACGCTGTACCGCCAGCTTATTCGAATAAAACTATGTAATGTTACCACCGTGTTTTCAATTGCGAAATATACTGTATATCCCAGGACAAATCTTAGATCTGGTGACTGGATGGCCTTCGTCTTCTACCAACTGGCCGTATCATCTTCAGGCAATGCCAAAGCATCGAACGACTTTCGAAGGCTCCCAAGATAGCAAGCTCCTCCGCACTGGATCTACCCCGGCTCTGAGCCGGATTAGTTTAGTTTAGTTTATTAGCTTATTTGACAGGGACCATGTACAAGACAACTCCAGTACCAGAGTTAGCTAGAAAGCTAATTTGCATCTGTGGTCCCTGGGCAGGGAGCTATAAAACACAAACATACACACACTTACCCTACTGTTTCCACTACAAGATACACACTAAAGTAGCAACATCATTCTAGAAACATACATCATACTAAAACATACTTTATAACATATACATTTAAAGCATATAAAACATATACTATCACATCATCTCATAAAAGCAATATACATACAAGGGTACACATACCATATGACAATGCTTACTGTAAGACAGCACATTGATTAGTGATCACATTTTTGATTAGCCTTGAGCCATGCCTTTAATGATAATTTAAACTGGTTAAAGCTTGGACTGTTTCTAATATGAACTGGAATGGCATTCCATTTTTCAACTACACTAACAGAAAAAGCTGATTGACCAAAAGAGGTTTTCCTGTAACCCACATAGCAATCACCTCTCACAGAGGACCTTGAGACTCTTAGTTTGTCTCTGCAGAGTGATACGCACTGTCTAAGAGGTGGTGGTGCAAGATCATGGATAAGCTTATACAATAAACACATATCAGCAAAACAGATAAAACTCTCAAAGGACAGCAAATTGTATTTTGATATAATGGCACAGTGATGGTAATATCTTGGCTTTTTATCCAGAACCTTTAAAGCCATTTTGTAAAGACTGGCTAATGGTTTTATGGTGGTCACACCTGCCTGTGACCAACTTGTACAGCAGTATGACAGATGTGAAAAGATCATTGAGTGTAAGAACAGTTTTGCAGCAGACATTGGCAACTGATGTCTGATATGCCTAAAATTTACTAGACTAGCTCTAACACATTTGGATATCTTCTTGATGTGCTTTTTAAAGGATAAATTGGAATCAATGATAACACCAAGATACTTAAAGTTATCAACAATTTTTATGGCCTCTCCCTTAACAAAGATGTCAGGTTGCTGGCTTACATCACATCTCTTGATGGAAAAGTACATAGTCACTGTCTTGCCCACATTGAGAGTAAGACAGTTTTGTGTCAGCCAATCCGACACCTTGTTTAAGGCTGAGGTAAGTTTTAGTGCAACTTGCTCTCTAGTTTTGGCATGGACAAAAATAACTGTATCATCTGCATACATTTGCATTTGAACATCTGGGCAAATCAAAGGTAAATCATTAATATATAGACTAAACAAAATTGGTCCTAAAATTGATCCCTGGGGCACTCCAGTTGTGCTATTAGACAGGGTGGAGCATGTGTCAGTAATTCTTGTGCACTGCTTTCTAGAATCTAGATATGATTCCATCCATGTCAAAGCAGTAGCAGAGAAATCAAGCTGTGAGAGTTTGGATAACAAAACGTTGTGGTTAACAGTGTCAAACGCCCTCCTGAAATCCAGGAAGACAGCACCAACTACACCACCTCCGTCAAGCTTAGATTTTATTTGTTCTATAAAGTAACAAAGGGCCGTTTCTGTTGAATGATTTTTCCGAAATCCAAACTGCATAGGGTGCAGTAGGGAGCGGCCTTCTAAATAGGCCATCAACTGGTCACACACAACTCTTTCAGTTACTTTAGAGATGGTGGGAAGGATGCTAATAGGCCTATAATTAGTAACATTGGTGGCATCCCCAGACTTAAAGATGGGGGTAATTACTGCGGTCTTCCAGGCAGTAGGAAAGTAACTTTGTGTAATGGATAAATTGACAAGGTGAGTGACAGGAGTACAGAGAATATTTGCGTACTTTTTAACAAATGCACAATTGCAATCAAAAATGTCTTTTGCCTTGGAATTTTTGAACTGCTTCAGGATTTTAGTTACAGATGCTTCTGACACTTCTAACATGTAAAAGGATGGCATATCATCTTTCACTAATGTAATGGTTTTCTCTCTTGCACCAAAACCTAATGCTAGATCCTGAACTGAGTCAATAAAGTAGTCATTGAACATAGAGGAAATTTGGACTTTATCCCTTGTAAGGGTCCCCTGCACCTGCAATTCATACTCAGTGTGTTTTTTATTACTGTCTTTCTTAAGTGCTCTATTAATGTTTTGCCATGTTTTCCTGGAGTTCCCTTTTGATTCGTTTATAATATTAATAAAGAAATTAGCTTTAGCCTTCCTCAAGTCATTAACAACTTTGTTACGTAGCTGCTGAAATTTTCTCCTATCACATGCTAACCCGGATTTAAGTGCAATTTTCAATGCATGATCCCTTTGACGCAGTAAAGCCCAAAGTTGCTCATCAACCCAGGGTAGATTTTGCTTTTTTCTTGAAAATGTAGCATTTTTACTAAACTCACCTTTAATCTTGTTAATAATAGTCATTAGGTTCTCTGAGGCATTTTCAAGCTCCCTAGTTGACAGAATCGCATTCCAATTCTGTTGCTTAAACTGGCATTCAAATTCACTAATAAGCCTTTTAGGTATAATGTTAGATGTTCTCCTTTCCTGTCGATACATAAACCTTTGTTTCGTTAATTTCCTTGATAACAATGTTAAATTATGGTCTGATATTCCAGTTAAATAATTAAATATTTTTATTATTCTCTCAGGCTTTGAAGTAAATATTAAATCAATTTGTGTTTGAGATGTTGGTGTGATTCTGGTAGGGCCTTGAATTAGTTGAGTGAGGTTAAACTGATTTGTTAGATCTTTAAGCTTTTTTCTAACTGACTTATCAGCCCAGTTTATGTTAAAATCGCCAAGTAAAATTATTTCTTTGTATGTGTTCATTTCCTTCAAAGTATTTCTTAAATGTTCATAAAACAATGTTTGATGAGGGTGGTCTATATATGCACATGACAGTGAAGGACATATTCGTGGATAAAGTCATTCTTATTGCCATGCATTCCAAGTCCGTACACTTCATTTCAATTTCATTACAGTTTATGGAGTCTTTGACATACATCAACAGTCCACCTCCTCTACCAGACATTCGATCTTTTCTAAAAATATTAAAACCAGGCACTCGGTATGCGACGTCAGTTGAGGAGTCTGTCAGCCATGATTCGGTCAGACAAAGAAAATCAAGATTTGAGTCCGTTAATAATTTTTCCAGTTGATCAGTTTTTGATGCAACGCTTCTGATATTTAAATGTCCTCCCAACAGCCCCTTGGGCTTTGCGTGGGGGTCCCATAGAACTTTCGCATGATTCGTTGTTTGGAGAAACAGAAAGTTACGCCGTTTATGAATGGACAGTTTGCCGCACGCTTTGTTGGTTAAGGGAATCATTCCATTTACCGGTGTAACGTTCAAAGGAAGAGGTAGCGAAAGTTTATCATTTTGTTGCGTGTTCGTCGGATTACTAGAAATGTCAACAGTACCTTGTCTGATGGTTGTAGCAGTAGCAGCAGACCCTAGGTCTCCACTAGGCCTACAGCTGAAGATAGGCCCAGGGTTTTGCTGGATATCCCCTGCAAGTAGCAGCGTCATAGCGAGGTAGCCGAGAGATCTTCTCAGTTGTAGTGATGGTCTTTCTCTTTCCCTGGTTCGGATCTGCCTCGTCGGGGAAGCCGCATGTCCATGATTTAAAATCACGGAGTATGAGATAAATTGACTCCGTGGGTGAAAGGTAAGAAGTTGTTGTTGCTGGTTCGTTGTTATCCAACAACATCGCACAGACAAAACCAACACTATAAAGATGTAGCTTGCAATTACGGCCGACTGCATCAAATCAGTTATCAACTTGCACTGTTTATGCTTAATGTTGAAACACAAACCCGGTAAATTATTGATTAATTTTGTAGTGGCGTTCTCGGCACCTGTCGCACCTGCCTTGCGACGTGAGCGTTCCGCCATCTCTACCAAGGTTTGTTGGTATAGTTTTAGCTGGAGCCGGGGCAGATCCGGAGTGGAGGTGCTTGCTAGCTGGGTCAGAGCATCGCACAATGCCTAGCTTACTTACTTACTTAAGGAAGCCGAAAATGTTAAACTGTGGTGAGTTTGCAGTTATCGATATCGTAGAATGCCGTCATGTACATACTGTAAACAAACCGTTGTAGCTAACGCCATTTTCGCTGAACCGCCAGCTGGACCTTGGTGCCGAAGTGGGCGGTATAACAACAGCAGACTTTAA
The DNA here is from genome assembly GCA_029721435.1 of Gymnothorax reevesii. Classification (NCBI taxonomy): domain Eukaryota; kingdom Metazoa; phylum Chordata; class Actinopteri; order Anguilliformes; family Muraenidae; genus Gymnothorax; species Gymnothorax reevesii. The sequence goes on along the minus strand of CM056589.1, from coordinate 5,283,345 downwards.
TTGAATTACAACATTACATACATGACATTGTGTAGTAGTAGTAGCAGAGGTAGTTGTAGTGGTATATTTCGGACTGTACATGTATGTAATAATAAATACATGAGAAATACATCACACTTTTGTACAGTCAGAGGACACACAGTTTTAACTTTAAAAAATGCCAATGGCTGTAATCTACACTCTCTTAAATCACCCTACTGTCTTCAGTCATTCTAAACAAAAGCAGTTCTATAATAATTACAAGTCCTACAAAGGACCTACTTCGTCACATACCAGTAAAGCGAGCATGGTCACACCCACACTTATCCAAAAGACTGCTCCGATATACATACCCAAGATGGCGGCGGTATAGAAACTATAGAGCTTCCCCACGAACAACATGCCCACTCTAACAACGAAGTCAATGGGTGGTGCCACTCTGAGTTATCTACCCCTCTGATAAAGCCCATTCATAGGGGAAATATGATTGGTTAATTTTACTGTCATTTGAAATTACACTCATCAGTGGCGGATCCAAAGGGGGCACACATGGGGCGAAAAAACTAAGCATACTAATTTATCGAGTAAACCCAAACGTGGAGCGTACACCTGTCAACTTGCTGTACTCACCTTTCTGGATAATTTTGTTGCTTGTCATCATGAGCTAATAATGATCCTCACGGTTTATATACCACTTTTAATGGTTAAACTTCGCTATCCCGGTTGTCTTGCATCAAGGCTAATTTCTTCGGATCCAATTGTATATATTTGTTTATGCGATAGGAATGACCAAGAAACACTCTTCTTGCAAATAAAAAAATGATACATGGACTTAAGCTATGCACAATTCATAAAATTGTGTTGTTTTCGTCCTAAAGTTTAAGAAGGCAGGCTTGCAGGGAAATTTGTTCGACCAATGGCCTTGCTTGTCCCCTGCTGCGGTAAAACGCCTTTGGAAAAGCTCAGAGAATTAAGTAAACCAACATTTGAGGCTCAGCCTCTCAAATGCAAAAATAATGACAAGCTGTTTGGGCGTGATGATTTTTGAAGCAAGCCGTTTTCATTTGCAGGGGGACATGGAAGCGGTAAGACTGACGTTAAATTAATAGGCTCTCGCAAGTATGCGTTTGGTGAAATTTGCTTGAGCTTACAAAAGGACCCCACTGATGGACCAGCTGTTAATAACCTACTATTTGATGTATATTGATTTGTTGTTTCACGGTGTCAAATAAGATTCGTCTTGGAATACCGAAAGACTTTCCAAATTTTCCACTACAAAACCCCGTCTTGATGTTCAGAATCACCAGTCATTAATCTGGTGCCAGCGAGTACTGCGGTTCTGAAGCTAGTGAGCTATTCTATGCCCTTTTGAGTCTGAAAGTAAGATATGTAACATTATTCGAAAAAGGTTATGTATGAATCAATCCAAATAGTTCAATGGTCTTATTGAAAAAAATTCTAAATGGCCCTAAAGTCACATTTATTTTTCACATTCAATCATGTAAATATAATAATAACTTTTCCTTGAAAAATAGCTTACATGTTGACAATGTAATGTTTTTATACAGGACAGCATCATTGTATCAAATTTATATCTGAACATCTTTAGGATAAATAGGATCTTTAATACAAATAAGATACATAAGTTACCCCCCCAACCACTGCCTTCAGATAAGTAAATTCACTCATGTGCAGAAATTCAACTTAATGGTGACTTGGATTATGTGTATGACAACATGTCGTACTCTCACAACATTTGGGAGTGTTTTCGAACCATTAAAGCCTCATCTTAAAGAACCATTTTGAAAAAAGGCGATCACAGCATTGTACTAACTTTTTTCAAGCTGTTGAGGGTGCCATCTTTTACTAAACCTGGTGTAGGGACTTGGGGGGGGGGGGGGGGAGATTTGGTGATCTGCTAACATCTGCTAAAATCACAGATGCATATAACCCCAGGGTTTGCATGTTAGATATACTCTACAATTATTTTGTTGGAGGCTATTTGGTGTTATATAAACTCAAAAACTAACAATATCAATGTTTTGCAAGAAATATGGTCAAACCATTTCACATCTAGTGGTAATTTTCTCAACATTTCTGAAACATCAAAACCTTTGAAAATCACTCGTACCATAGCACATTGGCATTCACTGGAAAGCTCTCATCAAGCACATTCCAATGAATACCAACACTGTAGGGTTTGGACAATTTCAAAAGATTTTCTCTTTGAAATTTTCACCAAGTCAAGGTCACGAACTTTGATAGAAAAGTGAAAGTCTTAGGTAAAGGTAAAAGTTGTCAGTTAATGTAAAACTGTGTTATAACAGTGCTTTGAAAGTTTTTTAGCTTAATTTTTGGAACTGTGGGAGGAAAATCATTGAACAGATAGGCCAGATTTTTCACCCAAGATATCAGGAAAATGTGTTTTCAGTACATTAATTTTTCAAATATTTCTGGGGGAGGGCTTCCAGACTCCCCTCCTTGCTGCACCTCCCCTTTCAGCAATTCCTGGATCCGCCCCTGCTCATTGAATTACTACTGGTAAAACCTCTGTAAATTTACCACCGATCAGCTGCAGGGGGAGACAAAGGGCTTTTTTCCTTTTAACTATTCACACTCCAACACAAACTTTCACTTTCCCCTGGTTGAAAGCCGAAATGTTGCCAAATTTGCAAGCTCGCATTCTTCTTTGCGACTAAATCCGCCATGTCTGTGTATCGAAATGCTGCATGCAGGCCAACCCAAATAATTCAACAGTTATTTTTGATCGATTTTCGCGCGTGAAGAAGGAGGACTATAAAAGTATAATCTGAGGATGCCATAACTGCTGATTTATATATTTTTTATAACAGACGTAAGGCTCACTAACACATAGACAGATGAAGGTCTTCCAAAATCAGGAGATGAACTGGGCTCCTCAGTCTGAAATGATATCTTCTGGAAGTCCATAATAAGTAAACACTCTTTCAAGCAATATATTTGCAGTCTCCTGTGTGCTAGGGGAGCTGGGGTAATAGCAACAGTTTACATCCCTTGGAGAATCGATCAACAGTGATAATACAGGTATTACCTTGAGAGTCCAGGAGGTCTGTGATAAAGTCCAACCCTTGCTGTGACAATGGCCTCCGTGGAATTGGTATCGGGAGGAGTGTCCCTGAGGGTAGGTGGTCCGGGCTCGTTCACATGGCACAAATGGAACAGTCAGAGACGTCCTGCCTGATGTCTGTACTGATGCCCGGCCACCAGTTCTTCTGCCTCAAGCAAGAGTGTTTGATTGGCCCTTGGGTGGCAGTGCCGAGTGAGGTGCATTCCATCCCTATAACATGGTGGCGGAGATCGGGAGGAATATAAATGGCATGGGCTGGAATCCCCACCGGTGTAGGCTGGGAGCGGTTTCTCTTATTTCTTCATCAAGGGTCCACTGAATGGCACCTAAAATCCTTTCCACTGACACAATATTAGCTGGTCTCTTTGGAGTCTTCAGGAGTGTGGAGGAGGGACAACAAATCTGCCTTCACATTTCAGGACCCTGGACAACAGGAAATACTAAAGTCAAACTTGGTGAAAAAGACAGCCTACCTGGCTTGTCGAGGGTTTAGCCGCTTGGCTTCTCTCAAATAGGTGAGGCTCTTATGAGGATCTTGAATGGATACTTAGTATCCTCTAACCAGTGACACCACTCTTCTAAAGCCAACTTAATAGCTCAGAACTCATGGTTACCAGTGTCATAGTTCTGCTCTGCTGGTCACAAGTTTAAAAGAAAAAAAAAAGAAAGCACAGGGCAGGTAGCGTGGCGGCATCCCGTGCTGCTGACAAAACACTGAGTCTACTCCCGTAGTCGTTAATCCACCTCAACCAGGAAAGGCTTCTCAGGGTCTGGATGTCGAAGGATGGGTGCTGTAGTGAAAACAAATTTGAGGTCTTGAAAAACTGCCTGGTCTTTTGGGTTTCAACCTAAGGTCTTGGGTTTTCCCTTAAGAGAGGTGAGAAGTCCTGTTATCCTATTGTAATTTCAGAGGAAGTTGTGAGGTTCTTTTAGGAGACTTGAACGAAAATGCAGGTGTGGTCACCGGGCTGCCAGGCTTGGGCATGACAAGTATTTCAGACAGGACAGTCACGTCAGATTTAACCATTGATTTGGAAAGACATACATTTGAATTTGGTGGTGACTCTGCTCAAGTGATATGCTTGCTCAGATTGTTCCAGAGTAACATAGACATTCCAGGAGATCACAACCCCAAACTCATGCTCTTGCAGGGAGTAGATGAGCAGAGTCACCCGCGGGGATCTGAACATGAAATGCGTTTCGATCCATGAAATTCTGAATACGAATAACACACGAGCTCATTCTATGATCAAGGAATAGCAAATATGACATTGACTGGAGCATTAATAGACAAAAAAAAAGTTGATATGCAGAAAGTGTGTTGGTCGCATGTCAGGCATAGGTGGAAAAAAGTGTAACATGGCAAAATTTACCCACCAGGCTAAAATTTGTCCAAATAAACAACCATATAGGTGCTTTCAGAAAATGCATTCAAAGTTGCTCAAATGTGTTTACTTTTTTTAATAATAAGCTTGAAAGGTGATGACTTTATAGAAAATGCATTAGCGTGCGAAAACGTTTTGCACTTTTTCTCAAAACATACCTCATTTGGCAAAAAATTCATTGCTCCCTTATTTATGAAGACGTTTTGTCAGGTTTGCAGCAAAATGTTCAGAAGAGTGCCCTCTGCTAGACTAAGTTAGAAAATGTCGTATGACACACTGAAATCAATGAGCAGAGCTAACTCAAAAACATCCTCCCAAATTCAGTGTCAAAAATGCAGCTCAACAACGAAAATGTATTCTGACTGAAAAACACAGCTTAAAAAATGATCTATTGCCGCAGAAAAAATCGTTGTCCTGTGTAGCAACCACTTTAGCTTCAGTGGCAAACAGTATTCCAATTAGTGGTTCAGAAAAATCAGTTTTCTGAAGCAAGAAATTCTACATGTTATTGATTCTCTCACATTCTACTGTCAATTACAGTCATCACATACAAAAGATTTGTAGTTGCTTACCGTGGATTTATGCGTAGATTCCGTCATCGACAAATTCAGTGCTTCGTTATATCCACCCGAGAACTGGTGTTGATAGCCAATCACTCAACCATGCACTCAAGCTCTTCTGCGTAACTGCACAGCTATACTTCACGCCCTCGTGAAACTTCCCGGTAACACTAAATTGATTGGCTCATTTTTTTATCCAATTCCCAAGTGTTTATACATTCTACAGTAAGCGAAACATATTGATTGGACAAACACAGAGCATACAAGCCTATGCGTATCAGCAGGCTCGGTTGCATCCTGTCTACGTTGCGAGCATTACACGGATGAAATCGACGCAACTTAAAGAAAAAAAGGCTCGCAAAACTGGCCTTGAAGTGTTCAATTACATTTACCAGATTTAAATAAGATAAGGACATGGTGAATGGGAATTATTTCGAATGAAACAGGACCGGAGGGTTCCTTCTACTGGATACATCGGTCTCTGGAGGAGAGATTCGTGAAAAAAGTTAGGCTGCTACTTTTGCTTTTCGTTTTGGGTTGAATACCGTATTCAACAAAGTTGAATGCTGAGTTTTTTTTCCTGTTTAAAATGTGAACTGCCCGTGCATTTGGGTGGACCCCCTGGTACATTCATTGCACCGTTCTGTTGAATCCAGGGAGGGAATATATTGTTTGATGTTGCCTGAAAGTGGAATGTCTATTCTGTTAAAATAAGGTATATTTCAGAATTCAGATATTACTGAGTTAGTGAGTTGTACTTGTTCTTTAGAAGTGTTGTAATGAGTCTGTGAGCTCGGATGTCCGAACAGCTGGTGTCATTGGAGAGTGAATGCCCTGACCGTTTAATCAGCAGTTTATTAAATGACTGTGTGTGCTGGCTAAGGGGACTTAGAAGAAAAATGGACAAAACTCTAAACTTTATTATGGAGAAAAGGCATTTTTTGTGTTTGGAGAGGCTACTGGTGACCACTGATGTTCAGCTGCACTTATATTGATAAATTCATGCTAAACTCAACCAGAAAATCATTAGTTCATATTAAATTTCATGCCTCAAAACTTTATTTGTGATAAATACATGGTCATTTGATGATTTGATAGTGCAACATCTCAGACTTTGGGGAGACACTTGGATAGCCGTGTAATTTGGCTAATAGCATGTAGGTAATCTAGAATGTAATGCTGAAGATGAACTGTACTTGTGGTCAAGGAGTTTATGATCCGAGAAATGTAAGACCCAGCAGTTTTTCAATTCTCAGTATTATTTTTTTTTTTCAATTTTAATGGTGAATTCTGATGAAAATTTTATGTTTTTTTTTATGATTTTATTTTCTCTACCAAAAATCATGAAAATAAACTAAAATATGATATAATTCTAAATGCTGTGCCTTTTCTGAGTAAAGCCACATTTTTTCTCTTTATGAAGCTTCAATCCTGAATTATACAGCATTAAATTGGGTAACCCATAAATAGCCAAAGTTGGCTTCTGCGCAGAGGGGTTAATTAGCTCATTATGGTCTATTCATAAGACATACATGTTCTGCTGATTATAGTGAACGTCTTTGAGTTAAATAGTTTTGCTTCATCAGTGGTTCAATTTACAAGTGGATGTATAAACGGCTAAACTACGCCATTCATCCGCTATTATTATGAAATTATGTTGAAACTCCAAACAAATGTCGCATGAAAACCACTTCTCTGTTATCATCTTGTAACAAACTTTATCGAGTGATACACGGGACCACTTCTAATATACAGAAATCACAAAGGTATCGTGGCATTGCAAAGCTCAGATCATAATTGAAGCACCTATTACTAAAACCCCATAAGTCACACTTGACTTGACTTGTGGGGTTTTAGTAATCAGTGCTTCAATTTAAAGCGGCACTATGCTTTTGATTCACTGACAAAGATAAATACATGTATGTTGCTGCAGAAACCTCGGCTGTGCTCTGAACAGGGCAATAAATACACATTGCTTCAAAGGTACTCATTTGTTAACAAAATAAAGTGGGGAAACCCTTTGAAATATAGGAAATTTCTTGTACGATTCATGTGCGTTGGAGCTGGAATCGCTCCACGGTCCGATCAGAAAAATAAAATACACATGCAGCTCCGCTCCTGGAGCCAGGAGAAAATGGCGTGGATGGAAACACTTCGTATAAAGACAATGATATGCGATTTTTGACGTACCCGTGTCTGCACCGGCTCCTGACTTCAGCCGTATAAATGGAAACATAGCTTAAGTATATAGGGTGCGTTCGAGCGCGTCTGCAAGTAAGCCGGCTCCGCGAGATTCCCGAAAAACTACGCAAGAACCCAAGTGACACACGACGAAATGGTGACGAAACTATTCGTGCTCCTTTGGTAAGTTAGTAACCGGCCATGTGAAACGGTCTGACAACGTTGTCAGCTGGTAATTCAGTTACATTACTTGACGACCTTTTCAATACGTCGTGAACAAGTCGCCTGCTGGTAATTAAGTTACGAATACCGGCAAACTTGACGACCTTTTCAATACATCGAAGACACGTCGCTTGTTGGTGATTAATTTACCAATGCTGGCAAGTTGAGGCTAATCAGTTTATCAGTTGTGGAGCAGCAGTGTCGTGCAGTGAAGTTCACTCTCTAGGACACTGATTTCATAACGTACTTTTTTCTCAACCGTTAAGGACCTTCAAGATTTCAGTCCGCTAAAGCGAAGTTTCCTTCGTCATATTTATCGATATTTACCATTTTGTAGGATATAAATAGTACAGCAGCTAAAATAACTCATAATTTTGACATCTCTAATTTTTTTTCTTCGTTGCCTGCGGTAAATATAAGGTTAATTTGGGGGAAAAAAAACTTGGATAGGTAATGTTAGCTTACCAACATTGGCAAATGATTGCAACTTTCATAAGTAGTTCCCCGTGAAAAAACGTGGTTAAAGCTATGGTTTGTAAGTTTTTTTTTGGCATCATTGGTCAAAAATCTATAATAACCTTTCAGCATATTGTAACTGAAACAGTTATGAGAGGACATTGGACCTCTGCACCTTCTCTTGGCTCTGTATTCAAGTTGCAGAAAATCAACACCGTGACGGCAGTGTTCAGCCAATCACAGTTCATTTTTCAAAACAGTTGTTCCATGGGCTGTTTTGTGTGTTCCCATTGGCTAATTGACAAAAGTCAACGTGTGTTTACATCCCAACGGCAATAGTAGTCCCGGTAGGAAAAGTCCCAATCCCGGCGCTCATAACAACAGCCAACACGGCAAAACAAGCAGTAGCGGGTGGTGGACAGAAAACATCCCTTGAAACGTATGAGATTAGTGACCCGATTTCAATCATTGTTCTTGGTCAACATGCTACACTGCTCAAAAAAATTTAAATAAAGGAAACACTAAAATAACACATCCAAGACCTGAATGAAATATTATTATTAAATACTTCATTCTTTACATAGTTGAATGAGCTGACAAAAAAAAAAAAAAAACCCACACACACCACACAAAAATTATCAGTGGAAATCAAATTTAACCCATGGAGGTCTGGATTCGGAGTCACACTCAAAATTAAAGTGGAAAAACACACAACAGGCTGATCCAACTTTGATGTAATGACCTTAAAACAAGTCAAAATGAGGCTCAGTAGTGTGTGGCCTCCACGTGCCTGTATGACCTCCCTACACCACCTGGCCATGCTCCTGATGAGGTGGTGGATGGTCTCCTGAGGGATCTCCTCCCAGGCCTGGACTAAAGCATCCGCCAACTCCTGAACAGTCTGTGGTGCAATGTGGCGTTGGTGGATGGAGAGAGACATGATGTCCCAGATGTGTTCGATTGAATTCAGGTCTGGGGAACGGGCGGGCCAGTCCATAGCATCAATGCCTTTGTCTTGCAGGAACTGCTGATACAATCCAGCCACATGAGGTCTAGCATTGGCTTGCATTGGGAGGAACCCAGGGCCACCAGCATATGGTCTCACAAGGGGTTTGAGGATCTCATCTCGGTACCTAATCGCAGTCAGACTACCTCTGGCAAGCACATGGAGGGCTGTGCGGCTGCCCCAAAGAAATGCCACCCCAAACCATTACTGACCCACTGCCAAACCGGTCATACTGGAGGAAGTTGCAGACAGAACGTTCTACAAGGCGTCTCCAGACTCTGTCACATGTGCTCAGTGTGAACCTGCTTTCATCTGTGAAGAGCACAGGGCGCCAGGGGCGAATTTGCCAATCTTGGTGTTCTCTGGCAAAAACCAAACGTCCTGCACGGTGTTGGGCTGTAAGCACAACCCCCACCTGTGGACGTCGGGCCCTCATACTATCCTTATGGAGTCGGTTTCTGACCGTTTGAGCAGACACATGCACATTTGTGGCCTGCTGGAAGTCATTTTGCAGGGCTCTGGCAGTGCTCCTCCTGTTCCTCCTTGCACAAAGGCGGAGGTAGCAGTCCTGCTGCTGGGTTGTTGCCCTCCTACGACCTCCTCCACATCTCCTGATGTACTGGCCTGTCTCCTGGTAGCACCTCCATGCTCTGGACACTACTCTGAGAGACATAGCAAACCTTCTTTCCACAGCTCGCATTGATGTGCCACCCTGGATGAGCTGCACTACCTGGGCCACTTGTGTGGGTTGTAGAGTCCGTCTCATTCTACCACTAGAGTGAAAGCACCGCCAGCATTCAAAAGTGACCAAAACATCAGCCAGAAAGCATAGGAACTTAGAAGTGGTCTGTGGTCACCACCTGCAGAACCACTCCTGTATTGGGGGTGTCTTGCTAATTGCCTATAATTTCCACCTGTTGTCTATTCCATTTGCACAGCAGCACGTGAAATTGATTGTCAATCAGAGTTGCTTCCTAAGTGGACAGTTTGATTTCATAGAAGTGTGATTGACTTGGAGTTACATTGTGTTGTTTAAGTGTTCCCTTTATTTTTTTGAGCAGTGTAGTTTCCCTTATAATGAAATATTTAGGCAAGTGAATAGGCTAATAAATTCTATAAAATGCCTAATTCACATGCCTTAATAGGCAACTCTTCACTAAAAAACCACTGTAAATTTTCCGTGTTAAATTTTGTCACAACCAAAGCAAGTCGTCAAACTGGCACGTAATGATTGTTGAATTGAAAAAGACTGAAATGCGCTCTTTTTTGCGTTCAACTGGTGCGTTTGATTTCTTGTCTTAACGGAGACAAATAGCTACACCTGAGAGTTCAAGTGTCTTTTACCAGGGAAATTGACTGAACCCAGTCAATAATAAGTAGTTTAAAGACACATCTATCGCTCTCCTTGTTCTCTGTCCTCCGCCCGCCACTGAAAACAAAAAGAGGAAAACTGACACAGAGAAGAGACAGTCCAAAAGGGAGAGTGATAATAAGAGGAATAAATCCCGTGTCAACATCGGACGAGCGTATCTGAGGTGAAGAGGGTTGCGCGATAGCATCGGGCTGAAGCTGGACTCTGAGCTGGCTGATCTTCTCCTGGACAGGTCAGCCCATAGACATTATATACCTAGACGCCTTATTACGTGCTGCAGCGTAATCCAGCGTCGCCGCCATATTGGATGGGTCTCCTCACTCTAGACTAGCACCAGAGCCAATCGAAGTAAACGCAAAGAGAGCAGCTAAGCCCATATTTTGTGGATCTTACGTTTGCAATAATCAGCACAGATTTGTAAGCAGATCACAAGGGATTACCTTTCACAAGCAAGATTGAACTATAATTTTGGGTATTATATGAACATCTGCTGTCAGTGCCAGTACACCCATACCATACTGTTCGCTGTCATGTTCACGAGTGCCATACGGGGCTGAAATGGTCGGAACTACTTTCAAGTTGTTGTTGTTTCCGTGCAACAATATCCAGCTGCAGCCCCGGAGCAGAAGCCCCTGACGTGACACAGACCCCTGGGTTTAGGGATTGCCATTTCATCTCATCTGCCAAACTGACGTAATGTCATTTCATCTCCGTTAAACTGCTTTGATTTAATAGAGCTGTCACTGTTTTCCCCAACCTTAACTTTAATACCTAGCCCTATACTTAATCCGAAACTTAACTTTGTCTCTTATCATATGTCAGTTTGGCAGATGGAATTAAGTGACGACCCCTTAAAATGCAGCCTTCAAAGGCTGCAGCCTACGCTTTGACATGCACCCCCCTGGCTTGACAGAAGTGCCCTTGGTGTGACGGAAGTGAAATACTGGCTATTCACTGTTTTTATTTACTTCGCTGGCTCGCTAGCTAGGCTAGCTTAGCTAATGATATTCATTGAATAGTCATGCTAGCTAGATTACTGAATAACAGCAAGTGACGGAAAGCTGACCATTTACTGTTTCTATCGGTTTAGCTAACGTTATGTGCACAAGATGTAATTAGCTTACAAGCTAGCTAGGTGGTTCGCCAGCGTCAATATCACTAGATCAGTAGCCTATTAGTGATACATTGTTGACTTTTTCTTGTGTGTTTATTTTATGGGCTGTGTGTAGGGTAACCACATCCATTGTAGTGAACGCTAGCTAGTTGACAAGCTGGCTAGTAAACTAATGCACAATTCGACATATTTTCCTGGGTACCGGCATGTGTGGAGGACAAAAGTCAATCGTTCCCCACTCTCGCTGCTGGTTGTAATGATTTGCGCAATTTGAGAACTCAAAAACCGAAGGGAACGTAAAATATTTAACGGGTCTTCGGGAGACCGAAGGAGACATTCAAAATAGCCTGCTTTCATACTATATATCTACATTAGCGAGCCCAAATAGCCTGATGTGACATGACAATAGCGCGTTGGAGATGAAAAACCAATCTTAGCGTCTGTGTTGCTGGCCAACCATTCTGTCCACTCTATCTTGTTTGGTGGAAGAAGTTCTCAATTTTATTGTTGCATTATTACCAATAAACTGTCATTTTTTTTCCTTGTGTGTTTATTTAATGGGCTATTTATATGTAAAATAACCATTTTATAAAAGGAAAAAGTCCCTTGAAGCAGTGGGTTCCAGACATTTTATAATGGCGGAGGGGCGTTCTAAGACACAACGCGCAATCACTGTAATCCACTGCTTCTCGGGACTTATTCCTTTATTATTCTAACCACTGGTCGTTTTTGAAAATTAAGTTTTACGACACTCAGTACAAATTAAGTAAGAAAGCTAGCGTTAGCTATGCTCGCTCAACTGTAAGATGAATATAAATCGCGTGATTCAGTTGTACAAACAACACTTGAGTAACACTGAATTATAATTCAGATGTAGCTAACGTTTGAGTGTAATCCTTATGGGGGTAACGTTATGGCATTGTTTCATGTCACAGTCATGGCTAGCTCGCTGTGCCTAATATATTTAGAAATTTATGGTAAACAATATGAATTAGGCACTATAATGATGCATCATCTGCGAAAGCCAATATAATTAGCCAGCAGAAATGAAGTTGAGACTCTAATTTTATTGTTGAGATATCTGTCCTATGCATTGCACAGACTGTCTTGAGATGCAAGCAAGGGCTGGCAGAGAAAGATGTGAGGAGTCTGATCAGTGAAATGCTCCACAGCGATGTTTAGAAAGGAGGTGACTGAGAACCTGGTACAGTATTTGTATTCTTTTTGTCCAACACTTATGGTGCTGTGATGATTGTGTACAAAGAAGTCCTTAATTTTCTATGACAAAGGTTTCACAAATCTTTCTTGGGCCTAATAATTAATTGGATCAGATGTCACCTGAAACAGAACTAACAGGGCAGGGGCTTTGAGGTCAGGGTTGAATCATTGTTTTAACTGGTAAAATGGGAGTATTCAATGGGAGCATGTAATTGTATACAGGCTGGTAAAACGCTATCCAGGCTTCAAATTGGTAGATAAACCCTACACCTCTCTCTGGGGATTAATGTTTAGAGGAGAAGTTTCGACACAGGTGTCACAAGGTCACTGAAGGGGGCTTTGAAGTAGCCTCAAGCTGCGCCCCAAACTGCAGACTCAGACTTCACTGCTTAAAAAAATTGAGGAAAAAGTAAAATAATTTCATGCACTGACCTCTTTTTCTGTGTTTGTGTTGTTCCTTGCAGAAGACGCAGCGCACAGCGCGCTCGGTGAAAGAAGAGGAGAAGAGGAGACTTGTAAATGTGTAAAAAAACTAAACTGAATGAAGAAATAGTGATTTTAGATTTTTTATAGGGATGCTCAAGCACCCCTAAATTTCATCTCAGCACCACAGGATAATGTTAATAATTATCATGAACTGTTATTATTTTCCTAATTCATTTTAAGCCCTCTTACATTACATTTTGAGAGCTTGTGAGAGATGACAAACAGTTACAGATTCTAAGTGATTTATTTAAATAATTAGGAAAAAACACCAATATGAAACCTGTTTTGAAGTTAAATTGGTTTGTGGAACCCCTGGCAAAAATTATGGAAAACCCTCACAGATGAAGTACGTTCAGCTATTTTACTCCATAGCAAATAAGGGCCAGACAGATTCTTCTCTGTTTTTATGTTCTGCTAGTGTCTTTGTCACAACTGGTTGCATGAGGCAGTACCAGCAGCCCAGTCTGGTTGCACAGCTTTTCCAGGACACCACTTCCATTGGTGCAGTTGCTAGAAGGTTTGCTGTGTTTCCCAGCGCAGTCTCAAGAGCATGGAGGAGATACCAGGACACCAGCCGTTTCACGAGGAGACCTGGACGGGACTGTAGAAGGGCATCAACCCAGCAGCAGGACTGTTTCTGCTCCTCTGTGCAAGAAGAAATAGAAGAGCACTGCCAGAGCCCTACAAAATGACCTCCAGCAGGCTACTTGTGTGCATGTTTCTGACCAAACTGTCAGAAACAGACTGTGATGGCGGCGCGAGGACCCGATGTCCTCAAGTGGGACCTGAACTCCCAGCCCAGCACCATGCAGCTTGATTGGTATTCGCTAGAGAACACTAGAATTGGCAGATTTGCATTTGTATCCCTTTCTCTTCACAGATTAGAGCAGGTTCACACAGAGCACATGTGATGGGCGTGAAACAGTCTGCAGACACTGTGGCGATTGTTCTGCTGCGAGTAACATCATACAGCATGACTGATTTGGCAGTGGATCAGTGATGGTCTGGGGAGGCATATCCTTAGGGGGTTGAACAGGCCTGTATGTGATTGCCAACGTTACCCTGACTGCTGTTAGACACGGGTGAAATCCTTAGAGCGATTGTGTGACCTTATGCTGGTGCAGTGGGTCATGGGTTCCTCCTGGTGCTGGACAATGCCTGGCCACATGTGGTCACAGCATGTAGGCAGTTCCTGGATGATAAAAGCATTGATACCATAGATTGACCCTCTCATTCCTTTGACCTAAACCCAATTGAGCTCCTATGGGATGCTATGTATCAGTGCATCCAACGCTGATAAGTACCACAAACTGTGCAGGAGCTCACTGATGCCATGATCCAGGTCTGGGAGCAGGTCCCTCTGGACACCATCACTGACTCATCAGGATACCCAGATGTTGTTGGGAATGTTTTTATTAGTGAAGTCCATGTCTTCAAGAATTCAGGCCATAAGAAAAGCCTGGGGTGGAGCAACAAAGTATTAATTCTGGATTTGATGACTCCATTATTCTTTCCTCAAATTATAGTGATGCCATACATTTCCTCTACTTGTATATGAAAACATATGCCATTTATTAAAATCTAATTTCTTTGCTGTGTTTCATGAAGCCTGAATGTTAAGCTAATGAACAAAAATTGTGTCCTGTCTGCACTTTGTTGATTTGCTATGAAGTAAACAAGCTGAATGATCATCCACTGCGGTGACTCCAGAATTGCAGCACGCATGACCTTGCTTGCCATGGCTTTTCTGATCTTCATAGAGCCGGGCTCAGACTACAGGAGATTTAAAGTCCTCACTGATTTGAAATTGTGTTATAGCTCACAGAAAAGGATGAACTTTTCTTATTTTTTTCTCTCAATTTCCAAACAAGCTCAAACTGCACATTTAGAAACTTGCAATCCATTATACCATACAAGTTATGATTAAGGTCATCTTGCCTGAAAGAGCTACTGTACACCACAACTCAGGTGACCATGGGGAGGCAGAAGGCAGATGTTTAAAGACAGATTTTGAGGGAGCGATTTGGGAAAGTGGGGAACACAGTTAATTTGTTCTCCAACAGCTGGGGGTGAGAATTTTACGGTCAGTTTGAATTAGGTTTTATAACTTTTGATACTCAGCTAGCCTCGCAGCGGGTTAGCTTTTACCATTGCTGTTTGATACCGTCAGCTCTGAAACCCTGACTGGGATGTTAAAATTTATTTTCTGACAGAATATTCCAGTTCTAAATCCTGAATATCAAAAATGTTTGACATTATCAGCGCTGCTCTGCTGAGTGTGCGAGCAGTTTGGGAGGAATAAGACTGGATCTGTAAACTCCTTACATTACCAGATAATCTTGGCTGAAGATCATTTCTGACAAAGGTCCCAGGCCAGATTTCTGTGATTGTTGGGAGGGGAGAATCTGGGATACATCAGCCTAATACTCAAGTAGTCTGAGCTCGCCTTATATTGGTGGGGAAATGTACCTGAAATTAATGGTCAATTTCAAAACTATAGGTCATACTCTTTCTTACAGAATATGGTTTAAATGTCTACTGTCTGCTTTGGAGCCACTACAGCTTCACACTGAACTGCACCAGGGGCCTCATTTATAAACGGTGCGTAGGCACAAAAAGGATACGTACGTCACTTTCTTTTCAGATTTCTGATTTATAAAGATAAACTTGACATTATAAAAAGAGAAATTATGAAGACTATGCACAATGTCAATGAATTCCAAGTCCATCCTGATTAAATGAAAATTCCATGCAGTTTATTTTACCCATAGGTTTATAAATTGGGTTATTGTCCACAAAATGTCTTTTTTTTTGTGCATATGCATTACTTAGGTATGAAATTCACGCACATTTTTATGAATAAGGGCCCTGATCCTTTACTGTTTTGGAAAGTTACAGTTTCCATGATTGAGTCTTTGCCTCAAGTTTCATGAACTGACCGGGCATCCCCTCTGAAACTGGTGAATTCAACTGAAATCTGTGATGGCTCATTCTGAACCTTTATTATTATACACTGCAATACACCACACAACTAATCAGATTCCCTCTGGATGTAAGATTGTATACCTAACTGAACTGATGTTTGCCTTAGTGAAAAAGGAAAGCATTGGATACTTCTGCAGACTCTATATTCCATTTGTAATGTTAATAAAATACTTTGTGGTACAAAAGAACGTGGAATCCATCCAGTAAGCATAAGGAAGTAAGAGCCGAGTGCAAGCATCGCGGTCGCAGTGAGGTAGTACAAGGTTACCTACTGGCGACCTTTGATAAATTACTTTGCCACAACGTGCAGAAGACGAACTGACCATGTGACAAAGTTACGTTGACACGACAAATCTAGGAATTTCACTTTTCCGGTTGTCACGACATAAGTAGTTACGTTGCCACGACGAATCTAAGGTCGTCCGGTAACATTTTCATGTCTTGGCGACGTAAGTGTGTTACCTGGGGTAGGACTACTAGAAGGGGTCACTGGGGTCATTTTATGAAAATGTACATTTTCCTACAAAATCAAAGGGTGATCCAAGTTTTTCATTTTGAGAAAAATTTGAGAAAAAAATTGGGTGAATTTGTGCACAGCAAAGTGTTGTAAATTGACAGTAAAGTAGTGATGGGATATCACTGAGACACCCCATTAATCTCAGAATGGAAAAAAAAATCCCAAATGACCCCTTTTCCTAGTCCTGCACACATATAACCAAGTCCGAAAGTGATACAACTGCACAATGCATACTGGAAGTCATGGTCAAATAGCCCTAGAACTGTAAACCCGGTTCACAGCCAAAAAAATATTGATATATATCAAGTATCGCCATTCAGCTAAAAAATATTGAGATATGACTTTTAGTCCATATCGCCCAGCCCAGTATGAGCATAGAATTAACATTGCAAGAACAACAATTTACCGATTACATAAATTACTCATTGCTACTTCTCCGGAAAAAATTCCCTCCTGTTAAGAAGGACGTATTTCTGGTTTACTCCTGAGGACCAGCGACCCAGGGCTTGGAGAACAGATGCTGGAACTACGGAGGCAGCCATAGTTGCAGTGCCAATGTGAAAGGAATGTGCGGTGCGTAGGAATGGGGGCAGATCGCAGTACTGCACTGGACGCCGAGATGAACAGCAAACCAAGATCGGGACATCGCCTTCCCAGAATCGGTCATGAACAGGGGCTCATCTCCTCTTGCATTGACTCGCCATTTCAGGGACCGAAAAACAGAAGAAAAAGGACAAATGCAGTACTAGTTCTGGCAGTGACCACAGTGACCTTTACCATATTTATCAGTTTTGGAATGTTTGAGGTTGCTCGTGTACATACAGTTATCAGAGGAGAAATGAGAGATGGTGAGGTCGTGTAAAGGACTAAATTTCTCTGAAGGCGTAGTGAATTCCCCACATCTAAGAACCCCGAAGAAAGCTGTAAGACAGACTACATATGTTGTGGTTTTCATCCAACATATTAAGGTTCCCCCATCCTCAAGCAATTGGAGAGAGACAGATTCCGAAAAGAAAATTAGGCTTTATTGTGTCATGTTGATAAATATAAAGCAAAGTTCCTCCCGCGCAAGAAGAACTGATTTCCCAACTTTCACACCGAGGTCTTATACCCTTTTCACTGGAAATATCTTACAAATATGGTCTTTCTGCTTCTCATTTTCGCACTGCAATTGGACAGGCAACCCGAGACTCTGTTAGCTAATCCTTCAGGAATTCAAAGCAAAGACGCATGCGCATCACTTCAAAAGCATGGAAACTCACAGTTAGAGACTTGTCCTGTCATGTAAACAAGCAAGAGAGATATACAGACAAAGAAAAAGATACCAGTGGATGAATTCGATGCATGTCAAATGATTACAAATGATTCAATTGATTATGTTTTCAGTAGCAACTAATGATTTTACTGAAGAAATATTGATCAAAGCTACAGAAATCAAATACATCCTCTGATTATGTTTTTTTGGATCAAGAAAACAGAAGCCTGCTTACTAATCAAAGCTACAGAAGCTGCTGCTTATGTGTGTGTGAGCTGCTCATGCATGTGTGAACTGAATTGCTTGTATATGTGTGTCTGTCTGTGTGTGAACTGCTTGAATGTATGTTTGTCTGTGTGTTTTATGTGTCTGTGTGTTTACACTGCTCATCCCCTCCCTATCCGTATGTGCACTACTTGTATGTGTGTGTGTGTGTGTGTGTGTTATGTTATATGTGTGTGTGTCTTTCTGCTGCCTACATAATATGGTTATTGATAATGATTATTGGTGGCTAAATATAATCTAAATCTAATTGTTAGCTTATTGATTATTAGTATGAGTAATGAATGAATAATGATAAAAAAATATATAATCAGTATTGAATATAGTGAATATAATGAATAATGCTGAAATATAATCTTCAACACTCCCAACAATATATCTACATAAGGACTAAAACACACGGCTCTTAAGTGTGATACCAACTTTGGGACCAAATAAAGTGAGGAAAAGACGCTTATCATTGCCTTCTGGATGAGCCTTCTTAAATCCGTTAAAGAGGGGGCGAATGGAGGGATGTCCAAGCAAGCTAGTGACTGAAGGATCTAAACATCTTAAGTGAAACTAGTCCCCTGCAATTCATGCTTTAGTAGAACAGGGATGAATTTTCTGAAACTCTGAACAATGCATTATAAAAAGGTACAGATCATGGAAATGATATCCGGCAGAACTGGGATTAAAAACCTGCACTAAAAGAGGGGAAGTACGACCAGCAGCTTCATAAGCTTTTAATGCGTTTTTGACAATCCAAACTTCCAGAAACCAACCAAACCCCCAAAACCAACGGAGGGAGTCAGTGAAGACTTGAAGGCGACCAATGACTCCGGCCTATCGTAATAAAAGAACGAAATGCCATTTCAGTGCTTGCGCAACCGTGACCAAAAGTGCAAATCAGATTTTTAACCTTCGTCAAATTTCAGAGTTTTATGCAAACTGATTACAGATTGAGAGAGGTCGAGAAGCCGGTACACAAAGGAAGTTGAGGTGCCCCAACAGGGAACAACAATTCACGCTTTGTCATAGACGAAGCCGACAGTGCAGTCTCCATAACTTCCCTGATTCTGCGCCATTTATCCTGCTGTAGAGACGCCTGCATTTTAACTAAGTCGAGAGAAATACTTAAAACTCCAATTACTGCGCAGTACCCCAGTTTCTTGAAGACATCTTAAAGTGTATAGATGCTGCGACTTGGTACGGAATTGGGAAAGTCTATTACCAAAAAGTCATCTGGTAAATGTAAAACGAACGACATTTTGTAAACATTCAGAAGTATCCGGTAAAGAGCCTCGGAGAGAGTATTGAAAATGCGGGGGCTGCTACAGCATCCTAAGGTCAGACGTACTGCGAAATAATTTTCTCTTTCCAGTTTACTCCAAAGAGATTTCACAGAGAGGGGTGCAGAGGCATAATTTTAAAAGTATCGGTAATGTCAGCTTTACCCAACCAAGCACCTGATCCAGCAATTTTAATGAATTTAATGCGTGATCGACAGTAAAGTAAAAGAGCAGAATGGGGGGTGAGGGATGAGATCATTGACGCTTTGAATCTTTTCGTCATAATGGGAAGACATATCAACGATAACACGCTTTTCCCCCCAGAATACTAACGAATAGCAACACCTATAGGGTCAGTACGGTATGAAGCTAACAGGATTTGGGAACCAATCATGTACCCCTTTTCAACTTCTCTTGCCAGGATTTTATCTACCACATCCGGTTCCTGCTGGGCAGACTGCAGGTAATTGCACTTCACGCTGGAGTGAATATCGTATAAACCCGCACAAACGCCATTAATCAAACCAAACAACTAGCACAAGACAAAACAGCGATCTGAGTGATCCTTTAGTGCCTTAGTGAATTTGTTGTGGTTTTCATTCAGATATATTTTCATATCATGAGGTTCCCCCATCCTCAAGCAATTGGAGAGAGACGGATTCTCCTGACAAGTAGGCTTTATTGTGGCATATTGATAAATATATTTTTTTTTATACCTTCAGTTTTTATACCTTCACCACAGGAAATACAGTCAGATGAATAGGATACAAGTAGATACATAAATGATTCAATTAATTATGTTTTCAGTGACAACTTATGATTTTACTCAACAAAAATTGATTAAAGCTACAGAAATCAAGGACAATTATTAGTCCTGACCTGTTCCTAATCGGGGAGAACAAGCCGGACCTGTTAACTGAGGAGTGCTCTCGGAGTGAACCTTCTGTTAATTATGAAAATGACTGAGAACAGGTCAGGACTAGTAATTGTTTTAAACGGAAGTTTTGTGCAACCCAATTCTCTGTTCGTGTTCCGCAACTGGACTGAATTTAGCCCATGATTTAATCGCTGTTTGATCGCATACGGAGAGAAACCGTGTCTTCGGTTGCCAATTACGATAATTGGAAAACGCGCCAATAAATGAAAATGATTGAGAACGACACATTGCAGTCAAAAAGAGACGTGTCTCAGCACCCCCGCTGGCTACGCCACTGTCGGCAAGTACACATGCCAAAACAAAATTATCCCTTTGTTCTAAAAATTTATAGAGATCGGTAATCAAAATGGTATATCGAAATGTATTTATGACCACAATGAAATTTCATGACACCTCCTAGAAATATCAAAACGAAGACATTTCAATTATAAACCTACCTGGTCCGCCATCTTTGATTTCCTTCACTGGAGGCAGCCATTGAGTCATTGTTACCAGGGCCTCACTTTGAGCACAAGTGCAACGAGGCACGGTCACCAGGCTGAGCCAGTACCGTGTAGGAGGAAAGCGCCATTAGAGAACGTGGATGTTTGCGCAGATCTGTAAGGGGTCTTGGTGGAAATGGTAGAGCTTGGTTAGTTGAGATGGAGAGCGCCGCCTTATTTAAAAAGACGTGAAAATGAGGAACATGACGCTTGTTATGGCCCCAATCTGTTATTACATATATGACAGGAAGGGATGACAGACAAAATTTTGAAACTTAAACAGATTTAATTAAACAAACACCTTTAACTAATCTACTATCTACTCTACTGACCAAGATTGATATATACAAAAATATTTACAGTCCCTTTGGTGGGGTTTGTTTGGTGATGTCCTGGGACAGGAAAATGCTCCAACACAGGCAAAAATCCACAAAAGCTTCACAGGTCTTGAAAAAGAGTGACAGGTCTGGTCAAATGTAACCATCTCCTTGCAATTTCACCTACTACTTTACTCTCTCACTTTCTCTCCTTATATACTCTCTTGCAGCCCCCTCCCACATTTAGACTTTTTTTTTTCTCTTGGACTTCCTCCTCTCAGACATACCCAGGACATGCCCAAACCTAGCTCCAGACTGGTCTTAACAAAAAAGGTCAATACTGCCATCTCGTGGCTTTTTTCCACATTACACCTCCATTCCAAAAGGGAAAAATTTTGACTCAAAGGCAAAATTTTTCTTTTCAATACAAAAATGGTTAAGTAGACACTTGTGTATATATACATATAATACAATATTCGAATAAACACGTGATATATATACATACTCAAACACGGGATAAGCAATCAGGAAATTACATTGTCAGTACCCTTTACATGCTTAATTTCCAAGTCAAACTCCTGTAAAATCAAACTCCAATTCAACAATCTCCAATTCTTGTTTGTCATCTTACTCAAAAACATTAATGGATTGTGGCCAGTGTACACAATCAGTGGCTTTTGCCCTGTACAAACATAAACCTCAAAGTGTTGTAAAGATGGAACCAGAGCCAACAGCTCCTTCTCTATTGTGAAATAGTTCCTTTGGTGGCGATTGAACTTCCTGGAGAAGTATGCCATGGGATGCTCAATGTCATCAGAGACACTTATCTGTAGGAGCACAGATCCACAAGCTTGGTCGCAAACATCGACCGCGATGGAGAACGGTTTGCTGAAGTCAGGAGATTTGAGCACGGGGAAGTGACACAGCAGGGACTTCAGGCGATCAAAGGCTCTTTGGCATGCTTCATCCCAAGTGAACTTTACGCCTTTCTTCAGTTGGTTGGTGAGACTCAAAGCAATCTCAGCAAAGTTCTTGCAGAACTTGCGGTAGTACCCGATCATTCCAAGGTAGCGGCACAAAGCTTTTTTGCTGTCAGGAACTGGCAAGTCCATGATGGCTTCGAATTTAGCATTTATGGGTGCCACCTTACCCTGGCCTATGACATAGCCAAGATACGTGACAGTAGCACAACCAAAGTCACTCTTGTTCAGGTTAACAGTCAAATTAGCCTGGGTCAGGCGCTGGAACATCTCTACATCTTTTAGATGTTCTTCCCAGTAGTCACTCCATGTGATCAGGTCGTCGATGTACGCACCCGTGTGTGGCAATCCGGCGATTGTAGACTGTATCATCCTTTGGAATGTGGCTGGGGCATTTCTCATGCCAAAGGGTAGGACTTCATACTGGTATAACCCAGATGGTGTGGCAAAAGCAGAGATGCTCTTGGCCCTATCAGTTAAAGGCACACACCAATAACCCTTCATTAAATCAATCTTAGTCAGAAACTTTGCTTGCCCTACTCTATCGATACAATCATCAATCCTAGTTATTGGAAACACATAAGTTCTAGCTACAGCATTGACTTTGTGATAATCTGTTCAGAATCTAGTACTTCCATCAGGATTTGGAACTAGCACACAGGGTGAACTCCTATCTGAGTTGGAGGGTCTGATAATGTCATGTTCTAACATGTACTTAACCTCTTTCTCAGCAATCTTTCTCTTTTCAGGATTCATTCGGTACGGATGCCGTTTTATTGGTTTGGCATCACCAACATCTACATCATGAGAAGCTATAGAAACTCTCTATGGAACATCAGGAAATAGGTCTTTATATTTCTTGATCAACCTCTCAAACTGATCTTTCTGTGAGGGTTCCAAGTGCGGGAGTTTTACATCAAGATTTTGCAACACCTCAGAATTTGACAATTTACATGAAAGAACTTCAGCTTTAATTCGAGGTTCATCATCTTGAAACTTCCCTTCATCTTCACACGTCTCGACCATAGGAGAATCTGAAGTGACAGCTGCAACCCTAGCATTTCTGTCATGATAAGGCTGCAGCATGTTAATGTGACACAACTGTTTTGGCTTTCTGTAATTGAGATCATTGAGTTTTGTGGGGCGGCATGGCTCAGGAGGTAGAGCGGGCG
The DNA here is from genome assembly GCA_029721435.1 of Gymnothorax reevesii. Lineage (NCBI taxonomy): Eukaryota > Metazoa > Chordata > Actinopteri > Anguilliformes > Muraenidae > Gymnothorax > Gymnothorax reevesii. The sequence continues at coordinate 5,260,062 of CM056589.1, read as the reverse complement.
GCCCAAGAATCAGAGGGTTCCCGGTTCGATCCCTGGCTCCTCGAGAGAACGTGTCGAAGTGTCCTTGAGCAAGACACTGAACCCTGCACTGCTCCTGATGTGCAGGGTGGCGCCTTGCATGGCAGCCTCCCACATCAGGGTGAATGTGAGGCAAAAAGTTGTAAAGCGCTTTGGGGTCATATCATGTGACTAGAAAGCGCTATATAAAATGCAGTCCATTTACCATTTACCATTTGTTACAATTTCACAAAGACCATGAAATCTAGCCTGCAATAGACTGGACTGCAAGGGGAACAACACAAGGACCTTGTCTCCTAGTTTAAACTCAAGGCTTCTAGCCTAATGATCATACCAAGTTTTCATTTTTCCCTGACTTGATTTCAAGTTCTCTTTGGCTAGGTCACATGCTGCACGCAATCTTTCCTTGAACTTGCTAACATAGTCTAACAGACTGATATGTGGCTGTTTCTCTTGCCATTGTTCACTCAACAATAGCAAAGGTCCTCTCACTTCATGGCCAAACACTAGCTCAAATGGTCTGAATCCAGTTGACTCCTGCACTGCTTCTCTAGCTGCAAACAACAGCAAATGAACACCTTCATCCCAGCCTTTCTCGTGGTCATAACAATAAGTCCTCGTCATTGTCTTGAGAGTGGAATGAAACCTCTCTAAGGCACCCTGACTCTCTGGATGATAGGCACTAGAAAGAATCTGCTTCGCACCTAGTTCATACACAACCTGCTGAAACAATACGGAAGTGAAATTGCTACCTTAGTCTGACTGAATTTCCCAGGCAAGGCCAAACAACGTGAAGAACTTTTTCAAAGCCTTCGAGATTGCAGTTGCCTTGATGTTGCGTTGAGGTATGGCTTCAGGGAATCTAGTAGATGCACACATGATTGTCAACAAGTACTGATTTCCAGATCGAGTCTTGGGTAATAGACTAACACAATCAACAATGACCTTAGAGAATGGTTCCCCAAATGCTGGGATAGGCTGCAATTGAGCAACAGGTGGGTCTAACTGGTGTTTTCCAACTACCTGACTAGTGTGACAGGTTTTGAAAAAGTTGGAAACGTCTTTCCGAGGCCCAGGCCAGAAGAAGTGTTTCATGATCTTATCAACAGTCTTGTTAACACCAAGATGACCTCCTAAAGGTTAACTACGGGCCATTGTTAAGATCTCAATCCTGTAGACCTTCGGAATAACAATTTGCTTGACCACTGCCCAATCTGCATTAGCAGGGATATCAGGAGGGCGCCACTTCCGCATCAACACACCATCCTTGAGATAATACCCAACTGGAACTGCGTCTATTTCTTTATCAGGAAGGGCTCTCCTCTTTAGGACACAAATTTCAGGATCATTAGTTTGCTCCTCAATCAACCGCTTTCTGGACAGAGACAAGTCTCCAGACACATCAGAATCACCAGACCCATCTGGCTGGCTGAACAAAGTACTGATAAAAGTGTCTGATAAGACCTCAAACAGAGAAACCATAGTAGGCCAAACAGAGTCATCAGGCAAACCACCTGAGTCATGACTACTAAATGTGTTGGACGGCACCACATCATCTGTTGAAGATTTTATTTCAGCATTATTAATCTTATTCACTAATATTGATTATATATATTTTTCATCATTATTCATTCATTGCTCATACTAATAATCAATAACCATATTATGTAGGCAGCAAGAAGACACACACATGTAACACATACATACATACAAGCAGTTCACATACTGCAGTGCAGACACACACAAAACACAACACAAATATACATACAAGTAGTTCACACATAGAGAGACACACAAATACAAGTAATTCAGTTCACACTTGCATGAGCAGCTCACACACACATAAGCAGCAGCTTCTGTAGCTTTGATTAGTAAGCAGGCTTCTGTTTTCTTGATTCAAAACACATAATCAGAGGATACATTTGATTTCTGTAGCTTTGATCAATATTTGTTCAGCAATATCATTATTTGCTACTGAAAACAATTGAATTATTTGTAATAATTTGATATGCATCGAGTTCATCCACTGGTATCTTTTTCTTTTTCAACTGGCTGTATTCTCTTGCGGGGTGTGGCTGTCCACTGTAATGCGCATGCATCTCTGAATTCCTGAGGGAGTAGGTAACAGGTTTCAGGTTGCCTGTCCAATGGTAGTGCGAGAATGAGAGATATATAACCGGCCTGTAAACGCCAGTTCGTCAGTTCTTCAGGGGGGAGTTGTGCAGTTCTTCTGAAGGTTGAGTTCCTCTTGCACAGGAGGAAGACCTCGGTGTGAAAGTTGGGAAATCAGTTCTTCTTGCGCGGGAGGAACTTTGCTTTATATTTATCAACATGACACAATAAAGCCTAATTTTTCTTTTTCAGAATCTGTCTCTCTCCAGTTGCTTGAGGATGGGGGAACCTCAATATGTTGAAGAAAACCACAAGACATCTTCTTGAGCCTTCTGGGCCATAGCACGAGTCACTGCACAGGAAGGATACAGAGATGGGTCTTCATCGCCATCTTCAGTGCTCGGCTGTGAAGTAAGATGTACAGGGGGAACTACTTTGCCCCCAGCAAGGTCATTGCCTAGCAACAGAGAAACACCCTTGATAGGTAGACTTGGCATAAGTCCCACCTTTACCTGTCCTGTAACTAAATCTGACTTCAAGAATACATCGGTGTGATCACGTAACTCCAAGGAGTCCATCAACAAAAGTGACTGAGAAGCTCCGGTATCCCTTAGGATATATATGGGGACAGGAGTAGTATGCTCATTCAGAGCCACAAATCCCTCTGACACAAATGGAAGAAATTCCTCCCTCACAAAGTCAGCAGTATCAAGCTTTTTAGCCCGATCACTACTACAGGGGTTTCTAACCTTGTTTTCACAAAAGCATTTGGTTTGATATCCTTTTCTTTTTCTTTCTTAGCTTTAAGGTGGTTTGATATCCTTTTCTTTTTCTTTCTTAGCTTTAAGGAACCAACAGTTAGTTGTAACATGACCAGATTTCTTGCAATAACCACAAACTAGACCACTTTTGTCTCTGTCAGCTTTCACACTTTCATCAGACCTGTTACTGGATTTCTGAGCACCATCACCAGATTTGTCTTTGTCTTTGGGTGAGGAATCTTGGGTATCACCGTTTCCTTTTTTCTGAAATTGGGACCATCTATTGTTACTGCTAGACTGAAATTTGGACTTATGTGTGAGAACATATTCGTCTGCAAATTTGGCAGCTGATTGCAAATTCAGTGCTTGCTTCTCATTAAGGTAGGTCTTAATATCATCCTTAACACAGTTCTTGAATTCTTCAACTAACACCATCTCTTTTAGTGAGTTGAAATCATCCTTGACCTCCATAGAAGTACACCAGCGCTCAAAGCAAACCTTCTTCTCATTAGCAAATTCCACATAAGTCTGATTGTCAGATTTCTTCAGACCTCTGAATTTCTGTCGGTAAGCCTCTGGAACCAACTCATAAGCTGTCAAAATAACCTTTTTGACAACCTCATATTCAGAGGAATCATCTGCAGACAAAGCTGAATAGGGTTGTTGAGCTTTACCTTTGAGGACAGTTTGCAACATCAGAGGCTAGTGTTCCTTTGGCCACTGGCAACTTTTAGCTACCTTTTCAAAGCACTGGAAATAGTTATCAACCTCCTTCTCACAGAATGGAGGAACCAGTTTTACCTCCTGGCTAGCACAAAATTTATTTTCAGCGTCTATTTTTATTTTTAGTTGCTCCATTTGGAGCCTTTCTTCTCTATCGAATTTCTGTAAATCGAAATCTCTCCGTCTTGCTAATTTTTCTAACTCAAATTCTTTTTGTTTTTCTTTTTCCTCCCTCTCAAATTCTGTTTTTCTTCTCTTGCTAATTTTTCTAACTCAAACTGCCTTTGTTTTTCTGCCCTCTCAAATTCTCTTGTTTTTCTTTTTCCTCCCTTTCTATTTTGAGCATTTTTAATTTAAGTTCCATTTCTACATTTGGATTTTCCACTGGAAACTGTTCCAGATCTCCTGGTGCAAACACATTTTCATCAATGTAATATTCAACAATCTCTCTTGCCAGTCTTGCTTTTCTCATGGCTGGTTTTACTTCTGTGAGCTCTAAATGTCTGCTTATTTCTAGTCTTTTTAAATTACTTTTTTTTATCTTTTTAAGTTCCTACTGAACTCCATGATCCTGCCATCAGACAATTCTACTCTGGCGAAGTGTGCGCTCCTTCTGGCAGCTATCCTGGGTAGCCACTGGCTGGGCACGGATATGCTCGAGCACCCAAGCCTGTACCATCTGAACTGAACTGTGTCATTCTGCTCTGGGCTCCGTCCCCATGTCATTATCGTGTTACTGCCAATAAATCCTAAACGAATCAAAACAGTGCAATCCAGCCTGAAGAATGGAACCAGCAGAGAAGCCCAGCAGGGTCGATGCCTCGCGGTACAAGGAGGTGCTACTTGGCCATTGTGAGGAGATGTTGTGCCAGCTGCACCAATGTATTAGTGCTTCATTTAGACAACTGGAGGCTGTTGTCTAAGTCTCCAGGGACTCCGCTGCTGCCACTCAGGCAGCAGCTCCGTTTGACAGCAGACCCACCCTCAGGCACTCGCCAACCAGGAGCGGAACCCCTACAACTGCAACCCCACCACCTGCTGCAATTTCCAGGCCTAGTGTTGGTCTTCGAATTACAGTCGTCTTCATCAGTAGCATTCGTCATCACTCGCCTCTCTTGACGTGCCAGGCACTGGGCCGCCCTGTCTTGGGAGGCAGGAAATCCTACATCACCTTGGATGTTTTCATTAAAAATGGGGACAGTGTTTGATCGGTCCCATTCCAGCCACACCACTGCCCAGAAATTGCTCCACCTGCACGGAGGCAGATAGTCAGTGCTGGAGTACTCCATCGATTTCCGATCTCTGGCTGGAACTCCTGGGGGCTGCACAACACCATTTATTAGGCCTGATAAAGCATCTCCAGGACGAAATAACCACCTGTGTCCGACCCCCAGACCTTTGGTGCTCAGAATATGTCCGGCTACAAGAAAGGTGGTTGGATTGGCAGGCGAAGTTACAGGCTCTAACACTGCCTGCATCTCATGATGCTCAACCCAGAGCTTCGTCTCACCTGGTGCCTTCGATGCCCATGGCTGTTTACTGGACCCGGATCATGTGCTGCTCAATGAGGATCAGCTGCACCTACTAAAACACTGACTATGTGGAACTGCTCACGATGTCATTGCCTTTTTTTTTTTGTTTTTTTTTTTTTAAATAAATTTGGCATCTCCAATCCCACCCAAATCTGGGATGCCCAATTGGTGAACTATGTTCAAGGCTTGCTCGTTTGCGACCCCATTTCAGGAGAGTGTAGACAGTTCGCGGCTCTCCTCCAAAGCATGTGCCTGTCAGCCACCGCTTCTTATACACTCATTGGTTGAATCTTCGCAAGTTCAGAACTAGGGTGGAGGATACCCGGACATGACGATGCCATTGCTGAATGCACTGTTTGGCAGATGCGATGAACATCTGAGAGAGGGGTTTGTCTGGTGCTGCGGTCCATCCACTCATCCCCTCCTAATGGGTCGCCTGATCTGGCAGGGTCATGCAATCTCCACTTGGGCCTTAGTCAACTCGGGTTGATGAGAACTTTATCCATTCTGGTCTCATTTGTCCCGTTTAATTCACTGCCAGCACCTCTCCGGCCTCGCAGGCTCTGGGCGATTGTCCTTTCTGAAGTCACAGCTCACCCGGCTGGTGCCCATGCGGACCTCCGGTAACCACTGCGATGAAGTACTTCATCATGGAGTCACTGTACACCCTAGTGGTGTTGGAAGAGCTCTGGCTGGAGCGTTAGAACCTGGTGTGGGCTGGCTGACAGGTCCATCCTGCAGTGGAGTTCAGGTCAGGTCCAGGTCAGTGGAGAGACCTGCCCTCATTCAGCTTCCAGTCCCTCTGCACCTCCCTCCTCTGACCAGCAGGGAGCCGCCAGTCCAGAAGGGAGTCCCCCCATTTACCAGGACCAGTTATCACAGCAAACAGCACAAGTGGATGATATTTGGGTTATGATAACAAGGCAAAACACATTTCTTCTCTTTTCAATTTCTTTTATTTGGTTTATTTTCGCACATTGTCAAATTTCTATGTTTGTATAACAATGAGCAGAACTTTCAGATTCTCTCTTGACTTTCATTTTAATATTCATAGCTGTGCAGGTCTGAAAAAACAGTAACTCATGATGACAGACTTTTCATGACTTTCCAGACCGACGCAGGCCTCCTGTAAAAACATATTAATAAAGGAACAAGACTGAAAACAGGTCAAGACTGAACATCAGTTTACAGGGTTTTTTCCAGCCTCCTCCATTTTCTGCACAGCAGCCCCACCGGTAAAAGCATCAAAGTTGACAATGATGCAACAAGCACAATACAAGAAAATTGAACTGATTTGAATAGTTGAAGCACTAAGATTATCTCATTTGTTACACTGCGTGCGACAGAAACCTGCGCCCAGGAGCGAGCTGTTTTCGGGCAGGATTATCAGACGCCCTGCTGAATGATGCTGCAGCCGCTGAGATGTGCAGGGAAGGTCACTCTCCATCCTGGGGATACACAACTCCGACCTGACGCCTGGCTTCATCCATGATCTCATGCAAGAGCACTGACTCCTCCAGTGACATGAGAGGGCTCTCCTTAAGTCCTATAGGGACAAAACCCAAATGTAACAGCCATTTTGTCTGTGATCTCAAAAAAGAACACCTTTTTTAAGTAATTATATTTTGGCTCTGAAATCACCCATTTTCATGAGGTACCAAACTTTCATAAAGACACATTCAAATAAATGCTTTTTGGTATACAGATGTATTCCTCCAAATTAACTCATTCCCTATGGCAAAACCGCTGCCAACGGCTCGGCGAATTCTATCATTCTCTATGGTAAGCCGGTACCAGCGGCATGGATGACCGTTCGCAGTCCGATGAAAACAAGAAATCAGTTGACGATCGCAGTCATGGGCCACCTGTAATTTAATACTTTATATTGTGTAATTTTTGGGAAAAGTATTCCATACAAATGCGACAATTTTATATAAAAGTATTCCATAGGGAATGAGTTAAAGGACTTTGTAAGCTGCCATCATGCAAGGTAAGCGCTCAATATGATGAAACCGTAGTGAACAGGAATGATCAAAAAAGCCACAATGAACTGTAAGAAATGCCCCAGTCCCTGAGATCTACTGTCCCATAGGTTTTCACTCCAGACCTACCGAAGCATACCTAATCTACTTATTGGCAGGTAAATGGGAACTCTAGCTGTTGAATGAGGTGTGCTTTGTTTACGTTGGAGTAAAACTTAACAGGATGCTAGACCTTCAAGAACACGGCTGGACCGCCCTGCTCTAGCTGTGGTATGAATATGACCTACGCTGGACCTAAAAGAATATAATTGGGTGCCACTGTTCTCAGACATTGTTTCTACGGAGAAAAACAAAGTCTCTGCACAGTGTTCCTGTACTGTCCTGTCAGGCCACCGTACCTTTGAGCAGGCAGTGTCTCACTTCCTCTGCCTCATACCGCAGCCCAGTGCTGTTGATGAAGTTCAGAGGCATAGATGGTTCTGGAAGCGGGTGCTGCGACTCCTGTCCGTTCACCTCCAGGCGGGTCGGGCACCACATGGGAGAGGGCACCTAAACAGCCATCAAATCAACAGCTGGTCACAGGTGCATGAAACTTCACCCACCTGCTACAGTAAGAGCCACACCACCCACTGTTGGGAGCCCCCATGGGTCTGTCTACTTCAGGATTTGAGTTCTCACTGACCTTCTGTTGGCCATTCAGTCTTAGGTGATTGACCCAAAATAGTTGAGTCTCTGTCTCATGTCCAGTGAATTTTAAGCAAATTTTTGAAAATTTGCTTCAAAGAAAATTCAAAATACCTAAGTTGCCATCAACTGACCTGGAGTGAATACACTCCAATAAAATAGATCAGTTTGACCACAAGATGGTGGTAGAGGACACTCAAAAGGGACTGAACTGCCGAAGAAGATAGGTTGCAAAATGGAAAAGAAACAAACTGGGGTGCATTTCTGGAAATCACAGATGCTGACATACGCAGTGCCTATTGACAGTGAATAGACAAACTAGGCAAGCTGCGAACTTAGTCAGCAACTATGCTTCTCTGACATGCGCCCCTGAAGAAAAACAACCAGAAGAGAAACAACTGAAGGATATGAGACACAATAAAGAACAGAAAGAGGCCTATAGGAGTTGCATGCAATTCAGCAAATCGTCATAGAGCTTTTTTATTCCAGTTAAAGGTGCCCTGTGTAAGAATTGAGGTCAATATATCCAAAAAATGAGCTAAACACAACAAAAGTATGAGAATAAATAAGGGCAATGATGTCATAAAAATGAAGACAAGGTATCGTGCTGCAGAGATATCAACCTGAATTAGCACACTAAATCACTAGCTGCGCACCGTCCTGTGTCATAATACCAGTTTCTGCCATGGGTGGCGGTATGCGGGCAACATAACAGCCAGCCAAACTGCAGTGCACGAATAATTTGTACGGCTTGAGGGCGTGCTTGAACCTGACGTCAATCGTGTGGAAGGTACATTAGCCAAGAAGCTTGAAATGGCTTCGATGATAATGAACCCCAAATGAACGCATGAAACGTAATGGAAAGCTTTTCAAAATGTAACGAAACATGACAGAATGTTTAGTTGTGACTAATGATACTTGATTGCTAGAAGAGGTCTTGCTAGTGAAGACTGCATATCAGGCAAACTGGGTGCATACTGTGAAATTATCATCAGGCGGGCAGCATATGTAGCGTTGTAAAATTATCTTGTCCCTAGTTTTACTTGTACACGTGCAGCTAAGATTACTTCATAATTTTGAACTCCACTATAACTTTTTTGACAACGTACGGCAAAGTGATGGTCAGCTAACAGTGGCGATCGACTAGCCAGCTGATTTTGGGATCAGAGACTGGTTATGGTCCGGCATTAGATAGATTTATTCACACAAATGTTGGTTCAGCATTAGCGCTTAAGGGCCGGTTCATACTCTACGCAAGGTACGCAAGCGCGAACGCAAGACAACGCATCGAGCAACGCAAGGTAGCTATCCTGCGACCTTGCGTAGCAAAGTGTGTCGTTCAAATTTTCGTAAAGTGACGCATCTACGCGTATTTCCGTGAGATTCCAATAGGGGAGATAAAGCAAATAATTCGCTGTGTTCAACACACCAAAAAGGAAAAAGAAAGAGGAGGAGAAGAAGAATGAGCAGTGTACTGCTTTTAACGAGGCACAGCGCAGCAAGGGGCGCGTTCATGCTTCTCAGTGAACCGAATGGAACGGACCTGTGCTCGTGTTCGCACGCGCACCTTGTGTAGAGTATGAGCCAAGGACTGTATGAGCCGGCCCTAACATTTGCTAACGTTACGTTGACGCGAGCTTGCCCAACAGTAGCGCATGTTATCCAGCTAATGAATTCATTTTGAATGAACAATGACTCGTAATTTGGACATATTTACTGGATCGGGTGAAGGGGAGTAGCTTGAAGATGTCATAGTAAAGAATCACTTGACATCAACTGATGTTCATTCATGTGTTTACGTCTCAGAGTTTTGGAGTCGGAGCGGCCCTGTTTGGATTGTAAACAGTCAGCTATGGGGTCGTTGGGAAGGTGGGGGTGAATCATGGACAGTAGGCTTGATAGGAGAGCCAAATCTCGATTGTTTCGCAAGGGTAGACCACTTTCTGCAGGTATACTGCCCACTTTTTCTTTGAAGTGTGCAGAGTATGACTTTAATTTTTGGCTGTCCATTACACAGGGCACCTTTATTAATGACTGCAATGTTTGACGCTGTCCAGAAACGAAGACAGAGTCCGATGCAAATGTGCGCAGCAGCAGCAAGGCAGCTACATCAGAACTCAGTCGTCTGAGCTATTTCCATCCCATACTATGCCCATTAACACTTAATCGCGTAAGGAAAAAACCACCTCAAGTGAGTGCATAAACTTTTGTGAAACTTAGAGGAAGTTCACTGGCATAATGCCATTTCCATCTGATCTTTCTCACGCGCAATTTCAAAATGTGCAAAAGAATAGTGAGCTGGAAACGTGACTATTGACTCACTAGTCACATGCTGTTTATTGTCGAATAAACAAAACAAGGGTGGTCACTGAGTTAATTCATTATTTCACTAAACAGATTGACCACTTAGGAATCAATTTAAGACTTGACAGTCCAGTCCGCTGTGCCCGCATGGGAGTAGCCCCCGAAAGCCCACTTCACCACATTTTTGCGCATTATTCAGCCAATAATGTTGCCATGGCAACTAAAATCAACAGGTGTCATAACTTAAGAATAACATATATCCATACCAAATATGAAAGTAATCAGTCAAAAAAATTACAGCCTGTGCAACATCCACATAAAAGTGTCTACGAGCACAGACACGGCAGCACTGGAGATAACAAGCATGAATCTTTTATAGCCCCCTGACTTTGTCCGGGGAATACAAATAGAACTTCAAAAAGACAAATCTGGAGTTAGACCGCTTTAGTACTCAGGGGCTCAAATATTCAACAGACATTTGCTTGTAATTTGCTCATTGGAAGCTCTCAGTCGAGGCTGACATTAGTTTGTGTCAGTAACATGTTCTCAGAGGGGTCTATTTCATTATGTATTTAACAGAACACTAAATAGACCACCATACCCTGATAGTTCCTTTGGTGCCACAGATGGTCGCATCATTGGACATCATTACAGCGATAGAACAGCTGCAGATTGCCATCCTATTTTTGGAAAACTTTAAAACCACCACCATGGATTCATCAACTCCTGCAAAACCAGTGAACAAGCAAAAATGTGTTAATAATCCAGAAATGATGGTTAATGTGGACAAAACCTCTGCTGCCGACCACTGCCGACCACTGCTGCATGAAACCCCACCCACCCACATGAACTCTTTTCTCCATAGACTTCCCATCCCTTTCCCCATAATGAGTAGAAATGACGACCCCGGCCATATCAGTGAAGAGAACATTTGAGGCTTTGGAGATGCACACATTTTCAATCAATGGGGAGGCGAAGGAAAACGCCCACTGATATACATACAGGTGTCATGTCCAGTCATTATGGGGAAAAGAGTTAAGCGCTTCACCACCCTCCTGTTGAGTGCCCCCTGGGTATGTCTACTTTTCAGGAAGACTGGATCCACCAAACATCTCGATATGATATTCTCTTGGTTTATAGTCAAACTATTGTGTTGACCATCAGCATCCAGCGCCATTTTGAAAGCTAGTGTTTTTATCTTCAAGTCAAAATTAAATTCTTACCTCCCCTAAATTGGGGCTTGAATACCCAGCCTTTCAAATCTCAGCCAAGCCGTTGAGCTAAAAGGCTGTAGGCTGCTCCTGACATGACATTTTAAGTAAATCTGAGGTGACGTTTTCTGAGGTGTAAACTCCTGCGATCAGTCATTAACGTTTACACACTTAATTACACTGAATAGAACACAATGCTATTTGGGTTAGGCGATCTGGGGTTCATGCCTGTTTCCAAACAGAAGCCGGTGGCATGTATGGACTCCGGTCGCTCGCCCCTGAACACCATCAGAGCAAACTGCAGGCAGTATACCCCAATATCGAGCAGGGCTCCCCCTCCAAGCTCCTTCTCCACCAGTCTTGGGATGTGCAGCAAGGGAGCGCCGAGGTGGGCCGTCACAATCTTCACTTCACCTACCGCTCCTTCAGCCAGCGAACCGCGCAGCTCCTTGTAAACCGGAAAGCACCGCGACCAGATGGCCTGTAGGGGCGAGATATGAAAGATTGATTCCAAACAATCATTTCTCACTCATCACATATCCTTTCCTTTGCTACTGGCTCCACCTGCTGGAGGACACAGGCCAACGATGTAATGCAAATATCTGCAGATCAGCAAATCAAGGAAACTTGAATTACTTCATTTCTTCATGTTTCAAGAGTCCGTTTGAGACCAAGCATATGGCAGATGTGTGTAGGGAGAGATGGATGTCCTGGTGAATCATTTATATTCCAAGCAATGTTCAAAGATAAAACTTCCAGAAAACACTGTAGGGTTTCCTGCCACCAAATACCAATGGGGAACTCAGCGCTCTTGGTTCCTGACTCCTGAAGGGAACGTGTAATGGCCTGGAATCTCCTTGTTGATAGAATTTCCAATGAGGCACGGAATGTAGAGCATAACGAAGTAGGAGGAGAAAATGGTTGGAAAAATTCAGGCCAACTAAGAAACCTCGAACATGTGTTGTACAGCAAAATGGTTTGAAATAAGCTAGCGATTTTCAACATTATATGCATTTTTTTTTTCAGTAAAATGACCCCTTGCAATGTGACAGTCATTCTTTGTTGGTCTCTTTTCACCATACAGTTTACCATTGTTGCCCAGTTTTTGTTTTCTAAATTTCAGTGCCGGCGCAACAATAAGCTCCTCATGTCACCCCCTCTTCCCCTGCTGCAAGAGATTCACCAAAAACTTGGGTTGAGTTCGTCTTTTTTGCTTAAGGACGTTCCTAACTTCTTGAAAAAGACTCAGAAGTATTTACTTGGCAGCCAGGATAAATGCTGTTTGAATTCTTTAAACGTCAGGGAAAGGTGCTTCATTGCTCCCTAACTTATCTCCTTTAGCATGGAGTACACTGGATCATCCTAAATGAAAACAGGAAATAAAGATCTCCCACAAGTCCCGGTGGCAGCAATATTTAAAGTGATGCTCCATCCATCAGGCCGTTTACGCAAACAAACAAACATCACAGGAAAGGGACGCATGATGACGTCACCAAGTTCTAGCGTAGTCAGATTCTCTTTGCAGCACCGCTGTCTTTTACAACCCCAATTCCGAAATAGTTGGGACGAAGTGTAAATTGTGAATAAAATCAAAATGCAATGACTTTCAGATCATTGTTTCAGATTTCAGATTCTATTTACAATAGAACATGGATACCATTTCAGATGTTGGAACTGAGACATTTTACATTTTTATCCACAAAATGAGCTTATTTCAAATTTTCTGGCTGCAACCTCTCAAAAAAGTTGGGACACGAACAAAAAAGGGCTGAAAAACATTATAAAAGAGAATCAGCTGAAAGAATATTTAGCAAGTAATTAAGTTAACTGGCATCAGGTGTGTAACATGATTGGCTATAAAAGGGATGTCTTAGAGAGGCTGAGTCTCTCAGAAGTAAAGATGGCCAGAGGCTCCCCAACCTGTGAAGGCTTGCGTAAAAAAATTGTGGAATACGTTAAAAACAATGTTCCTCAACGTCAAATTGCAAAGGCTTATAAGGTCTTATCATCAACAGTTCATAACATCATCAAAAGATTCAGAGAAACTGGAAAGATCTCTGTGCGTAAGGGACAAGGCTGAAGACCTTTACTGGATGCCCATGATCTTCGGGCCCTCAGACGCCACTGCATCACTCACTGGCATGATTCTGCCATCGACATTACTAAATGGGCCCAGGAATACTTCAAGAAACGACTGTTTGTAAACGCAATCCGCAATGCCATCCACAGATGCCACCTAAAACTCTATCTTGCAAAAAGGAAGCCATTGTTGAGCGTGATCCAGAAGTGCCGCCGTGTTCTGTGGGCCAAGGCTCATTTAAAATGGATTTTAGCAAAGTGGCAAAGTGTCCTGTGGTCAGACGAGTCCAAATTTGACATTCTTGTTGGAAATGGGCGTCTTGTCCTCCGGGCTAAAGAGGAAAAAGACCACCCCTCCAGTTATCAGTGTTCAGTTCCAAAGCCAGCATCTCTTATGGTATGGGGATGGATTAGTGCATATGGTGTGGGATACTTGCATGTTTTAAAAAGCACCATGAATGCCAAAAGGTATAAAATGATTTTAGAGCAAGAAATGCTCCCCTCCAGATGACATCTATTCCAGGGAAGCCCTTGTGTATTTCAGCAGGACAATGCAAAACCACATAATGCAGCTATTACAACAGCATGGCTTCGTAGTAGAAGATTCCATGTGCTGAACTGGCCTGCCTGCAGTCCTGATCTTTCACCAATTGAGAACATTTGGCGCATAATTAAACATAAAGTCTATCAAAGGAGACCCAAAACTCTCCAGCAGCTGGAAGCTTTTATTAAGCAAGCATGGGATCAAATTCCAATGGCTTAACTCAAGAAACTTCCCTCCTCAATGCCCAGATGCCTCCACTCGGGGTTAAAAATAAGAGGGGATGCCACACCATGGTAAACAGGCCCCTGTCCCAAGTTTTTTCAGACCTGTAGCAGCCATCAAATTTGAAATGAGCTCATTTTGTAGATAAAATTGTAAAATTTCTCAGTTCCAACATTCCTATGTTATCTCTGTTCTATTGTGGATAAAATACTGGCTGGTGCACAGGGGCACCGCTGGCAATGTTGGGCCCTATGACTGGAAATCGATTTCTCTCTAATATTTTAAAAAATTATCCTTTGCTGTTGAAAACCCATCATGTGGTGACTTGTTTAAAAGAGCTCCCAGGAGCACGTCCCCACATGATAGGTTTTCAACAGCTTTGATTTTGATATCTTGCATCATTGAGCAACAATAGCCGCATTTAGCACTCTAAGGGTTAAAATAGAAAGTAAGTGATTTAAACCCCATTGAGCTGCAGCGAGATTGGCTGGGTTGTTAAGTCTGTAAAGTGTACCCATCATCAAAGACACACCAATGGTCAGCATTTCAGTTCATATGGGGAAATTATTGAGAAGGACACCTACATGAAATTAATATCCTTAAAGTTGTAAAGCAATTATTTAATCTCTTGGTCGATACTATGATGAAAATCACTGAAACAGAACTGCTTCACAGCCAAAAAGTTTTTCCCCGAAATGTTTGAAATACTAAACAAAAAATCTATTTTCATATTTGTGTCATATAATTTGCTGTCCAACATATTTATTGAATAATCTAGCCAAAAATTCTTCAACAATAAGTGGCCCCAAACTCTTGAGCGCTAGAGTATATTAAATTAAGAACAGAGTGAGCCCCAGAGGATGCAGGCTCATCTAAATTGGTTTTTTTCTGGCTGCTATATGACCACTGTGTGCATTTGATTTGAGTCACAACAGATTTTCGTATTGAATTACAACATGATTTGCCTCCCTCTACATGTTTGCGGGCTGAATTTTACTGCCAATATTCCGTACCTCCATCAGAAAGACGTTGTTCTCCCGTGCTGAAGCGATGAGCTGCTTCACCTCTCTCGAGTTCATGGCAAAGGGTTTTTCGCACAGAACGCTCTTCTGGGCGCAGAGGAAGAGCTGTCCTATAGGCAGGTGCTGCGTTTGCAGGATGCCCACATAAACAATGTCTACAGAAACAAAGGAGGCTTGATTTCATTTTCAGACCGACTGTCGAACAGTCAACCCAACCTCACCTGCTCTCCAGCTGTCTTCATAACACTCATCAGGCCTGGGACACCGGCACATTTGATCGTGATTCATGCATTTCACTGTGCTTGGTAGATATTGTGTAGTCAAATCTATCCAACTAAAAGGACCATTTTTGGTCTAATTTGAAGTGTTTCATATTCACAGCACAACAGACAAGCCCAAATAATTATTTGAATCCAAAATTATTGCATTTGTTGCCCAGGTCTCACATGCATGCACCCCATCTGAAATGTCCATAATCAACTTGACTCCAACATACATATCATTTTAATCCAACAGGGAGGATAACAACTCTGTAGGAGTTTATTACAGACCTTATACGGCACACTATTGCCACAC
Source organism: Gymnothorax reevesii (assembly GCA_029721435.1). NCBI lineage: Eukaryota > Metazoa > Chordata > Actinopteri > Anguilliformes > Muraenidae > Gymnothorax > Gymnothorax reevesii. The sequence goes on along the minus strand of CM056589.1, from coordinate 5,244,292 downwards.
CATCTTGTTATGACTCCTGTTAGCGGAATTTTAAGCCATAAATCAATATTTTTTTCTCTGAGAAACAATCCGCTACTCATCTTCTAATCACTGAATAAGCTTATTACAGCCCGTAGACACCATAGTTCCTGAAGGTTTTGTCAAGATCAGTGGTGCCCAATCAAATATCAAGGAGGGCCGAGAGCAAGAAAGTTTTTGTTCAAACCAATCGCTACACCTGCTGGTTCCTCTAATTAGCTGTAGAGAAGGGAACAAATTTGTGTAATCAGCAAGTGTAAGTATTAGTTGGAACAAACACCTGCAAGCTCTGGGCCCTTCATTGCACATGATTGCACACCACTGGTCAAGACAGTAACCCTTGATTTGCAAAACTCTCACAAAATTTGTGTTCCAACTAGTCACTATGGAACACTGCCTTGGAGCTGCAATGACTGTCTAAGGTCTGGAACCCACAGACATCACTACACGCTGGTGTCTTCCCTGACGATGCTCTGCCCGGCCCTCACTGCAGCAGTCTTCAGTTCCTGCCTTGTTCTTGGGGTGTTTTGCCTTCAGCAAATGAAACAAACTGACTATTGGATTCTGACCATATGTTTGATTTGTCTATGGGAGAACATTCCCTGACTTTGCCTTGAAAAATCTTAGGTTGTGTTTGCCGTGTGCTTCTAATCACCGTCCATTTGCACTGTAAAGCATTTTTCATTTACGTCTGATAGATTTGGCTGAATCTAAGCATATAATATAGTCCTATACAATTCAGAATTAATCGTCCAACAGTCTCATCACCAATAGATACAAGAGAACCAGCTCAATTCACAACCGTACATGCCCATACAGAACCACATTCACAGATGAGGTGGTATGACTCAGATCATGAGCATTTCCTTCACAGCGCCATCATATTTTCTTCTTCTCTGGCGTAAGTTAATGTTTGTTTCGTTTGTCCATATGATGCTGTTCCAGAACTATGCAGGCCTTTTTTAGATTTTCTTTGGCAAGTTTCCCATTTCTGAGCCTTGCCAGTAGTTTTAATGTGTAAATCACCTTGTTTTTTATGCTAATGACCTACTTTCATTGTGGAACCTGTTTTTTTTCTTTTGTCCGAACTGCAACGCCTGTGCCTGCTGCCCTGCAGTTTGGCATGACAAATATACCAAATCCTTTGTTTCACCGGAGTCAACTTCCTGTTCTCCATGCAGCTTCACATTGCAAGAAACACAGATTGCTACAGTCTTCTCTTGATTGCTGAGTGTGACACTGATGTGCCTAGAATGCTGTTGATCCAGCCAACTGAAGTGAAGTGGTTAATATGAACCTGGGAAAGTCTTCTTCAGTCTTCCACCACTGTGGTCTTCCTGGCCTTTTTGTATTCCTGAACTCATCAGGGCTTTCTTTTTAAGAATACACTCAAAGGTTCAGAAATGGCTTGCCTTTTTCTCTGGTGGGTTTGTTCTGATTTTTTCAGCCTAGTGGTTCATTGGCACTCACAGCTCTTTGATTTCATATTGAGAGTTAACAGCAACAGATTCTGAATGGAAATGTAACTCTTGAAATCAACCATAAACCTTCTAATCTTGAGGATCATATTTAAATATTATTATTCAACGGTAAATGAATAACCATAATCAGTAACCATAATATGCAAGCAGCAGTTACAGACGCGCACACACACACAAACACACACACACTCGCACACATTCATAAGCAGTTGATTTCTGTAGCTTTGATTAATATCTGTTCTGATGATTTAATCAATATCTTTTCAATTCATTTCTGTGGCATTGATCAATATCTGTTCAGTAGAACAATTAGTTGTAATTTAGTTATATTTTTTTCTATATCAGTGCTTCCCAACCCTCTCCTGGGGGCCCACCTGTCCTGCATGCTTCAGATTTCTCCCTGCTTCAGCACAGGTGATTCAAATGATCAGCTCATTGATCACACCCTAAAGCTGATTGACGACAGCCTGATCATGTGACTCACCTGTGCTGGAGCAGGGAGAGATCTAAAACAAGCAGGACAGGAGGGCTTCCAGTAGAGGGTTGGGAACACTGATCTATATCCTTTAAAAGTATTGATTTTTATTTTTGATGGTAACATTTCTTCCGTGCGCCACCAATATTTTCCAGAAAATCCTATGGAGAACATGCTGTCCAATAGGAGAGGGTAATGTGATAAGAGATATCCAGTGTAATGTGATTGGAAGACGGTTTTTTCTTTTTTTAATAAAAAAGGTCATTTGGAATGAGTGCAGCTGTGCTCTTTGCATGCAAGGACTACTCCGGGCTTTAGGTCACAAGCTCGAATAAAGTCTGATCATTTTTTGAAGATTCGGCCTTTCTCCAATTATATGAGGACAAGGGGACCTCGGAAATATGAAAACATGTCTGAATGGGGAACCGCAACACTGCATGTTCACCTTGAAATTAAATTATTCAGGAATAAAACACACCAGGCAATGGAACAGTTGAGCAGGCAATTGTCCAGACACTTTTGGTCCCTAAAAAAGCAGACCACTTAAAAGATGCTGTAATTCCTTCCTAATTCCCGATGTGGTGATCACCACAAAACTGAAGCAGAATTTCATCACTTTAACAGTGATCATTTTATTTATCACTTGTGGATAACATTCATTACTTGTTTTCTTTTTTTAATTCTATTTGTAGTATCCCCACCTTTTTTTATAAAACAGTCTGTAAACTTTGTTTTAAACATGTTCAGTACAATTACTATTATCATTATTATCACTTTGAACTAGTATGTATTATTTAATTTCAACTCGAACATTCTATGGTCGACAGCTGAAATAATAAAAATGTTGTCAATGTCTAAATATTTATGGGGCTATAAGTGTTTGTCGACGACGTTATTCATAAACTATGTATTCACACTTGGCTCATTTGGAGCAATTGTTCCAACACAGGGAGCGTGGTGTGAACACAGCAAACGCCCCCTGATGCAGAACAAGACAAGCGGGCCGAGATCGCCAAAAAAAGGGTGGTCTCGGCTCGCTTCCATTCAAACCCTGGAGCGGTTCGTTTGCAGTGAGAACACAACTGACACATAGCTGTTGCAAAGACAGCTTAGCGAGAGACTTCATCCCCCATAGACCCCCATTGTAAAAAAAACTGGTCACACTTTCTGTCTCCCAAGTGGGCGCGGTTGCGGATCTTGTTGTCAGAAATGGTTGCTTAATCGTAGTAATTAAACGTTGGGATATACACATATCTATCTTATATCTGCATGTAAATTTCCTTTAACTTTTCAACATCAGGCATTTTACAACACCGCTAACGGCTGTACTCAGCATTACGACTATGAGGTAACTGGCCAGCTACTGCGTCCGCAAATGTTATTTGACATGAGCTTAAAAATTTGATTTTGGCTTGTTAGCGTTAACTCTTGGAGTGGTTGTTAGGTTTGAACAATATGATGTTTGACCAGGTCTGTTTTTTTTTTTTTTTTTCTCAGTGGGACTCCTGGGTATAATGGCTAAATTAAATAATACTCAAATTACGTAACATATTTTACTGTAATTGGCATTAGCTGTAGCTTGAAGGGCATTGCATCAACTAGTTTAAGCCTAAAAAGCTGGTCTGTAATACGACAGTTGCTAATATATTCCTTACCTGCCTGCATACTTCGGAAAAGAAAAGATGGATAGCTTGTCTATTATTGTAACCTATTGCTGCATAAAATTTCAGCATTTTTAACGTGGATGGCCACACAAGACACGCTTCACATTTAATTTTTGCGCCTTATTTTGCCGCTTGTTTAATATCTGATATCAATCCAGTTAAAGATCATAGTGATCAAATATATTCCTTTTCCCCTTTAAAAAGATTAAGCATCAATGTTCATGACAGTATTAATGAACATATAAATACAAGCCTTATTTCAGTTTCAATCTTTATTCATGGTTTCCCGCAGTCCATACTGTATTACTGTATTGCCACATGTTACCTGACCGCTGCTGAGAGAGACACAGGTCTCGAACAACGTTCATTCCTCCTGATCTGCTGGACTTCAAAATGCCATTGCAGCACCAGAATGTTTGGAAGATATGTGACCTGTGAAAAATAAGTCTAATATTTAATTCTGTGACAATGGGGCAAAATAATCGGTGATGATCTTTGCTCAAGTTCACTTCTCTCCATTGGAATCAATTCATTCAGGACCCGCCGCAAGTCTATCTAAAGGGCCGGGGCACCAACGTGACTGATACTGATCTTCCTTCAAGATTAAGATTTCTGACCCAAGAGAGGGTACAAGGCTAGCTGTGGTGGCATGAAAATGGAGGAGGAGGGGACAGATGGAGGGAAAAAGAAAAGGAAAAAAGGAACATGAAGTAGAGGATGAAATATTGCTAGTGGGGATGAAATTAGTTTGAAAAAGTGGAGAAACTTGTCGTGTCTTTAGTGGCAGACACTTTGTGGGCTTCGTTAAACAAGAAGTTGGAAATGCAAAAACAGTAAGGGTATGCAGAAGTGGACTGGTGATTACTGAGTGCAAATCCTTGAAACAGCAAGATGGGGCTTTGAAGATGAGAATTTGATCTGACGCCAGTTACTTGTTTCTCACTGCGCAGCCGACCCACTGTTAAGGGAGTTATCAGTGGAGTGTTGTTGGCGATAAAAGTGGAAATATTCTTGGATATTGAAAGGGTATGTGGAGCTTGACGCTTAAAGAGTTAAAAAGATGGCAAAGCAATACATTGCTTGTCAGTGTTGCTTGAGTTTGAAAATGAACTACCAGATCGGGTAACGATTGATTACATAAGTTACAGGGGTCCGGGCATTTGAAAGAGCCCCATTAAGATGCTTTCGCTGCCAGGAATACGGACATGTGGCTGCGGTGTGTCGTAAAAGTGAATACAGGTGTAGAAGTTTCTGGAAAAGAGGGTTGCACAGAACAGGCCTGTGAATTGCCGGAGGAAAAAAGCTGGGTGCTATCACTCTTGGGGAAATCACGAGATTGGAACGAAGGAGTGTGAAAGATGGAAATTCGAAAGTGAGGCGGAAAGGACAAGGACACAAAATAAAGTATCGTACGCAGAAGCTTGTAAACGAATATGGGCAGAAAAAGGAATGGGGAGGGAGGTGCAGAGCACAGTGAGGATGGTGAGGGCAGAAAATAGATCCTGAAAACAGCAACAAAGAGTTGATTAGAGATAGGAGACGGTTCTTAGATTTTACAGCTGTGGTGGTGAATTGTGCTAAGACGGAAAAGATGAGAATTGTAGTGGACAGCTTGAGAGATATTGAGTATTAGCTGGAGGTGTAACCGGAGAAGATCTTCAGGGGATATTGAAGGAAGCATTCGGAGGGTTATAGGAAATTGTTAATTAGACACAACAGAAACATTAAGTGGATTCAGGATTAGGATATGGTGTCAAGTTTGGTAGTTACTAGCTCATAGGGTGGCGGTAATGCAACGTTACGGATGCCATCTACCGTCAACAACTACAGAAGAATAAAATAACAAGAAGAAGAAGAAGAAGAAGAAGACGACGACGACCAATGAGAGAACAGTTTGTTCGCGCATGGCATTTGCTTACAACTTACAACACCGGCAGAGATGTTGCCGTGTGAACACAAACGAGCCAAAGGACAAATGCAACAATTGTATCATTTTTGCCCCTGAATCGGAACAAAGCAAGCGAGCCTCATGTGTGTATACACCCTTGATTAATTTCCGGTCATCGCTACGCAACCGCCACAGCAGTAGGCTAGAGTCAAATTCACTCTGCCGAAGGAAACCGTGTACAAGCAGCTGCAAACCAAGAACGGCGTTATTCCAGGGGCGTAATTTTAACGGGATTTGGGGGGGACGGAAACACGGCCTTTATGACAATTAGTCCTGGCAAGTTCTCAATCATTTTCCATGGTTGACGCGTTTTCCAATTATCGTAATTGGCAACTGAAGACACGGTTCCTCTCCATGTGCGATCTAACAGCATCCAGCGATGATATGGTCGGGTAAATTAAGTTCAGAAAATTAATTTACTGTTTGCCTGTGAGTCGACAGGTAAGCGATTTTGAATAACGTTGATTTAAACACAGCAAATGCGCATCCTGATGACCGATTTCCGTCCTACTTAATCGGAGAGAACAAGCAGCACATGTTCATTATGGGCTGCAAAAAGTTCAGTGTTGCATTAATACTTAGGCCTAAAGAGTAGAGTTAAATCGCATATGGGCAGGAACTGTGTCTTCAGTTGCCAATTACGATAATTGGAAAACGCGTCGATGAAGGAACATGATTGAGAACTGGCCAGGGCTAATTGTCATAAAGGCCGTGTCTCCGTGCCCGCCAACTGCCAGTTAAAATTACGCCCCTGCGTTATTCTAGACAGAATCAAGTGGGCACATGCGAGACGTTCGCAAATCTAGATTATGAGCTTTTCCAGTCCGCGCTATTTACTTTAAAACCTCATCGTTTTCTACCTGCTACAATAACTCATATTCGGCCTTTCAGCACTCCGATAGCGCATCAGTTTTAAGTAGACATAAAAATGGACAAGGCTGAACTTTTCGTCGAGTCTCAGCAGAAGAGCAGCTGAATCAAAGTTCATTTTGAAAAGTTTGTCAAAGTCAAAAAGTTTGTGAAAACCCCTGGAAAACGTAAACAATTTTTGATGGCGATGATCCCAGGAAGATTAATAAGCAGGGCCTCGCACGCTCTTTGGTGTGTCACCCACCAATCTCCGGGTCCTTTGCCAGCTCCTCGTAACTCCCGTAGGCTTTGGGAATACCATGCCTCTTGGCGAATTCTTCCGCGTTGTGTAATGTGCGGGCGGCCACTGCCACAATCTGAAAGGGAGGTGAGCGTCAGGGAGGGCGGTGCGCCGGCATATACGGCTTCTCGAAGTCTGAGCTGCCCTGGGCGGGGATTTAGTGAATATTCATTACGGAGATTGTCGTGCGCTCTAATACATGAATATGAGCTTCATATGCAAAAAGAGAACAACAGGATCAACAAATTGCTTAACGTTACACTAACTCTCGCATCAGCTGTTGTCCAAGCAGTCACCGTTCCTCACATGAACACATATCCACATCTAAAACGCTTTTAAAAGTACGCCGCTGTTTAACAACTGAGCTACACCAGGATATTCAGCTCCTCTCGGTTCACTTTCCATGAATAACTGCCTAACACCTAACTGCCAAGCGCGTACGGCAGCCTCCGCAATGAATATACTAAATCCCCGCCAAGGCAGCGCAGAATTCGAGGAGCCGTATGTCTCGGAACAGCGGCACTGCAAAAAACATAAAATCCAAGTGACTTAATTTAAGAGCGTGCAATTTACAGCAGGAATTCAGTCCTCAAAACAGAGCTTGTGCCTGGTGTCACGGCACTATCCCGCAGGACCAGAGGCACTCCTCATCTCGTCATAACTGGAGTGATCACAGATCTTCCGTACCTTGTGGTCTCCAGCCGGTAGCGTCCTCATTGCCACAGCGAAGTCATGACTGATCTTCCCCGCGCCGCATATTCCCCACCTGGTTGCCATTTTCGACTCAGGTAGCCGGGGTTTTCGACGCCTCTAAGGCTAGTTAGCTGTCACTTTAAACATTCGATGTGACGTATGGCAGCCCTAAAGCTCACCCCTCTGCAGAAGTCTGTTAACCCTTTGACTCCCAGCGTGTACAAAACTAAGCATGTCTGCTCTGCTTAAGTCATTTAAGACCACTCATATCCAGTTCAGATCTGCTCAAAGTTTTCACTAAATTAGCCATAGCATTTAATGGCAAGAAATAGTAAAAGTAAACGTTGCTTTTGTATCTCAGCACAAGTTGAATGCATTTAAATGCAGCGAATGTAACAGACTTTACATAAAAACAGAAAATATTCAGAGATACTCAGTCCAGCCAAAAAAAATAAAGTGCCATTTGGATTTAAATAAGAAAATACCTATGAGCCTTAAGTTGAATTACTAGTGCAGAGATGAATATATTTCTGCTGCCAAAACTTCCTTTAACCCTGAGTGATTCAGAGTGTAGCTTCTCATTTCTCAAACAGACATACTGGAAGATGTATCTCGTGGTTGTTGAACAGATGTTACTGTGTTTCAAGAAAGGCAAATTATTAGCCTGCATTAAGTAAAGAAAACTGCTAAAGAGATTGCTGAAATTGCTGGCACGGGGTCATGAATTTTCAACAATTTATTAAATAACACCCGCACACTGTCAATACTTGCAAAAATATAGATATACTTTAATGAGCTACAACGTTTCAGTCACAGACCTTCATCAGGTAGATAGATCTACCTGATGAAGGTCTGTGACCGAAACGTCGTAGCTCATTAAAGTGTATCTATATTTTTGCAAGTATTGACAGTGTGCGGGTGTTATTTTCTCTTTTCAACACTGATTTCCTTCACCTACTCACCTGTTGTAGACCGATTTGGAGTGCAAAGGATTTTTGTGATTCCAACAATTTATTAAAACCAGGAAGAATAATGAACTGTCAACTTTGCAGAAGAAATGGATTGGAGAAAAAAGTATGCCGAACATACATTTGACCTTGGGCCTCCAGGTCAAGGTCAAATGGCGAAAATGTGCTATAACTTGCTTCATATGACATTTAGAGCTTAGATGTGTATGAGGCATACCTGTCAAGTTTTGAATTTGAAAATAAGGGAAATTTTTCAGCGCTCGCTGCGAGCTGGCCCACCACCCCAACCAAGCTCCAGTATCCCTTACATTTTAAGACAGGTGTACAAGATATCTAAAACAACTTGTCCACCGCTGTCTAACTACAGTTAGGTGATCAGAATCTGATAGGCCTACCTTCGTTGACATTAAAATGCTGTGAACATTTCCTACATATCAATACAGCCTAAATGAAAACACAAAAGAGTAAATGAAGCACATTTATTTATTTTACATATTTTCAGTTCATACACAAGTTAACACATTACATAATTATTGCTTATTTCACATTGCTTGTCTTAAAGTTTAACATCATGTAGGCTACATTTTATTTTCATTCATTTACATTTCTTACATTTCATTATGTTTACTCAAGTGGCTCTCTGGCATTCACTAATGACTTATTATTCAGATTTGTTGCAGACGTTGCATCCTTTACACCCCTTCCAAGAAAGTGTTATCTGTGGGCTGGGGTGTGGCACTAGCTCTACAACATTTAAGTCTAGCGGTGGCGGCGGTTTTTTTTTTTTCCTGCGGGTGCGAAGTTCATGCGCGCATGCATAATCATTGTTGATATGCCGAATTAACGACAGTTTAAATGCCAGGCTTAATCTGGTGTTGATCAAACTTCATAGCTGATTCATGGGAATGCTGTGGTCTTGGTCTGTCGAGAGAGAGAGAGAGAGAGAGAGAGCTAAGTAGGGTCCTTTGTCGCCATTTCTGACAGGTGCTTATGCGGGCGGCGTCATCCCATGGCAACTACGGTGTGACATTAGCATACGAAAAGTTTGCCCGTCTGACGCGGACATATTGAACCCACTGGCATAAAGTTTGTTTGGTATTGACAGGGAAGGAATGGACCCTGTGCCCTGTTTAGGACGAATTCTTATACTTCGCACAAACACAATAATTAACCATAGCAAGCTGCTGTATAGTAGAGGCTTATTGACTGTCGTACTCTGACAGGCTCTTCTCTACCCTACGTGACGTAGGCACTAGATTATGGGACCGTCGTAAACCACTGTTAAAAGTACATAATTTTTCGTATTATATTCCATTTTCTGATAACCAACAACATAAAATATGATGTATTTGATGTTCAGAATTTATTTCCCACAAGAAAACTGTATAAAATGTTTGGAAAATTAACCTGCAATTAGGGCTGGGTTAAAAAAAAAAATCGATGTTCCGATTCAGATCGATTTTTCATTGAAATTTTTGATATCGATTCATTTTATTCAAAGATCGATCGTTTATTAGTGCATTTCCATCTTGCTTGTGAATATTCAATTACTGATCCGGGAGTGCCATCTATTGATACAATATTGTTCTGCATGCATAAATTTGCAGCTCCATGTCTGCTGGCGGACACGTCTGCACAAGGCGCTGAAGATACCCTGCCGAGCACCGTTGTTCTTCTCGAACACGCCAAATCCAGATAATTCTTAAATGATGAATTACATTCATATTTCAATTTGTAACACGTAGCGAAGTGGCCAGTGTCAAAGTAATGAAGTAAAAGTATACTTTTTTTATCTTCTAATTGTGGTAGAGCAAAAGTCCCAGTAAAAAAAACCTCAGGTACAAATCCTCAAAAAAAAAAAAAAAAAAACTCAAGTAATTAATTTCCCGACGTGACAAGTTAATTGCAGGTAGGCCTAGAAGTATTTTGACTACTTGTCATAAATGTACATCGAGCAGCTTTTCATTGATAGAAAACATGCTGCAAATGCGAAACTACCTGTTGACGTTAAAAATGTGCTGTGATCCATACGTAACTGCAGTGGACACGACTGCTTACGAACGGAAGGGTAAATTGAGGCCGGATTTTCAAGGTACAAGTAATGATGAGAGAACAAAGTAAAAGTTGGATATAAATTTCGGTATCAGATCTTTATTTTAAGCTCAACTACATGTGTTGGGGGATATATTTTCAATAACAGCGTCGGGTGGAAGTTTAGGAGCAGAGGCAGAGGAATGTTTTTTTTTTTTTTTTTAAATAATACGGGACATTTACGGGAGAATAGTATTACGGGAGGGCGGGGGGAAAGAGGGGTAAATTACGGTAGTTTCCCGGCCAAAACGGGAGACTTGACAGCTATGGTATGAGGCACCTATGGGGAATTATGTATGCCAAACATTCTCGGTTGTTTGAATTTAACCTTGAGCCTCAAGGTGAAGGTCAATGGCAAAAATGTGTTAAAACAGCTTAATGTGGCATTTAGAGCTTAGGTATGTGTGAGGCACCTATAGGGAATCATGTAAGCCAAACATTCCCGGCATGTTGAATATGACATTGGACGTCAAGATGAAATGGCAAAAATGTGCCATAAAATTAGGGGAGATGTCATCTCATACAGCTCACATCTAGCTAGGAAAAACAAAGAGAAACAGCAAAAGCTTATTGATTCAATCCTCAACGTAGATAGAGAATATTCAAGCTCTCCCAGTCCAGAACTATATATTAAAAGGGTCAATTTACAATCTGAATATGACCTTCTCTCTACAGATAAAGCAGAGTACCTTTTAAGGCGGACCAAAGGGACATACTATGAATACGGTGACAAAGCCAGCCGTCTCCTCGCCCTTCAACTTAAACGCCAATCAGCCTTAAATTTCATATCGCAAATTTATGACGCCTCTCACTCTCTAACTACCAGCCCAGCTGAAATAAATTCTACTTTTACTGATTATTTCTCGAATCTTTATCAATCTGAACGTCCTGCAAATAAGAGCACAATGGATAATTTCTTAGATAACATAGATATACCTACCATAGATACTCATATTAAAGATGAGTTGGAAAAACCAATACAGTTGAAAGAGTTAATTTCTTGTCTTAAATCAATGCAAAATAACAAAGCTCCAGGGCCGGACGGATTTCCGATTGATTTTTACAAAAAATTTTCCTCTCAACTTGCTCCTTTGTTATTAGACATGTTTAATGATTCGCTGAAACGAGGCCTTCTGCCTCCAACTTTAAATCAGGCTTCAATCTCACTCATACCTAAAAAAGACAAAAACTTAGATGAATGTAGCAGCTGGAGACCAATAAGTTTATTAAATTCAGATGTAAAACTTCTAGCCAAAATACTAGCATGTCGTTTGGATCCTTGTCTACCAGACATAATTTCCAAGGATCAAACAGGTTTTGTTAGCGGCCGTCAACTATCATCTAACATTAGGAGACTTTTAAATATTGTGCTATCGCCTAATACGTCCCTGGCCGCTGAAATGGTTATATCTTTAGACGCGGAGAAGGCCTTCGACCGGGTTGAATGGGATTATTTGTTTTCTGTACTAAGGAAATTTGGCTTTGGGTCTAAATTTATTTCTTGGATACAACTTTTATACTCTGCCCCTTCTGCTTGTGTAACGACCAACTTTAGAAGGTCTGAATATTTCCCCTTATCAAGAGGGACTCGGCAAGGGTGCCCATTGTCTCCTTTGCTTTTCGCCATAGCAATAGAGCCTCTTTCCATTGCTCTCAAATCTTCTTCATGTTTCACTGGTATTTTTAGAGCTGGACAGGAGCATCGAGTCTCTCTCTACGCTGATGACTTGTTGCTGTATGTCACAGACCCGGTTAATTGTGTAGATGACATTTTACAAATTTTGACAACTTTTGGATCATTCTCAGGTTATAAATTAAATATCAGTAAAAGCGAATGTTTTCCAGTAAACATGGCAGCTAAACAGATCCCATCAGATGCACTACCATTCCGTTTGGCCCATAACAGCTTTCGCTATTTAGGTGTTAATATTTCTCACTCCCTCCCCTTACTACATAAAAACAATTTCACAAAGTTGGTTACGGAAGTCAGGACTGATTTGACGCGTTGGGACTCTCTCCCTCTCTCGTTAATAGGCAGAATTAACTCTATTAAAATGAATATTCTCCCGAGATTTTTGTTTCTTTTCCAGTGTCTTCCAATTTTCTTATCTAAATCATGTATACAAATGTTAAACAAAATGATATCGAGATTTATTTGGGCTGGTAAGAACCCAAGAGCACGTCAAACAACTCTCCAAAGAAGCAAAGCAGATGGGGGCCTTGCATTGCCTAACTTATTGTTTTACTATTGGGCTGCCAATCTTCAAAAAATTCATGCCTGGCGTAATTCTCCGAGCTTGGACTGGTGCATAATGGAAGGTGCTTCTTGTAATCCCTCATCTTTGGCAGCTCTGGCTTGTGCCCCTCTAGCTTCTCGTCATCCTAGTTATATTAAAAACCCAATTGTTCTTTCCTCTTTAAAAATTTGGAAACAATTCAGGCAACATTTCAAACTCACAACATCCGTCGCTTTAAGCCCTATTTGCAACAACCATCTCTTTCCCTCCTCCAATGAAGACACAGCTTTCACTCTGTGGAGAGAGAGAGGTCTGGTTCATTTTTCAGATTTATATTCAGGGGGCATATTCTCTACATTTAATTATCTCCATGTTAAATATAACTTACCCCAGTCTCATATGTTTCGATACTTCCAAGCACGGAATTATGCCCGCACACACTTTACACCTTTCCCTCAATCTCCAACAGGATCTCTTATCACTGAGGTACTCTCTCTACCACTGGCTCGTAATAAGATTTCAGTATTATTCGACCTCATATCATCTTCAAATACATCCACCCTTGCAAAGCTCAGGGATAGCTGGGAAAAGGAGCTCGGCTTTGATCTGACGGATGAGTGGTGGAGGAAAGCACTGATCAGGGTCAATTCTACATCTTCTTGTGCTCATCTTAGTTTAATCCAATTTAAGGTCCTCCACAAAATTCATTTCACAAAACATAAACTTAGTAAGTTATTCTCAGGCACAAATGATATCTGTGATAGGTGTGGCCTTTCTCCAGCAGACCATGTTCATATGTTCTTTTCTTGCCCCAAACTAGTCAACTTCTGGTCATGCTTTTTTAAATCGTTAAACAAAGCCCTCAACATCACATTAGAACCCTGTCCGTTATTATCCATCTTTGGGGTACCTCGTATTTCAGTTAATCTCACTAAAAAGAACTCTGATGTTGTTGCTTTTGCCTCACTCATAGCCCGCAGACGTATTGTATTACATTGGAATAGCTCAAATGCCCCTCCTGCTACGTCTTGGTTGAGTGACCTAATGCCTTTTCTGTCTTTGGAAAAAGTTAAATATTCCTTAAGAGGCTCAGCAGCCAATTTATTTAAAATATGGCAACCTGTCATTACATATGTAAACACCCTCACCTCTCTGGACCCCAATTGAATTAATTAGATGTATCCCATTTACTTTTAGTGAGCACATTAGGCATCCTGTATGTATGTACTTATTTATCGATATTATTCCTCCCTCACCTCACCCCCCCCCTTTTTTTTTTCTTTTTCCCCTTTTCTTTTCTGGGGAGGGGTTGCTCTTTTTTCTGGTTTGTTGTTCCACAAGTGTTAAAGGGAAAAAAAAAAAAAAGTGGAAAACAGCTATGGAATAACTGGATACTTTGTATTGATGCTGTGAAATGTTGGACTCCAATAAAAAAATTTAAAGAAAAAAAAAAATGTGCCATAACTTGCTGAATATGGCAGTTAGAGCTCAGGTATGTTTGGGGCGTCTACAGGAAAGCATGTATGCTGAAAATTCTTAGGCAGTCAATCAAATCTCATGTTGGGCCTCAAGGTCAAGGTTATATGACAAAAATAGCCCATCTATATTATAAAAGCCGAGTGGCCTCTGTGTGTGTCTGTGTGTGTCCGGCCACTCAGTGCTAGATTCCACCGAGCGCGTATCTGCAACATAGCCTGAGCAACGCTATTTGGCTCCATCTTGCAGGCGACTGTCCGGCTAATCAGTGCTAGACTCCGCCGGGTGTGTATTGGTGCTTGATTCCATCAGACGCGTATCTGCAGCATAGCGGGAGCGAAGCTGTTTGGCTCCATCTTGCAGGCGACTGTATATGGCCAATGAGTGCTAGACTCCGCCAGGCGCATATCTACAGCATAATGTGAGCGACGATGTTATAATATAGACATATAGGGGGAATCCCCCGGTATGCCCCTCTCCTGGGGATTCCCCCTTTCGAACCCAAGCCCATTCATCCACAGGAGTCCTGAATCCCAAAAAACAGATGCCAAGCCACAAGAGAGAGTAGCGCGTAATCTGCAGCATAATGTGGGCGACGCTATTATGCTCCATCTTGCAGGCGACTTCATGTTGCACTGAGCACGGAATGTCAGCGCAGCGTATTCCCCTTGATCGTCACTTAGTTTTAGTTACTATAAAAATATCGGTTGCGTGACGGCCACCGTGTTGTTTTATGGAAACACCATAGCAACGTGATGACATCATAGAGGTAAATGTGACGACATCATAATGCTAAAGATGGCAATTTCGACACACAGATTTGAATGGTTTTGAACACGTTCAAAACATCCGGGTTTGACACGGGTTTACCACTCTGATTCAAAACTTTTGCCACGTGACTATTGACGTTTTTCCTGCTCTGCCCGGCAATTATCATGTGTTTTGTTTCACTTCAAAACATTTTAATACCTGCAGTAGAAGGTTTTGCCACTAGGCTGTGCACCACTGAAATAAATCTGGTTTAGAAACCATTTGGAACATTTTGAAACAGTGGTCATTTCAATGGTTTCAAAACTGTTTCAAAGGTACGAAATTGCCATCTCTACATAATGCTGCACAAAGTTACATAAAATAGAACCCATGGATCTCCTCGGGCAGAGTGCTAGTATTTGTTTAATATTGTTTTTAGAGCTTAGGTATGTATTGGGCACTAAAAGCAAGTCATGTATGCTGGTTGTTTTCGGCATATTGGATTTGAACTTGGGCAACAAGGTCCAGGTAATGACAAGAACGGCCTAAAAGTCCTTTAATATTGGCTTTAGATCTTTTGTATGTATTGGATACTAATGACAAATCATGTATGCTGATCAAACACACCATATTGGATTTGACTGGTCTTCAAGGTCAAGGTCATGTGACAAAATCAATCAATTTATTTCCTCGTTTAATAATGTCTTTAGATTTTTATTATATTATTAGGCACTAACCCAGGGGTTGGCAATATGCGGCCGTCTGAGCTCTACTAGTTCATGTACTGTATCTCGGTCTTTTTGCACAGCTGTAAGTCAATGTGCTGGCATATGGAAACACGTAAAGTGTTTGTGTGTGCCTGCGAGCCTCTGCACTGGGATAAGGAAACCCCCACCTCCAGGCGTGTGCAGGCCCATCTGGACGCTCTGGTTCTTTCCCGGTGGCCTGTGTCCTTATTGGCCTCCCTGGCTGCCAATAAATAAAATGCAGCCACTGGCCCGCTGTTTCCAGGCGGACAACACACTCTTGTTGCAACAGCAGCAGCGCTGGCAGCACTATGATGACAGAGAGGGGGGCGGTGCAAGATGGCGGCCTGAGCAGACGGTCTTTTCGATGCTGCGCACCAAATTTTAGCAAAGACGAGTGAAAAGTGGTCAATTGTATGTGTTTTTTGACCCCTCTTTTAGAGAAGCACGTCTGACAACTTTTTTGAGTAAGTCTGATAAATTTTACGCTGTAATGCCGGGAAACAAACGCGACCGCTCGGATTCTAAAAGTAGAAGAGCTAGCTCAGCACAGGCGTTAGCTGTGCTGGCTAGCAGCGGTCATGACTACATAATAGACGCGGGCGACATAGAGGCTTTGGGTTTATCTGAGGAGGAATAACCGTCGCTCCCATTTTCACCCAGTGACTCTCCAGCGGTGTAGAAAAAAAACTCAGGAAGTAGTCAATTCGCCCTTGTCCGGTGATATAAACTCTAGACTTGACGACATGATGAAGCTCATTAACAGCAGATCCGACGTGATTGAGGAAAAGGTGGATGGTGTAGTTTCCTTCATGCATTGGGTGAAAACGGAGCACATAAATTACTTGGTTCATATCTGACCCAGTCACTTCAGTTTATGTACATTCTGCTCTATTTAAGCAATAAGGTGACCCTTTTTCTTTCTCTAAAAGATTTAATTGATAGACATTTGACTTTGTCTTTTTAAAAAGTGGAATGTCTTTTCATATATTTTGATAACAGATGGTGCTGCAATACTTATTAACCTTTTTTACCTTGAGGTAAAAGTTTTTCCTACAGTTAGAACAGGTTCTTTATAACCTACTCTTGTTCATTTTATTTGTCCTTGTTCATGTCTTTATCTATCTTTTCTTTAAATGCCAGGGGGTTAAGAAACAATGTTAAACGCAAGGCCTTATTTTTATTTGCCGAGCGTAAAAAAACTGATTTTGTATTTTATTAAGAATCGCACTCACTTTTATTAAGAGATCGCAATGGGGCAATGATATTTGGCTGTCTCATGAAACTGAACATTCTGCTGGGGCGTCTTGTTTAAGAAATAATTTTGGAGGAGACATTTTGCACTCTGACTGTAACACTAATGGCCACTTTATTTGTTTGGTATTAAGAGTTGGTAACATAATTTTAATCGTCGGCAATATTTACGGCTTCAATTCTAAACAAGATAATGATCAGCTAATTAATTCTTTGGAGGACAGGCTTACACATTGGTCGTCTAAATTTCCCAAAGCATACTTATTGATTGGAGGAGACTTTAATGTTGTTATGGATGAGGTTAATGATAGATGGCCTTCAGGCCTTCACTCAAATTCAAACTCTACTTTAAAGTTAATGATTAGAAAGTTTGATTTAATTGATGTATGGAGGGTAAAATTCCCAGATAGTAAGAGTTATACTTGGAGTAATAAAGATGGCTCTAGACAGTCACGTTTAGATTTCTGGCTTGTTTCAAAAACCCTAGATATGAATAGTGTTGAAGTGAATATTTTAACAGCGTCATTGACTGATCACAGAGCTGTTACTATTAATGTTTAATTTTTTCCCTGGTGGGGACTGTCTGAAAAACTTCTCCTACTGGAAAATGAACAGTTCTTTGCTGAAACACAAATGTGTTGAGCTAGAGCTAAAAAGACTCATTACACTCTTCTGGAACAAAGCTCAGGGGGAAGGAGTTTTTGGAGTTAACTGGGAGCTACTCAAATTTGAGATTGGAAATTTTTAAGAAGATATGGCAGTCACCTAGCTACGTCTAGAAGAGCTTCAGAAGAGAAAGTTGTTTCAGAAATTACAACACTTTCTAATGTCCCACCAGAAAATTTATCTGAAGATGAAAGGTTAAAGATGGATGAATTACAAAACAAATTAGACGACATATACAAGAAAAAAGCAGAAGGTGCATTTATAAGGTCCAGACAGAAATGGCTTGAACATGGCGAACATATGTCTGCCTATTTTTTTTAATTTAGAGAAGTCACAAGCTAAGCACAATTCTGTCCTCCAGTTGAATATTGAAGGTACTATCACTGATAACAGGAGAGACGTTTCTAAACTTTGTTATGATTATTACTCCTCTTTATAGAAGTGTAAGTTTAGTGCAAATACCATGTCTGCATTTTCCAGTTATCTGGATGGTGTGAATACAATTAGACCAGAAGATAAGTTGATGTGTGACTCTCCAATTACCTTTGAAGAAGTTGTAGATTCCATAAAACATTTGAAAACTAACAAATCACCTGGTAATGATGGAATCAGCTCTGAATTTTATAAGTTATTCTCTGAGCTGCTTGCACCATTCTTACATAGGGTTTTTTTTAGAGAGTATTGCTAACTCTATGCTTCCCACTAGCATGACACAAGGCATCATCTGTCTCATACCTAAACCAAAAAAGATGTCCTTTTAATTGATAACTGGAGACCCATCAGTTTACTCAATAATGATTATAAACTGTTTGCCATTATATTCGCCATGAGATTTAAAAAGGTCTTAAACGCTATCATTGATGAAAATCAATCGGGATATATGGCTAACAGACACATTTCCAACAACATAAGGCTGGTCTTTGATCTTATTGATTATTCTGATTTGATAAAAGAGGATAGTTTTATATTTTTTCTTGATTTCTACAAGGCCTTTGATACTATCGAACATCGCTTTATTTTTTATTGTCTTGAGAGATTTGGCTTTGGTACATATTTTGGCAATGCTTTTAAAACCCTCAATGCTAAAGGAAACAGCTCTGTGAAGTTAATAGGTGATACCACCCAATGATTTTGTCTTGACAGAGGCATACGCCAAGGCTGCCCGGCTTCTGTTTATCTCTTTCTAATTGTTGCACAGGCATTTTGTCACTACATAAAATCAAGTGACCTAGAACGCATATCTATTGCTGGTAGAAATATCATATTAAGCCAGTTGGCAGATGATACGGCTTTATTTCTCAAAAACTCGTTACAAGTAGACATTGCAATTAAGCGTATTGAATTATTCTCGAAAGCATCAGGTCTTTGTTTGAATTTAAAGAAATGTGAGTTGTTTGCATTAAAAAAAAAGTGCTGCATCTTCTATCAATGGCATTCCTGTCAAGAATAACGTAAACTATCTGGGAATTGTTGCAACAAAAAATCTTCAAGAAAGAGGTGATCTTAATTTTAATTCAATGATTAAAAGGCTGAAAACAAATTCAATCGTTGGTTACAACGAGACTTATCTTTGAAGGGTCGTGTCCTCCTATCAAAAGCCGAAGGCATTTCACGACTTATTTATTCTGCATCCTCTCTATATCTTATTAACAAAACTGCCAAAAGAATTGATCAAATGCTGTGAAAGTTTTTGTGGTAGAATCGTATACATTATATCAGAAAATCTGTTATTGTTAATTCTTGTAAAAATGGTGGCCTTGACTTTCTGGACTTTTCCATACTGAATAACGTGTTGAAGATAAACTGGTTAAAGCACTTTTTGAAAAATGAATCCTCCATGTGGAATTTCATTCCCAAATTTGTTTTTGACCAAATTGGCGGACTCCCATTCCTATTGGTTTGTAACTATAAGCTAAGCAAGATACCTATCAAACTGTCCAATTTTCATAAGCAGGCTTTACTAGCATGGAACTTGATCTATAAGCACAACTTCTCACCACAGTGTTATTATTTATGGAATAATGGAGACATTCTGTATAATCAGAAGAGAATTTTCCAAAAGAATTGGCTCGACAGAAACATTTTCTTGGTGAGTCAATTAATTAACTCTGAAGGTCGTCTCATGAATCGTGATGAATTCATCTCTTATTATAATTTTCCTGTCACGGCAAAGGAATTTGCTCTAGTAATTGAGGCTATTCCATATGGTTCTGTAACTTTGTGCAGAGGCTCATTCCCAACTGATGTTTCAGTTGTTGATCTTGGTGACACACCATGCGGAAAAGTGTGCTTTACAACAGCACATAAGAATAATAACAAAGCCATTCGGTCTCTATTCCAGAATGAAGCAGTTACGAAGCCTTATGTCATTGCTTATTGGAGTAAATTTGTCAATAATATTCTTTGGTTTAAAGTGTGGACATTGCCCCATAAATTCTTAATTACAAATAAGATTTGAGAGATTTCCTTTAAAATGCACAAGATTTATCCAGTTAAGCATTTTCTTAGAAGATATAAACCTGATATCAGTGTAAGCTGTTCTCTGTGTGCAGTGCATTTGGAAACTGTGTCTCATTTGTTCCGGAAATGTCAGTACTCTAGTAAATTATGGGAAGATGTGAAATTTATTAATGACATGGTGTACAAAGATTTTGTGTCATTGTATGAACATGTCTTATTTGGCTTTTCCCCCAAAGACAGAAACTTGCATGAGAAATCTTACATGATAAATCTACTGATCCTTCTAACCAAATTCCATATACACAAGTGCAAGTTTTCAAACAGAAGACCACTATTCATTGTATTTTACAAAGAATTTGAGCAGTACTTAGAATCTATTAAGTCCTCAACCAATAATAAGGCCTTACTAACTTGCCTGTGTTAAATTTAAAATCTGTATTTGAGCACAGCCCATGTGAATTTATACCCTCAACAAAAATATAAATGCAACACTTTTGTTTTTGCTCCCATTTGTCATGAGATGGACTCTAAAATTCATTCCAGATACACAATATTACCATTTCTCTCAAACATTGTTCACCAATCTGTCTAAATGTGTGATAGTGAGCACTTTTGCTTTGCTGAGACAATCCATCCCACCTCACAGGTGTGCCACATCAAGATGCTCATCAGACACCATGGTTAGTGCACAGGTGTACCTTATACTGCCCACACTAAAAGGCCACTCTGAAATGTGCAGTTTTGTCTCACAGCAAAATGCCACAGATGGCGCAAGCATTGAGGGAGCGTGCAATTGGCATGCTGACAGCAGGAATGTCAGCCAGATCTGTTGCTCGGCCATTGAATGTTAATTTCTCCACCATAAGCCGTCTCCAAAGGCATTTCAGAGAATATGGCAGTACATCCAACCGGCCTCACAACCGCAGACCACGTGTAACCACACCAGCCCAGGACCTCCACATTCAGCAGGTTCACCTCCAAGATCGTCTGAGACCAGCTACTCAGACAGCTGCTGAAACAATTGGTTTGCATTACAAAAGAATTTCTGCACAAACTGTCAGAAACCGTCTCAGAGAAGCTCAACTGCATGCTCGTCGTCCTCATCGGGGTCTTAACCTGACTCCAGATCGTCGCCGTAACAGACTTGAGTGGGCAAATGCTCACATTCGATGGCGTCTGGCACGTTGGAGAGGTGTTCTCTTCACGGATGAATCTCGGTTTACATTGTTCAGGGCAGATGGCAGACAGCGTGTGTGGTGTCGTGTGGGTGAGCGCTTTGCTGATGTCAATGTTGTGGATCGAGTGGCCCATGGTGGTGGTGGGGTTATGGTATGGGCAGGCATCTGTTATGGACGAAGAACACAGGTGCATTTTATTAATGGCATTTTGAATGCACAGAGATACTGTGATGAGATCCTGAGGCCCATTGTTGTGCCATACATCCATGAGCATCACCTCATGTTTCAGCAAGATAATGCACGACCCCATGTTGCAAGGATCTGTACACAATTCTTGGAAGCTGAAAATGTCCCAGTTCTTGCATGGCCAGCATACTCACCGGACATGTCACCCATTGAGCATGTTTGGGATGTGCTTGACCGGCGTATACGACAACGCGTACCAGTTCCCACTAATATCCAGCAACTTTGCACAGCCATTGAAGAGGAGTGGACCAACATTCCACAGGCCACAATTGACAATCTGATAAACTCTATGCGAAGAGGATGTGTTGCACTGCATGAGGCAAATGGTGGTCACACCAGATACTGACTGGTTTTGAGTCCCCAGACCCCCAATAAAGCAAAAACTGCATATTTCAGGGTGGCCTTTTATTGTGGACAGTCTAAGGTACACCTGTGCACTAATCATGGTGTCTGATGAGCATCTTGATGTGGCACACCTGTGAGGTGGGATGGATTGTCTCAGCAAAGCAAAAGTGCTCACTATCACACATTTAGACAGATTTGTGAACAATGTTTGAGAGAAATGGTAATATTGTGTATCTGGAATGAATTTTAGATCTTTGAGTCCATCTCATGACAAATGGGAGCAAAAACAAAAGTGTTGCGTTTATATTTTTGTTGAGTGTATATAATAAATAAAAACACACACACTCAACTAGTAAAAAGGCAATTATCTTCTCCCCTGAAAAAATTTCCTCACCAGCACATTGTTTGGCCACAAAGCTGGATTCATGAACTTGCTTATGAACTTATGGATGTTTCTGATCCACGTCCACACGAAAAGAGGCATAGGTCGGTTAACGGGTGTCCAGATATACACACACAGCAACAACACTGAACCTGTCCTCGATGTAGCATTTCAGCTGATCAGCTGTCATATCCGGCTCAAGTCTGGTAACAAATAATGAAGTAGTTTGGTGCTTCACTCCACATAAAAATCTGGCACCCGCAGTGCTAATCACCACCGTATCATGGCTAGGCTCTGCATTCAGACAGCTTGTGCCTGGGCGCCTAGGCCTGTGTCGGTTAACAGTGACAAAATAGCCCATTTTGGTATTATCAACCCCTTTACATGTTAGGCCGTTCCAGGGTTTTAGCATACCTGTACGGTCACCAGATTTAGCCGATTTTGCAGCTTTCTGTAACAAAGACGAGTGCATTTCACTATCGGAACATTGATCGTTCAATGGCTGCAAATCTGCCACCATTCTCAACTCGAACGCTAATGGTGGGTCCCATCTCAGCATCACCGTGACTGGCACGATGAGATTTACTTTCACCATGCAGGCCCCCAATATCATCAGAGTAGCTCACACTAAAGTCGCTAGTTCCGTTATCAACATCATCTCCACCCATCTGCGCGTGAACAACAGTTTCTGGCTCAAGCAGGTGAGGATTATTACGTAATTGTGGATC
Source organism: Gymnothorax reevesii (assembly GCA_029721435.1). NCBI lineage: Eukaryota > Metazoa > Chordata > Actinopteri > Anguilliformes > Muraenidae > Gymnothorax > Gymnothorax reevesii. Next base: position 5,221,336 of record CM056589.1, on the reverse strand, counting down.
AACAGGCTCACCATCTCCTGTTGGGGGAACAGCACCACAGTTTTCCACGGCAACTATGTCAACATCCGCTTCTTTCTCACCACTACAATCGGTGCCGTGCTGTTCGTCGCGAGGTTGAGTCATGTTCGGTATTTCAACTTCATTCAAACAAGGGCTCGCACTCACCATCAGCCGATTCGCTTGAAGTTCACCAACAAGGGTCAATGTGTCAGCTTGAGCTGATTGGAGAAGAATGATATCACTTCTCAGATCATTGATAGTTTTGAATATAGCCGCCATATGCAGATGATCAATTGAAACTGGGGGCAGTTTGCTGTGATCTGTGGCGCAAAGCAGGGTATATCCTCAGTCGGCAGGATAAATAAACTTCTTAAAGAATATCCTTCATGTTGTTCAGTGACTTCTGCTGTCCCACACGCTTTATCATCCGCCGTTGTTCACCATTCCCACACTGATCATAAGCCAGTGTCTTTGCCTGGGAAATTTCGGTCTCATCAAAACAGTCTATACACACAGTTTAACTATGGTATCAAATAGCAGAATATTTAGCTGATAGGTTACAAAACATAGAAGCTCATTCACCACAACAGAATCTGCGGCCCGAGACACATGTTCCGTCTCAAAGCTATCGTGTTGAGAGAGCTCCGCAGTACTGTCCGTCTCCTCAGCCGCCAGAGTGAAAAAAGGAAAAAAAAAAAAGAAATAATAAAGGACAATGGAGGCATAGACCCTTCCCTAAGCCAAGATCATATGAAGGTCCCATAAAACACAAACTAATAACAAATTCTCAGGGGCGGACGTATGGGGGCTGGCTGCTGGGGATTGTATTGTGATGCAAACACAAAAAATACTCCTGCAAATGTTCACAAAAATTTGACACAGCAGGCCCATATTATAACTGACGAGATGAAAAGTGCAAGGCGCAGGGTGCAGTCAAGGGTTCCTGGTGCTCTGGGCGTGTCTGACTTATTTTCTGGTATTTTGGTGACCGGCGTGGCAAAGGGGCAGCACTGTGCACAGCACTGTTAGGAAAAGGGTTGGACTAGTTTCTGTACACCCTAGTGGTGTTGGAAGAGCTCTGGCTGGAGCGTTAGAACCCTGGTGTGGGCTGGCTGACAGGTCCATCCTGCAGTGGAGTTTGTCATGTTTGCTGACCTGCCCTCATTCAGCTTCCAGTCCCTCTGCACCTCCCTCCTCTGACCAGCAGGGAGCCGCCAGTCCAGAAGGGAGTCCCCCCATTTACCAGGACCAGTTATCACAGCAAGCAGATCGCAAAAATGGACGATATTTGGGTTTTGAAATCAAGGCAAAACACATTTCTTCTCTTTTCAATTTGTTTTATTTTTGCACAATGAAAAATTTTCTATGTATGTATAACAATGAGCAGAACTTGCAGATTCTTTCTTGACTTTCATTTTAATATTCATACTTTTCCAGGTCTGGAAAACTGTAATTTATGATTCCAACTTTTTCCAGACTTTCCAGATTTGTGCAAGCACCCTGGGAAGACTTGTCAATCACGGATCCTGATTGAGAACAAGTCCAGACTAGTCCTCGTTTTATAGGGTTTTATTTTTACCTCCTATATTTTCAGCTCAGTAGCTGCTGTTGATGTAAAGTATCTAGTTGACAATCCTGCAAAAAGCACAATGCAAGTAAAATTGAATTGATGAATAGTCTGAAGGGCAGGATTATCTCATCTGTGACACTGGGTGGAGCGATTCTTTAGAAACCTGCACCCAGGACCCACACGCACCAGCTGTTTTCGGGTAGGATTATCAGACGCCCTGCTGAATGATGCTGCAGCCGCTGACGTGTGCAGGGAAAGTCACTCTCCATCCTGGGGATACACAACTCCGACCTGACGCCTGGCTTCATCCATGATCTCATGCAAGAGCACTGACTCCTCCAGTGACATGAGAGGGCTCTCCTTAAGTCCTATAGGGACAAAACCCAAATGTAATATAACACCTTTTCCGATGTTGTCTCAAAAAACTACGCCTATTTTTTTCAAAAATAATTACATTTTGGTTTTGAAATAAATGGCCATTTCCACAAGCGACCAAACTTAAAAGGAAACTTGAGGACACATTAAAAAAAATGCTTATTGGGTCATTCCACGTCGAATCATCCAGGGAGTGCCAGGTCACCTCCTCAAAATTCTTTGAAAAAATTCACGTGTAAATATTCACACAATATGAAAAAATGCCAAATATGAAGGCCCAGTCACACAGCGAAAACGCATGAATTCCGCATGAATTACGCACAGATTTTCGTTTCTGTGCGGAGCGTACGTCGTATGCGTAATTCGTAGGTGGAACGAACGTGGACTGTCAGTGATTGTAAGTGGATGTGCGTCGAAGGCGGTTTGTGCATGATTTTGAGTTTTGAACGGTTCAAAAATTTTCCGACGCACAACTGTGCGTTGGTGTGCGTAATTCATGAGTCGGCATGCGTAGTTTATGCGTCGAGTATGCGTAACTATGCGCGGGACACTCGTCGGCCGTCAGTGCTTATGCGTCAGAACTGGTTTGAATCCGCGCACGTCCACGTCCGTCCACTGATGCCCCACGTTCATATCACGCATGAAACGCGCACGTATCACCTTCATTCCACTGAAATCCACTGACAATACGTGAAGCGTTCGTGTTTGGACGTGCTCCGCCGGTGATTCATTCGTCGGGCGTGCGTCGAATGTTCGTGGAATACTGCACCGTGTTTGCTATTATGCGTCGACGTGCGCGATATGTCAGTGATTGTAAGTGATACATGCGTGGTTCATGCGCGATTCATGCGTGATTCGTCCGAGATTTCTACCCCCGACACCCCGAAAAATTGGTCAATTTCTCAACGCACAAGCACGCACAAACCCAATCTGTGCGTGATTTGTGAGTGATTCGTGCGTGATCGGCTGTGTGACTGGGCCTTTAGGCCAGTATCTCAAATAGTTTTCAAGTTATAGTCATTTGAAATATTAATATTATATAATGTTTTTTGGCAAACCTATTTTCAGGCAACTTTGGCAACTTATTGCTCTAAATTGATTGCTTACACAAGGCTGAAATTGGGTATAGTAACCATATTCATCCCCTAGGATCTGAGAATGGCCTTAGATTCTGTGTATCTTGATCCCCTTTTGTATGGTAAAGCCTCAATATCAGCCGAAAACACAAAATGCCCAAAAACGAGCACATTTTATGACCTGTAACCCAGGAACTAAGTAAGATAAAAGGCTAGAATTCATTTTTATGATTTTATGATATATCTCTCTGTAAAAATGCAGTAATAAAAGTAATATCATTTGTAGAAGATTTGAATAAAATAATTTCTTAGTAAACTTTTCCGGTTTTGTCCCAAAATGCACTTTTTTGTGGTCAAAAAATGACCAGGTCACCAGTTATTCATCTCTCTGAGATATATCATAATCAGAGAGATATATCATAAAATCATTAAAAAAATTTATTTCTAGCCTTTTACCTTACTTGGTTCCTGAGTTACAAGTCTTAAAATGTGGTGTAATTTTTGGGCGTTTGTGTTTTCGGCTGATTTTGTGGCTTTACCCTACAAAATCGGATCAAGATACATAGAATCTAAAGCCATTTTCAGATCCTAGGGGATGAATATGGTTAATATACCCAATTTCAGCCTTGTATAAGCAATCAATTTGGAGCAATAATTTGCCAAATTTGGCTGAAAATGGATTTGCCAAAAAACTTTCAAATTTTGAAGGGCTATAACTTGAAATCTATTTGAGATACAGGCCTAATATTTGGCAAATATTTGGCATTTATTTGGTGTGAATATTTACTCGTGAAATGTTTCAAAAATGTTTGAGGTGACCAGGAAAATTTCTCAAAATCTGAATGATTTGACATGGAATAATAATAGTTATAACCTGAAATGTTTTTATTTAAATGCAAGAAGCATAAAAAAAATAAAATTTCCAGAGCTTGAGGCCGTTAGTGAGGGCTATGACATAGTTGGGATTACAGAGACATGGCTTATTGAAGAGGATGGAGATGAATATACACTCCTCCAAAAAAGAAACTACACAAATATTGAATTATTGATTACACTTTCTTTTCATTATGTTTTCCACATTTGTCAAAACATTTCATGTATAATAAATTGATGCTAAAAACAATGTATAGTTTCTTTTTTGGAAGAGTATAATATAGAAGGTTATTAGCTCTTTGGGAAGGATAGATGTAATAGGCGAGGAGGGGGCGTAGCAATCTATGTGAACGAAAACATTAATGTACAGGAAATTCCCGAAATTGAACATTCCTTGCCCTGTGAAGATATCTGGGACAGGCTCATTGGCAAACACAAGACAGGTTTAAACAGGAGTATGCCATCGACCACCAGCTTTGGACAGTACAGTGAATGAAATGCTTTTTATGAGGATTACGCAAGCTTGTAGAGGTGGAGGGACTATTATTATGGGAGACTTAAATTATCCTGGTATCGATTGGGAAATGCTGAAAGCACAGGGTAGGGGGGAGGAAGAATTTCTTGATGTTATCAATGATAACTTTTTGGTGCAGTATGTTAATAAACCTACCAGAGAGAAGGCAATTTTAGACTTAGTGCTCTGTAATGACCCAGATAGAATTAGCAATGTTGAGGTACTCGGGACGAGTGATCACTCTGCTGTTAATTTTGATGTTTCATGGGAGGTTAAAAAGGTGTATTCTAAAACAAAAATTTTCAATTTTAGGCGAGCAAACTTTGACAGGATGTGCTCATATCTAATTGAAATAAAATGGGAGACACTCCTGGACTGTGAGTCTAAATCAGATGTGGGAAAGATATAAGGGGGTTTTACTTGATTCACAAGTAAATTCATTCTAAAGGTGTCCAAAAGCAAGCTGAAAAGGCAGAATCCTCAGTGGATGACCAAAAGTATTCATAGGATTTTGAGGGAAAAGAGGAATCTTTATAAGATGTACAAAAAGGATAACTTGTATGTCCATGATAACAACATTGCAAAATACAAAATTTCATCGATTGGATACATTCTTGGAGGAAAAATAGTCATCCTACCCGAACACAGCTCAACTGCATTCTTACATGCAAAATTCAACTTTTGGCTCTCCTGTAAAGTTTATCATTTTGAAGAAACAAGGTTTTATCAGCGGGCCGACGACAGATGGATGAAAATAATTTTATTTGGAAGTCTTAAGAGTGGCAAAAAGGGAGCCCAGAGGGCTGCAGTTTGGAAAACTATTGCTGCTGCAGTAGTAAACACCATGGAGGTGGAAAACCGGAGGGAAGCAGAAGTTTGATTTAATTCATTAATAGATCAAAGTGACTATTCGCGCTTATTCAAGTGTGTCCAAGCATAAAAATTAATCGAAATTTGCGTTAGACGCAAGTGTGGCCAAGATGCACATTTCTCCATTGCCCTTACTTATTTTAAGTGTGTTCAAAAATGAAAATTTTTTCTCGGCCAAACTTACTTTAAGCGGTACTTTCTAAGTGGCACTAGAATGGTCTTCAACTGGCGCACTTATAAGTGTGGTCAAGAAAAAAATTCAGCATTGGCCACACGTAGAAGTGTGAATATCACCGGCCTTAATAAATTCAATTTATAGATCCATGATATTTCATGTTATATTGCCTACATGATTAACGATCCAAATGCTTTACATGTAGTTTAAAAAAGTAGTTAATTTTAAGATTGCCTCCAAAAAATGGGTTTCTGGGCTCAGGCGCAGCAGCACACAGACTGGTGGAGGCCAACCAGACAGCTGTCACCGTTCCAGGAGCGCATGGCAGCACTGATAGGCTCCCCCTCCATCGTGGGAATGCGAGGCGGTGCGGACATGGATGAGTCCCCACCGCCTCGATCGGAGCTGAATGATGGTAATTGTTAAAATACGGTCTGCAGAGATCACTCTTCATTGTACTTTTATCAGTGTTACTCCATGACATTTTTTTTGGGTGCCACACAAAACGAGCAGCCACTTGTCATTTTCCCGGAGGAGATCTTCTCTGTGCCGAAAGTTCCTCTCACTTTGGCCAGAAGCTTATTCCTCTCACAATAGAAGATCTGCCGTTGTCAAAATGTGATCATGGTTGAAGTGTCCGTAGGCATCTATATACTGAGCAACAAAAGAAATGCAAGCTAGCTAGTTAGTTAATGTGCTCTTATGGTTACTATGGTCAAAGTGACTGCAAAATAAAGAAAAGTTTGATGAAACAAGAGTAACTGTGCACTCACAAGTAAATTTGATTTTCTAAAATAATTACGCGCAAACTTATTTTCCAGTCTGGCTTTAATTAGGCTAACTTGCGTTTCTTTTGTTTGTTCAGTATATATCTGACTGGATGAGCATCTGACATACACTGCATATCTGCCAAGCTGCGCATTGCGCTTAATCAAATTCATTGTAATTGTCAGCCGTCTGGCCTGACAAGCATGTTGTCTCTAAATATAAATTTAATTGCTCAACACAGGTGTCTAATTTATTTATTCAGTCATCCATTCATTCATTAATTAATTTAGCCAATTTATCTATTTAGACTATTTACTAATTTTACTTATAAGAGCAACAACAGCATGACGTCCGCATGGCTGCATATGGTTTAGTACTAATTTTGACAGCTGCACTCGTTCCTGCATGTTGTTCGCTAGTTTAAAATTTGCGTACACCTGGTCAGACCTGGCGTGAGATTTTTGAGGACCGTTCGCTCATGTTCAGATTGATAAATGCCGATCCTAGCGTCAGTTTTGGCGTACACCCATTTTTTTGGTGTACGCACATTTGATAAATGAGGGCCAAAGAGTGGTGGTCAGTGGTATCTCATCTGAGCTAGGTATAGTGGGGAGTGGCCTCCCCCAGGGATCGGCGTTGGGACCCTGGCTGTTCCTCATCTACATTAATGACCTTGATAGGAATATTGAGAGCAGAATAGTTACATTTGCAGATGATACTAAATTGGGGGGTTTGGCAAATAGTTTAGAGTCCACTAAAGTGATTCCGGATGATTTGGATAGAATCCAGAATAGGGCAGAAATGTGGCAAATGAAATTTAATGTAGCGAAATGTAAAGTTGTACATGTAGGTAATAAAAACATTAGACGGGATTACTTCCAAGGGAGGTTTAAAACTGGAATGTGCTCCACACGAGAAAGATCTGGGAGTGATTGTTGACCAGGCTCTAGCCATTTTGCCGTAGCAGTTAAAAAAGCCAATTGGATGCTGGGATACATTGCCAAAAGTATTGAGTTCAAATCTAAGGAGGAGATGCTTCTTTTGTACAACAAATTCGTCAGACCACATCTGGAATATTGTGTACAGTTCTGGGGACCATACTTTAAGAAAGATATAGAGGCTCTAGAGAAAGTTCAGAGAAGAGCCACTAAGCTAATTCCAGGTATAAAAGATGAAAGCAAGGAGAAGAGGCTGAAGATCCTTAATATCTTTAGTATTAGGAAAAGGAGACTCAGGGGTAGTCTGATTGAGGTCTTTAAAATATGTTAAAGGGATTAACAAAGTGAATTATGTAGGACTCCTTTGACCAAGTGTTATTAGTAGAACTCGGGGTCACAAATGGAAGTTGACCAAATGTAAATTTTGCACTGATATTCGGAAATATTTCTTCGCCCGAAGAGTAATTTCAATGTGGGATAGCTTGCCTGACCATATTGTTGAGGCAGAGACCTTGGGGGTTTTCAAGAGCAGGCTTGACTTAAAGCTAGATACCATTGAGTCATTGAGTGTCTAAAGGGATATATTCACAAAAGTATAAAGAAACTGGCGAGCGTAGTTGGGCTGAACGGCCTGTTCTGGCCATTCATGTTATGTTATGTCATGAATGACACCATTAGTATTTTAGTCCTTCAAATGAAAGGACCTTGTAAGCTGCCATCAAGTGAGGCAAGTTCAGCACAAGATAAAAGGGTAAAAGGGTGGGGAACGGGAATTATAAAAAGGGGACAGTGAACCACAAGATCCTCCCCCGACCAATCCGGATCCCTGTTATCTACAATCCTGTAGGTTTTCTCTCCAACCCAACCAAAGCATACCGAAGGTCAGTGAGATCTCCAGCTGTTGAATGAGGTGAGCTTCGTTAGGGTTGGACTGAAAACTAACAGGATGCTGGACCGCCTGCTTTTGCTGTTGTATGAAGTATGACCTACACTAGACCTCAAGGAATTGTATTGGGGCCGCTGCTATCTGACTTTCTTTCTCTGGTGAAAACTTCACCAAAGTCTCTGCACAGTGTTCCTGTAGTGTCCTGTCAGGCCACCGTACCTTTGAGCAGGCAGCCTCTCACTTCCTCTGCCTCATACCGCAGCCCAGTGCTGTTGATGAAGTTCAGAGGCATAGATGGTTCTGGAAGCGGGTACTGCGACTCCTGTCCGTTCACCTCCAGGCAGGTGGGGCACCACATGGGAGAGGGCACCTAAACAGCCATCAAATCAACAGCTGGTCACAGGTGCATGAAACTTCACCCACCTGCTACAGTAAGAGCCACACTGCCCACTGTTGGGAGCCCCCATGGGTCTGTCTACTTCAGGATTTGAGTTTTCACTGACCTTCTGTTGGCCATTCAGTCTGAAGTGATTGATCTGAAATGGGTCACGAGTCACGTACTGTGTATTGTGGAATAAACAGAACAAGAGTGGTCCAACTGTTTTTTTTTTTTTCAATTTGGATCACAACTGCACTGAGAACTTTATGCATCCTTTATGCAAGTGTGGAATATATGACCCACCTACTGTATAGTACTGGAAGTGCACCGAGTTAATCCATTATTGAAAGAAAAAGATTGACCATTTCGGAATCAATTGAAGATTAGAACATTAAAAGAAAAATTGGAGTTGGGATTCAAATATTTTCCACAGACATTTTCTCGTAATTGGCTCATTGGAAGCTCACATTCGAGGCTGACATTGATAGTTTGCGTCACTAACATGTTCTCAGGGGGGTATATTTCATTATGTATTTAATAGAACACTAAATAGACCAATTTTACCCTGATAGTTCCTTTGGTTCCACAGATGGTCGCATCATTGTGCATCATAACAGCGATAGAACAGCTGCAGATTGCCATTCTATTTTTGGAAAACTTTAAAACCACCACCATGGATTCATCAACTCCTGCAAAACCAGTGAACAAGCAAAAATGTGTTAATAATCCAGAAATGATGGTTAATGTGGACAAAACCTCTGCTCTAAAATATGTTAATAATGCAGAAATGATGGTTAATGTGGACAAAACCTCTGCTCTAAAATATGTTAATAATTCAGAAATGATGGTTAATGTGAACAAAACCTCTGCACTTGTAAAAAGCAGCCAACCACTGCTGCATGAAACTCCACCCACCCACGTGAAGGGGTCAAGCCTGGGTTCACTCAATTGAAGTACTTCTAAAGACTAAAAACATAAAAATTGTGTCAACTGAAAAAAGCTCAGAATGGAATGGAAATTATTTGGTCAAAGAATTTTAAAAATGGGTGGCAGAACCTGCCTGGCAGATGGATCATAAATACAAAACCGAAAACCAGTGAAGTTGGCACGTTATGTAAATCGTAGATAAAAACAAAATACAATGATTTGCAAATCCTTTTCAACTTATATTCAACTGAATACACTGCAAAAACAAGATGTTTAATGTTCAAACTGAGAAATTTGATTTTTTTTTTTTGCAAATAATCATTAACTTAAAATTTAAAGAGAGCCACACATTGCAAAAAAGTTGGCACAGGGGCCTTTTTTCCACTGTGTTACATCCCCTTTCCTTTTAACGACACTCAGTAAACGTTTGGGAACTGAGGAGACCAATTTTTGAAGCTTTTCAGGTGGAACTCTTTCCCATTCTTGCTTGATGTACAGCTTAAGTTGTTCAACAGTCCGGGGTCTCCGTTGTCCTATTTTACTCTTCATAATGCGCCACTCATTTTCAATGGGAGACAGGTCTGGACTACAGGCAGGCCAGTCTAGTACCCGCACTCTTTCACTACGGAGCCATGCTGTTGTAACACGTGCAGAATGTGGCTTGGCATTGTCTTGCTGAAATAAGCAGGGGCGTCCATGAAAAAGACGTTGCTTGGATGGCAACATATGTTACTCCAAAACCTGTATGTACCTTTCAGCATTAATGGTGCCTTTACTTACGTGTAAGTTGCCCGTGCCTTGGGCACTAATACACCCCCATACCATCACAGATGCTGGCTTTTGAACTTAGCACTTATAACAGTCCGGATGGTTCTTTTCCTCTTTGGTGCGGAGGACACGACGTCCACAGTTTCCAAAAACAATTTGAAATGTGGACTCGTCAGACCACAGAACACTTTTCCACTTTGCATCAGCCCATCTTAGATGAGCTTGGGCCCAGCGAAGCCGGCGGCGTTTCTGGGTGCTGTTGATAAATGGCTTTCGCTTTGCATTGTAGAGTTTTAACTTTCACTTGCAGATGTAGCAACGAACTGTAGTTACTGACAGTGGTTTTCTGAATTGTTCCTGAGCCCATGTGGTGATGTCCTTTACACACTGATGTCGGTTTTTGATGCAGTATTGCCTGAGGGATCGAAGGTCACGGGCATTCAATGTTGGTTTTCGGCCTTGTCGCTTGCATGCAGTGATTTCTCCAGATTCTCTGAACCCTTTGACGATATTACAGACCGTAGATGATGAAATCCCTAAATTTCTTGCAATAGCTCGTTGAGGAATGTTGTTTTTAAACTGTTCGACAATCAGCTCACGCATTTGTTCACTAAGTGGTGACCCTCGCCCCATCCATGTTTGCGAATGACTGACCATTTCAGGGAAGCTGCTTTTATACCCAATCATGGCACCCACCTGTTCCCAATTAGCCCGTTCACCTGTGGGATGTTCCAAATAAGTTTTTGATGAGCATTCCTCAACTCTCTCAGTCTTTTTGCCACTTGTGCCAGCTTTTTTGAAACATGTTGCAGGCATCAAATTCCAAATGAGCTAATATTTGCAAAAAATTACAAAGTTTACCTGTTCGAACATTAAGTAACTTATCTTTGCAGTGTATTCAATTGAATATAGGTTGAAAAGGATTTGCAAATCACTGTATTCTGTTTTTATTTACGATTTACACAAGGTGCCAACTTCACTGGTTTTGGGTTTTGTACACCATGTATCTACCTACCCAAAATGGCTATGTCATTGTATAGAACATAACAAACTGATGCTATGTCGAAAATTTTAGAGCAATACCTTGAAAAATGTGGATTTTATTCCCGCCACAAGTCTGATAAACTATGAAATTTGGCGGTGCGAGAAAATTGCGTTTTTGTCGCGAAACAAATTCACTGGAGGCAATCACATGATAAAAGTCCACTTAAAAGATAATATTTTTGTCTTAAAATCACCTTTAATGAATTTTTGAAAGATTTTTTAACAAACTGAAAAAAAAAAAGTTTTTCAAGTGTGAAGTCTTGACCCCTTAACTCTTTTCCCCATAGACTCCCCATCCCTTTCCCCATAATGACTACAAATGACGACCCCGGCCATATCAATATTTGACACCATAGGGATACCCCCATTTTCAATCAATGTGGAGGCCAGGGAAAAGGTCCATTGTAGTCAAAAGTTGACATACCCAGATTTTTCTTTCAAGATGAGTTGAATGAAGAAATAGGCACCATTTCTTTTGCAAAACAAGATCTAATTCTTAAATCCATCACACTAAGCAGCATTTGCGGTCATATTTGCAGAGCATACTCACATTTATTTATTTACTCGAGCAGTTATATGACTATAATGATTTTGCTGCTGAGCAGCTGTCTAAGTTCCCAAAGATGTGCTACACTTGTGGTTACCATTTCATTGACTTTTTTGCCCAATAAGTTCCAAAACAGCTTGTCTTTAATTTGACAGTTGGAAAATGGAAAGAGCTTATTTGTCTGTTTACTTTGCAAAAAATAGCTTCTTTGAGAATGATAAAATGTTGGACACTATTCAAACAAGACAATCAGAGATAGCAGACCTGGCCCCAGCCACGGGCTGACAGACAGACTGACAGAAACACACACACACACACCCACACACACACACACACACACACACACACACACACACACACACACACACACACACACACACACACACACACACACACACACAGACATGATCATTGCTTAACCTGGCCCCCTAGGGGAGGGGCCAGGTAACCCTAAAATTACTTTCTTTTAACTTCTGACTGTTTACCTCTTACCAGATTCCATTTGAGGTTATATAACAGCTGTTTAAATTACTCTAAAAATAAAGTGCTTTGACGCTAGAAAAGTGTGTTCAAACTTTTCACTGGTTTGCGACTTTTCTCCTTGACAGGTAAACCCCTGCTTTATTTGTTGGTTCATTTTTGCTTTGCAAATAAGCGAGTTGGCGTCGCTTACAAGCACAGTCGCTGTTCCAATAGCCAGAGTCTTGTAATTGTTACAGTACTCCGCAGTGCATGTGATGTTACTGTGATGTTGCAGTCGAACTAACGTTAGCTTGTTTCGGATGATAGGGCTAACGTTACTGGCGTTGTTTTATTAGAAAGCAGCAGAAAATCTCTTTATGAAGTGACCTGGCAGACTGATCAGTTGTGTTGTTGTCCTTATAAATATGTGTAACGTTTCTGTTCTCTCACAGCTAAATGCTGACATACATGAGTTACTGGCCATTCAGCTGGATTCACGACAGTCTCTGTACTCAAAAAACGCGTAACTTCCTGAAATAAGTGTGTGCTGGGTTTTTAATGAATACATACTGCTGTAGATTACTTTATGTCGACGTAATTTATTTCTGCTCGTTTGTTGGCAGGAGTGTCGTTAGACTTGAAAAATCCAGGGCCAATAACCCTGATTTTTTTTTGAAAATAATTCATCCCGGCTAATTCTAGATGGGTTTCCGTTATTACCACGTTTTTCAATTCACGAACAATCAAGTGGCAATCGAAGACACGGCTTCTTTTCCTCATGCGATCTAAAAATGACAAAATAATGGGCTGCATTCAGGACAGAAAAATAATTTAATTATAATTATGTCTATGCACCTGCACTCGGCGACGGCATTTCAGACTAGTAAGCGGTTTTGTCCGTTTACATTTTCCAATCGGACAAATGTCTATTTTTTTATACGAATTGAGCGACCGTGCCGCAAAAACAGGTGTATGCACTTGTCGCGGAAATTACCTTCATTCGCTGAAGAGTTATGAAATGCCATCACCGAGTGATGGTGCATAGACCTGATTAATAATCTAATTATTTTTCGGTACTGAATGTAGCCTATTATTTTGTCGCTTTTAGATTGCATGGGGGAGATAAGCCATGTCTTCAACTGCCGCTTGATTATTATTGAATTGGAAAACGTGTGAATGAAGGAATTTGCCAGGACTAATTATTATCCCTCGCCGCGCGATTAGCGCGAAGCGGGGTATATAGCATTGGGCTCCGTCCGTACGGACACATAAAATTGAGGCGGCGGGGGATATTGCCATGTTATAGTGGCGAATACTTGTCTTCAATAAAAGGAGGGATATTAGCCCCGGAATTTTCAGGTCTAACTGTCTAACAACGCGCCGTGTGTTGGCCAGCAGTGTTGACTGTTCACAACAGTAACGTCTCGTCTCGGCAACTTGGCCACTTTCATAATGTGAACGAGCAAAATCACTCCGCAGTTGCATGCAACAGTTCGCGTGCCTTCGCGTGCACGGTAGCTTTCTAGGGGAGGGTCTGAGGAGTGCAGTGGAGAGGGAGGGGGAGGGATCTGAAAGTTGCTTTTTTCAAATTTTTGTGCGAAGTCCTCTCTCTCCTCAAAGTTACAGACTGCAGCTTTAAGGCTTCATATGTAGTAATTATGGGGAAAGAGTCAAGGCGTCATATGTAGTCATTATGGGGAAAAGAGTTAAGGCGTCATATGTAGTCATGATGAGGAAAGGAGATAAGGCCTCAGATGCAGTCATTATGTGGAAAACAGTTAACGCCTCAGATGTAGTCATTATGGGGAAAGAAGTTAAGGCCTCAGGTGTAGTCATTATGGGGAAAGGAATTAAGGCCTCCTATTTAGTTATGATGTGAAAAAGAGTTAAGGCCTCACATGTGGTCATTATGAGGAAGAGAGTTAAGGCCTCACATGTAGTCATTATGGGGAAAAGAGTTAAGGCGTCATATGTAGTCATTATGGGGAAAAGAGTTAAGGCTTCATATGTAGTCATTATGGGGAAAAGAGTTAAGGCGTCATATGTAGTCATTATGGGGAAAAGAGTTAAGGCTTCATATGTAGTCATTATGGGGAAAAGAGTTAAGGCGTCATATGTAGTCATTATGGGGAAAAGAGTTAAGGCTTCATATGTAGTCATTATGGGGAAAAGAGTTAAGGCTTCAAATGCAGTCATTATGGGGAAAAGAGTTAAGGCTTCATATGTACAGGTGCTGGTCAACGAATTAGAATAATTTGAAATAGCGCAATCGTTAAATTTTCTTCTTTTTTTTTTGAACCAAGTATTTATTAATCTTCACATGTATAAGTATATACATTCCAGTTCACATCAGATCTTCCTATGCCACATACACATGAAGTAATGAAGCCATTCAGAAGATGTACTACAAACAAAACAATTGAATCAACAACAGTTTGGCAAACAGTTCCGGCCCACTGGATTGTCTCTGATAGATCGCTGCTCAAATTCCACGCATCACACGGACAGTTCTTCTGAAACAGCACAGTTTGACGTTGTTTCACATTGATAAATTTAAGTATGCGCTTATGGGAGCCCATCTTGATCTGAAAATGTCCATCTTAAGATGAAGGTGTGCCGTTATCTTTTCCATTACAAATACCTTCCTCACTCTTTCTTGCCATTGAGATGTAGTAGGAGGAAGCGGTTTTAGCCATGAAAGAGTTATCATCTTCCTGGCTATTAATATTAAAACATGTAATAAATACAGCTTCTTTTTTTCCCCCAATATCCCCTTGGGAAGTGCTCCAATGATATAAAATTGTGGGGTTAGAGGTAAATCAATGTTCAATATAGAGCGTAATTCCTTCCGGATCCCTCCCCAATAATTTTTCAACTTAGGGCAGTCCCAAAATATGTGTGTGTGGTCTCCTATCTGTTGACATTCCCTCCAACATAAATTGATTCTACTACTATCAAATTTGGAAGTTATTGTGGGGGTTCGAAAATATCTCATTTTTTATTTCCAATTAAATTCTTTCCACATTGGACTACTCGTTAAATTTTCTTGATGCATTTTTTGTGCAGAAAGCAAATCAGGTGTTCACCGCGCCTGTCCTACTTGTTAGAGTATTCACAGAACTCGCTACCAGCAAAAAATTTTCTCAGCTGAGCTTTCCAAAAGGTACATTTAGGCCATTTAACTGTGACACTGTTGTTTCGTTGAATTAGAATAATTCATAAGTCATTTCATTGAATTAGAATAAGTGCTCGAATTTTTGTTTTCTGTGAAGAGTGTTCACTGTGCAGTATAAAGTCAGGGTTGAGTAGAATTTCTAAGTGGTAAAATCAATCATGGGCAAGCAGCGCAACCTCTCAACCGGAATAGTGGCTCAAATTCAAGCCCTTCGCTAACAAGGCTGTACCCAAACTAAAATTGCTGAGCAGCTCGGCATCAGCCAGTCTTCCATCTGCAAAGCTCTAAAGAAAGACTGCAGCAAGCGCACCAACTGTTCCGGCGTCAGAAAAACTTCAGTTCATGACAACAAGCAGCTGAGAAAGATCGCAGTCAGCAACTGGTTCAAGTCCACTTCTGAGCTCAGCGACTTGTGGAACGAGCAGACCGGCGCTAACGTCTCGAGATCAACCACTTACCGTCGTCTGCGCGAACTCGGCTTCAAATCTCGCGTTCCAGCAGTAAAACCAATGCTGAACAAGAAACAAATGGAGAAACGGCTGAAGTGGGCCAAAGAGCACGGCGAGTGGACTGCTGAAGACTGGCAGAAAGTGGTCTTCAGTGACGAATTATGCTTTTGCATCTCCTTCGGTGACCAAGGTCCTCGTGTCTGGCGTTGTGGTGGCGAAACCTACAATCACGAGTGCGTAAAAAGATCCGGTCTGGGGATGCATGTCCGCTCGGGGTGTAGGGAAGCTCTGCTTCCTCAAGAAGACTGTCAATGCTGCCGTATACCAAGATGTTCTGGAAACGTTCCTGATTCCGACTGTTGAGGGACAGTTTGGCGAAGAAGACCTCATATTTCAACAGGATCTTGCACTGGCTCATGCGGCAAAGTTGACCAAAGATTGTTTCGCCGAAAAACAGCTTGAAGTTTTGGCATGGCCGGCCAACTCGCCTGACCTCAATGTTATTGAAAACCTTTGGGCCATCGTCAAGCGGAAAATTCGCGACAGAAAGCCGACTACTCTGGACCAACTGAAGCAGAACATCGCCACTGCCTGGGAAGCTGTGAGTGCGGAAACTTGTGACAAGCTGGTCAAATCGATGCCGCGGAGACTTCAGGCAGTCATACAAGCCAAGGGGGCAGCCACAAAATACTGAGAAAGTGATGATTCTAATTATAATAAATATTATTCTAATTCAGTGAAACGGTCTCTCCATTATTCTAATTCAATAAAACAACAGAGTCACAGTTAAATGACCTAAATGGGCCTTTTGGAAAGCTCAGCTGAGCAAATTGTTTTACAGGTAGCGAGTTCTGTGATTACTCTAACAAGTAGGACAGGCGCGGTGAACACCTGATTTGCTTTCTGCACAAAAAATGCATCAAGAAAATTTAACGATTGCGCTATTTCAAATTATTCTAATTCGTTGACCAGCATGTGTAGTCATTATGGGGAAAAGAGTTAAGGCTTCATATGTAGTCATTATGGTAAAAAGAGTTAAGGCTTCAAATGTAGTCATTATGGGGAAAAGAGTTAAGTGCTTTACCACCCCACTGTTCAGTGCCCTGAGGGTATGTGTATTTTTCAGGAAGACTGGATTCACCAAACATCTCAATATGATAATATTTTCTTGGTATATTGTCAAACTATTGTGTTGACTGTCAGCATTCAGCACCATTTCAAAAGCTTCTGTTTTTATCTTTCAGGCCAAATGAAATTGAAACCTTACCTCACCTAAATTTGGGCTTGAAAACTTCCAAACTTTCAAATCCCAGCCGAGCACTTCAACCAAAAGGCTGCCCCTGCCTAAACATTTCCAGTAAATCTGAGGTGTACTTTTCTGAGATGTAAACTCATGCAATCAGTCATTACATTTGACACACTTATTTACTCTGAATAGAACACAATTCTGTTTGGGTTCGGCGATCTGGGGTTCATGCCTGTTTCCAAAAGGACGCCGGTGGCATGTATGGACTCTGGCCGCTCGCCCTTGAACACCATCAGTGCAAACTGCAGGCAGTACACCCCGACGAGAAGCAGGGCTCCACCACCAAGCTCGTTCTTCACCTCATTGGGTCTGTGCAGCGGAGGTCTGCCAAAGTTTGCAGTCACAATCTTCACCTCGCCCACCGCTCCTTCAGCCAGCGAACGGCGCAGCTCCTTGTAAACCGGAAAGCACCGTGACCAGATGGCCTGTAGGGGTGAGATATGCAAGATTGATTCCGATCAATCATTTCTCACTCATCACTTATCCTTTCCTATGCTTCTGGCTCCACCTGCTGGAGGACACAGGCCAACGATGTAATGCAAATATCTGCAGATGAGCAAATCAAGGAGACTTGAATTGCTTGAATTCGACTCCTTTCAAGGGTCAATTTCAGGTGAATGTGTTAATATGGTGGCAGATGTGTATAGGAAGAGATGGATCTCCTGGTAAATAATTTATATTCCAAGCATACTTGAAGGAAAAAAACTTTTTGGGTTTCCTTGCACTCAAAGTCTGTGGGAAACTCAAAGCACTTGGCTCCCAACTCCATACAGGAACATGAAATGGCCAACAATCTCCTGACTGATAAATTTTCAGGTTAGGAATGGAGAAATTGCACGAGGTGGAAGTAGTAGGAGGAGACATAGGTGGCTTGTACAAGCCAGACAAACTGTATAACATCAAGAATATAATCCAGTGTTAATCGGCATGAAAACGCAACACTCTAAATTTTGGTTTATTTTTGCTCAGGACCTGAGTCGTCCAATTGGAGTTCTTAAGCGACCAATGGGGTCACAATGCCTCGTTACACATGAGTGATCATCATGTAACCCAACAGTGTGAGTTGGACTCTCATCAATCCATATTGAGTACAACATATGGGATTAGGAGTTGTGCAAGTACAGTGGTTGAAACGAAGGAGGGGTTGTCTTCCCTATATAAAGGCATGATAAAAGCCACACAAAAATATTTTTAAGTGTCACAATGCCATGTCTGTCGACTGAACAATGGAACAGGGCCCTGGGTATGCTAGAGGCGGGTGTAAGTGCCCGGCAAGTGGCTCACCGTTTTGGGTGTAGTATGTTCAGCATCAGCACGTTTTGGGTGTGGTACGTCCAACTTGGACGAGCTCTTTCATCAAGAGTACCCAGACCTCGAACCAGGCAGCAACTCCAGAATGCACTACAGGCAGAGTGGAGACAACTTCCCCAAGACAACCTAAGACCAGTGGCATCTCTGGAAGTGATAATCATTGGGACCCGGACCGTGCCTTTGCGTCAATGATTGTTCCTGGCTTGTACTCAGTTATTTTACGTTATTAACACGTTTTCCAATTTTGACAATGATCCTCTGGCAATCGAAATTCCGGTTTCTCTCTCCATGCGACCTATTGACAATTAAATAATGGCATAAATTCAGATCAGAAAAATTATTTAAGCCACTCAAACATACATGTCAACCCCAGACAGTCGTCACCTGTACTATATCTCTTAGAAATCCTTAGTCACCTTGTAAAATCCTCACCAAAATGCAGAAAAATATTTTTTTTCTCACTTTTATACAAGGAATTCACACAAAAGGTTCAGTTACCGATTATTCTTATTGCCAAACTAATGTAAAGAATAGCAATTACACGAATGAAGATAATCATTGAAAATGTCACAACTTTATCACATATATAGTCCATAATAATGCTGCCCATGGCCTATTTTACACTGTCCACCTGTACATTGTCCAAAAATAGGAAGTAAATGTACGAAGATAACCATTTGTCAATTCAAGTCAAGTCAGTTCAAATGTCAAGATTGAATCTGCGAATGTAAATGTGCATAAGGAGCCGTGCTTTGCAAACTGAGCGCTCAAAACTGAGGATGAACGACTGACAATGGACTGGTATCACTTCCCGTCCACCGAAACGTCTTTCTTCTGAAGTAGCGCCACTGTAGGTGATCTGGCAGCAGATGCTGGACACATGCCAGTCAAGCTTTCCAGAAGCCATTTGTTTAACAACATTACATTGCATCGTATGTGCCCGAAAAAAAGCTATTTGTGTTCATTTATTCATTTATGCATTTAATTGGCGTGTTTCTTTGAAATTCCATTCTTAAGTGTCGAGCGCACCCATCGGGGGAAAAAAAGAGCCGATGAAGATATAATAGTACAAAGTGCCTCATCTTTATGCCCCGACCTGAAGCATTAATTGTCGGCTGCTAACTGCATATGCTTAAAGTGTTCCACCAAACTAAACGGTCCTGCCCAGTATACTAGCCCAAACTTACTCTCTGTAATTACCTAAAACATACTAGCAACCTTTAATCCCGGTCTGTCCAGTAGTTTTGACTTAGTCCCTGACGAAACTGTACCTTCCCCACTGAATTACAAGATGCTTCGGGCCCAGAGAGCCTAAGGCGTGTGACGTCACACGAGGTGTTTACACTGTCGCAAGGCCGCACTTCCGCAGTGCTGTTCAGCTAGATGCCATTGTACTGTGAAGTGCCGTGGATAATAGAGCTACCAAATTGAGCCACATTATTCATTTCACAAGTGATTGGGTGTAATAATGGTCAGCGGCGGCGTTAGACCTGGGCTAATATCCCTCCCTTTATTAACAATTAGTCCTGGCTAATTCTAGATGGGTTTCCTTTATCAACACGTTTTCCATTTCAAGAATAATCGAATGGCAATTGAAGACACGGCTTCTCTCCCCCATGCGATCTAACAGCGAAAAAATAATGGGCTGCATTCAGCAGAGAAAAATAATTTAATTATAATTAGATCTATGCACCGGCACTCGGCGACGGCATTTCAGAACTCTTCCGCGAATTAAGGTAATTTTGGCGTCAAGTACGTACACCTGTTTTTGCAGCACGGTCACGTGTGGGAAAAATATTAATCTATGTAACCTCAAATAATCAAGTTTCTTTACATGCATGATCATTGAAGTATATTATCAATAGGTTGTCAGAAGCATAACCATATTTAGCCATTATTGAATTGTTGTATTCATTATATATCTAAACATGTCACCAATCAAGCTTTATGTAACTGAATGCATTAATAACGAGCTCTAACTGACACTAACTGAAACATTGTATTGGCCTAAGAATAATGTGAATCTGAGTGTATGGCCCAGTTCTCTGGGTACTTTCCAAAAGGCTTTCTGTTCATGAAGAATGTAGGAATCTGCAGTTAGTGGAAGGGGCCAAGCTATAAATTAGACCATATGAAAGTTTCGTGCCTTGTGAGATCCAGCTGTGACTTACTAATTAAATGGCCCATTCTAAAAGATAGAAATAAGGAAATAGCAAGCATGAATCCCCTTATTGTTAGAAAGGTCCCAAATTCTTATATGAGAACACATCATAAAGGTCAATAAGGGCTTATGGTCCATGGTGAATTATCCCGTGATGTCTAGAGCAACAAAAAGATGGGTCTTTGTGGTTAACAGATTTGGGTCAAGAAGAGTACATGCACAAACAGCTAATTGAGAAGAAGCGTAGCTGTGAAAACATCATGCGGAAAAGAAGAATGATAACAAAGGGACAAAGAGCTATAAAGATGGGGACTTGGAAGAGTTCGGGGCGGCTGCTCTCTCTCTCTCAGCCTGCTGGTCCTCTCTACAGCCAGTGCTTCTGTTTATCTAACTATTCTTCTTTCCAAGTCTTTGCTAAAGATCGTCAGTAGTGTATGGTTTCTGTATTATTTGATGGTTTGATTCATACTGTCTTTGATGCTTGTTGCTTTTATTAGAATACATGCATATGATTTCTCTTGATTATGTATTGTCTTACTTTCTGATTAATAGATAATGATACAATTGCAAATTCAATCTGTTTTGAGTCCTTCATTTGTGGTCAATTTCAACCAGTTACGAATTCTCCAACACACGCAAATCCCAGTGAAAAATAGACAGCTGTCTGATCGGAAAATGTGAACGGATGAAACCAAGTACTAGTCACCAAAATTATCTTCGTTCGCTCAAGAGTTTTGAAATGCCGTCGCCGAGTCCCCGCGCATAGACCTAATTACAATTTAATTATTTTTCTGTACTGAACAAGTCCTTGGTACTGAATGCAGCCCATTATTTTTTCGCTGTTAGATCGCATGGGGGAGAGAAGCCGTGTCTTCAATTGCCATTCGATTATTCTTGAAATGGAAAACGTGTTGATAAAGGAAACCCATCTAGAACTAGAAGAGCACTCAGAGAGCGCAGAACCTCCGCCGCCAGGGGGCAGCAAAGCCAAAAGCACGGCAATTGAAACTCTGGCCCATTGGAAAGACTTGAAACCTTGAACTTTGGAGTATATCTCAGCAGTACTTTGGCCTAGATATGCCAAAATGTAATCACATCTTCCTTGACTTAATACCCACCTACCCTGAAAATTTCATAAAAATCCGGCCATTATTTTTTGAGTTATCTTGTACACAAACAAACAAACCAACAAACAAACGGCACCGAAAACATAAACCTCCTCGGCGGTGGTTAATTAGCCAGGACTAATTGTTAATAAAGGGAGGGATATTAGCCCAGGTCTAACGCCGCCGCTGATAATGGTATACACGTCTGTATTGTACGGCTGTAGTAAATCGTCGGAGCCTGGTGCGAGAACACTGCACGAATTTCTGAAAGATACCGCGACGAGGAATGCCTGGAAGCGTTTTGTCAAGAGGACGCGAGATGAATGGAGAGAACCGTCGAAATCGACTCGTCTGTGCAGTGAACATTTCACCCCAGACTGCTACGAAAATTGGCTATCGTGGCAGCTGGGTCGTGTGTCGAGGTTGGAGTTGAAGCTGTTAGCTGTGCCAACGACATACCCCGAAGGCACTTGTGGGACATTAGCTACGTCGGCAAACACCTGTAAAAACCTCCTTACTAATCCTACCGCCGCAACTACAACTGGCACTTCACCAAACCAAACCAAACCAAAAGACCCCATACTGCCGGCAAGAAACGTGAGCTTTCCAGGGTGAGTATCAAAGCAATAAATGTGCTCAGAAGCTCCCCTTGTGCATCTTGAATGAACAGTAATATTTGCACACATTACACTGATTTTAGATTATGGAATCTTACAATGAATTCGCAATCGGATTGCGATGCCGCATTGGAGACTGCCATGTTGTTAGTCGACTGCTGACCTCGTGTGACGTCGCAACATTTCCACGAAGGCATATTTGTTTCGCTCGCGCCTTTTCGATAATTGCATTTTTTCGCGATGTACTAAAATCACTACATCCAGCTTGATTTATGTTGTAATTCAGATATTTAGCAATTGTTTAGGGTAGAAAAAAATGGGTCTAGTGGATTCCTTTAAAACTATTAACTGCAGATGTAAATAGAATCAGTGCGCAGAATAACACAGATGAGTCACAGATGTTATTTTTCATCTTCCAATTATTTAACTTCTTTCCCCCCAAAAAAGCCAATCAAATTCTTCTTTAAAATTCTAAAAAATTTAAAAATTCTTCTTTTAAATGCCATGGTAGGATTTGTAGTATTTCACTGCTACGCCCATACTCGTTTGAAATGGCAAAAATCCGTAGTAAATACAGGTAAACCGTTGAGGTTGACATGTATGCTCAAAAATTGTTCAATGCTTTATGAAAGACAAAATGCTCTCAAACGTGTGCGCTACCTTTTCCACACATCAAGTGATTTAACTGGTGCTTCATGGTTGTTTTGTTTAAATAAAATAAAAGACCATTTGAAACGTCTGTGGACAAAAAAAAAGAAATAAATCGCCAAGAAATTGCAGCTTTCATCGCCACTTTTTGAAAAAGTTACCGCAAAAAAATAAATAAATAAATAAAAAACGAATAAAAAAAGCCAGGAAAATACAGGAAGGATTGTTTGTCAATTATGCGAATGTTTGCTTGCAAGTCTGGGTTGGTAATTGTTTTAAAGGGGAGCTCTGGGCCCCACCAATCTTTTGTCCTAGAGACGCCCCTGCCTAAGACGCTTAGTCAGGTCCATGAGGAGACGTTGTGCTGCCTGTGTGGAAGTTTGTGGGGGTCACACTCGAAACTGACTGTTCTTTTGAGTTCATTTTTACCCACGCCCGACGAGGGGGCGTGAGTATACGGTTTAGCACAGTCTGTGTGTGTGTGTGTGTGTGTGTGTGTGTGTGTGTCCGCCCGCCTGCCCGTCCGTCCGTCCGTCCGTCCGTCAGTCCGTCCGTCAGTCCGTCCGCGTCCGCGCGACAGCTCGGCCACCACTGAACGTAGGGTGACCGAACTTTGTGGGGTAGATGATCCTAGGGTACCCAGTCCAAATTTGCATTTTGATGTCAAAAGGTCAAGGTCAACAAGAGGCGTGGGTTACCATCTCTATAGAGTATGCATGATCTACTTAAATGTGTGTTCCGTTCAGTCTTCTTGTGATTTTTCATTTTCACCTTGTGCTCGTTATGTTTAATGCATTTGTTTCTTATTGTCCAAATCGGCCCATTAACACATTTAATTAGTCAAAGTCAACCCACCCAACATATTTGAATTGTTAAAATAAGAAAATAAATTTGATTCACAAAATTATTTGAATCCAAACTGATGTTGCGTTTTCATTGCCTCTGAGTATATATATAAATGCCATTACAATCATCCAGTGCCCACATGGTTATCTAGGGGTCTGAAATCCAGGGTCTGAAAGAGTCATTTTGGCCTGAAGTGGTTTTCAGACCCCCACAAGTACTTCCCCATCAAAGGTACTTTTTCCTAAAACTTGGTTTAGTGGTGGGAAATTTCCCAAATATGAGGGAGAAACACATTTCCAACAATAACATTCACTGAACTGCATCCTTGGGACCATGACTGTAACCAACATTGAGGACACCGAGGTCCGGACCTCGCACTCAATAGAGAATACATTGCAAATGTTCATTCACTGCAACGCCAGCGGCATTGAGATCTTCTTAGAGTGGACGCTTCATATTAAAGTTAAAGCTTGCAACAAACGTAAAATTTCCTCAGCTCGTTTCATAAATTTTT
Organism: Gymnothorax reevesii; assembly: GCA_029721435.1. Taxonomy (NCBI): domain Eukaryota; kingdom Metazoa; phylum Chordata; class Actinopteri; order Anguilliformes; family Muraenidae; genus Gymnothorax; species Gymnothorax reevesii. Next base: position 5,197,031 of record CM056589.1, on the reverse strand, counting down.
GGTAATTTCTTGCACACAGAGGCCCGTATGCATGAAAGCGGAATAGGGACAGAATAGCCTATACCAGGTATAAATCAATGGTTTTACCACTGTTGCTATGCATGAACGTTGTATTAAGTTAAACTGCGGTATAACTTTAAACCTCGAATAGGGAGCCGTATGCACAAATATGGAATAGCTTAATCTGTGGTGTAAATAACGCAGATTTCCTGAAGTAACTTATACCAACCAAGGGGTAGGTTTAAGGAGTGGAATAAGACAATTTGCAGTCCATTGTCACTGGATGTCTCAAAACTGTGCCTTCCGTTTTCAGGATACTGGCGTGATTTTCAAATTACGCTGTATAGGTTGACACTCATTCGGAGATGTAAATTTTCAACTAATTTTATACTTGTCCATAACAAAAAAAATGTATGACTGAATGCCTGAACAAACATTCAAGGTTGCAGTGCATACTCATTTAACCAGCGATATGATCGGCAATCAGCCTGGCCCTGACGTGAACCCCTTGAATATTGTCCTCGACATGTTCATTTGGCTCCACCTTGCAATTTTTCCTTCTACTTTACCCTCTCAATTTTTCTCCTTATATACTCTTTTCCAGCCCCTCCTACCTTCCAGACTTTTTTTTTCAATTCTCTGATACTTTCCCCTCTGAGGCATGCTCAAAACCTAGGTCCAAACTGGGATTAACAAAAAAAAAAAGTCAATTTTGCCATCTAGTGGCTCCCTCCATTACACCTCCATTCCAAAAAGGTAAAAATTGACTCAAAAAGGCAAATTTTTTCTTTTCAATACGAAAATGGATAAGTAGACGTGTGTGGTTAAGTGTGTGTGTGTGTGTATATATAATACAATATGCTAATAAACATGTGATATATACACATCCTCAAACACAGGATAAGCAATCAGCAATTACATTGTTAGTACCCATTACATGCTTAATTTTCTAGTCAAACTCCTGTAAAATCAAACTCCAATTCAACAATCTCCGATTCTTGTTTTTCATCTTACTCAAAAACATTAACGGATTGTGGTCAGTATAAACAATCATTGGCTTTTGCCCTGTACAAACATAAACCTCAGTGTTTAGAACAGAGGATAGAACCAGAGCCAACAGCTCCTTCTCAATTGTGGAATAGTTCTTTTGGTGGCGATTGAACTTCCTGGAGAAGTATGCCTCGGGATGCTCAATGTCATCAGAGTCACTTCTCTGTAGGAGCACAGATCCACAAGCTTGGTCGCTAGCATCGACTGCGATGGAGAACGGTTTGTTGAATTCAGGAGATTTGAGCACGGGGAAGTGACACAGCAGTGACTTCAGGCGATCGAAGGCTCTTTGGGATGCTTCATCCCAAGTGAACTTTACGCCTTTTCTCAGTTAGTTGGTGAGAGCAATCTCAGCAAAGTTCTTGCAGAACTTGCGGTAGTACCCGATCATTCCAAGGAAGCGGCGCAAAGTTTTTTTGTTGTCAGGAACTGGAAAGTCCATGATGGCTTGGACTTCAGCATTTATGGGTGCCACCTTACCCTGGCCTATGATGTTGCCAAGATGCGCAACAGTAGCACAAACAAAGTCACTCTTGTTCAGGTTAACAGTCAGGTTAGCCTGGGTCGAGCGCTGCAACAACATCTCTACATCTTTCAGATGTTCTTCCTTGGAGTCACACCATGTGATCAGGTCGTCGATGTACGCACCCATGTGTCGCAATCCGGCGATTGTAGACTGTATCATCCTTTGGAATGTGAATGGGGAATTTCTCATGCCAAAGGGTAGGACTTCATACTGGTACAACCCAGATGATGTGGCAAAAGCAGAAATGCTCTTGGCCCTCTCAGTTAAAGGCACACACCAATAACCAGCAATAAATCAATCTTAGTCAGAAACTTTGCTTGCCCTATTCTATCGATACAATCATCAATCCTAGGTATTGGAAACACAACAGTTCTAGTTACAGCATTGACTTTGCGATAATCTGAACAGAATTTAGTACTTCCATCAGGTTTTGGAACTAAAACACAGGGTGAACTCCAATCAGAGTTGGAGGGTCTGATAATATCATGTTCTAACATGTACTCAACCTCCTTCACAGCAATCTTTCTCTTCAGGATTCATCCGGTACGGATGCTGTTTTATTGGTTTGGCATCATCAACATCTACATCATGAGAGGCTATAGAAACTCTCTGTGGGACATCAGGAAATATATTTATATTTCTTGATCAACCTCTCAAACTGATCTTTCTGTGAGGGTTCAAAGTGCTGGAGTTTTACATCAAGATTTTGCAACACTTCAGAATTTGACAATTAACATGAAAGGACTACAGCTTTAATTCGAGGTTCATCATCTTGAAACTCCCCCTCATCTTCACAAGTCTCTGCCTTAGGAGGATCTGCTGCAACCCTAGCATTCCTATCATGATAAGGCTTCAGCATGTTAATGTGACACAACTGTTTTGGCTTTCTCCTATCTGGTGTCTTCACATTGTAATTGAGATCATTGAGCTTTGTCAGAATTTCATAAGTACAATGAAATCTAGCCTGCAATAGATTGGACTGGGAAACAACACAAGGACCTTGTCTTCTGGTTTAAATTCATGGCTTCTAGCCTTATGATCATACCAAGTTTTCATTTTTCCCTGACTTGATTTCAAGTTCTCTTTGGCTAGGTCACAAGCTGCCCACAGTATTTCCTTGAACTTTCCAACATAGTTTAAAAGACTGATATGCGGCCCTTTCTCTTGCCATTGTTCACTCAACAATAGCAAAGGTCCTCTCACTTCATGGCCCAACACTAGCTCAAACGGACTGAATCCAGCAGACTCCTGCGCTGCTTCTCTAGCTGCAAACAACAGCAAATGAACACCTTCATCCCAGTCTTTCTCATGGTCATAACAATAAGTCCTCATCATTTTCTTGAGTGGAATGAATCCACTCAAATGCACCCTGACTCTCTGGATGATAGGCACTGGAGAGAATCTGCTTCGCACCTAGTTCATACACAACCTGCTGAAATAATCCGGAAGTGAAATAGCTACCTTGGTCTGACTGAATTTCCCGGGCAAGGCAGATTGAGATTCGAGATTGCAGTTGCCTTGATGTTGCGTAGAGGTATGGCTTCAGGGAATCTGGTAGCTGCACACATGATTGTCAACAAGTACTGATTTCCAGATCTAGTCTTGGGTAATGGACCAACACAATCAACAATGATCTTGGAGAAGGGCTCCCCAAATGCTGGGATAGGCTGCAATGGAGCTACAGGTGGGTCTAACTGGTGTTTTCCAACTACCTGACAAGTGTGACAGGTTTTGCAAAAGTTTGAAAAAATCTTTCCGAAGTCCAGCCCAGAAGAAGTGTTTCATGATCTTGCCAACAGTCTTGTTAACTCCACGATGACCTCCTAAAGGCAAACTATGAGCCATTGTTAAGATCTCATTCCTGTAGACTTTCAGAACAACAATTTGCTTGACCACTGCCCAATCTGCTTTGGAGGGATATCAGGAGGGCGCCACTTCTGCATCAACACTCCATCCTTGAGATAATACCCAACTGGAACTGCGACTATTTCTTAATCAGGAAGGGCTCTCTTCTTTAGTACACAAATTTCAGGATCATTAGTTTGCTCCCGAATCATCCGCTTTCTGGACAGAGACAAGTCTCCAGACAAATCAGAACCACCAGACCCATCTGGCTGGCTGAAAAGAGAACTGATAAAAGTGTCTGATAAGTCCTCAAACGGAGAAACCATAGTAGGCTGAACAGAGTCATGAGGCGAACCACCTGAGTCATGACTATTCAATGTGCTGGACGGCACCACATCTTCTTCTTGAGCCTTTTTGGCCATAGCACGGGTCAATGCACAGGAAGGATACAGAGACGGGTCTTTAGCGCCATCTTCAGTGCCCGGCTGTGAAGTAAGATGAACAGGGGAAACTACATTGGCCCCAGCCAGGTCATTGCCTAGCAACAGAGAGACATCCTTGATAGGTAGACTTGACATAAGTCCCACCTTTACCTGTCCTGTAACTAAATTTGACTTCAAGAATACAGAGCGCAGGGGCACAGATACAGTCCTCCCTTCAATACCTTGTCAGGGTTCCCATGGTCCTTGAAAATTCTGGAAAGTCCTGGAAAAGTCCTGAAATTAGGATTATCAGATAAAAAAGTCATTGAAAGTCCTTGAATTGAGTGTTGCATGGATGTTGGTTGTGCTCAATATTCTACAGTGTGTCATGTCTGCACCTATCACATGGCTCTGGCAGCCTTCCAGTTTCTACTCTTTGTATTACATTATGCAGTGGACTCTCCTATCCAGTTCGCTTCTTTCCATACTTGTATATGTAACCTTGTTTGGGTCTTTGGTTTAGTGTAGTAGTAGTTTAGAAAAGCTGGAATGCTGAAAGGGTTTGGCGTCCCTTGCCTCCAGAGCTCATTTTCACACATCTATAGGCAATACAGTGGCTGCTTGTCATCCCACTGTACTGTCTGTGGTGGTGGTGGTACATATTATATGTAATATACAGTATATTACATCAGGCGAGGCATCATTGATTTTCAGCTTGCCTGAACTTCTCAGGCTTTTCTGAGGTGAGCGATTTAAACAAAAAAGAAAAGAAGCAAAAGGGACATGATTGGCAAAGTTTTCATCCTGAAGATAGAATTAGAAATATGTATGTTAAACTAAAATTGAAAACTTCAAAGAAGGGACACAACAACTGGATCCCAAGCGTCTGCTGCAGGTGTCAATGGATGGACCAAATGTCAATTGGAAATTTTTCAATGACCTGCAACAGGAGCGCAAAACAGAGGATCTCCCAGAACTTCTGAACATCGGTAGCTGTGGACTCCACACTGTCCATGGAAGCTTGTAGAAAGGAGCCAACGACTCTGGATGGAAGATAGGAAACCAGCTAAGGTCCTAATGGCAGCTTTTTCATGATACCCCCGCCAGAAGAGAGGATTTCACCGCTACGACAGGGAGCAAGCTGTACCCACTGCAATTTTGCCAGCACAGATGGGTTGAGGATGCGAAGGTTGCAGAGCGTGCTGTACAGATGTGCCCTAATGTAGAGAAATTTCTGGCATCCTTCAAAGACCCCAAGAGGGCTCCTAGCACTGCCTCATTTGCAACAGTGAAAGCTGCCTGTGAGGACCAGCTTACGGTTGCAAAGCTACAATTCTACATCTCTGTAGCTAAGCAACTCCAGCCATTCCTTCAGAAATTTCAAACAGATGCCCCCATGGCACCTTTCTTGGGCCAGAAGCTGCAAGAAGTAATTGTGGGGCTCATGGGACGTTTCATCAAAAAGAATGTCCTCGACAAAGCGGACACGATGCAGAAGCTGGCCAACTTGGACCCCAAGGACAAGAAGAACCAAATGATGCCTAAACATGTCGATCTGGGGTTTGCTGCTCGAGAATCTGTGAAGGAAGCTGCTGACAAGAAAGTTGTCAGTGATTTGCACATCCTGACATTCAAGAATGAGTGTGTGACACTACTATCACAGCTTACATCCAAGATGTTGGACAAGATTCCCTTGAAGCTGTCCCTGGTACGATATCTCTCTGCACTGGCTCCGGATAAACTAGTTGCTCCCTCTGCAGATGCAGCGGCAAAGTTCGAGAAAATCCTTCAGGTGCTTCTGAATGCCAACAGGCTGTCTGGGGAAGAGTGTGATGAGCTCCTTGCTCAGTACAAGGCGTTTGGCACTGTAATGAGACAGGAACATGCAGCAGACTTCAAGAACTTCATCCCAGACAATGAGAGATTGGACATATTTCTGGGCCAGTACTTTAAGGACCAAAAGTACAGCAAGCTCTGGTCTGTTTTCAAGATGCTTTTCACAATCTCCCATGGTCAGGCATCCGTAGAAAGGGGCTACTCTGTGATCAATGACCTCCTAGTTGAGAACATGCAGGAGAAGACTGTTTTAGCTCTTCGCACAGTTTATGACAGTATCTAAGCTAGGGGCCAAGGAATGACCAAGGAAGCAGACCAGCTGGCAAAGAAAGCAGAAACAACGCACAACTTCACTTTGCTGGCTAAGTCCAAAGCTTTCAGGCAGAAAGTGTCTGAGAAGGCAGATGAAAATCTGAAACAGGAAAGAAACTAGAAAACCTCAAGCAGAAACTGAAATCATTGGAGTGACTATTTTCAAGAGAGATTTTACATTACATATATTCGTAGGCTATTAGTAGGCTATAATAGTATCATGTACAATTTTATGTGGCCATGACTGGTTGAGATTGGTGCATTGTTACGTAGTTGTAGAAACATTCCCTTAAGGTGGTGGTCTGCTTTCTGTTCTGCTGAAATAGCATCTATAGCCTAGTAGTGGGCACAATAATTTTGCTGAATTTTTGTCGTTGGTATTTTACCTGACACTTTAATGTTGTTATCTAACACAGGTAGACTGTATAGTATAATAAAGTGGGTGGAATTGGCTGGCTGTAAGGGGTGGAGGAGGCCAGAAAGATTAGTTTGTATGAGAAAATTGTTTCAGAAATTCCATTCAAAGTCCTGGAAATTGGATGATTTTTATCCTGGAATATCCTGGAAAAGTCCTGGAATAAGGTATCCCTTAGGATATATATGGGGACAGGAGTAGTATGCTCATTCAGAGCCACAAATCCCTCTGACACAAATGGAAGAAATTCCTCCCTCACGAAGTCAGCTGTATCAGGCTTTTTAGCCCCACAAGGAGCAGGCAATTTAGCAGATTGGTCATCTACTACAGGGGTTTCTAACCTTGTTTTCACAAAGGCATTGGGTTTGGTGTCCTTTTCTTTTTCTTTCTTAGCTTTAAGGAACCAACAGTTAGTTGTAACATGACCAGATTTCTTACAATAACTGCAAACTAGACCACTTTTGTCACTGTCAGCTTTCACACTTTTACACTGATCAGACTCGTGACTGGATTTCTGAGCACCATCACCAGATTTGTCTTTGGGTGAGGAATCTTGGGTATCACCGTTACCATTCTTCTGAAATTGGGACCATCCTAGCTCCAGTCTGAGCTTAACATAATATCCTTTTTGACAACTTCATAATCAGAGGAATCATCTGCAGACAAAGCCAAATTGGCTTGTTGAGCTTTACCCTTGAGGACAGTTTGCAACATCAGGGGCCAGTGTTCCTTTAGCCACTGACAACTCTTATCTAACTTCTCGAAGCACTGGAAATCCTAGAAAGGAGGCACCAGCTTTACCTCCTGGCTAGCGTGAAATTTGTTTTCAGCTTCTATTTTGATTTTTAGTTGCTCCATTTGGAGCCTTTCTTCTCTGTCTAACTTTTGCAAATCAAAATCTCTCCATCTCTCCCTTTCTGCTCTTTCCTCTTTCTCTACTCTTGCTAATTTTTCTAACTCCAACTGCCTTTCTTTCTCTCTTTCTGCTCTCTTGAATGCTCTTTCAATCTAGCATTTTTAATTTTAGTTCCATGTCTACATTTAGATTTGTTATGGCGCCAATTTGCTACGACATATAAGACAGCAAGGGATGACAGACAAAATTTTGAAACTCAAACAGATTTAATTAAACAAAAACCAACCCTAACCTACAATTTATACTACTGACCAAGATTGATATATACAAGAAAAAAAATATTTACAGTCCCCTGAGATGGTGTTGCTTGGTGATGTTCCGGGTGAGGAAAATGCTCCAACACAGGCAAAAATCCACAAAAAGCTTCACAGGTCTTGAAAAGATTGACAGGTCTGGTCAAATGTATCCTTCTGCTTGCAATTTCTCCTACTACTTTACTCTCTCAATTTTCTCTCCTTATATACTCTTTCGCACAGGTCTCCTACCTTTTAGACTTTTTTAAAAATTCTCTGGGACTTTCCATCTCAGACATGCCCAGGACATGTCCAAACCTAGCTCCAGTCTGGGCTTAACAAAAAAAAAAAAGGGTCAATACTGCCATCTAGGGGCTCCTTTTCACATTACAGATTTTCCACTGGAAACTGTTCCAGATCTCCTGGTGCAAACACATTTTTATCAATGTAATATTCAACAATTTCTAGCCAGTCTTGCTTTTCGCATAGCTGGTTTTACCTCTGTCAGCTCTAACTGTGCATATTTCTCGCAGTTCTGTCTTTTTAAAAGACTTCAAAACCTCTACGGTTGGTGATGCCAAGAAATCATCCATTGCTGTTGATCTGTCAATATATATAGGAAAATTCAAAAAACAATTTCACAACGTGAAATTTTAGATTTTCAATAAATGACTCACACAGTGGTCTATTCCCGAACGAGCCCCCAATTTGTTATGGCCCCAATTTGTTATGACATATCGGACAGCAAGGGATGACAGACAAAATTTTAAAACTTGAACAGATTTAATAAAACAAAGGCTGACTGACCAAGATTGAAAGTAACAAAAATGAGATAGTTACTGTCCCTTGGTACTTGAGATGGGGTTGCTTTGTTGCGATGTCCTGGGACAGGAAAATGCTCCAACACAGGCAAAAATCCACAAAAAGCTTCATGGGTCTTGAAAAGAGTGACACGTCTGTTCAAATGTATCCTTCCACTATTTCTCCTTGCAATTTCTCCTACTACTTAACTCTCTCAATTTTTCTCCTGATAAACTCTTTTCCAGCCCCCTTCCAGACTTTTTTTCCAATTCTCTGAGACTTTCCCCCCTGGGGCATGCCCAGGAGATGCCCAAAAACCTAGCTCCAAACTAGGCTGAACAAAAAAAATGTCAATACTCCCATCTAGTGGCCTTTTTTTCCCCACATTACAACAGCAATAAATCATTGAATAACCCTACGAGTTATTCCGCAAATAGTCAAACTACGTTTCGTACATGCCAATTTTCTTACACCTCAGGGGTTGTAATAACTAATATTGGTATAAACTTACACCCAGTACAAGTCAGACCTCGTTCATGCATACGGGCCCAAGTGTGTAAGGTTCTGTTTATCACATAAACAGCGAAGCATAATTTAATAGAAGCCAACTGTAATTTCCGTCAGCGCCTTCACGGAAACGTTAGTTAGTGCAATGCTACAATGCCTGCGAATTAACTCCTTTACACTTGGTATTCAGTTTAGCTACATATTAATAGTGTAATGTAACGTAGAGCGATTTCTTTATCAAGTACTAGAGCTATGTGATTGAATCTGCTTGCACACTGGACGCGAAACAAATTTTTTGTCAATGCTAAGACACGAATACACGCAACTTTCGTTAATTGGCTTTGGAGCGGGAGTGCTCAGGGCCTTGGGCACTGCTATGATCACATCAAAATCGCTATTTTTACACCCCTAAGACTCAACACAACATGAAACTTTGCTCGTAGTATCACCAGGCTCTCTACACATGAACTCGAGCATTGTGAACATTGTTTGTGTGGAAGGAGTTAACCACTTTTAACACTGGACTCACCTAAGGCAACAACCCGGCAGACATCGCAAAGTAGGTCCCGCGCTGACAAAAACGTCTTAGCAGACTCTTTGTATACGAACAATGCGCACAATGTTCGAGTTCATGAGGAGGGACCAGATATATATCTATCGAACTCTAGATTGCAGATAGGGTCGTTCAAGTGAAGCATCTGTCCTAGGAGGTTATACACCCGGAAGTAAAACTTGCACATAGACTCCCATTCATTTTCGCCTACATTAAAATTATATTTTGAAAAATACTTGCGTGCGAGTCGGGGTGATTTTGGTATCGCTGTGCAGAGCAACATTTTGTCTCCCTAAATATGTGCTTTTTGGAGGATGGTAAGCGGCACACTTACTAAAGGGAAGATCGAAATGTGACTCGGTGTTAACGTAAAAGTGCACCAGAGAAGTGACGTTAACGTGACCGAGGCTTTTACCTCTGATAAGATATTTGCTTGGATGTTATCGCCGTTATAAGGAACATGGATGAATGTCCGTACACGTTATCAAATTACACTCTGGTTTACTCACTTCATTGTACCCTGGTTGACAATTTGACATCAACCGAATTGTTTATTTTGAATCAAATTAATGCCAACGTTGATAAAAGGAAGCGCTAGCGAAGCCTTTATCCCCGCTCCTTGTCTTTTGGAGCTCTGTTTAAAACAGACAGAGTGACTTTTCCACAGTTTTAAATATTATGCGGGTAAGAAGTATTGTCGTTGAATGTCAATTACAAGTAGCTAGCTAACTTGTTAGCCACCTTGTTAATTTTATTTACTAAGTTACTAAGTCAATGCAGTCCCCGCGACGGTAAGGGAGCCGAGGTAGCTCGCTGGTGACCGTTATCAATCGCTCGCGTTCGCTTTCAGTCTACGGTCTGTTCAAGTCAATGGGACGGTGAATTAGCTAGCTAGCAAGAAACACAATTTTTCTCTATTAAAGTGACAACTTCGCATTTATACGTTAACTTACTCATGAAAAGTTTTATTACAGCTCTTCAAATACATATTGCTGCAAAAGGCAGTCGGACATCTCTGCATTTTCTCGCTTGTATCAAGTCATTTGAAATTGGCCTCATAGGAAACCATTCATTTTTATGAAGAAGTTTGGAGTATCAATATGGCGGCCGGTTGCTTCACTTCAGATAATGTAAATATGACGACATCAGCAATCTAGTGTTCTAAATATATATATCTATGTGAGGGACCCTGATAATACTACAAGCAAAGTGTCGTGTTCAGCGTCATTCTATAGGGGGAAAGGTGATGACAATTTTAACGGCCCACAGTCCATTAGGGCTCACAAAACCCACAGTAGCCACCATGACAAAATTATTCAGTACAGATACCTAATAATACCTAATATTCACACTAATGCATCAGAGTTTAAACAAAGCCATTCAGGCACGCAATATTGATGAAATACATTTCAGTAACCCCCTTCATAAAAAATGGTTGGATCCATGCTTCGAGCTTGGATTGGAAAATTGTCTGCAATTTTTGCTGGCGAGGTCATGAACTAAGGCAGCTAACAGGTTGCACCGCCCTTGCAAATATATTAAAAAAAAAAAAAAAAGAAAACACGCACAAAACTGGACACCAGAAAAGAAGAGAGAGAGGACAGCAGGAGCAAAGCAGGGGTCCAGAACATTAGAAAATTCTTTTCAAAGAAAGGTGAGGGTACTTCACTAGCTTGCTATGTTAGCTGTTCAGGCTGGCTATCCAGCTGCTAACGTTATCTTAATGTAACATGCAGTCAGCTGAGTAAATAATCGCCTGACAAGAATGGCATTACTTAGTTATTAATGGTATCATCCACAGAAAAGATTGGTAAGGTTATCATTCGCCAGCCATTATAATATACCATAAAAAAATCCTGTAGTAGCAGCCTGGGACACATTCCTCCATTCTTATTATGAGTGGTAACTGCATACTTAGCTCTCTCCAGCTGTAAGTGACTGTGCAGGCTAGGTTTGGCTAGCGAACTACATGCAGTTTGTGAGGTAACCTTAGGTTTAACTTAAATAATCGCTTGACAAGGCTGACATTACTTTTACCTCAAGTGTTTACTAAACCTAAACTGCTACTTTAGCCTGTTGACATAAGTCTTGTTCACGCAAGGGGTAATTTTGCAGAGCTTGCCCTCTTCTTAATAATGGCAAAATGAAGCTGAGTGCTTAGAGCTATGGCACTGAAAAGCCCGTTTAGATTTTGTTTATTCCAAGACTCATTAGGTTAGCTCTTCATCAGTTGTTCCATGGAACATAACTTAAAGGTTTATGAAAGTAATATGAAATGGAACAATTAAACCCTTATGCACTGCTGCTCCAGAATCAGCTGTGGTCACTTCATCTGAACCTGACCCAGCAATAGATCCTCACCACCAGCTGTCTGAATATGTTTTTGATGAAGAGTGAATGTGAATAAGACAACTAATAATTCATAATTTACGTAATGATACTCTGACTCTTTTTTGAGTGGTTAATCGGAAAAAGGAAAAATTGGGTGTATTGCATTAGGCAGTGTCAAGAACGCTGAGAAACAGAAAAATAAAGAGTAATATCATGATACATAGTTGTGAAAAATGGCAATGAAAAGGCGGGGGCCCATTGTGGAATCATTTTTTATTGATTCATTTAATTATTATTAATTGTTTATCCTTGCTTGCTTCTATTTTGCTTTGGTTCATAGCCATCTAGGCCTCAGTGTATACTCTTGCATGTTTCTAAATAGCCTGGGCCTGCATAACTAAGTTTCCATAAATCTGACCAGTGTGTCTTAGCATTTCATCTATCTGGAGCCATGCTGACCTGATGGACCCATAATAAGGGAAAGATGTTCTTTGTTTCTTTAAGTTTATGTGTTTACAGAAGAAGGAGTACAAGGGAGAAGCTCCGGAATGTATAACAAGATAAGCTGGAGCCATGGGAGATGATAGGAGGGGCTCACCTGTCTTCTCTAATGAGATGTATGTGCGCACCCTAAGGGGCAGCTTGACTAGGTTGCGTGAGATGGCGAGGGTTCTCCAGATGACCTCATGATGTGTAAATCAGCACGGGGGGAGGAGAACGTCATGAAGTATTCCTACATAAACCCAAAGAAACTAACTATATTCATCCTTGATTCTGCTGACTTGACTTGTATGCAGGGATCCTTTTTCTGCAGAAAATGTAAACGGACTTTGGCTTGGATATTGACTTCTCTGCCTCCGTCTGATTTTTTCCTTGAGTCATCAGAGTTTCTTTTAGTGAATGTAATACCAGGAATATAAAATCAAAATACCCGCATCGATATTCTGTCAGGGGGCCTAGAATTCCTAACAACTGCCCTGGTCGTATTATGTCGAGGAGTCTTCTTCGTATTTTAAAACTAGTGATTTTGATACGACCATAGTATCTGGCCTATAAGTTAAGCCGAAGAATCATCTGCCGTTGGAAGGGAACATGGCGGCAAATGATTCGAGCCAGACTCTCTATATATGCTCTGAGTTATTGAATGTTCACTAGCAAGCCGAACACGAAGAAGGTTTGCAATATGGATGAGTTCACTCCAATCCCTGTTTTTCAGGAGTTGTCTGCCTGACATGCAGATCATGTCATCAATTTTTAAAAAAGCATTCAACAGTTTGTATCGCTGTTTAAGAGCATGAACATCCCCATAGTTCTGTCTCTACAATACAGAACCCACCACCTCCTGTAGCTCAACGTATATTCATAATATTTTCATTTTATGGATACAAGTTGTTATCGTTGGGAAACATATCTTAACTACCCAGTATGCCTTAACCAAACTTCGTGGTGCAGTCGTTAGAGAGCATGGCACAGTGATAGAGAAGTCGAAGGTTCGATTCCTCTCATCATCCTAAAAAAGGAACATTGTTTGTAATAATAAGGTGAGCGCTCAAGAACAGCATCGAAGAGCGAAATGAACAGCCTGAGAAAGAGGGAAGTGTCTTGGGAGAGGAGACAAAAGCAAATGTTTTTTTTTTTTTTCCTTTTTATTTCGTCAAGTATCTCCAAAGCAAGTCCACGGTTGACGTTGAAAAGACGCCCAGAATGACCACATTTGAACTAATTTTTAACTTCGTGCAGACCGTCGTTAAAAACACGTCATGAAAACTTTCATTCTGACTCCTCAGGGGATGTCATTTATATCAGTGTTCCCCAGCCCTCTCCTGGTGGCCCTCCTGTCCTGCATGTGTTAGATCTCTCCCTGCTCCTGCACAGGTGATTCAAATCATCAGCTCGTTAATCACCCCCTAAAGCTGATTGATGACAACCTGATCATGTGACTCACCTGTGCTGGAGCAGGGAGAGATCTAACACATGCAGGACAGGTGGGCATCCAGGAGAGGGTTGGGGAACACTGATTTAGATGTCTTTGGAAGATGTCTGTCGAAAAGACGTCGTTAGGACGTATTCTTGTTTAGTGGGCGTGGGTGACCTATCCGTACCCCCTGCACGATCGGTTCTGCGCATGCGCAAACATTCTGCGCATGTGCATTGTTTGACTCATATTAAGACACTGCTCGATATGTTCTACGCATGCGTAAAGTTAAGGGATCGAAATGGGCTGCGTCTCAAGTCATTTAAATTGCATCCTAGTTCCTCGAAGATGCATGGAGGAAACAGGAGAAAGAACAGATGAAAAGAAGTCATATGTTTTAAGCGACATGAGATGTCCTTTCCTCAGTTGCGTTTTATCAAGCGAACCTCTTTTCTGATGACGGCCTCGGCTGGATCTGTTGGAATACGATCCACAGGAATTGGCACACGTGTAAACCGTGAATTAGTCGCAAATTTTAATAATCAAACTATGAAATATAGTTCAGCTGCCGCATGCAATATACCACTAAAAACAGCATAGGGTGGCCTAAATTTGAACTGTGGTAGCTTTTAAAATTGTGATTAAAATGTTTTAAAAATTCAAGTTCTCCAGTTATTGACTCCCTCTAAAATTTTGTTGTTGTTCGCGACCCTATTGATAATATATGACGTAGATAAATTAATATCCAATTTTAAACTTTAAACTTAATATCTGTACCCTCATCAGAAAAAATAAATAAAAAAAAAAAATCACACTCCCCCGATATAAAATCCATTTATTTCCGCAGTTCTATTCTCATATCCAAGTCCTAATCATTTAAATTAAGCTACTATAGCATTAATGAGTGCCGTTTTTAGATTCTGCATAAAATAATAACATGTTGAGCACTTTTGAAAAAGCACAATGCACAGTCCCCACATATCACGCTCGAGGCAAATAAACGTACATAGGAAAGAGATAATTGTAAAAATGTTAATAGCGAAAAATGAGTTATTAATGAAACGCCCCAATAATTAGCAACCTATTACCCAATGAGAATGAGAATATGTTGCGATCATTTAAATATCAAGCCGTTCAAGTTTGTTTGCCCTAAACTGTCATAGATGAAAATTCAAAAAGGACGGGAAAGCCCAACTAGAGCCACGACCAGTTACTGCTGCTGGGCCAGTTGGTGCTGGAGGGAAAGCATGTAGTCTAATCAGAGGGAAATTTGGCTCGGGGGTGAACAGCAAATCCAAGCGGTATGCGTGGGATAATATCAGCCTGCAGATCATTGCTGCGTTACCCTTGGTGTCTCGGATGGCTGCTAGAAGCGGTGGTATGGGCTGCAATCGCAGGGGAGGTCCGACATCGCAGCCTATTGGAAGGCATACTAAGCTTGGTTAGTCATTTATAACCTACAACCTATAACCTAATACGACCAAAAAATCTTCCCGACTTCAGCTTCAAGAAAAAATAGTTTTCTGAAGCAAAAATTCCACATGTTATTGATACCATGTAATTCTACAATTAATTATAGTCAATATAGTTTAAACTGCCAGTAAACTCAGAGACTGACTGTTCGTTTTTTGAATACTGTATCTTTCATTCACCAGAAAATTGATTAAAGAGAACAAACAGTGGTTGCTTTGCTTCTTTCTATGCGTACGGCCTACTATGAAAAATTCTTTGTACTTGCACTTTTGATACTGAAGTAACTTTTTCACAAACTACTTTTGGTACTTTGGTACATTTAATGTGAGCTACTTTAGGACATTAGCTCAGAGAAGGTTCTTTTGGGTGACTTCATCTTTTACCAAAGTAACGTTCAGTTATGATACCTCTACTTTTACTTAGTTACTTTTTTCAAGTACTTTATACACCTCTGCCCGTTTTCCACCGTAAGTGCATGAATAATACAGCTTTCAGAATGTTGCTGCAGCAGGGTTACGCAAATAATTCCAGGATAACTTTGTTTTTCTTTTTTTTACCCCACTGGTTGTTGCCCTTAATCTTAGCCAGATAAGATAGTGCTATTATCTTATTGGCCATTTTGTAGACCCTTTCCTTTTTTGATTGGCTGGCAGGTGGCAAGCTGTGACTGAGAACTCCAGGGGGAGACGTGTTTGATTCCTGCCGATTTCCACAGTTATAGCGGTGCTGCTGCGCAAATAGATCTACTGTTGGAAATTGCTTGTGTTTTAATTTTTTTTGGCGTGAGAAATACTATGTTTGGCGCAGGTGTGTAACATCAGACTTAAATGAGTGACGATCACGTTCACTGCGTGAGACTTCAGAGCCCTGAGGAGGTTTGGTGAGAAATGAAAAAGTTATGCAACACATAAGGACATAAGGCTCTTGGGGGTGGGGGGGCCTTCTTGCTGCCTTAGATAAAGTTGGATTTTAGGGGCCCTTCTCTCACCCTTCTGATGTCTTATGGTGACTCTGGCTGCAGAATCCTGGTATGTGGGCCAGAACAGACTAAAACATAAAATTTCAGCTTCATATCTCTATTATGTGAGAAGTTATGGTCCTTCCAAAATGCTACAAAATGAAATTACCAATTCACATAAGTCAAAAAGGGGTGAGGCACCCAAATTTCAATACATTTTCACACGAAAACAGTTTGAGACATGGACACGAAGCTTGGGATTCTTTTGTTTGGTACCATAATGTATTTTTGGACAAAGTTTGAGCAAAATTTGAGAGGTGTCACATACATGGGTGATTGAGTTGACTTGGAATGACCCAGCAAGACAATGAACCAAAACATTAATCCTAACTCTGTGAGGCCTGTCTTGATAGGATTGAACACAAGGGGGAATTTTAAAATATCGATCAGCTGATTGAAACCCCATTGAACTGCCGTGGGATCACGTAGTTTGTAAAGTTTGTAAAATATGCCCATCCTCAAAGACACACCTGGGTCAATGAAGTGACAAGCAGATTTTTGGGTCGAAGTGCATTACTTTGGTTTAAAAAAATTTAAAATGATTAATAATAAGCATCATATTATTCTGTAAATTATGTTTTGCCATCTCAAACCCTCAAAATGTCAGGTGGCGCAACTGTCCAAGCAAGTTAACACTATGTGAAATGTATTAAATATGTCATTTAAAATATGAATTAAAATAATATTAATATGGGGGCATAATTTTATATTGAAAACCTTTCAAATAAACAAAATTTAATTGTTTAATTGTTTGGAAAACCAAAATACTCACCCCCTCCAATAAAGAATCTATAAGTTACTTTTAATACCCAGCTCAAATACAAAATAGTAATGATTTAGGCAGAGTAGACACTCTCAGATATACTTGCTAACTAAAAAAAATCCCTTTGAAAAAAAAGGGAAGTGCGTTTTTTTCCTCAGGAAACTTTTGGTTGCGCCACCTGACATTTTTTGACTGATGAAATTGCAAATTCAGTCTAAAACTGTACTAAAACCCTGTAAATGTTATACAACCATTAAGACTTGTTTAAACACACTCTTCCAACTTCAAATAAATGTATTCTGAACATTTTTAAAGATTTATTTAAAAAATATATTTTTATAAGACTTATTTATCATTGACCCACCTATGGAAAATATTGCAGTTCATATAAAAAACTATTGAGATGGACATCTTCATAAAATTAAAATCCAAAATCCAAAAATTTGCAAGGTACTGATTTAATCTCACAGTACATACTTTGATGAAAAGCACAAAAATATATGACTGTTTAGCATTCAAAACAATTATTGACCCCAAATGCTTGAAATACAAAAGATCTTTGAATGCATTTTGTGTTTCATTTCTTCTACATTAAACAGTTTTATTGAATAAAATCGCTTGACCACCTTGAATGGCAGGTGGCTCTAAAGCAATGGGGTATGAAGAGCGTAAGGCCCAGAGGCTGCCCAAAATGGATTTCCTGGTTGTTATATGACCACTATGTGTATTTGATTTGAGTGACAACAAATTTACGGATTGAAGTATAACATGACTGGCCTTCCTCTTCATCTTTGCACCTCTTATTCTAACTAATGGGTTTGAGTGAACAGGAATGTGTGCAGATTCTCATTACTGAATTAAATAGGGAGCAGGGAACCCAATTTTTGGCACCCAAGGCTCATACACTTGCATTTTACTACCAATCTTCCGTACCTCCATCAGAAAGACATCGTTATCGCGTGCTGAAGCGATAAGCTGCTTCACCTCTCTCGAGTTCATGGCAAAGGGCTTTTCGCACAGTACGTTCTTTCGGGCCCGGAGAAAGAGCTGTGCCGCAGGCAGGTGTTGTGGGTGTATAACGCCCACATATACGATGTCTACAGAAAAAAAAAAGGAGGTTTGATTTCATTTTCAGACCGACTGTCGAACAGTCAACCCAACCTCACCTGCTCTCCAGCTGTCTTCATAACACTCATCAGGCCTGGGACACCGGCACATTTGATCGTGACTCATGTGCTAGATTGACATATTGTCAGGCTGAAGATTGCAATCAACATGCTCACTATGATCAACATGGTAATAACATTGAATTTCCAATCAATTCTAACAATGAGTCAACCTTGATTCAACTATGATATGATCAACTTTGAAAGAATGTAGAATTGCTTCAACATTGATTCAACTATATATAGGCATTGCATTATACATTGAAACAATGTTTTCATTTAAGGGCCCTTTCAATGTTTTTCAACCCTCCTCTGTTTTTAAAATCCCTCATTAAAAAAAATAATCACTTCATTTCTGTATTTATAGTTTAGGTCAACAAGGAGCATGCTAAATTAGTCTACTAGTCAGCAATATCGCCGCCATATGCCTGAATGGCAATGATGTCACTTATAGACAAATTTGGAGCAACCCCCACAGAACTTTAACACCAAATAGAGTAAAATGATTATTTTTTAAATGAGGCATATTAAAAACACACAGACGAAGGTTACAATGCTGAAATGGTCTGTTAAGTATGCTATACTGCAGTGGTTCTCAACCTTTTTTTCAAAGACCCCACTGAACAGGGACATGTTTTGGGGGACCCCATACTTGATCATAATGATTTCATAGGTGAATATTCGAAAATGCGTTGTGAGCTTGTCGATTAGCCATGTCCATTTTTTTGAGAATCCAAGTGTCACAGTCTGAGGGGGCTTGACCCCAGACGCACCACTCAGAGGCCGATATGCAAGAAAAAGCTCAGTAGAGTGTTTATTGAAAGACAACAAAAGGACTGAGCAGGCAGATGAGTCCAGAGCTGGACGGGAAAGCAAGCAGGACCTGAGCAGGTCAGGGTAGGCGGGCAGGGTCGGAGCTGGGCAGGTCAGGGTAGGCGGGCAGGGCCGGAGTTGGGCAGGTCAGGGTAGGCGGGCAGGACCGGAGCTGGGCAGGTCAGGGTAGGCGGGCAGGGCAGGAGTTGGGCAGGTTAGGGTAGGCGGGCAGGGCAGGAGTTGGGCAGGTTAGGCGGGAAGGGCAGGAGTTGGGCAGGGAAAGAGCTGGGCAGTAACAAACTTAGCCAAGGTTAAGGAACTGAATACTCAAGACTGTCTTTAAACAGAATCTACAACAAACTGGCTCACAACAGAGGACAAAGCGAGATGATAAAAAGGATGAAACAGGTGGTGTGTGTTGGTCAGTATAATGGTGGGAGAGCAGGCAGGGCAGAGGCTGGAGTCAGTAATTGGTTAATTGAAAGGATTGTTGATGCGTGAGTGAATGCGAGGGAAGCCAGTGAACAACACACACAGCACTGACAGGAACCAAAACTACAGACAGTAGGGCTAGGGGAAGGACAGAGGACTGTAACACAAGGGTTGAGAACAGCTGCTTTACTACATGCTCAATTAACAAGAAAACAATAATCAGACCATTATTCATTTAGTCATTTCTTAAAGATTCAAGAGAAATTACACTTTTGTACTTTGTTTGTACATTCTAGCGCACACCTTTTCTTTTGATCTTTTAAGGTTTCCTGCCTGGCTTAGGTGGAGGAAACTACTCAGAGCAGGGGTCCTCAGTGAGTGCAGGCTTTCAATCTAACCAAGCCATTACACATCTGTCTCTACTAATCAGGGTCCTCAGCAAAGACTCTGGGGGTTAATTAGTGATGTCAGGTGCTGGGTTAGAATAAAAGCCTGTACCCACACCGTCCCTTTCTGGGAAAGATTTAGGACCCCTGCCTTAGAGAATTATCTTAATGACCTACATCTCGTGCAGTTTACCTCTCCCAATTAGCAACAGTTGCTCAGACTGATAGGTAGAACCGACGAGAGTCAAATTTATTTTTGAAAGCCTAGTTATACATTGCACTACAAAATTATAGGGCACAGCACAGATTTACGTACATTAGTTTGCGAGGCTCATTGAGCAATAAGCCATGAGAATCCATTCTATAGTCTGAATGTAGTGACAGCTAAAGTGCATTGTTCGGTACAATGCACAGCTGAGTGATGGTGAATATAACTGCTGCGAAGTCTGCAAATATTTCTGATTTTTTTGCAGTTTGTCATCCTTGTGGAGTCACATCAATTATATATCAGCACACGTAAATATGATTAAAAATCGATCAGTAATGACTTCTATTAACTAGATTTAGTCAGTAAGCATGGCTTACAGGATACCCCCCGCAACAACAAGTAGTCGGGCAGTACCACAGTCAGTAGACCTTCCAGCAAGAAAAAAATTTTCAAAATCAGATGAGTAGGTTATGAGATCTAGGTCCGGACGCACAGACGCACACACGGACGGACAAAGCAAATCCAGTATACCCCCCTAAACTTTGTTGCGGGGGGTATAATAATAAACTTTGTTGCGGGGGGTATAATAAACTTCGTAGCGGGGGGTATAACTAACCAACATGTATAACATTGAACAATTATAATTAAATGCAACTCCAATTTACCTTTTCAGATACACGCGAGCACACAAAACCACGTTATTATTGCTGGTGGAGTGTTAAGTGGAAAGAGTTCTTGCCTTACGCTCCACACGCATGCGCGAGTCGGGGTGTGCACAAACTTTGGATCCATCTATATATTATCTATGAACACGCCACCTCCCCTGTCTCTCCGCCCCCATCAGCACCATTGAAACAACATCAGTAGGGCATGTCAACATTGAAAAATCATTATATATACTACATTGATTCAACAACAGTTTTTCAAATGTTGAAATGGTAACTGTAATTAAACATTGAATCAACATAGATTTTTCAACCTAAACCAAAAATAACCAATCTGACCAAAATCCAACATTGAATTAATGTCTTTTGCTATCTGGGTATGTACTTCTCTGCGCCTGTTTGATCTTGAATTCTGGATTTAAATATTAATCTGTCCTCGTTTGACCTTGTCTGGTCAAATTCAGCTAACCCAGAAAACCAGAGGGCATATTTTGTTCTTCGAGTGTTTCATTTTCATAAAACAATTGACAAGCTCAGATAAAAATTTGAATCCAAAACATATTGCATTAATTCTAGCGATGGCAATTTCAACACGCAGATTCGAATACGTTTAAAACTTCTGAGTTTGACACGGGTTTACGACTCTCATTCAAAACTTTGATCACGAGACTAGTGACGTTTCTCCTGCAATGATCATGTGTTTTGTTTCGCTCCGAAACATTTTAATAGCTGCTGTAAAAGTTATTGCCACTAGGCAGTGCCGTACTGAAATAAATCTGGTTTCGAAACCGTTCGGAACATTTCGAAACAGTGGCTGTTTCAGTGGTTTCAAAACTGTCTCAAAAGTTCAAAATCGCCATCTCTAATTAATTCACCAGGGAGGAAAAATACTCTGAGAGAGGGTGACCTTTTACTGTGCACCCTCGCTGGACCCTTATGTGATAACGCCTCTTTGTACCATTTTAAACCCTTTATTTATATTTTCTCCCTGAGAAACTTTCCGTTACATGACTGTTCCAAGGCCGTTTTTCGATGAAAATGGGATTTTTTCAGTCCGCACCACTTAATTCATGACGCATCATTACTGTACTGTCATGATCACATAACATGCGGTCCTTTTTCACTTCGATGGCACACGAGTTTTACACAAATATAAAAATGGGCAATGTTTTTATTTTTAGTTGGGTCAGTCCTGGAGAAATGGCCGAATAAAAGATTATGTGGAAAAAAAACTACTTTTGGGCATTTCACTCCTGCAAACGTACACTATTTTTTACCCAAGGATTAGAGAGGTTTAGCGAGTTGGATCTCGCTCGATCTTTGACGTGGTCAGACTGGTCACCCACCAATCTCCGGGTCTTTTGCCATTTCTTCATAGCTCCCGTAGGCTTTGGGGACACCGTGTCTCTCAGCGAATTCCTCCGCGTTCTCGAGAGTACGGGAAGCCACGGCATCAGTCTGAGAGAGAAGCAACAGATTGCGCGACAAAACAAACAAAAAAAAAAAAAACCACGAACTCAGAGCAACTAAATTTAAGTGTGCAATTCAGAGCAGGCATTCAATCTCTAAAATACACCCTTAAGCTCGTGTCACATCACTGCCAAGTAAGACCAAATGCATTTCTCATCGGCACCTGCAGTGATCAAAGGTCGTGTACCTTGTGGTTTCCTGCTGAGAGCGTCTTCAGTGCCACGGTGAAGTCATGACTGATTTTCCCTGCGCCGCATATTCCCCACCTGGTTGCCATTTTCAACCCGGTTTCGTCGGTTCCAGACCTCGGAAAATGTACTGACGCGACTGAGTCTGTAAGTCAGCAATCGACGTAGCCTTCTACGTGACCTCTGGCAGACCGCTGGAGCAGTAGCGCGATATCACCCCAAGTCTGCAGAAGGTTGATCATTAATGAGAGAGATCAACATCTTAAGTGCGCTGGCAGGCTACAAGAAGCACTTCGACGGGATAACCAAACTAACACGTGTACTAACTGCATCATTGAGCAGATATGCGGACGTGCACTTGGGGATTTACTCATGAACAAAGGCGTAGGACCTCGTTTTCACAAGTTGTTACGGGTGCTAATAGAAACCTTGACGGTTCAAGCACGTCTGGGAGTTCAACTCGTTTGACAGCTCCTGCTCGGGTTAACGTCATCAGGGATTCCCTCCTCGCGCTCTGAAGTTGTTTCCTGCCACGGCAGATTTCCTCACCACGCCTCCCAGCCAATCGGAGGCTTCTTCTTCTTCTCGCCTCCCGTCTTCTTCTTCTTTTTGGAGTTTTATGGTAGTTGCAAACCATATGGTGTATTACCGCCACCTACTGAGTTTACAAAATCGCTCACATGATTGAGAAAAGAAACCGGGAGAAAAAAAAAAACAATCTGCAATTCTCTTATCTACAAGTAACCTAACCGTAACTAGTCAGTTTGTATTTGGCTCCCTCTCCCAACCAGCCCCTTTTCCAAAATATCTTGGAAAGCTTCTCCTTTCACGTCAGTAAGCCCAAGCAATTCCCTTGCTGCGTGTACCACCATTTTCATCTTATCCGTTCTTGATTCTAACTCGCTAGCACAGCTTATGACCATTGCCACAAACGCTAAAAACCTCCTTTTGTCAACACTGATATACTTGCTGTTAGATCTTGGTTCTTTAGCCACGATCTTTATACTACACTTTTTGAGTCACTATACCCTGTTCTTAAACTTTCTTAGCAGCTTCAGCATAAGACATCTTGTTTAAAGTCCGTGTCCGTTCCACCTCGCACTCAAATTTCCTCTGCTCACATTCTCTACTTCCAGCTTCATGATTCCCACCATAATTAATACACAAAGCTTGTTCTATCGTAAGATTACATTCTTTTTCATTACACCCATTTTTCCCATAACTTCGGCATCGAAAAGAACTTGATCTACACACTGCTGCCACATGCCCATATTTTTGGCACCAATAGCACCGTAGTGGCGTCCTCTCGAAAGCCCTCACTCTATATCTCTCATAATCCACCTGGATCCTGTCCGGCAACTCTTATTCATATTCTAACTGCACAGACATGCTGTCTAGTTCTTTTCCTTCACGATGACTTTTCAGCCTCCGAGCTCCACATACACCCTAAACCTCCAAAAAACACTCAACTTTCTCAGCATGCGGGACACCCCCAATAACACCCTTCACTTTCTCCCGTTGGTTCATCTTAAAACAAACTACTCGAGCCAGATCAAACTCTTTTGAGAACCTTTTCCCTTTGTTTCTCATTACGACATTCAATTATTACAATGCCACTTCTACACACTTTCACTGACTTCACATCTCCTATTTCATTTCTAACAAGTTGATAATGATTATCGCCAAAAATACGCTTAATTTCGCACTTTCCACCAACTACTTTCATTCCAATCGCAAATGAATCCTCAGCATTTTCACTTTCACAGCCCTTTTTCCTTTTCCTGTTTCCCCAGTCAGCCTCATCAACCTCCATGTCTTCCCTCTACCCTTCAATCCAACACACGATTCCCTGGTAAAACACGCGTAAATTCGACCAGCTTCCAGTTGTCTTCCACCTCCACTCCTTTCAATCGTCTGATCTAACAGCTTCGTGTAGGAGAATATGAAAAGTCCTGTCTGAATTTGCTAAGCGCAGCTTTGATTTGTTGTGAGCAGTCCGCCTCTGTGTTCTGTGCCTCTCTGTGTACACAACGGCTTGCTTGTTGTTTTGACCGTAGGTCTCGTGTCTTTTAATGCATTTTGATTGATTTCTTAAAACAAAGTGTCTACAGACACGGCAGTTTTTATTGGTATGGCAGTCGATTTCAAGGGATTCGGGATTATGGTTAGGGGAAGGGTTAGGGGCTGGGGTTAAGGTTAAGGTTAAGGTTAGGGGAAAGGGTTAGGTTAGGGCAGGGCTTGAAATGGGGACTGACGTACCTCTCCACATAGAATTGCATTGAAAAACTGCCGTACCCGTAGCAACTGCCTTTTTAAAAACCGAGGCACTCTTTTGTTTTCTATGGGAGCTGGGCCATAGTTAGTTTTACTGGTCTTTCTCATACACACATCACATCCAAGGGCAAAGATATATGTATAACGCACTAGTCTTTATGGGTGACAGTTTCGTTGTTACCCAGCCGGCACATGACTAACCTTTAACGTAAAAATATGGTTGAAATTATGTCACTTGTCATTTCAAGTTTGAAACCCTACTGAAACAACGTTTAACTCTGATATTTGTAAAATGGTTAAAAAATTATCTTTAATCAACACTGAAATTTGAACAAGATTTGTTTCAACGTTGAAACAACATTGAAACAAAGCTGGGTAAGAGGATCACACACAACCTCCAGCAAAATCGAAAAAAAAATCACAACTTTTTCAGCTCACCTAAATGTTTAGATAAACGTTGAGCCCACATTCAGTTAAGAAAATTTACACTTTAATTTTTGGAGCGTCTATATGCGTGGCAAGCTTATAAAGGTGGCAGCCATTACACTATTGACCTAACCTTAACCTAACTCATAGGCAATGCTATACCTATCCCTGCGCCTAACCCTAACCTTAACCCAACTCAGCCCTAACAATGGTTTGTTCTGCTCAAATTATTCTACCCAGGGTCAATGGATCAGCCAACTCACCTGCATGAAACACATCAAAATGGATATTCGCTCAACATCTCCTCATTGACAACCCCTTTCTTTTAAAATTTTACCCCCATCATTCTAAACCCCCTTCTCACTCATAAAACCCCCCAGAAATATTTGTGCCCCCTTTTAAAATCGTTCTGGCCAAAAAAAAAAACCCAAAAAGTGGATGTTACGTATGGTACTCATGCTCTCTACTCCAGTGCGACGATGACGATGTTGTCTGTCCGATGAGATGTGAACCTTAAGTCCTGACCTGCTGTGGTCATTAAACATCCAATGACACTCTTTAAGTTTCCTCGCAGTATACTTTCATGGATTGAAAAGTTTACTAGAAGTATACAACTAAAAAACTAACACTATATCTGTAAGTTTACTTGCAGTATACTTAAATGTATACGTTCATAAATTGAAAAGTATGCTAGAAGTATACAACTACTTCACTCACAGTATACTAAAAAGATCACTGGTTGTGTACTTGGAGTATAGAATAAAACTTAGATGGAAACTAGATGGCTACTTTCAGTTTACTTTGCTTAAACTTGAAGTATACTTAAAAGTATACTTTTATAAACTTAAAAATGTTCCAATTTAGTCCGAAGAAGTATTAATTAGTATACTTTCGAGTACACTACAAGGACATGACCAGTAGTATACTTGCTATACTTATACTCAAGTATACTTCATAAAATGAACTTAAAGTATACTACTTTTTGCTAAGGGTTAAGCCAAGGTGATCAAGCGTCAACTCCCCCACACAATGATTTATGGAAGTGTTCCTGAGCCCTTGCAGTGTATTCCAGTGCAGAATCATGCCTGTTTTTAATGCAGTGCTGCCTGTGGGGCCAAAGGTCATGAGTTTCCAATACTGACCTTCAGCCTTGTCCCTTGTGAACAGAGATTTCTCCCGATTCTCTGAGTCTTTAGATGATATCATGTTCTGTAAATGGTGGGATATTCAAAATCTACTATTTTAAGAAAAGCAGTCACACACTCGTAGCCACGATGCAATAAATTTAATGCACAACCAATGTTTCAACCAAACAGTCTTCCTCAGGGTTTAAAGGAACAGTGACACAACCACCAATACGCAATACTTTTCTATAATGAAGCACCAGGTTCAATCAGTTCATTAAAATGAGAATAAGCACTGAAGCAATAATAACAAACAGGAGCACTCAATCAGGTATCCCCAATTACTTTTGAAATTGGAGGTTAGCAGAGGCTGATTGGGCACCTGCAGCATATCAAAAGAAAAAGAAAGATTTTTTAAAAACCATCCATCCATCCATCCATCTTCTTCCGCTTATCCGGGGCCAGGTCGTGGGGGCAGCAGTCTAATCAGCAGCAGACTACCCTCTCCCTGGACACGTCCTCCAGTTCTTCCGGGGGTATCCCGAGGCGTTCCCAGGCCAGCCGAGAGACATAGTCCCTCCAGCGTGTCCTGGGTCTCCCCCGAGGCCTCCTCCCGGTGGGGCATGCCCGGAACACCTGCAGGGGGCATCCGCCACCCCAGCTGGCTCCTCTCGACGTGGAGGAGCAGCGGCTCTACTCTGAGCTCCTCCCGGGTGACAGAGCTCCTCACCCTATCTCTAAGGGAGCGCCCGCCACTATGCGGAGGAAACCCATTTCAGCTGCTTGTATCCAAGATCTCGTTCTTTCGGTCATGACCCAAAGTTCATGGCCATAGGTGAGGGTAGGAACGTAGATTGACTGGTAAATCGAGAGCTTTGCCTTTCGGCTCAGCTCCTTCTTCACCACAACAGATCGGTATAAAGACCACATTACTGCTGCCGCCACACCGATCTGTCTGTGAATCTCATGCTCTATCTGTCATGGTTTGGAGGCATTGAGAGTTTTTTTGTTGCTCTCGTCCGGGACGATATTGTTTTGCTACCAATCGGATTCCTGGGCCAGCTGGCATTAATTGGGGGCGGTTCTATTTAAGTTCTAGTTCCGCCTCACTTCCATTGCTAGAGTGTCAGTGTCATGTTTGCACTTTAGCCGGTAAGGTCTCTAGAAAGAGAGTTGGTGAGGGTTTCGTTGCATATTTGAGGACAAGTTCTAGTCAGCAAGGGAATCTTTCTGTTCTTTTCCCTTTCTTTTCGTCCTCTCGAGCTGGCCATGCTTCCTTGCCTCGGAGGACATATAGGTCCGTTGGAAGCGCAAGTCTCGCTTTCTTATTTTATTTGTTTCTATTTCTCTACTGCTGCTTCCCCTTTTATTCTGGCCACTGCGATTGGTGTCTCTAACTCACCAGCCATCACATCGTCCTTCCCTCACTCGTGAACAAGACCCCAAGATACTTGAACCCCTCCACTTGCGGCAGGAGCTCTCCTCCAACCCGAAGGGGGCTAGCCACCTTTTTCCGGTCAAGAACCATGGCCTCGGACATGAAGGTGCTGATTCTCATCCCAGCCGCTTCGCACACGACTGCAAACTGCCCCAGTGCGTGCTGAAGGTCCTGGTTCGAAGGACCCAACAAGACAACATCATCCGCAAAAAGCAGAGATGATATCCTGTTGTCCCCAAACCGGACTCCCTCCGGCCCCTGGCTGCGCCTAGAAACTCTGTCCATAAAAATAATGAATAGAACCAGTGACAAAGTGCTGCCCTGCCGGAGTCCAACATGCACTGGGAACAGGTCTGACTTACTGCCGGCAATGCGAACCCAGCTCCTGCTCCAGTTATACAGAGACCACATGGCCCTTAGTTGAGGGACCCAGACTCCATACTCCTGAAGCACCTCCCACAGAATGCCAGGAGGGACACGGTCGAATGCCTTCTCCAAGTCCACAAAACACACGTGAACTGCTTGGGCAAACTCCCATGCACCCTCAAGCACCCTGCGGAGGGTCTAGAGCTGGTCCAGTGTTCCACGACCAGGACAAAAACAGCGTTGTTCCTCCTGAGTCCGAGGTTCGACTATCAGCTGAATTCTCCTCTCCAGCACCCTGGAATAGACTTTACCCAGGAGGCTGAGGAGTGCAATCCCCCTATAGTTGGAGCACACCCTTCGGCCCCCCTTCTTAAATAGAGGGACCACCACCCCGGTCCAGAGGCACTGTCCCCAACTGCTACGCGATGTTGCAGAGGCTTGTCAACCAAGGCAGCCCTACAACATCCAGGGACTTGAGGTACTCAGGGTGGATTTCATTTACCCCATTTTGAGTCAAATTCATTCTGTTTTATGAGTTTTTTTTCTAAAACATTATGTTTTATTCATAGGAAGTATATATCAGATATGATGATTTTTATAAAGAGCTTGGGAATGGAAAGTTAAGTGTATCCATACATGTTACAAGTAGGTCCATATGGAGTTACTCAATAATGAATCATATATGCATCAATGGGGGCCGAAAAAGAAATATATTGGGTGAAATGCATTACTGTCACTCTTAGGGAGTTTGTCAATATTCTGAACGAATTCAAAATTTGAACAAGCATTCGAAAATGAACAAGTCTCCGTTCAACACAACATAATGCCGTACATAGTGGGTGAGGGTACATTTTGAACGCGCCCAACTCTTACCAAATCATCTCCATGGAAATTCAGCTGAGTTGTTTGATATCAAATCAGCCAATCACAGAGGGCCATGGCAGGACTGGTTCCCCACGCACAGAGAATCGCTGAGTCACTTTGGGGTCTATTCTCCCATTTGCGCTTAAGTCCTTTTTTAAGCGATTCGAGTCAAGCGCTTTTGAGTTACGCAAATTTTCCCCGACTTGCTTCGATCACATCCACAGCGCTTAACTTCAGGAGGCCTTATGAAAGAGGTGTGACCAATCCAAAAGAGAGGCAGACTCTGTACAAAGCTCATTGAGTATGGCTATCAGGAAAACAAGGAATAAGGATTTTCTGATTAACCATGAAAATGCAGTTGTGGTCCATGGAAAACGCAAACCAGACTTTAAATTTGAGTATCGTGGGCCTGCTGATAAAACCTCACACCTCCAAACTGATAAGAAACAAAAAATCGTGTGTCCACTATTCTTGCATGCAGAATTAAACATTTTTTTTTATTTTAAATTATATTTATCAATTTATATTATTTTATTGTTAATTTTAATATATTTTTTTATTTTCCTGCAAAGTTTATCATTTTGAAGATACAAGGTTTTATCAGTAGGCCGAAGATATGCCGCTGTAATAGTAGGCCTATGTAGGCTTGTCTGTGCCAATTACAAGGAGTAATGCAGGGATCTCTTTTATTTCTTATTCTAGCCACCATGGCATTAAAGCTATGCAAAGAAACAAATTGCCGCGATAATGAAATAATAAATAAAGAATTTAGCGCTTCTCAACCAGCGTAATCAGAGCATTGAAAATGTGCCCCTCCTACACTAACCTGTTTGTTAGTGTAGAAAATAAGACAAGAAAATAAGAACAAAGACAGTTTATATGATCTCATTTAGAAATTGCGCACTTAAAATTTCAAAATGCTCCTATGTCAGGTTGGCAGGACAAGGCAACGCTTTAACAAACAGAGGATTCTTACCCCGCACGCGGAAAAATCTGCGGGGCACTGTAAAAGCCAGGCTCTCTGCAAACCAGAGAAGTGTGCACGCAACAGGTGGTCAGCAACCATCATCCCCGGTGCATTTCACTGCACTGGAGGAGGAGGTGGCATCCACTCTTTCTGCTGTGGAAGTGCATGGAGAATAACTTGGAGTGGATACGGATGAAGGAAGTTTACGTAAAATGGCCATTTTTATTTGCCTATACTCAAAGTGTCACTGCGATAGATACTGGAAAAAAGCTTAATATGGTTTCAAATATTTATTGTTCAAGCAGTGCGCAGTACATAGGCCTCATGGGCCGAGCCAGAGAATTAGGCACAGATGATTAATTTGCGCGTATCATGATCGCACAACCTGAACATTAATGCTGTGCTGACGTCTACGGTCTCTGTACATATTTTTATTAGTGGAAGGGGTTCTGGTAGCACCGTGAGTACAATCAATGGCTCCCACAACACTGGGGAACCTGGGGACCCGGTAGAACCCCTCCCCCCCCTTAACTCACCGTCTTTCAGCTGGTTGACGTGGTGCAGCATAGCATCAACCAACTGTGTCAGACACCTTGACAGAGACGCCTGTGATATGTGCATGACATCACTAGCCACCCTCTGGAACGACCCAGATGCCAGGACCGACAGCGCTGTTGTGACCTTGATGACCACCGGTATGTTTGTAATTGTTTGTAATGCGTTTGAAATTGAACTAATAAGAGAACAGGTTGTTGCGTAATATTATATGATGATTTCATTTGATAAATTATTATGGTTATGAGAAATGTAGTGTAGAAATAAGGATGAACAATCAAATATTGAATCTCTCAACCTTTACCACGTTAAATAAAATAAAATTAATGTTAAAATTCAGCCTATAACCGACAGCAAACGCAATATTCCATTTTGCCTTATGTTGGCGCTTGACCTTAATACAGCCCTCAAAAGCGCTTAAAAGAAAAAGCGCCTAAGCCAGGGGGAGAATAGGCGTAAGTTTTATTTGCATGAGAAACGCCCGGAAATGCCCTGATTTTGGCTTTGCTCCGCCCCAAGCGCGTAACTGCCTTCGGGGCGCGTAATGCACAGACTTAAGTCGCGGGGAGAATACGCGTATGCTGAAAAGGGACTTTTTCGACTTATGCACATGGGAGAATAGACCCCTAAGCAAAAGAAATCCTTGCTCACGCACACCTCAAGCTCCCGCTTCTCACGCAAAAAAGGTTCATCGTGTCACAAATGTAACCACATCATTCAAGGCACGAGACTTTGCTGAGTGTGCAGATGTCTTTTTTATTTCTCTGAGTGATATAATGTTGGAATCACAGCCATCTAAAAACTCTGTGTGTTTGCTGTTCTCCCAAAAATTTTTGGGTGATTTCTGAATGGGTAAGATAGAGAAAAATTACACGTGCCTCATGTCCTTTGGATGCTCCCTGAGGCAAAACTAGTACTGTGCCAACAACAAATTTTCCTACGTTTTTGGGAAATTTCATGAGGAGGGATTCAAAGTTGAGGAAGTTATAGTGATATGAAAAGTATTTTTTGCAGCCCCTGTGCTCCCAGCTCCCACAGCTCCCACTCTAGGTGTGACATCACACACTCTAGCAATGAGAACCCAACTCCCATTCTTTCCCGAGGGAAAATTTTTGTTGGTTTTTTGGAAATATTTCAGGTACCGCATGACGAAGCTCAACCAAAATCGATAGTGTCTACTGCCCTATAAACCTTTTGAATTACTATCAAAGCAGTGACATCGCGAACGAAGCTTTGGACGTCATTGATAACGTGACTTCGGCCAAACAAATCAAGCCTCGGCACAGTGCTTCTAAAGCACTGTTGTTTTTTTAGACATACGCACCGGAGCCTCTGCTTCAAACGGACCATCACTAGTTCTAAGTGCGGAACAGTTCAGCGGCCTCCTGCACGAGCATTACCTCCCTGTCGTGTCCTTGTGCTGCACGCCAGCCGTTCAAACCCCAGTGATATCGCGCAAGCATCTGAAAGCGGCTCCGCCAGTAGAAGCTACAGCATTCAGCCGGCTCGTCCCTTGCAACAAAATCAGAGCTTCGCGGTGATTCTTAAGTATCTTCTATTTTTAATTGGCTTTCGCTCTTCCTGACATCGAGCGGTAGGTTACATTTCACCAGCTACATCAATTTATCCTCATTCCACTCTCAAATTCAAGGTAGGAATTTGTCGGGTCTTTATTTTCTGTTGCGGTTTTCCAGATGGGTATTCGTGTGGTCTATTCAGAGTGAATTCCATATCATTAGGTGTTTCACATTTATAATCGCCAAGTTCTCTGCGGCTTTGGAGTTTAGAGTTTTATTTTTTTATTTATTATTATATTTATGTATTATTTATTTATTTATTTTTTGCCATTGGCTGCTACGTTAACTGGAGCATTTTTCTACGATATCAAATCTTGTTTGCTGAAGCTACGTTCCGTATCTCCTAGATTACTGTGATTCTGTCTCTTGAGGTTACGAAGTTAAGTGATCACAACTGCTGGGACTCCTCGATTGCAGTCAAATTTAGTTTTCAGCAACATATGGCATCAGGTCAGCGTACCACACTGTCGGTCAAGTGATTAGTTTAACCGCATATCGCTTTAAAGGCGCTTCGAGTGTCTAGTGTTGTAAGAAGTCGCGCGTGAATCCGTAGCATTCATTCATTCATTCATTCATAATACGCATTTCTGGGAATCAGATGTAACCTGTCTGGATGGAAATGATCGGTCATATTCCCGTGGAATCTTGGCGAAAAAATATGAAATCGTTTCATATTCATATTCATTTCGCAATTCAAGTTTGCTTACTTCATAAAGAGAAATCCTATAGTCTTGTTGCAATATATAGGGAGGCTTATGTGGATGGGGGTGAGAAATGAATGACTAAAAATGATGATGATAAAAAAAAGACTGCTTTTCCTCATCACCCTTGCCATTCTTGATAAAATTTATTTGAAGTCTTTGCTTCGGGATCAATCCGTAAGGATGTGTTATTCCTGATTTTGATCTTGGGTCTTTGGAATCTCTGTCCTTTTGCTAGAATTCTGCTATTAAGCATGAGAATTTTTACTTCATGACTTGCATCAAATGGCTATCGATATGGAGAGTAAACTTTCAAATCAGCAGGGATGGAGGTGATTTGCATAAATTATGCAAATTAGGTGTCCATCATGGCCGCCGCAAAGGGGCAGATCATGACGTTCTCAAAACGCCACATCCCAGTAACTAAGACATTTCAACTCTATGCGCAGGTTGTCTGATCCAGCATCTATGGGCTAAACCTTCAAGTTGGATACCATAACGAAATGCAAAGGTTTTGAAATTTTGCTCTTGACTTAAACTCTCTACCTGATTATATATTCAGCACCCCTGAAATTAAGAGTAGCAGAAGGGCCATTGTAGCCGTCTGAAGACAAATTCCCTTTTTATCCCCCAGGCTTATAATGCGGGAGGATATAGCTATCGCTCTGTCCGTCTGTAAAGAGGAGTTTGTCCGGGCCATATCTCAGAAACTATATGTGCTAGCTTCACCAAACTTGACACGCATGTCAATCATGTGTAGATGTGCCTTTTAAAGGTTGTTACAATCTACAGCCGGGGGGATCAGCCATTGCCGGATGGCTCTTGTTCGTAATATTTGTCATCTATGTACTTGCCTCATGAGCATATCTTTTATTTGGGTAATAGTGCATTGGAAATGTATGAAGTGATTTTTTTTCATCTGTTGCTTTAAATGGTTTAATTCGCGAAGATGACCCAATTGATCACATGACCGGGGAAAGATGGAGATGTGTACAAGTCATCTGATGAACAGAAAAGAATGAGAAAAGTCGTTAGCATTCCGTTGATTTAAAAAAAAAGGGGGGGGTTTTCTGCAAAGTTTGGCAAATGCCGGGAAGGCACGCAACGCTATGTCTAATCTCATGTTGTACTTTATGTTTGGTGGTGTTTGTCAAACGATTTTAACTGAACCGAGTGCAGTATATCGATCTCTGTTCAGTTTGCATTGTAGCTTTCACGGTGTTAAAGAGCAACAGAACAGCTCAGAACGAAAATGGCAACAATTAAAACCTCTTCTTAAACATCAGTTGATGCCTCCTGCATGTTGAAATAATCCCATGTATTACTACAGCCATACATTTGGGTCCAGGACAACCATCATGCTGTTTACTGTATATTGAGGATACAAATTTCATAAAAATTGGACTAGTGGTTTTGGGAAGCAGGGTGTGAATGTGGAAAATGTTATGGTAGTTTATAGCAGTAATCTACCTTAAGCTCATCTGAAACCGGTCCCAGTCCAATCACTAGTAGAACTGCTCATGAACTAGGTGAAGATGATTAATCATGATGTAAAATGGTTGAGCTCTTTCATATTTAAAGCTTTTGATTTAGTTTTAACGAAATTTCTATGGTTTTTTTTTTCAAAGCTATTCTATGTATGCAGTCTTAATTTGTGCAAGGTTGTTGTCCAACCTTATCGAACAGCTCGGGGTGTGAATCTAGTTTCAGGGTCCGACCCTCATTTTGGGGGTCTGGTTTCAATCTTCAGAGTTGAGACAAAACAATCAGTTTGCCACTTGTTGGTTGACTCCCAGTCTGTTATTGCGTTTCATTGGTTGTGCGTTAAGGAATTTTAATTGTACCCTTTTCCAATAGGGATTAAATGTGATAATTTGGAAATGGGCATCGGTCTCTGCCTGTGGCCCTCTGCCTCAACCACAATCAAGGTGCAGCCCTCGGTGGCCTCATCAAATTGGTATCCGTACCGTACTTCTAAGTTGGTGGTGGTTCGCTTGTATTCAGTCATCAGTCATTGTTCAAACTCAAGTTTTAACTAGGTGTTGGGTGATGCTTGCTTACATAATTGATGCCTGAATTTTGATGGTTTGCAAGTTATGGACACACATTGTAGATATTTGCTCTGCGTGAATGAATTGTCCTTGTGCTTTGTCAATGAACACAACAATCCAGTCAAGCTGCCAAAATGTACGAATGCTATGCTGTAAGTTCATTTCTCCTTCACTAGGTATGGCTGAGCTTACAAGTGGTAATCTAATGCTTGTCACATTAACCTACTCGGGGACATTCATTCAGGTTCTGAGAGTAAAATTTGTATCTCATTGCAGATGGAACATTCCAATTTTCAAGCATGGGCATTGGTCATTTGTGGGCATTCATAAATGCAGCCCTCAGCCTCAACGATAATCCAAGTGCAGTTCTCATGGCCTCACCAAAGCTGCGCCCTTACTTTACACAAGTGGGAGGTCTCACCTGCATGCGTGCATGTGTGTGGTCTGATTGGGCTAGGAGACGTGAACTGTTGGGCATTAATAAGCCATGCTATTCAGGCATCATGTTCAAATGTTAAATGGGCAAGGTATGTGTTCGTTGCAAAGTGTCATTCAATAAGTTGCTGTTAAATGATTGCAGTGTTTATTCTGAAGTTGTCAAACCATTACAAACGCTATGCTATGTTTTCTTGTCCTCTCGCAGCAGCAATTTCCCATGCGCTACATGAGCGCCAAGGTCATGTGCTGCCTCGTCGGCAGC
This sequence comes from Gymnothorax reevesii, assembly GCA_029721435.1. Lineage (NCBI taxonomy): Eukaryota > Metazoa > Chordata > Actinopteri > Anguilliformes > Muraenidae > Gymnothorax > Gymnothorax reevesii. The sequence continues at coordinate 5,161,744 of CM056589.1, read as the reverse complement.
CATCTACGGATACTACACATGCATCCACATCACGTCCACTCATAGTGGCACAGCTCACTAGCACTTGGCTAGTGTTTTGGTTATGGGTGCTCATTGCCTAGCTGGCAAGCAGTCACAGAAACTTCGCAAGTATCTACCTCACGTCCACTAGCAGTGGTAATGTTCACGTATTTAGATGGCGTGATGGTAAGTATCTATATTGGTAAGTAAGCACAAGCGCTTTGGTTATGGGCACACCTTGCCTAGCTGGCAAGCAGTCACAGATACTTTGCAAATATCTACCTCACATCCACTAGCTGTGACAGTTCTTATGCACTCAAGTAATATGGCAGAGAGCGAGAGTCCATTCTGGGAAGTAAGCCCAGATACCTTGTCAGTATCTCCTCACGTCCACTAGCTGTGGCATTGATCACTAGAGCTAAGGTTTTGGGTGCACGTTGCCTAGCTGGCACATCATCACAGATGCTACGCGAGCATATCCTTATGTCTACTAGATGTGGCATTGCTCATTAGAGCTAAGGTTTTGGGTGCACGTTGCCTAGCTGGCACATCATCACAGATGCTCCGCGAGCATCTCCTCACTTCCACTCGCTGTGGAAGTATACATGCTTCATCAGCACAAGACTTTCAAGGTAAAAGTCTAACCAGTAAGTATTCTCATACCCTGCACGACCGCTAGCTGTGGTCATTTTCACAAGTGCCAAAGACTTTGTCAAATTAATTTCATTGTTGATTCCATTGTCAAATCTTTTACATTTTAATTCCGAAGTCTTTGTGATTGAAATGGGAGTGTAAACGAAAGTTCAATCACGAGACGTAGGATGCAAGCAATCGGTCTTACCCAATCGTAACCCTTTATCTTCTATATAAATGCCCGTGACACGTTCCGTTTTGCCATTTCAGAGATTCCAGATCTCCCACCACCTCACCATCACCACCAACTTCCGACTCCGGCCTCTTCAGCATCAAATCCATCCTCTCCATGGCAATCTGATGACCCTTCAAGGGGGGCGGCTTCGCCTCTGCCTACTACCCAGGCAGATCAGCACCCCTCCTTGCTGGAGGGTCCATGAGGACGGAGTCATCGCCAAAGACTTTGTCAAATTAATTTCATTGTTAATTCCATTGTGAAATAAATCTTTTACATTTTAATTCCGAGGTCTTCGTGATTGAACTAGCATAGGTTTACTATTTTTTAGAGATATTAACCCCTTAAAAGTGGATTTTTTAAATTACAAAATACATTTTTGGGGCACTTAAGGGGTCTATATCTTGGAAAGTTTTTGTCTTGATGGGGTTTCAACTAATTTATCATCATATGTGGGTACACTACTGTGTGTATATAGAGAATTTTAGGGCACTCAGAGCCTTCATGGGGGAACAGGAGGGTCCCAAATATGGGCTCGAGACAAAACTACCCTTTGATACCCCCTACTTCAGGCCCCGAGTTGGCCATGTGGGCACAGGATGACTGGAATGAGCTTTTTACCCCATCAACAGTCACCCTTTATCAAAGTTTTGAGCCAATAAAAACTTAGATTATCAAACTCCTTCACTGTCAACTAAGCTTTTGCATATGGCACTATTTTTGGATATTCTCTGGAAAATCCTAAGTCCAGAAAGTAGGTCTTTCATTTGACATCATAAGGCACGAATAGAATAAAAATCAGGCAAATTGAAGAGGTGTCACTGGGGAGGGTGTGTGACTTGGTTTTGGGGATTTGTGTGAATTGACATGGAATGACCCAAAAGGGAACGTGCCCATCACTTCCTCATTTGGCCTGTCCATGAGCTCAACTCTTTTGTAAACTGTGTGCCTCATCCTGTCTTTTATGTTTGCGATTTCCGGCTGTTGACTGCGTATCTCATTATTGATGGCGTTAATATGTTCCCTAAAACTCAGGTCATCCTCCCCAACAGTCTCATTGTCCAATACAATCTGCAGGAAAATAAAAACAAGGCATACTGAGAAAGCAGAGTATATGAACAATGATTACATAAATGTTGCAAGCCAGAAATACATAATTATTTTAATCACCAAAATATTGCAAGCCTCTTGTGTAAGATCTAAGTTCACAGATTGATGCATTGTTTTTTAAATTCTGCATCTATTTGCTGTCTAAAATTACAAATAAGAAAGCATCTGTACTGATTAACTGGGTAACAGTGACAATACTGAGCTGACAGACATACAGGCAGACACACTGATGGGCTTAAGACAAGCAAGAATCCCAAAAATGGTACCTGATGTCCGGGTGGATCTTCCAGGGGCACATCGTCAACTCTTGGCCTTCTTGCACCAAATTTTCTTTTCATTTCCTGGACTGTTGTTAGGAGGACTACAGGACGCCTTTCCTTTTCATCCCCCGCAACAACGTTGTTGCGGGGGATATAAAAATGGGGTCCGTCCGTCAGTCTGTCCGACACGTTTGTTGTCCGGGCTATAACTTTGAAACTAATCATCCGATTCTGATCATATTTGGCATCAAGGTGTAAAAACACAAGGTGTGTCATGAAAAACAATTTTGAAAATATCATAACAATTGTTTGTGTTTTGGGTCAAAAAGCGTCAGATTTGTGAGACATCTGTAATGTGTCCTGTCTTGGCTATAAATTTGAAACTAATCATCCGATCGTGATCATATTTCGCACCGAGGTGCGTCATGAAAACAATTTGGTAAAATTTTCCGAGTTTTCTGATGCATTCCCCCCGGCCTTTTTTTTTTGCAAGGAAATTAACAGCTTTGCGATTGGTACAGTTCTTTACAAATCTAAATGCATATAAACATTCTCTATTTAAAAATGCAATGCCAGTTGCGGGGGATATTGCTTGACAATGTCAGCAGCTTGTTGAATTTATTTCTTCAGCATTCCAGTAGGGTTTCCTGGGGGTACTGACATACATTATGAGGCTCATGTAGTATCGACAGTAAGGAATAACGCTTTGCATATAGTGGCGGATAAGTCAAATGATCGTTCACTTTTTCAGGAAAGCATCAAATTTGGTACACATATAGTATAGACCCATACACTTGTTTTTTGAGGTGGAGCCCAAAAATCTGGGCCCCCTGGTGGCCGCCATATTGAATTCCAATATGGCTGCCAAGATAAACCTGTTATGAGCAATATCTCCCTTAATACAGCAGATACAGCCTGGCTGCCACTGCTTAATACTGTTTTGTTAATATCTCTCAAATTATAACAGATACAAAGAAACTTTCAAGGTCTACCCCCATGTTTAAAAGGGCTATGAATTCAATGAAGCCATTTACAAATGAATTTGAGTCAGCCATTTTGGATTTCAAGATGGCCGCCATTCATTTGATCAGCTGTCCTTTTGTACTGCACAATATGGATGACATATATGGAAAATATGACAGATGAAAACACATTTTCAATGTCTTGTTTTTATTATGATTCCAAAATACAAGGTTTCCAATTTGGAATAACACTTCGTCTCTGTGGTCCTCCCAAAATTTACTAACTTAGGTTTCTTGAAAACACTGACCCTCGCATCCACACAAAGAGGTACATAGCAGACTGGCTTTGTAGCATTTACAGTTGCCTTTGCATGATGATTTGCATTGACAGCTGATAAGTTCTGTGCATGCAGTTTGCACGACCGGAAGTTTCATCCAGTTAGGGCTCCAGCAGCTATCTCCCTTCCGTTTCCACCCAAATGACGCTGGTGACGGCAGTTCCTGTTGGTGTACCAATGACTGGCCCCACACATGACTAGCTTGATAAACTGCACGTTTTGCGTGCTCCTCCAAAGCATCAGCAGTTGGAGGGATGTTCTCAATTTCTCTGGACTTCTGGGCAAACAGGTTCTTCCGCACTTTGTTCACGGATCCTGAGTCATTTGTTTTGTCTTACAAGATGCTAATGAAACGCTCTAACTTGTGAAACTCTGTGGTGATGGAATCAGGGTTTATCATTAATGAATGGAAACACAGAGTGATGTCTGGTAAAACTTCCCATGTCTTCCAAGCTGAAAGTTTACCCTTGTTTGCAAAATAGGAAGTCGTATCACAACCTATGAAGGCGTGAAAGAATGCTAAAGCTTCTGGTTTCCTTTTGCCTAGCCCAGTTGCGATTTTGTGAATAGGTATGTATCGGAATTTTTTGCCTGTGCCGAATGCTATCCATACTTCCTCCGCTTGGATGGAAAATAAATGAGCTATAGCCAAGACAACTACGTCAGTATCAACAGTTCTGATCAAGATTTTGCAGGCTCCCTTTCTTGCTGCATCCAGTGCGTGAAAGATCCCCCTGGTGTCCACCTCTTCGTGGTTGCATGGACTCAGAATATTCACATCAGCATTATTATCTGAGGACAAAACTGATGCTTCACTGGTAACATATATCTCTTTTTCTGTGACGAGTGCTTTCACAGCTACATCAGACAAGTACTGGAAGAGCTCCTCTTTGTTCTGATCGTTTCGCAAGAAACTTTTCCAGTTTCCAGGAACCTTTGTTTTTGGTGTTACCCTCCTGCGTGTTCCAGATCCCCTATCCCTCCGAACCTGAGACTTTAGGCTATCATCTCGGTATGTGTCCCACACTACATCCACACGGCTAGTAGATTCCAGTTGTCCCTTCAGATAGGGCTGGAAAATGTCCTGTCCGTACTCTTGGAAGGTTTTCCCTGGAATTCCCTGGAGAAAGTTCACAACAGCTCCTCCATCAAGAACTTTAGCATCTACAGTCAGGGCGGTCTTCTGAGCAGGGGATACAGCCTCTAAACAGTCTAGAAGATCAGCTTTATCTCCTTGCCTCATCTTCCCATTCTTACTGAGTGATGGTGGCTGGGGTTGATTTTCGTGACTGAAGAAGGTGTCAAGGTCGCCATCTCTGCGTTGACTAGCAATATACAGTCTAGCAAATAAACTGCGGTCACTTTTCAGTTCAGTAGTTTTCTGTTTTTCTGCTGATTTTCCACTGTGCTTTGGATTGCTGAAGAGAGGAATGTTGTTGCGATGTATTGTGGCATCAACTGAATGATCTCTTTTTGACAAACGCTCTTCCACGTATGCTTCATATTGTGTGACCCCCAAAGTCCTCACTCCGGCTACAAACTTGGTAACATCTGCGGGCATAATGTCCTTGGCATCCAAAGTCAGTAACTCCTTGCTGTCATCTGTGAATGGATTGCCCATATCTTCTATGACGTCAACAAGGGCACGTACATCTCTCGCAAAGGCGTCTTGAATGCTGGGTGTCTGTTCATGATGTAGATCAGAGACGTCCCTCTTTGGAAGAGATGATTCAAATTCCTCAATCATCCTGGCTATCTCCGGACCTGCTGTCATCCATCTTCTAAGTCCAACTTCATTCTCTGTCAGACCAACAGCCCCTCCGTCCCCCTTGACATTAGCATTCAACTGCTCATGGGCTTGGTCCAGGGCAATGGAAGAAAATTTCCGCTGTGTCTTGTTTGATGTAAAGGCACCATTGCTGAAGTTGTTGTACACCTCGGGACAGGTCTTAGACGGGGCCAACATATCTCTGATATGTACCGGGAACCAACGAGCATAATTCGTGTGATTGAGTGCAAAGAACCATGGCACCAACTGTCCCAAAGATTCCACGTAAAGTTTAAAGTTCAATGTCCGAATTGACCGAACAAACGCCAAGATTGAGAGTTCGAAATCCAAGACAGTAGACCAGTAGGAAAACATTGGATGTTCGACAACTTGTACTGCACACCATTCCATAAAGTCCTTCGGTTCCTCACTGCACTCACTGACATACTGACCATATGCCTTATGCTGAAGAATGTACAAGGCAGCAGCCGTGACCTGATGTGCATGCCTTGTTTTAACAAGGTTGGACCCATGAGTCAAGGCGTCTGCTGTCCCAGGTGTCTATGTCAGCCTGTGCTATTGTATTTATCCATCCGCTTTCAGCTACAAAGTCACCAACGGTCTTGAAGAGAGCCATCTCAATATGCAGGGGTCCCATCATGATGACAAATTTGTCTTCACCAAACACATCCGGCTATTGCCATTGAATATGTTTTCCCAAGGTGAACAGAGGCTGGTCCATTGTCAGCACTGGTATTTGCCTTGGATTCACCAGATCTATAGCCGCCTTAGTCACTTTCATGACATGCGTAATCATTGCGATGGAAACCGACTTCTCTCGAAACATAGGCATCAGCGCAGAGGTGGTCTTCAATTTCACCGGTTGATCAGAGTTTGAGGCATGCCAGGCTGCCCATGATATGAAGCTGTTTTTGTCTAACTCACCAGCGTCATAACGTCTCTTCAAATCATCGAGCCATGCGTATTCCAGCTTCTTCTCCTTGTGCCAAATGTCCGCAGGGGGGGTAGCTGGGTCTGGTACTGCAGGAAGAATGACATCCTTCTTCACGGATTCTGCTGGTAAGTCTTCTGCGTAAGAGCTTGGGAGCGGTCTGATCTTCTTTTTAGAGGTGTCCGTCAGTGAGATGCATGAAGCGTTTCTGTCTACACCAGGACTGTCACCACTGGGGTGCTGAAGAAGGGAGATACCTGTTCCATGGAATGAATCTTTTGCGGTAACGGAACTTGGGTTATGGTTATGATACCAGAAATGTAAAGTTTTAAGCCCCAGCAGTTTTTCAATCCTCAGAATAATTTTTTTAGAAATTTCAATGGTGAATTCTCATGATTTTTAGCTCGCCGGGACGAATGTCCGGAAAGCTATTGTCGTACCCCCGGCGTCCGTGTCTGTCCGCGTGCAGAAAAACTTTAACCTTGCCACCCGGCAAGCTTTGTTGTCTTTCTGACAACTCTTGTTTATGTTTGCAGCTCATTTTCTCGACCAAAATCATGAAAATAAACTGAAATACAATGTAATTCTAAATGCTGTAAGTGTCTTCTCTGAATTGAGCCACATTTTTCCTCTTTATGAAGCTTAAATCTTGAATTATACAGCATTAAAGTGGGTAACCCATAAATAGCCAAATTTGGCTTCTGCACAAAGGGGTTAACAAAACAGTAGTAAGGAGTGGCGGCCATCTTGAAATCCAAGATGGCGGACTCAAATGCATTTATAAATGACTTCATTGGATCCGCTGCCCTTTAAAACATGGGGGTAGACCCTAAAAGTAAGACTGTATCTGCCATATTAATGGAGATATTGCTCATAACAGATTTAACTAGGCGGCCATATTGGAATTCAATATGGCGGCCACCAGGGGGCCCAGATTTTTGGGCTCCACCTCAAAAATCAATTGTATGGGTCTATACTATATGTGTGCTAAATTTGGTGCTTTCCTGAAAAAGTGAACGATGGACCCTATTTTTCGGTGTTATCCGCCTAACTAATACACACAGTAGAGAAATAGCATACATATCCAGAGGAGCTGTCATCTTTGAAAAATGGATATTTTGTGTTTAGACGCCCCAGAACATCAGAGCATTGTTTATGAGTTGGGTACCTGAAAGATCCTGTTAGATTAGAATTAGAAGTGTTCAACTCAATTTCATTTTGAGTCTTTCCTCCACATTTAAAGGTGCTCCAAGCATTGTGTAATGTGGAAAAAAAAGAAGCCACTAGATGGCAGTATTGACCTTTTTTTTGTTCAGCCAGTCTGGAGCTAGGTTTGGGCATGTCCTGGGCATGTCTGAGAGGGAAAAGTCCCAGAGAATTAAAAAAAAAGACTAAAAGGTGGGAGGGGGCTGGAAAAGAGTATATAAGGAGAAAAACTGAGTAAAGTAGTAGGAGAAATTGCAAGGAGAAGGATACATTTGACCACACCTGTCACTCTTTTCAAGACCTGTGAAGTTTTTTTGTGGATTTTTGCCTGTGTTGGAGCATTTCCCTGTCCCAGGACATCACCAAGCAACCCAACCAAAGGGACTGTAAATATTTTTTTTCTTGTATATGTCAATCCTGGTCAGTAGTATAAATTGTAGGTTAATTGTCAGTCTTTGTTTGATTAAATCTGTTCAAGTTTTAAAATTTTGTCTGTCATTCCTTGCTGCCTTATATGTCATAACAAATTGGGGCCATAATAATGGATAGGTTGTTTGTAAACAAATAAAACTTTCTACAACATTCAGCTAATACATTACGGAATATAGTACAGAAGGTATGGATAAACTACCTCTCTCGGGTGGTTTGATAAGTCCCTGGGCAAAATGTAAAATAGTTGTGTTGGGCAAAAGCATCAACTAAGAAATTTTTTTATTTTTTTTAAATAAATTTGGCATCTCCAATCCCACCCGAATTTGGAATGCCCAGTTGGGGAACTATGTACAAAGCTTGCTCGTATGCAACCCCTTGCTGCCAACTCAGGATAGTGAAGACAGTTCACGGCTCTCCTCCGAAGCACGTGCCTGTCAGCCACTGATTCTTATACACTCGCTGGTTGAATCTTCGCAAGATCAGAGCGAGGGCGGAGGATACCCGGACATGAACCAAGCCGGAGTCTTCCTGACGAGCGCCCGTCTGGCCAACAGGAGGCGCTGGAGCAACGAACAAAGCTGTTATGGAATACCCAAATCCGGCAGTCCCTTCCCAATTTGTCACCCTGTAGCGCGATAGCCAATTGTGCGCTACTCTGAAAAAGCTGCCGACCCCTGCCGGTCAACTAAGAAATTTGAACATTTAAAAAAATCATATAAATGAACACAATTTCCACCATCCGTGCAGTAGAGCACCTTTAAGCCAACTTAAAATAACCCACACACCATTCTCGATAGTAAGCAATGAAGTTTGACAATACCATGTGTAAACTGAAATGTGGTCAATAAGCACTTGTATCAGCAGGGCTCTCAGGTGGGATTTATCCTTTTTTTGAAAGGAGGATCTTTTCTATTGAAAGCTTCCTCTAGCTCTGGAGGCAGAATGGTACAATGGTGGCCATGACCCCTGGGCTCCTTGACAATGTGAAAATTAAAATGGAATGAAAAATTAAAACACATGAAGACACTTCCAACACCACATACACTTTGCAAGTTGATGCATTTAAAAACCTGAGAGAGATAACAGCGAACTGTTCAACACTTACTGGCTACTTGGGTCAGCAGGTAATGCATTGCATGACGTTGGTACTGCTTGCCTGTAAGGATGAGAGGCAAAAGCCACATCAATGTAAATCAGAGTAACTTTGATAGCCTACTATATAGCAACATCGGCGACGAGCGCAGAAAAGTGATCTTAAAAAACTTCTAAACACTTGAATCTATGACCTGTCTTTTCACTTTGCTGACTGTTAGCGAGCTCGTTCTAGCTGTTAAGCTGGCGTTAGTTAGAATGAGCTGACTTATTAGGACTTGTTGAACGACATTGTTGACACTGACACAACTTAAAAGTATTAATTTGATGCCTGTTACTTGCCTACAATAACACGAAAAGGTCAGACAACCTTCTGCAAATGCACTTTGCATTGCTGGCTGACGTTAGCTACCCATCAAAACTAATGACAACTCCCTAAGCCAGAATTAGCAAGCGGCAGACATCCTTCCTAACATAGTTAGTGAGAATGACACTGAAAAACTACAACAGATACACAATGAAAATAATGTCAGTGACAGTTGATTTCATTGTCAGCCTAGTATGGAAGTAGAAAACTTATCTTAATGATTGAGATGCCTAGCAAGGAGCTGTTAGCTAACCGCAGTCTAACGTCATTCATAAACATAAAGCGAGTCTCAAATCTTCTGTGTCAGCTGATCTAAATTGCTATGGACAATGCCCACTCATGTTTCCGGGACCTCCCTCATAATTTTTTAAAGGAATATCTTCGCATTGTGAATGGAAAAAGGAGAGGAAAGTTCTGTGTGCTTATAATTAAAGCAAGTGTAGGATGAGTGTCTCCTGGAAGGTTCCATAAACGGTCGTTGGAGTTCAAACAATCCTCTCGTGAAGGACATAGCACCTTTTTTTAGCTATAGGTGCCATTTCTTTGGCAGGGTACCCCAATGGTTCTATCTAGCACCCTTAAGAACCCCCTTTTCAAGAGTTTAAAGTCCTTCTTATATTTTTTGCAAAACTAACAAAAATGAAGCAGTGCCCCATTAGGGCCCCAACTCCCACTGAGATATAATCTGGCTTCGAAATGTTGACTCTATTCATGTGAAGAGAGATTTCGCATCCGGCACTGAAGGGGTGCCCTCTCACCAGCAACACAGGTGTAGGAGCCTTCGTCATCTATGACTTCAGTCACTCTACAAACAAACACAAACAGAAAACTGTAAAAAAAATTGGAAAGGCTTTCTGAATTAAAGCAAAAGAGCTTCAATCTATGCGGTCCACAACACCATCTTTACAACAAACTTGAACCATTTTTGGAAATGCACAGGAAATTTCTTACTTATTGGACAATTTCCCAGAGTGGAATTCTATTTTTCTGCGGAAACAAGTCAAAAACGACAAATGAGAAATATGCAGTACAAATGATAGAGCTTTCTTAAGTATGATGGAGTCAAAGTCCTGCCACATGAGGCAAGTCTTAAATAAAGTCTTCCTTGCGAGTTTGTGCGACAAAACAAGAAACTTCTCCTTCTATAGGCTAACTAAAACCAGAAATTTGCATGTAAAAAATGACTGTATGCTAGCGGTTGCAGTACATGCTTAAATTTAAAAACTGACATTAAGGTCATGGAAATGAGTGTAAGCAAGCCAGCATCTTCATGTACATATAATATTCTTATTCATTATCTGAACTCGGTCATGATGGATGTGCAATATTATGCTTTTTTGTTTACTTTGAGCACTGGCAGGTCAAAGCAAAACGGTATTATGTAGTCATGGTAAAGCTTATCAAATTTATAAAGAATGGCCTAGGCCTCTCCACATAAAAAATTGCAAACTGGGACACAGAACTCACATTTCACTTGAAAAGAGGAATGATTTTATATATATATATATATATATTCCAACAATAAAGCGCATCTGCCGGGCATCTTCGAAGCTTTTCAACTGAAAACGAACTTGGGGAGCAAACTCACATTAACCTTTAACGTCTTAAGTTAGATAGCTAACGTCGTGATGTAGCCAACATTTCGTTTTTATTTGAAGAAGTGGGTTTTTATTTGCGACTAGGCATGTATAGGCTATTGAACTTGAACGTCTTAGGCTAGCTAGCTAAATTTGACACTTAGTTACCGTCTCCCTAGAAAATGGCACGAGAGCTCCGCTCGGGACGTCAAATCAATCATCTGAGGTATGCGCGAGGCCAAACAGTCTGAAGCTGGATTCTGCATTAATGAATCATCATCTCCGTAGTAGCAGGCGGCAGAGGCACTAGTAGTGTGGGCAGCGGTACGCATTTATTATTATTGTTATTATTATTTATTTTTATATGTTCATGCGTTGATTTTTTTTATCGTGACCTCACCTAGGACCTATACCAAGACCGCAAACGTTAATAGCGCCCTTTATCGACCAGTTTCTGTAGGCCTCGTCATTAATCAAACGGCATCTGTCACCCACATAAACTTCTCTTTCTCGGAAAATGACGATAATAGGCTTAACAACATTATATCTGCAGTAATTAAGGAATTCTCTTATTTTGCCAGAGGTAGGCCTCATAAACTATGCAATAGTTTTTTTTTCTTCTTTTATTATGTTCATGGAAGGAATCTCACTTGTCCAAGTGAAGGCTAAACAATAAAACATAAAGGAGCACACAGTCCTCAATATTTTTTTTTTTTAATCCATTGGTAGTCTGGCATACAACATATTTTAAAGAGTATTCTTCAAAGGGCAGCATTCCTAGCCAGGGCCTCAAATATCTTGTCCAGCCCTGCAAAAAATATAGTGTATGACCATGCAGTTGTAGAGTGGTTGGCTCATTGATGTTAAAAAATTGGGAGAAGGAAGCGATTTGCAGAGCAGAGGTTTACTGCAGGGAGATACAGTCAAGACTCCTTCTATCCAAATACAGCAGTCTGAAGTTCCTCTAGGAACCTTAATTCAAATGGGTTCTTTAAGGAACCGGATTTCATGCTGAAGAATGCCAATAAGTTCTTACAGGCACCTCTTGGAACTTCGAGGGACATCGGAGTTCTTGTAGGAGCCCCTCGGTTCTTGGAGTAACTGAGGGGTACTTCAAGGAACTTGCCATTTTTTAAAAGTGTGTGAGTATTAGAACTAGGATAACTTAGTCCCGTTCATGTCAAATTGCAAAATTATCCGCGATATCAATCCTTCCTTTTTAAACCTGTGAACGCGCAAGCCAAAAAAAAAAACAACAACACACGCGTTACAGCCCACTATGTACATGATACGTTCTGCAATGATATTCAGATTTTGTTCCATTGATTGTCGCAGATTTTGTTCCATTTGTCATACGATATACGCAGTGTCTACATGTCCGAAAGTCGGACAGGGTTTTAATATATATCTGTGTCCGACAGTCGGATGATTTCAATTGGGGAGACCGGGGTTACCTCGTCATGATTTTGTATTTGGCTTCATAACTCTTCGTTGCTAAAATGTAGAGAAATACCTTTATGGTCTATGTGTAATGCAGAATGTCACCTACAAAAGTTGTATTGATACAATCTCAATATAACGTATATTTACGTCACAATATTCAATTTTCAATATGTCACAAACATGCCGAAGTAACCCCATACCCGGGGTTACTTTGTCAGATGGGAGGGGTAAAATTGTCATAGTTGGCAATCAGCTGAAGCTGAATATTCTCATAACAGAAATGGTGAGAACTGTTTTATTTTTACAGCGAACCAACACAAGCTATGATTTATGCATAATCACCATCAGAGTAGCAGTTATGACATATGTAGACAAGCTCACTGACATTTGCACAGTCCTCATGTGCCACCCTGTGCATGAGAAGCACTGGACCCCCTCCTCTCCACCTTTGGATGATGAGTCAGGACCGCGGCACCAAAGAGGAGCAGCAAACATTCCCCCTGACACAGGACTGGAATGAAACGCAGAGGCCCCAGGGCTGGCACCTGCCAACCCTCAATACTCTGCCAACACCTCCAGTTTAATGGACCCCACCTGTGGCCATTAAGGTGGAGGTGAAAGAATGAGAAAGGGGAGGGGCTGCAAGGAGCAAACCCTTACAAACCCATACTTGCGTCCTCCAAACAAAGGCCCTAATTGGTCCTCTATCATAAACATAAAATAAATGCAAATATTAGAATTATTAAGACACTATAGGTGTCTGAAAAACAATAAATCGGCTCCAATATTTGACTTTGGAATATTTTAATATAGGCCTAACACAGGACCTACAAGTGGTCCAACCTCAGCACCCTGACAAACTAACCCCACGCTGCTGGGCCAGTGTAGCCCCGTGTTCCCATTTTGGAAATCAGGCCGCATCTCTCATCTCATGATCTCAGCAGGCCTTTATCTTATGTGTTGTGAATAACTCTAGTTACATACATTTATGAAACAGTAAAAACACTGCGGAAATCTTTGTCTTCAAAGAAGTTAGACGCATTTCTTTCAGAAACTTTCAGTTTAGAATTTGGTCCAAAATTCAGTTATTTAGGCAGACAACACTTACATGACACTACAAGTCCTTCTTCTTTCCTAGAGATGATGTCGCTGGGATGTCTCATAATTTGTACATTTTCGTTTTCCCATCAGTGCGTTTGCAATGAAAAAAAAACTGGGGTTAGTTAGTTTGGTTAGTAAATAAGCGAAAATAACAAACTGTTAGTTGGTGTTAGTAATATAGAAAAAAGCAAGGGGAAGGAAGAATTCGAGATCAAGAAGGAAGACTAGAAGCCAGAACCATTAAATCACTTGAAGTAGTGAGACAATTTACTGGGGCTGTGAGCTAAGCCAAGGCATGGGGAGACAAAGTGCAATACATGAGAGAATCAAAACATGGACTGGAATAACACTATGGTAAAATACAAAATGTGGAGAAGTAAAACTAAGATAATAAATAAACAAATCTAAGTCACCAAATCACAATACATATATCAAAGAATAGTCAGACATCACAAGGAATCAAAATACACATATGAGACAGTCAGAACAAGAACCAGACAAAGCAGAACCAGAATCCCAACAGTACCGATAATTTCAATCACTGTTTCTCTTTAAGCTCTGCTCAATAAAGTGAGTCGACATTGGTGCGGGACTTTGTGCATTTATGACGAATTTAGCGACTGTCAGACAGAGATTCTAAAATACTCCGTGTCCAAAAGTCAAAATAGTTCTAATTTTTCGAGTATTCCAGCAATTATTAGATGTACAAACTTGACCATGTTTGTGTTTGACCTTCACAAAATGCGAATTGATAGCTATTGACTTTTCTTGGTCTTTTTATTCGTCTGTTTTCTTCCGTTGAAAATAGGCAACAGTCTTTATTCGGTCTCTCTTTTGAAAATTAGTCAGATGGATCGAACGGATTCACCCTTTATTTCCACACCAGAGATAATAATAAAATAATGCCTGCAGTCAGTGAGCAAATCAATTCCATGACCATTGACATTGTGAATTAAATATCGCATGCACGATCAAGACTGTCGGACGCAAAAAGCAAAATAGGCTACGCAGCCAGCAGAAAGTAGAAGCATTCATATGAGAGCAGATTTATAACGACATAAAGAATAAAAATATATCACCAACATCAATGGGCACTGCAATGAATTTACTGGGCCATTTTTATAAATACAGCGAAGTCCGTACAATGCCTTTCGGCCATTAAATTCAAAATACTCTGACAGACAAAAAAAAAAAAAAAGAGGACGATTAGAACCAGGCCCGGCGCTAGAACAGAAAATTTGGGGGGCACAGACATGTCCCTTTATGACAACTAGGCTTATGCTGTCGGAGGCGACGGCTGGGATATATTCCCGAACGCCTCCAATCCTCCAATTCCCCAATCCTTGAATAGACCTTGAATAGACTTTCATTTGAACTAAATTTCAGGTCAATCGGACAAATGGTTCTGAGGATATGGCCAAAATGGTCATTTTCCATCACAAAGTGCCACTTGGTGGCAAAATATTGAACCATACTGGTATAATGTTCTTCGTCATTATGATACTTACCTGTATACAAAAAATCAAATTTCTGATTGAAATATTACTGAAGTTATCGCGTAAACACGTAGGGCGGCGCCACCGGACCTAAAATGTAATATCCCCGGAATGCCGTTCGCGGATATAATTAGGATAGTCCTGGCTAGTTCGCAATCATTTTCCTTTATTTACGCCTTATCCAATTATTGGCGACTGAAGACACGGTTTCTCTCCATATGCGATCTAACAGCGATGAAATCATGGGGTAAATTCAGCAGAACTGAGAATTGGGATGGACAAAACATCCTTATATGAACATGTTAGAGAACAATAGAAAAGAACAGCATGTTATGGGACATTGTGAAAATGATGTTAACTCTTTGAAAGGCTGTTACTGAGTAGTTTTGTGCTCAGAGATAAAAAAAAACTCTTTTCTATCTTTATAGAGTGTCATTAAAGGGTTTGTGGATACCTGTTGTTGTTAGCCTACTATTTAATGCATTTGATGCGTTGTTTTACAATACCAAATGAACTATGTCCTGGAATTCAGTAAGACTCTCCCAACTTCCGTTTAAAAGCCCTGTCTTGACGTTCAGAATCACCTGACATTAGACTTGCAACCAGCGAGTACTAGCTAGTGGACTATGCTATGCCCTTTAGAGTCTGTAAGATATGCAATGTTATTTTAAAAAGGCTATGTATGAATCAATCCAAGTAATGCAACAGTAGTATTGCATTATAATGTAAATGGCCCCAAAGTCACATTTCTTTTTCACATTGATTCATGTAGATATTATAATAATAATAATAATAATAATAATAATGGCTCATTACATAAGCTTATTTGTTGACAATGTTTTGTTTTAACCCCATTGCACAGAATACAAATAATGCCAATTTTTTACTGTTATGCATGAGCCCATTTAGGCTTTATAACTCAGTATTTGTATTATAGAGTCTCTGGAAAATTCTTCCAGTGAAGCAAGTCATCTGGAAATTCAATTTCAGATTTTTATTTAGGAATAAAATTTCTGAATTTGACGTGGTGATCAAACAACATTTGTTAAAATCACAGATTCATACTGTCAATGGATTTGTATGTTAGATATACATTATAATTATGTTGTTATAGGCTAATTGGTGCTTTATAGACTCAATAACTAAAACTAATGTTTTGTGGGAAATATGGTCCAATATGATGTTAAAATACATACTTTTTTGTCAAATAGCGTGAAATTTTTTTCGGCGGGCCGCTACCTCCCTATTCCCGCCCTCCGGAGAGTGGACCGGTCAGGTACGAATTCTTGGGCCACTTTTTTTCCCCAGTCCTATATATTACTTAGCTGTAATTTTTTTTGGTGAAAATTTTATGAAAAGTACTATTTTTCATAACAATTGGAAATTGTTGCAAATTTTAATTTTCTGACTCTTCTAGAGCTCGAATGCATGTTTGAAGGCTCATGCCATGATTATTGATGCCAAAAAATCAGTTTAAACTGGTTTTAGGCAACAGTATACTGCCAAATTACCTCTGATGGGCGGTTGTTCCAGTGTATAAGGTGACCTGAACTTTGAGCAGTGTCACAGTGTTAAGCATGATGGCATGACGGAAAGAGCTCTCTGGGATTGTTCGTAGCCGCATTGTGGCCTTACATGATGCTGAAGACGTTACATGCTGCCATGGCACTGTTAGAAACACCATCAAGCATTTCAAAGAGACTGGTTCACTGAAAACCTGTGGCAATAGAGGTGCAAAATGGAAGTGAAGTGCCTTTGAAAGCATGAGGCAGATGCTTTGCACTATCACTCATATAGTTTTAGCTAGCAGGCCAAATTATTGCAGTGTATTTCCAATATAAGTTGGCAAACCAACCTAATTTCGTGATTGCTGGACTGTTGCTTGTGTTTTCAACCAGTAGTTCAAATTTGGCCTTTAACAGTGATTTGGTTAGCTTCAACTGTAAACCTACAATACTAGGTTAGTTTAGATTTTTGGGCTAGTGCTCATGTTTTTTAATTGGCAGTTCAAATGTTTTAATTATCACAGTGTTTTAACTGTGAGAAAACCTTCTTTTCTTCATCATATACAGGTGTCTTCCAACATACTTCCATACTTTTTGAAGACACCTGGACGTTCATCTAAATCAGTATCATAGCAAGCTATTCTGTTTTGGCTATTTGTAACTCACAGTTCATCAGCTCCCGCCCTCCATCTGAGGTTTGTGCATGATCAGAGGTGTGTGATTGCAAACAAGATGCATGAGTTGTATTCTGTGATGTCGTCAACCAAATCACAGAAACTAGCCATTTTTCATCCCAAACTTTTGTTTCTTTTGTGGTGAAAATACATCTTCTTCACTGTACCAAGGCTCATCAAAGGCCTTATTATAAAACAGGCCTGATTATGATTTCTAACCAGGATGATGAAACTTGCACGCAAAGCGAAGTAAGATGATATCTGAGGAAACGCGCTGTTATTGGACAGATATTTGACTCTGAAGTGGAATCCCACTTTTCTATCATATTCGCCTGCTCCTCATTGACATAGGCTGTAACATCACATAACCTGCCAGAAAAAAAAAACATTAGCCACCAACATTAATTGTATGCTACAACATTTCACTGTATTCTACAACAAACAACTTAGCCTACCTTTTTCAATTGGGAGCCGGGGATACAAGAAACCCTGTGAGTTTGGGCTAGCCAAATTAATGAACTGGCTAGCTAGCTAGTTAGCTATCTGTTGCATATTGTGGACCTATTTTTCTTGTGGTGTCATGAAAATCAAAGTTAGCATATCCGTATTTGAATCTATGCAGTGTTCTTTCTCCGCCAGGGGTCAGGATGCTGGTTCCGGAGAGAAATGGGAAAAAAAACCATTTCAGTATATGGGCCAGCCCCATGAAAGAAGTAGCCGGCTAGCTATCTGTAGCACGTTGTGTGGCCAGTTTTTTGCATGATGCCACTAAAATCAAAGTAAACTAGTCAGTATTCAAAACAGTACAGTGCCAAAATGTAGTCAGAAGCTGAAGATCAAACACTGTTATAAATAATTTGTTGTGCAGGTTGCTGTTGCTCTTACAATATGATGTATTGTAATTGCAGTGTTACAGGCACACAGGAAAGAAAAATGGTAGCGCGTTGTGCATTTTCAGAAAAGTACCGATAAATCCGTGACGTCTGTGATTACAACCCATTTGAAATGGTGTCCAGGTTGAAAGTTAACATCGAGGCAGTTATTACAACCAACATTAGAGCTCACATGTGGACAGTTTTTGGGATTTGATACCAAGGCACACCACATTTATTTTCTTTTCAATAGATTTTAGTGTTATATTTTTTGCACACAGTCAATATTTGTACGCATGTATATCAGAAGCAGAACTTCTAGATTTTCACAAGGCTTTCATTTGGATATTCATACTTTTCCCGGTATGCAAAGAAGTATTTTATTATTCTGTACTTTTCCCGAATATCCAGACCTATGCAAGCACACCAGGAAAATTTATAAAATATAGTTAATGATTAACGCGGGTCAAGAGAAATATCAGTTTACGGGGGAATTTTGTCTCCTCTATTTTCAGCTCAGCAGCCGCATCCAGCGTATAGCATCTGGTCGACAATCTTGTAACAAGCACAATACAAATAAGATTAAGTTAATTTGAGTTGATTGAACGCCAAGATTAACTCATTTGTGACAGTGGGTGTAGCGGTCCCTCTCAAGCCTGCACCCACACCTGCACCCAGGACCCACACACAGCAGCCTTTTTCGGGTAGGATTATCAGACACCCTGCTGAATGATGCTGCAGCCGCTGAGATGTGCAGGGAAGGTCACTCTTCATCCTGGGGATACACAACTCCGACCTGACGCCTGGCTTCATCCATGATCTCATGCAAGAGCACTGACTCCTCCAGTGACATTAGAGGGCTCTCCTTAAGTCCTATAGGGACAAAACCCAAATGTACCATAAGGCTATTTTGTCTGTGGTCTCAAAAAAAGAACACCATTTTGTGAGTCATTATATTTTGGCTATGAAATATTCACCTATTTCAATGAGGTACCAAACCTTCAAAAAGACATTAAAATTAATGTTTAATGGTGTACTGGTGTATTCCTCCAAATTAAAGGACTTTGTAAGCTGCCACCATGCAGGGTAAATGCTCAGGATGATGAAATAGTAGCGAACAGGAATCATCAGAAAAGCCACAATGAACTGCAAGAACCGCCCCAGTCCCTGAGGTCGGACATTCCTGTAGGTCTTCATTCCAGACCTACCATAGAATACACAATTCTACAAATTAACTGGTAAATGAGAACATTCTTTAGGTTGGAGTGAAAATTAACAGGATGCTAGACCTTCAAGAACACGGCTGGACCTGCTTCAGCCGTTGTATGAAGTATGACCTAAGCTAGACCTCAAGGAATAGAACTGGGGGCCACTGCTCTATGACTTTCTTTCTCTGGTGAAAACTTCACCAAAGTCTCTGCACAGTGTTCCTGTAGTGTCCTGTCAGGCCACCGTACCTTTGAGCAGGCAGTGTCTCACTTCCTCTGCCTCATATCGCAGCCCAGTGCTGTTGATGAAGTTCAGAGGCATAGATGGTTCTGGAAGCAGGTACTGCGACTCCTGTCCGTTCACCTCCAGGCGGGTGGGGCACCACATGGGAGAGGGCACCTAAACCGCCATCGGATCAACAGTTGGTCACAGGTGCATGAAACTTCACCCACCTGCTACAGTAAGAGCCACACTGCCCACTGTTCAGTGCCCTCATGGGTCTGTCTACTTTCAGGATTTGAGTTCTTACTGACCTTCTGTTGGCCATTCAGTCTTAAGTGATTGATCTGTAATGGATCACCAGTCACCTATCTTATAGTGTGGACTTAAATTTCTAGATAGAAGCTAGAAATTGACACTTTGGATGCTCACAATGAAGGCTGATGTTAGTTTGTGTAACTAATTAATGTGTTCTCAGAAGGGTCGCATATGTAAAGGAACTCTATATAGATTACCCTACCCTAATGGTTCCTTTGGTGCCACAGATAGTCGCATCTTTCATCATGGCAACAGCGATAGAAAAGACGCAGATTGCCATTCTATTTTTGGGAAACTTTAAAACAACCACCATGGATTCATCAACTCCTGCAAAACCAATGAACAAGTAAAAATATGTAAATAAAGCAGAATTAATGGATTAATGTGGACTGCACTTATAAATATATACATTTTTTGAATACTGGATGCACCACACAACTGAATATGAGGTTGTTTTCTTACTTGGCATTAGTTTACTTAGTATAACTTACATTAAATTAAATCTGGAGTATACTTTTTTGAGTGCAAACTCATTAAAAAGTCATTACATTTTACGCACTGAAGTATACTCAATAGATTGCAATTCCATTTAGGTTAGGCGGTTATAGGATTCTTCATCCCCAGACTCGTTGTCTCTGGATTGTTCGTCCCCAGATTTGCCGTCCTGCGGTATTATAACCCAAACCTTGAACCTAAACCTAACCCTTATGTCATGGTGATCTGTCTGTCATGCATCTCACCATCCATCTGTGGCCTGTTTCATTATCATTAGGGGATGAAAAATATAGGGACAAAAAGTCCTTTGGAACAAAGAGTCCTGGGATGAAAAATCCATGCGGGCAAAAAGTCCAAGGATGAAAACTCTGGGGACGAAAAATCTGGGGACGATTTAACCAGGTTAGGCAAACTGGGGTCCATGCCTGTTTTCAAACAGATGCCGGTGGCATGTACGGACTCTGGCCGCTCGCCCTTGAACACCATCAGTACAAACTGCAGGCAGTAAATTCCGATGTCAAGCAGGGCTCCCCCACCAAGCTCCCTCTCCACCATCCTTGGGGTGTGCAGCTGAGGAGAGCCAAAGTGGGCCTTCACGATCTTCACCTCGCCCACCGCTCCCTCAGCTAGCAGACGGCGCACCTCCTTGTAAATTGGAAAACACCGCGACCAGATGGCCTGTAGGAGTGAGATATGGGAGCTACCATGGAGCTCATTTCAATCAGTCATCTCTTAACCATCATTTTCAGCTTACCGACCCTTTGGGACAATAAGCTATTGTCGCGGTGTAGCATCTGTCATCTGTCGTCCAGCGTCCATCCACCGTCATTTGGTACATATTTTACCTTTCTTTGGCCTGGAGCATTTTCCTGTAAATTTGCCATCACATATTAAAAGATTATAGCTCCAGACATTTTTTTTGGCCCCAGTGTTAAAAGACAGGACTTAGAAATAAAATTTTCAAAGAGCTGTCCGATAATTTTGTTTTCATCTTCAGGCAATCAACTCACCTTGGTAACCTCAATGTACAGTGGGAGTGCAATTTTGATTGAATCGATAGAGGTGGGCCTAGTGAGAGCACTGCAATTTAACATTGGGTCTTATGGAAAATATGCAAAATAGCTTGCGGAGGCCAAATGGTTGCAGATAAGAGATAAAGTTTGCGTTATCAACATACAGGAAATCATTTATGGCCTATATTTTGGCAATGTTAAAGTTCACCTCAGATGACTTTGAAAGTTAAAACTTGAGGTCAAGGAAAATTTTAACAATGTTTAAAGTCAGGACTTGAAATTTAAAAAAAATTTCTCAAAAACTGTCCGATAACTTTTTTTTTCTAAATCTGGCAATCAACTCACCTTTGTACACTATGTACAATACGAATGCCATTTTGATTGAATCAACATAAGTGAGTCTAGTGGGACCGCTGTACATTAACATTAGGTCTTACAGACAATAGGCAAAATAGCCAGTGAAAGGTAAATAGATGCAGATGGAGATTAAGTTTGTATTATTGACGTATTTGAAGTCATATATAACCTATATTTTGGCAGTGTTAAAGTTGACCTCAGATAACCTGGAAAGGTCAAAGTCAAGGTCAAGCAAAATGTTACAATTTTCAAAGGCTTCTAGGCTTGAAAATATTGAAGATAGAGATTATATCGATGGCGGCTTCCCCCATTGGGTGATATCAAAATAATTATATCCCAAAACGCCGAATGGCGTTTCGGGGATATTATGCTTTTGGTCTGACCGCCGCTGTCGCACCGTCCTACGTGTTAACGCGATAACTTCAGTAATATTTCAATGAGAAATTTCATGTTTTGCATATAAGTAAGTATCATAAAGAGGAAGAACTAATTCGATTTTGGACAATTTACGATTTCTAGATTGGCAACCAGGGGCCAAAAACTGAAAAAAATCGCTCTGGAAATCTCTGGAAATTTTTGTCCGATTGACCTCAAATCAAGTGCAAATGAAAGGTCATGACCTGAGGATGAGTCCCACGATGACATTATACCTGTTTGGTTAAAAATTTTGACACAAACTGGAGCTTTGTCACTTACAATTCACCATTTTTGCCATATCTTAGTAACCATTTGTCTAATTGACATGAAACTATGTGCAACTGCAAGGTCATGACCTCACAACGTTTCACATGATGACATCATACCTGTATGGTTCAATATTTTGCCACCAGGTGGCGCTTTGTGATGGAAAATTACCATTTTGGCCCTATCTTCAGAACCATTTGTCTGATTGACCTGAAATTAAGTTCAAATGAAAGTCTATTCAAGGTCTATTCAAGGATTGGGGGTGTTCAGGGATATACCCCAAGCCGTCACCTCCGACGGCATAAGCCTAGTTTTACACACACATTTCAAAAGTGTTATGCATCATATGAGTTTTGTAATGATTAGAAAAAAAATGTTTGATTTACAGTCTAATTTGTGTAGTGGTACGCATATTTTTATTTATTTAATTTTTTTTTGTATTTGTAGCGCCTACTGTTCGACCTGGATTAAATTTTCAGGCTATGTTCTAAGTCCTGCTCTGAACCTATCCTGCAAGTTTCATGATGATTGGCCAGATGGTTGTGGAGTTATGTCTTTTTATAAGTTAAGCCACACCCCTTTTAAACTTCAATGGTCAGTATGTTCAAAACAGATAAACATATAAATATGAAAAATGCTATTTTTAATAAGCTAGGTCCGCTGAGCAAATTTGGTGCGAATTGAAGTTGTGGTTTTGGAGGAAATGTCAAAAGTATGTTTTTCAAAAAATTAAAATTGGCGGACAATCTACTCTAGCTGTATTGCTATTGCTAATTTGTGGAGGGAGGTCCAATACATCTATCTAGTAAGTCTCATGTAAATCAGGCTCACGGCATAGGAGTAATAACAAAAAAGATTCCACCTTTAATTATAGCCTCACCATCAGGCCAATTGGGGTCTTATTTGTGGTGCAAGTAATGAACACACTTTCCAGTCATTATTGAAACTTTCATGTCTCAATGATGTTCCATCTGACAGGAATTAGCACAATTGTTTGTGAAGATGATAATAATAACAATAATAATAATAATATGATCATAATAATAATAATAAATCAGGAGGAAAATATTGGGGTGTCAGCCCTTTGGGCCTGAAACCCTGATTAGGTTTGTAGTAGCGGCACATAGGAAGTCATATATTTGGTGACCTTGAACTTGACCTTCGGAGACCTTCAAAGGCCAAACTCTAGAGTGAAATTTCAATGACCTTTATCACCAAAATTGTTTCAGATAGAGCCTAGGTTCCTAATGAACTTTCATTAGGTGACAGTCAACTTGACTGTTGGTGACCTTTGAAGGTCAAACTTGATATGATACAATTACAATGCCTTGTATCACCAAAACGGTCACAGGTGGAGCCTAGGTTTGTATTAGAGACAAATAGGAAGTTATATATTAATATATTTGTTGACCTTCACATTAACCGAACTTGATATTGCGAAATGACAATGACTTCTATCGCCAACATTGTTACAGGTAGAGCCTTTTGTATTAGACACATATAGGAAGTCATATATCTTTCTGCACAGACAGCACTTTGAAACGGTAATACATGCCTTTGTAACCACTCGGCTTGATTACTGCAATGCACTATACATGGGGGTCAGCCGGTCCTCCATTGCACGTCTGCAACTAGTGCAGAATGCAGCAGCAGCTGCAGCTGCTTTTAACTGGCACTCGAAAGTTTGAGCATATTACACCAACTTTAGCTCCACTTCACTGGCTACCCGTCCATTTTAGAATTCATTTTAAAATTCTTTTATTTGCTTTTAAAGCCCAAAGTGGCCTTGCCCCTGTGTACCTCTCTGAGCTTCTGCACCCTTACGCACCTATTCGATCCCTCAGGTCAGCTGACCAGCTGCTCCTGAGGTTTCCTAAAACAAGGCGGAAGCTCAGAGGGAACCGAGCGTTTTCAGTAGCCGCCCCTAAGCTTTGGAATGGACTGCCACTGCACATCAGACAGTCCTCTTCCGTGGCCACTTTTAAATCTATTCTTAAAACGCACCTCTTTTCCTTGGCTTTTATCACCACTTAGATTGTTTATTTTATGTGCACAGGTATTTTACGCTAATGTATTATTTTTCTATTTTTTATTCTCTATTTTTACTGTCTATTTGAATGTACAGCACTTTGGAAACCTTGAGTTTATTTAAACTGTGCTTTATAAATAAAGATGGATTGGATTGGATATATGAACTTCCATTTAGTGACCTTCAGCTTGACCTTCGGTGACCTTCAAAATAACTTGACATAGTAAAATTACAATGACTCGTGTCACCAAAACTGTCACGGTTAGAGTCTAGGGGCTCTAATTTCTTGGTGCAGTGCAGGGTGGCAGCATGGCGTAGCGAGGCGCAGCCCACGCAATGGTAATTTCGTCCGGTGCAGCCCGCCCAGTGTTAATTTTGTGCGGTGCAACACAGCAGCAACAGGCTGTAATAATAGGAACACGCTATCCATCGTTTCTCTTCCCAATGACCAACTGTCATATTTCATTCTAACTTTCAAAACTTTTTGTTTTGAAATTCCATTCAAGTTCGCTAATGGTAATAATTCGTGAATGCCCTAGCTAGCAAGCTAGCTCATATTTGTAATGCTTAATGCGGACGTAAGCGGTGCAGAAAACATGCCTGAAGCAGCAAAGTTAAATGCAACATTAACGGATCATGCAGATATAGGACAGAAGCTTCTATATTCTAACACACTAAAGAAGATTTGACTTGGCTGTGTTTACACCCAAACACGCCTTCTTTGCCACTTGCGCAGGAAGGCGGGACAGAGGAGTACTTGCCCCAGGCTACGCCGGGCACAAAATTGCAACATACGCCTGGACAAACCCCGTTGGCGCGGCGCACCCCCATTCGCCGCGCCTGGGCCGCACCTGCGCCTGGTCTACGTATTCAGAGCCCTAGGTGTGTATTTGAGACACATAGGAAATCATGTATGAACTTTCATTTGCTGACATTCACATCAACCTTCGAAGGTCAAACTTGACCTAGTGAAAAAATTCAAAGACTTGTATTGTTAATATGGGTACATATAGTGTAGGTTTGTATTGGAGACCTATGGGAAGTCACATATGAAATTTAATTTTATGATGCTCAACGTGACTGTCGGTGACCCTCAAAGGTCCCACTTGATTTAATGGAATTAAAATTACTCATTAAAATTATCATTAAAAAATACAGTAAATTAAAATTACTGTATCATCAAAACAGTCATAGATAGAGCCCAGGTTTTTATTAGAGACATATAGAAAGTCGTATATGAAGCACATTTGGTGACCTCAACTTGACCTCCTATGGCCTCTGAAGGTAAAAATTTAAATGGTGCATTTTCAGTGACTTGTAACATGGAGCTTCAGACTGTATGAGAGAGATACGTTTATATATACTTACCTTAAATTTTCATAACTTGTATCATCACAGTAAGATTGTTTGCCATTAAGCTACAGGCATTTTACTCCTAAACTTCCGTACCTCCATCAGAAAGACGTTGTTATCGCGAGCTGAAGCGATGAGCTGCTTCACCTCTCTCGAGTTCATGGCAAAGGGTTTTTCGCACAGTACGTTCTTTCGGGCGCGGAGAAAGAGCTGTGCCGCAGGTAGGTGTTGTGGGTGTATGACGCCCACATATACAATGTCTACAAAAAGAAAAGGAGGCTTGATTTCATTTTCAGACAGGCTGTGTGCTCGTCAATCGGCTTATTGTGACTTTCAAGATGGAGGCGACTGGAAACTACCTCCAGGTACTGTTTGCATAAATAGTCTTTTTTAATAAACTACCGGTGCATTTTCAGAGTTCTCAGTGCCTCGTTTTAAATGTCAGGGCCCTCAGAATTCTACTGATGAAGTGTGGAGCTACTTTTAGCCTTGTTAATGATGAAAAAAATAGCGATTTCTTTGCTTGACCAGGCTACGCCCGATTCACTACCATTGTAAGTCTGTTGGGAGCTTCGGCTAAAAAGCCATTTATTTTGAAATGTTGCATGCATACGGAGGTGGAATATTAAAAAAAAGTTAGTACTTATTATCATGTTTCAATACACCCCAAGTCAATTTCACACCGGAATTCTCCTTTAACTTTGAGTTGGGTCAGTCGAAGAGGAGTAGCCAAAGCAAAGTTCACAAACACAAACAATTTTTGATCCAGAGAATGCAAACAGGAAGGCAAACAAACGGTCTGACACGATTTTTAGGGTGTTACCCACCAATGTCTGGGTCTTTTGCCAATTCCTCGTAACTCCCGTAGGCTTTGTAAATGTTGTGTTTCTCCGCGAATTCCTCCGTGTTCTGAAGAGTGCGGGAAGCCACAGCTACAATCTGAAAGAGAGGTAACTTTCAGGGAGAGCAACAGAACAAATATTCAAACTCCGAGTAACTTCAATTAAGAATGTACTATTCAGAGAACAAATCCACACTTAGATGATGTTTATCTTTGTTTTTTTTTTTTTTACTTCATAGCAATAAACAAATCACAGATGCGACAAAACATTTTTTATTCAGTTGCTGAAAAATCTAGTACCATGAAATATACTTCAAACTAGTGCAGTGCTAACAAAATCAGTACTTCGGTGCTCCTCTGAGGGCTTTTATCTGGGCTGAATTACAGGAGGCATGGACTTCACTTATGAAAAATAATATTCTCCATTATGCCAGTTCCAGCTTTCTTACAACACTGTCGACAGATCAGCTGTGCAAGATGAGGACTTTTCATGGACCATTTTTTACAATGTCCTCCATAAATTTTCAACTTGGATTGAGATCAAGACTATTTGCTGGCCATGCCATTGAGTTAAAAAAGTCAATATTTATGGTCAAACGAACTTCGATATAATTTTTATACAACAACAACACTACAGTGACATCATCTGACATGCCAGGTGCAAGAAATGCGAGAATTTCAAGTTAAGTGTAAAGCCAGGCAATTTTTTTGCAAAAACGCAACATCTTGCACGCACACCACGGGAAAAATGAATTTGACTCTGAATTTGTGCACACATTGCCTTTAAAAGCATGTGAATCCGAAGAAAATTTCACTTCTTCACTGACACTTGTGAAACGTCGACACTATGCCGCGACTTACAGTCCCTGAACGGGAATGTGCCATAGGCATGCTTCAAATTGGCGCCAGCACCAGGGAAATTATCTGACGACTACACTGCGCACACACAACGATCGCAAGACTCCATCAAAGGTTTCTGCAAACGGGGAGCACTCGGGACTGTCTTCGACGGATGCTCAAGTCCAAAGACGAAGTGGATTGATTCACCCCAACACCGTACGGAACCGTCTGCGAGCTGCAGGCCTGCGTGCACAGTGTCCTTATTTCGGCCCCATATTGACGGATGGTCACCGAAACCAGCGTCTACAGTGGGCAAACAGGCACCAGAATTGGCGACTACGACAATGGCACGGTGTCATCTTTTCTGACGTGTCACGATTTCACTTAAGGAACGCAGATGGCCGTATACGTGTTTGGCGGAGACGTGGTGAACGTTATAACGCCGATTGTGTCGCTCAAACGGACCGTTGGGGTGGTGGCAGCGTTGTGGTGTGGGGTGGAATAAGCTACCGTCACAGAACCCTTCTCCATATCTGCAGAGTAAGGGTGAACGGCGTCTACTACTGGGACCAGGTGCTGCAGAACCATGTTGTGCCGTTCTTCAACCAACACCACGATGTCCACACGTTCCAACAGGACAACGCTAGGGCACACACTGCAAGGGTGTCCATGCAGTACCTTGCACAGCAGAACATCCCAGTGCTTCAGTGGCCAGCTCTGTCACCCGACCTCTCCCCTATCGAGCACTTATGGGATGAAATTGGACGATGTCTTTCACGTCGACGACAGATGGACAACATCCGAGAACTTGAGGTTGCCCTTGTTCAGGAGTGGAATGCCATCCCTCAGAACACTATCCAGAGACTGATCAACTCCATGCGACGACGATGCACCGCATGTGTCAATGCAAATGGTGGTCATACCCGTTATTGACTTTCCTGTTTGACCCCTACACCAGTTAAACCTCTCTCGCGCATTAACATTATCGTGAATGAAATCGAATGATGTTTACATGTCTTCTTAAATCATTCATTATATCAAATGCATCATACGCATCATATACTTCACATATCAATCCGTGGAGCTATTCCAGATTTCGTGAGTGGTGCGTTTTCATTTGTACTCAGTATATTTCCAGTAGTGTCTATTAAGGAACCTTGTTTCCTCTTTGTTTTGTATTGCTTCATTTGTGCCTTCTGCGGCGCAGTACGCATATTAAAACTATTTAGTCCATCCTTGCACATGAATCCAGTCCTCAACTTCCTGTCCTTCTTGCACCTGAATGTCACACGAAGCACAACCCTTACACATCCAATCATCCTCACTCCTTGATTCCATCTTTTTGGCCCACTGTTATTGTCCTTTCCACTGTTTGAGTATTAGTGCTGGTTTTCAATGATTTTCTTTATGTAAACCCCATTTCTGTTGTATTCTGGCTTTATGTTTATTTCCATGTGATTGGTTTAGTTTATGCATTCTGTATTATCTGCCATATTATACACATTGTATTCCCCTGTGATGTCTTGCGTTTCTATATTCTTTGACAGTGCACGCCCCTGTCTGCGAGCTGTCACACTTCGGGGGATTTTGGAAGTTTCCGGTGTTTCACTAGTTCCTCCATGCCTCATTTACTTCCTTCAACACTAATTACTAATTAAGACACTGTATATTTGTCTAGTTTATCTACTAATCCTTACTAATACTAATCCTGTAAATAACTAACATACTAACTTGCACATTTGGGTAATATTAATTCTGCACAGACCACTAACTCTACTAATTGATTCTCTCCACTTCCCCCACTACTCTGTAACTCTTTTCTCTCCCAGTGCTTTGCCTTTGTTTCTGCAGAGACTTTGCAACCATGTCTGATACTAATCTGTTTCTTCCGTCTCTGCCCACTAAGAGAATCATCGAATGGAGCCGTTGTTGTTTCAGGATGTTCTGAGAAAACTAGTCTGTCATTGTTTCCCATTTTGTATTTTTAATTACCTCTTATGTTTTCCCCTCGCAATTAATTTTTAGACTATTCCTCACAATTGTTACCCCGCCTGGCTCATTACCTCCCAAGTACAACACCTCATTAAGGTCTGCAATAGCTCTCTTTTCACTGCAGAATAATATGCATGTTTTGACTTGTGCAGGGATATCTTTTAGAAATGCCAATAACTGGGTGATTCCATATTTTTCCTCAACTTCTTTATGAAGAAAATACCATTAATTGAGATAATCTATTTTTTTAGGTGTGTTTCATGAAGCCAGAATCTCAAGTTAATAAATAAAAATCGTTTTATGTCGTATCTGCAATTCTTTTATTTGCTATGATGTAAAAAAGCTGGATAAACATCTTCCATGTGTTGTGATTCTATAAGTTTTACCAGGGGTTGCAGGAATTTAATCTTAAAAGGGCATTGTCAGGACATATGGGTCATTCCATAATCAAACTTAAACTCTTGTGACACAGCCACGCAAAAATTAAATCATGTAAAAAAATTAAGTAAGCAGTGTTTCTATGCTGTATGGGATGTCAAATGTGGTATAAAATCAACGAGAAGATAGTTTACCTTCACACAAATACACAACACAAGCTTGTCTGTTACCAATCCCATATGTCGACGGGCGCCATCATACTTTCTGATTGCACTGTGTGTGGTGAAAGGCTATGAAGCGACACATACCTGTCGGCATATCGTTGACCACATCTCCCAGTACCTCAGGAAATAAAATTGTGCAGAGTAGCTAAACACCAGTCAAGCCTGCCAGGGGGATACTTCGTAAGGTCAGAATGTTTTGCTGTGTCTTAATTAAAGCTGCTGTCAGTGATGTTTTGTTTTTTTTTTTTCCTAAGAGTTAAATAGCTCTACATTCCAACAGAGATATTTGATTTAGAGTATCTAGTCCATTAAACGGGTCTCTCAGTCACTGTCCTCTGCAATAAAGCAGAAAATAAAATTCTGGAGTCACCCACTGCCTCTATCGAATTAGAACGCCATAAAGAGGCGGTCCTCTCAACTTGTGAACGCGCGGACAGTTGAAAATGTGTCTGTGATTTATGAGATTCTGTTACCTCGGGGGGGGGGACATATTTTACATTATTTGTATGTGCGTGCTTGACAACAGTTGGAAAGAAGAGCACTTGAGTTCCTGATTATGTCATGTCACCAGTTATGATTTATTCAGAAATCTCGGGCTCGTACTTCCGATGGATGGAATCTAATGCCGACCTTTCACAACCTTCGCAGTGGAGCAGATGAAGCGTCAGATCCCAGCGCTATGAGAGACGGTGTACACCTCAACCAAAGCTGCAACTAGAAAAGCACTCAGAGAGTGCAGACCTCTGCCAGGGGGCAGCAAAACGATTGGCGATTGGAACTCCGGCCCATTGGAAAGACTTGAAATCCTGAACTTTGGAGTATATCTCAGCTGTACTTTGGCCTAGATATGCCAAAATTTAATCACCTGTTCCTTGACTTAATGCCTACCTTCTCTGAAAACTTCATCAAAATCATTGCGTTACTTTTTGAGTTATCTTGCTAACCATCAAACAAACAAACAGACAAACAAACAGGCAAACGCTGCTTAAAACATAACCTCCTTGGCGGAAGTAATAAGCGGTAGAGGGACAGATAGTCAAGGAAGAAAAAACAGGAGATGGCCAAGAGCCATGTATATATCGGTGCCGCTTTCGGGAGGTGGAGAAAACTGAACGAATCGAAGTGATGTGCAACTAGCCTTGCGGCTACTGGATAGGTAAGATATGTTTTACTCTGTAGTAGTTATGCAGTCTCGGGCAGAGGTGGTTTTTAATCCTGCTAATGCTAGTTTATAAATGTACAGTTGTCCTTGGTGGCCGACTACAACTTGATTGGCAGTGTAACAATAGCAGCAAAATTTGGTAGCAATAGTTATTTGTTCTGACAAAGATGAGGCTTTTGTTTAATTATGAAGGCAGTGGCATGTATATATATGACAAAAAAATAAAATATGCTTTCAAAGAGCTAGCAGAAAAGTGTATTTGTATACTGTAGACGATTGTGATTTTTTTTACTGTATCAGCGATCTCACAATATTCAGGAATGCCACTGCGCCATTATCTGTTGGTGTGGTTATAGGACACTAACTGAACACTAACTTTAGTTAAAGCCTTCAAAATGCCATACATACCAAAGTTTCTGTGTGAATGCAATGTGTCGTTAGTCCATGTTTTCAGTGTGGCTTTCACACGACAATCACTGAGTGTGTCTGTGTACATTGTACTTATATTATAACTGAGTTGCTGCCGTGGGCGCTGCTTTCCATCTCAGCCTCTTTCGGAAACCGATGCGCGTTCATGTGCAGGGATGGGGAGCGGGGACTGCTTACTTCGGCCAGCTAAAGCGACCAAATCAGTTACAGCAGCCTTAAACTTTGCATTTTAGCTAGACATCGGCCTTCATTACCCAGCTGACAGCCCCAACACATGCCTCAGTAACAGGCACAAGTAATAATGCCAAGTGTTCACTGTTCATTAATACATCAGACTACATACCCCCATCAATATCACGGACATTATGAATTTCTATGGCTTGCTACGGAAGTGAAGCGTTGACAGAGAATCGGTGGAAATTGAACAGTTAGTTTTCAAATAACCGCTGTGGCCGTGTTTTGAAGTAGTCATCTCATGTCACAAAATCTGTTGTGCCAGCCTGTGATCTGAGGCAGTGGTCTTGAGATTTTGGGCTGCAGGAAAATGGTACTTTTCCAATATTGTTTGTATTAAATGCTAGTCATTCTGTCGTGATGATTATCAATACTGGCCAGTGAAGAAGTAACAGTAAAAAAATGGAACTTAGGAAAGGGTGTTGCACATTAACCTCGATTGTAGAAAGCCATGTGTGAACTTTAATGGTAAAAACTCAAAGATTTACCAGTAGAATCTTGTGAATATTTTGAACTCTGCATGAAAAGATTTTGAGAGTGTTTTTTGGTTCATCTTTCGCTAACTATCAAAATAAGACAACCATACAGATTTACTTTGAACTTATGGTGATTAGTGTTAATGGATAATTCCAAAGGAGACGACTGAGTTCTCTTCATTGCTGTAAAAATGGCTGTTTTAGCTTACTTCCTAGTAAAGCTAAAACCATTCAAGATATCATAACCTTAGGGAACTTGTGATCACTTGCAAGTGTGACAGCACTAGCTCTACAAAGAGAATAGGACAAACCAATCGGTCATGCCCATGAAAAAGGGAAAAAAAATTTTGTTGGGATACCAAGTCAACATCACCAAAAAAACAAAACTCAAACCAGCTGAGTCTTATTTGCAATAGCTCTGCATCCAATTAATGAACGTACATTAGTGCAAAGAATTAGAGTTCACCACATATTCGGACTTCAAAACAAAAAGAACAGCTGA
The DNA here is from genome assembly GCA_029721435.1 of Gymnothorax reevesii. NCBI lineage: Eukaryota > Metazoa > Chordata > Actinopteri > Anguilliformes > Muraenidae > Gymnothorax > Gymnothorax reevesii. Next base: position 5,128,966 of record CM056589.1, on the reverse strand, counting down.
AAAATGCAAAACAATAATCTATCTAAAAGACAAAACAGCTGAAATGATCTAGAGTGCAAGGATTGTGATGATAACGCTTGATACTGGAGGATCCTATAAATTATTTGCATCTGTTGAAATACGTTTTCAATATTTGAGCTAAGATTCAGGCATGTGCATGTTGTGATAGTGCCCCTTTAAAAACACACCTCGTTGCTCGTGTCACAACACTGTCAAGCATGACCAGATGCATTCTCCATTAGCACCAGCTGAGATCACACATCGTGTACCTTGTGGTTTCCTGCTGAGAGCGTCTTCAGTGCCACGGTGAAGTCATGACAGACCTTCCCTACACCGCATATTCCCCACCTGATTGCCATTTTCAATGCAGTTTTGTTGGCTGTTGAAAGTGGAGGCTTTTCCCTTCTGAACTAGTAATGTTAGCTGTCAGAAAAAACCCTTCTACAAGACTTATAGCAGCCCGGTGGAGCAGCAGTGCCCTTCTGCAGAAGGTCGATCTGTTTGCCTCGTAACTGACCACACGGCTTGCCTCAGTATCTGGTGTTCCACTGGATGTGGGAGGGCTATCGTCAGAGTTAGCAAAGAGGGGGGGTACAATTTATGCCTGTTTAAAACTATTTGTTCCAAAACTGGCACCTGGGTTGACTCGGAGCGGGAAACACTGGTTAATAAATTAAACGCAGAAGCATGCTAGAACTCCACACTTTCGACTGACCAGAATGTTCTGTACCTTTCAGTCGAATGGCCTCATTGTGGTGGCGTAGGCCAATGAAGATTTATCCTTTATAGCCGCGGTTACACTTCTCTGATCAATGTAACTCTTTTGATCAGATGTGCCAGATGTCAACTCAACTGAGTTTGCACGTGCGACCATACATGACACTAATGCAATCCGCCTGATCTGATACTGATTGATATATTCCCATGTGCATATATATTGACGCAGTAGGGTATGTGCATCCAAAATGGCACTTAGTGCCAGAAATAGCCGTCTTCTTTCTGTTATATTATGTGTATTTTGTACTGGTGGCTGGGCTTGTGCGAGATGCTTCATTTTTGTTCTTTGGCACTGCGGCCAAGTTCTTGCATGGCCTACCTTTCTCATATGATTGGTAATTTCGTCAAATATTGCTTTATTTCTGTAACTTCAGCTAAGTCTAGCTTGCACAGCGGTGTCGGACCGCAGTGCTGTACTCCGCTCTGCTCTTTACGCTCGAGAGAGGAGCATCTGTGAGGCTGCGAGATAACACAAAACCTACATGTGATAAATGTACAGATTTTGCCCAGTTCCTGTCCACATATCCCAGAGATCAAAGCTCACTGTGAGCCAGACCACCTCAGCATGTGGTCAGTGAGCAAAGCCCCGTCTGGAGCGTACAGATATAGTTCAGTCCACCAAAATATTTGGGTATATATATATAGATGGCAAACTTAAATCTGATGTTCACGTAAATAAACTTATGAAGAATTTTTCGAGGAAACTCTCATGGTTGGCACGTCTTAGACACATTGTTCCTGACAATATTTTGAAATTATCCTACACTGCATATGTTATGCCTGTTTTTGATCATGCATGTTCAGTTTGGGGTTGTTCAAAGAATAATATCAGTGCTTTTCAGAGGTTACAAAACAGAGCTGCTAAAATAATATGTGGCAATTATGATATTGTAAATACAAGAGGTATTGATTTGGTCAAAAGCTTAGGTTGGCAAACAATTGAAGAGAGGATAAATTACTTTTAAAGTATTAGTATGTATAACTGTATTCATGGCACGGCTCCATTGTATTTGTGCAATTCTATTGTAATGGCTTATGAAACCAGTGACAGACATTCTAGGTTAAATGATACTTTACAAGTTCAAGTTCCTTTTTGTAGGATTGAGGTATTTAAGCGATCTTTCTTATATAGGGGTTCTATTGTCTGGAATAATTTGCCAGACCATATTCACAATGCCAATTCTGTCACTTGTTTCAAAACCTTAGTTAAAGGTCGAGACAGGGCCAACACTGCTATGACTTAGGTGTTTTTATTTCTTACTTATATCTGGACCACATGAAAAACTGATGTGTACAAAACCTAAAACCATTGAAGTTGGCACATTTTGTAAATCGTAAATAAAAACAGAATACAATGATTTGCAAATCCTTTTCAACCTATATTCAATTGAATACACTGCAAAGACTTACTTAATGTTCGAACAGGTAAACTTTGTAATTTTGTGCAAATATTAGCTCATTTGGAATTTGATGCCTGCAACATGTTTCAAAAAAGCTGACACAAGTGGCAAAAAACACTGAGAGAGTTGAGGAATGCTCATCAAACACTTATTTGGAACATCCCACAGGTGAACGGACTAATTGGGAACAGGTGGGTGCCATGATTGGGTATAAAAGCAGCTTCCCTGAAATGCTCATTCATTCACAAACAAGGATGGAGCGAGGGTCACCACTTAGTGAACAAATGCGTGAGCTGATTGTCGAACAGTTTGAAAACAACATTCCTCAATGAGCTATTGCAAGAAATTTAGGGATTTCATCATCTACGGACCGTAATATGGTCAAAAGGTTCAGAGAATCTGGAGAAATCACTGCACGTAAGCGACAAGACCGAAAACCAACATTGAATGCCCGTGACCTTCGATCCCTCAGGCGGTTCTGCATCAAAAACCGACATCAGTGTGTAAAGGACATCACCACATGGGCTCAGGAACACTTCTGAAAACCACTGACAGTAACTACAGTTCGTCGCTACATCTGCAAGTGCAAGTTAAAACTCCACAATGCAAAGCGAAAGCCATTTATCAACAGCACCCAAAAACGCCGCCGGCTTCGCTGGGCCCAAGCTCATCTAAGATGGACTGATGCAAAGTGGAAAAGTGTTCTGTGGTCTGACGAGTCCACATTTCAAATTGTTTTTGGAAACTGTGGACGTCGTGTCCTCCGGACCAAAGAGGAAAAGAACTATCCGGACTGTTATAGGCGCAAAGTTCAAAAGCCAGCATCTGTGATGGTATGGGGGTGTATTTGTGCCCAAGGCATGGGCAACTTACACATATGTGAAGGCACCATTAATGCTGAAAGGTACGTACAGGTTTTGGAGCAACATATGTTGCCATCTAAGCAATGACTTTTTCATGGACGCCCCTGCATATTTCAGCAAGACAATGCCAAGCCACATTCTGCACGTGTTACAACAGCATGGCTCCGTAGTAAAAGAGTGCGGGTACTAGACTGGCCTGCCTGTAGTCCAGACCTGTCTCCCATTGAAAATGTGTGGCGCATTATGAAGCGTCCTTCTCGCAGCTCTAGTTTTGAGAGAATGCATTTATATTTAAATATATCAATGATAACAAGCATAAAAAGTTTCACCATTATCTGATTCCATGGATGTAATTTAATCATATAAAAATTCTAATTGCATGAAGCCTTTTTTTTTTTTTACAAAAAGGCAACAATAATTGCAGTCATCAATGCTTGCTCCCGATCGGTTGTCTGTATAACAATTAGGAGTATATCATATCTCGAAAACCACTGTTGGAGAAAAACTGATGGCATATTTAGAATCAGTGACCAAAATTTACCTACCAACAGGTCTAAGGTCTAAGATACCAAGTTCCCCAGAGTTACCGCAAAGTTCCTTCACTCTAAGAATGAATGTGTTGAAAAATAACACAAAAAAATGTGTTATCACGTATAACACATTTTGTGTTGATTTCACCACAAAATAAGTAAGAAAGTTAAAAAAAAAAAAAATCAACACTGATTGTGTTGAAAACAACACAAAATGTGTTGTCCTTAAATTAACACACTGGTGTGTTAAAAATTAACACGTTGTGTTATTTTCAACACATCTCTTTTGACAGTGTTCACAAAACAGCATGTGGAAAACATCAGCTTTAATCCAAAATAAAATTTTTTTAACATTATTGAATTTGATTTATCGATGAGCATTCGCAGCTTACAGAATGGCTTACATTTGACAGAAATCTCCACACACCCTATTTTTCCATTCCCCAAAATTAAACATTTTACATTTGATTTGTATACTGTGCTGGGTCTCAATGCTATGTCAAAGGACCAATTCCTGAAAAGAGATGAGGCAAGATAACCTTTTAACAATTCTCCCCCCCTTTATCATGTATTATGTTCAAAGTACAGGAAAAATCAAAGAAGCTTAGAAATGACTCCCGTTTATAAAAGCATTGTGAGAACAGTAAAAAATGGAGGTCATTTCCTGCATTTTGTGTTATGATTCTGCTCTGTTTGCCATGTTTTTGATGCTCTGTCTGATCTCTGTATTGCCTGACCGCGCCTTGAACTGTGTATTGTGATTTGGTTACCGGATTATGTTCATGTTTTGTGTAATTTATTTTGTATTTTGCCATATTCCATTCCTACAGTTACATTCCGGTCCATGGTTTTGTTTTTGCCATGCATTGCACTTTGTCTCCCCCTGTCTGGTCTTTTGTCATGTGTTTACTCACAGTCCCAGAACTGCGTGCCACATTTTCGGGTGATTTAATGGTTTCTGGATTTCAACCATTCCTTCCAATCTTGTTTACTTCCTTCGCCTTGCTAGTTTACTAACCCATACTAACAGTTTGTTGTTTTTGATAGTTACTAGCCTTAACTAACATTGTATATAATACTAACTTACTAACGAGCACTAAGGATTGTATAGCTGCACTCCACTAATTGAGTAACGATCTCTCAGCATTCGCCCTGTTCTAGTCTAGTCTACGCCTCTTGCCTTCACTCAATTTACTTTGCTGTGCTTCTAGCAGATTCTCTGCACCTGTCTAATCACTATTCTGCCTCTCACTCTGTGCACGTAGAAATCTATAACCGGATCTGTTTGTTCTGTCTATAGGCTGTTTTGTGATCCCTGTCCACGTTTTGGCTTTTGCCTGTTTCATGTGATTAGGTTCTCCCTCATGTTTGCTTCCTTTATAATCAGTCTGACTTCCTGCACCTGTGTTTTGTTAAGCATGTGACTTCCCGTGAGTGTATATTAGGAGTCTTTTCATAGCACCTCCTTGTCAGAACGTTTCTTTTGTTTGCCTGTGCTGTTATCGTCTTTGCCTTGTACTCATAGTGTTACTCTTCTGACGGGACCTTCCGACGTATGATTTTTGGCTCTGCATTTTGGTTCTATTGTCTGCATCTCTTTACGAACCCTTTTTGCCCGACTACGAGTTTTGTGTTTGCTGCCCTGTTAACAGTTTGGATTACGCCCACTGGATTTTGGTTTTTGCTTCGCTGACAAACCAGTGCCTGTGTACTGTACCTATTTTTGCCCGACCACAAGTACTGTGATTGCTGCCCTGGTTTTCGACTCTGTTGTTGTTCAACTGGATTGTGATTTTTTCTTTTGGATTGTTGGCTTTGTACCGTTGCCTTCTCCTCTTTGCTTAATAAAATCAGATCTTCTGCACTGCTTGGTTCTCGCGACTGGTTCCTGAACAAATCGTCACATTTTGGAGCTTTTATATTTATTTTATATTTGGAGTGAGTGATTGTGAAACAGCAGGAGAGAGACCAGTAGGGGGAATGAACTGTTCCACAAAATAGCCCAATGTTTCATTCATGTATTAGTAATTTCTTCCCTTTGATACTGTTACATCTGATCATAAGTCTGTGAGCACTGTTTATACTCTTGTTTTTTAGGGGTGCTGGGACTCAGTTTTTGGTAGGGCTGGACGAAATGGCCAAAATTTAAATCACAATATGAAGAGTTTGTTTCCAAAACGCAGTAAGTGCCAATATTACAAAAATTGAGAATATGATAAAGCGATAGCCCCATGCCTCTTACATATGGTGCAAAAATCTGTTTTTAGAAATTCTTACTGTAAAATGGTTTTTTTTTTTCATGGTCAAAGTTTTCATTTTTTGATAAAATGCAATAGACATCAACATAGAAAAAGCTGATTTACTCAATGAGTAAAGTGGATATATTGTTCTTTGGAAACAAACTCTTCATATATATCCTAATGTTGATCTGTGCGAAATAATTCCGATATTGATATGAACCATATTAAAGCCGCAAAAAACTTCCAAGAAGGCCCACAACGGGCATCTTTACCTAAAAACTTCTTAAAAATGACTGCCATGTGTATGAAACCTCCTCTGTGTAAACTATTTTATTTATGACAGCCTTTTTGTTACTGCCATGATTTTAGAAACAAAAATGTTCCCTATTCCCAGGCTAATATGGCTATAAAGTGAGCGATTGACAATCTTTGGACGCAATATCTCAAGATGATTCCAGCAATAACTTCTAATTTCACTCTCTAACAGATGCAGTTTAGCAGATGAGCTGATGAGCACGATGCCTTGAGGGGTCTTGGGACCCTCCCCCAGAAAAATTTGAGAATTGAAGTGCAAAATATGCATTTTCCTGGCATCTGCGAACAAAATTCAAGGTCTTACAGTTAGCTGAAAAAAAACAATTTTTCATTAACAATCATCTCTATTGAAGGGATAAGTTTCCATTTGAATCTGCAAAGACAATCAAAACAAAGGGACTTAGGTCCTATTCTGATAGAAAAGGACGAACTCTGAAAATGATCAGAGCATACATCATGGATAAAACAGCGAACTGATCCATAAAACCGTGTTTCAGCTTGGCTTGCTTGTGAAGATTCAATAGGCCTAACTCAGGGGTGTCACAACCGAGAAGCCATGGGTGTCACTCTCAAAATATTCATCAAGATAACGTTTAATTTTGAAAACACCTACCGATAAGGCTTATTTTATGTGATGAAAAAGTGCAACGTTCAGGTTACTGCGCACGATATGTTATATACAGGCATAATTTTCCTTCTAAATTTAGCTGTCTAGCAAATTATGATTCCCTTTACTTCACCCAGCAGCAAATTAGCTAGCTAGCTAACTTAGCAGTGTTTCATTCTTACCTGTGTACCCGAGTTAGGTTCTGTCTAACTGTAGATCACTTGATAACTTAAATTCTCACAAAATAATGGATTTCCTCTCAAAACTGCGATTTGGTTAAAAAAGTAGGTATATCGGTTTCGACAACTGCATGTGAGGTTTCCGTTTGTGCCACCAACCATGACAAGGCAAAATAGTTAAATAGCTAACATAAAAGACAAATGCGTTTCTATCAAGATGACGTTCAAGAAATTGAGCAATGGCGAAAAGTAAAAATCTGAAGCGTGTCACATGCTGCCAGTGGGCTTTGCTCCAATGAAATTGATGTAACCAATTTTTTGACGCGCATCTCATGGTTACAGACATTAAATGAAATATGTGAGAATAATGGTAAACCGAAGCAGATTTCATGTTTGCATGATAACTATGCAGTCAAACTCGCCAGCTAGCAAGCCTACAATACAAAATAATACTTAGCCTGCCATGCCGGTACAATTAGCTGTCAGGACGTAGTTTTCTGTTAATGTATTTTTTATTACAACCCATGCGTCGAACACGGAGATGCCAAGTCTTACGCATTCAGCGTAGGTCCTACGTATTTTTTAGGCTTATTCACCCTAATTATTATTTGAATGCTTAATGAGATTCTCAGGCAGAATTAACATCCTTGTGCATTGAAGTTTCCGTTTCACTTGCGTAAAGGGGCACCTCATCTCAAGTAACGCGGAAAGCGATTATGACTCCGGACTTCCCGTGTTTCTCTTTACTCAGGGATTGGAAACAATGCATGTGTTTCATGATCGTTTGAATTGTTTTCCTGAAATTAGACCATTTCAAACGTTTTCATGCAGTTCCATAGCTTTTAATCCCTCAGTAAAGACAAGGCTGAGAATTCCTGAGTCATAATTGATTTACATGTCATTAGTGAGGAAATCCACCGTAATGCACGTGAAACTGATTAACTTGATGCACAATGACTTAAATTCTGTGAGTGAATTTCTTCAGTGCGCTTTGATTGAATAATTGCTGACAACAGCACAGAAATGTGAGTGCCACTAAGAGGTAAAACTCACGCTTAAGACGAAATGCCATCTCTGCATACACGGCGGTTTTATGCCCTTGTGTTTGACTAGGAAGGACCTCTGATTTCGAGACACAAAACTCCAAGTCTGTCGTGGTATTTAACATTCTGCTTATGTCCGCAGATAACGCCGTCATAAGCATGCAGTGGCTTGTATGCCCATAGTTCCTCCCTAGTGTACACGGCAAGTTTCTCGATCAAATGGGTATATATCAGACCACGGAATACTGGGCCACTAACTAACATCATCTACCCACTCACCGCAGCCTGTTTAGGGTAAGCGTAATTGCTTGAGAATCCTATGTCTCGTGATTGAACTTTCGTTTACACTTCCATGACAGTCCTAGAGGAATAGCCGAATAAAAGATCATGTAAAAAAAAAAAAAAAACCATTGGGCATTTCACCTCTGCAAACGTAAACTATTTTTTACCCTGAGGATTACCGAGGTTTAACAAGTTGAATCTCGCTCGATCTTTGATGTGGTCACCCGTCAATCTCTGGGTCTTTCGCCATTTCTTTATAACTCCCATAGGCTTTGGGGATACCGTGTTTCTCAGCGAATTCATCCGCCTTCTTGAGAGTGCAGGAAGCCATGGCATCAATCTGAGTGAGAAGTAACAGATAGCATGACAGAACAAAAAATAAAACTGAACTCAGAGCGACTTAAAGCAATTCTTACCTTTCTGGCATTTTTACACTTTTCTTTTGCAATCTTAAAATGCACTTTATTAGCGAATGGCACACTAAAATGTAAAAGAAATCCACCAGGTGTTGAAACTCATCACCATTGAATTCTCATATATTTCTGATAAAGGTGTGACCAATCATTTCCTTCGGTTTGCAATGTGGAAAGAAGCCACAAGATGGCAGTTTTGACCTTTTCTTGTTAAGCCCAGTCTGGAGCTAGGTTTGGGCATGTCCTGGGCATGTCTGAGACGGAAAGTCCCAGAGAATTAAAAAAAAGTCTAAAAGGTGGGAGGGGGCTGAAAAAGAGTATATAAGGAGAAAAATTGAGAGAGTAAAGTAGTTGGAGAAATTGCAAGGAGAAAGATACATTTGACCAGACCTGTCACTCTTTTCAAGACCTGTGAAGCTTTTTGTGGATTTTTGCCTGTTGGAGCATTTTCCTCACCCGGAACATCACCAAGCAGCCCCATCTCAAGGGACTGTAAATATTTTTTTTCTTGTATATTATCAATCTTGGTCAGTAGTATAAATTGTAGGTGAGTGTTGGTCTTTGAGTTTAAAAATTTTGTCTGTCATCCCTTGCTGTCGTAAATGTCATAACAAATTGGGGCCATAACAGGTCTGAATAAAATGATTTGCCGAGCTTCCTGTCTGTCATCCGTCGCGCGTCCCTTCCAGTTGCCTAACACTGTCACCACTTGCGAGTCCCGCGCCTCTCCGGCAGACTAACATTATTGGGACAATTCTGGTGAGGTAAGACGTCATGACAAGAAAATTTGCAAGAAAATATGTATGAATTCTGCCGGAAAACAATGCATCTGACTGTAAACAAACAGGCAATGAAATGCTATAATTACAAAACCCAAAACCAGTGAAGTTGGCACGTTATGCAAATCGTAAATAAAAACAGAATACAATGATTTGCAAATCCTTTTCAACTTTTATTCAATTGAATACACTGCAAAGACAAGATGTTTAATGTTCAAACTGAGAAACTTTTTTTTTTTTGTGCAAAAAATTATTAACTTAGAATTTAAAGGCAGCAATACATTGCAAAAAAGTTGGCACAGGGGCCTTTTTACCACTGTGTTACATCGCCTTTCCTTTTAACGACACTCAGTAAACGTTTGGGAACTGAGGAGACCAATTTTTGAAGCTTTTCAGGTGGAACTCTTTCCCATTCTTGCTTGATGTACAGCTTAAGTTGTTCAACAGTCCGGGGTCTCCGTTGTCGTATTTTACGCTTCATAATGCGCCACACATTTTCAATGGGAGACAGGTCTGGACTACAGGCAGGCCAGTCTAGTACCCGCACTCTTTTACTACGGAGCCATGCTGTTGTAACAAGTGTAGAATGTGGCTTGGCATTGCCTTGCTGAAAAGATCAGGGGAGTCCAAGAAAAAGACGTTGCTTGGATGGCAACATATGTTGCTCCAAAACCTGTATGTACCTTTCAGCATTAATGACGCCTTCACATATGTGTAAGTTGCCCATGCCTTGGGCACTAATACACCCCCATACCATCACAGATGCTGGCTTTTGAACTTTGTGCCTGTAACAGTCCGGATGGTTCTTTTCCTCTTTGGTCTGGAGGACACGACGTCCACAGTTTCCAAAAACAATTTGAAATGTGGACTCGTCAGACCACAGAACACTTTTCCACTTTGCATCAGTCCATCTTAGATGAGCTTGGGCCCAGCGAAGCCGGCGGCGTTTCTGGGTGCTGTTGATAAATGGCTTTCGCTTTGCATTGTAGAGTTTTAACTTGCACTTGCAGATGTAGCGACGAACTGTAGTTACTGACAGTGGTTTTCTGAAGTGTTCCTGAGCCCATGTGGTGCTGTCCTTTACACACTGATGTCGGTTTTTGATGCAGTACCGCCTGAGGGATCGAAGGTCACGGGCATTCAATGTTGGTTTTCGGCCCTGTCGCTTACGTGCAGTGATTTCTCCAGATTCTCTGAACCTTTTGACGATATTACGGACCGTAGATGATGAAATTCCTAAATGTCTTGCAATAGCTCTTTGAGGAATGTGCAAAAAATTAATCTCGCGTCCGGTGTGAAAGCAGCTTCATTCGCGCTGCTCACTTTCTCACCGCACGAGTCAGGGGAGCCTCAGAGGTCAGGCAGGGGGAAGAGGGTGGGAGGGAGGTGGAGTTATTCATGTTCAAATTTTTACTAAGTACTGTGTCACATGCCAGAAAGGTGAGAATTGCTTTGAGCATGCGCAATTCAGAGCAGGCATTCAATCACTAAAATACACCTTGTAACTCGTGTCACATCACTGTCAAGCAAAACCAAATACATATCTCATCGTCACCAGCAGTGATCAAAGGTCGTGTACCTTGCTGTTTCCTGCTGAGAGCGTCTTCAGTGCCACGGTGAAGTCATGACTGACCCTCCTAGCACTGCATATTCCCCACCTGGTTGCCATTTTGAACTCCGTTTTGTTGACTGCTGACCTTGGAAAAAGGCGGTTATAGGGGCTTTTCTCTGCTGAGTTCCTAGGGTAACTGTCAGCCAGAGCCTTCTATGTGACGTATGGCGGCCCAGCGGAGCAATCGCACCCCTCTGCAGAAGGTTGTTCATTGATCTGTTCGGAGAACATTTTCTCCTCCCTCTTCAGTTGTGCCTGACCTCACAGCTTGCCCCTCTCCCCTCACTGCATGTAGGAGGACTACTGTCGGGAGCTGCAAAACAGGAAAGGTAGGTCCATACCTGTTTGGAGTTATTTGTTCCAAAATGGGTGCCCAGATTGTCTCAAAATAATTAATTTGGACCTGGATAAATAGTTTAATGAATTAAACCCTGAAGCTGCCAGAACTTTGCACTCTCAACAAACTTATAAGGACAGTGCTATCCCGTCGACTTGCTATAGCGTGGTGGTGTGGGCAAAGGTTGATGTTTTCTTTAAATGATCTATGTGCTGGAAAATGATTGAAACAAAACTTGTGCAACATTTGGCATTGGATGCATCCAAATAATCATGGTACATCCATTAACCTAGGCCTACAGAATTTTGTTTGACACTCAACAGTCAATGTGGTAAATATTACATTGCATTCAGACCCCTTCTGATTTTTTGTAGTCTTATGCTTAAAATCATTTTCACCCCAGTAATCTATGCTCAATACCCCATAACAATGCACAAACCCCCATTCCAAAAAAAGTCTGGAAGGTGGGAGGGGGCTGGGAAAGGGTATATAAGGACAAAAATTGAGAGAGTAAAGTAGTAGGAGAAATTGCAAGGAGAAATAGTGGAAGGATACATTTTACCAGACGTGTCACTCTTTACAAGGCCTGTGAAGCTCTTTTTGTTGATTTTTGCCTGTGTTGGAGCATTTTCCTGTCCTAGGACATCAAAACATAGCAACCCCATCTCAAGGGACTGTAACGATTTCTTTTCCTTTATTATTTCAGACTTGGTCAGTCTTTGTTTAATTAAATCTGCTAAAGTTTAAAAATTTTGTCTTTGATCCCTTGCTGTCCGATATGCCATAACAAATTAGGGTCATAACAAATTGGGGCCATAACAGGATATTCACTCATTTTGAATTTGATGTCTGCAACACGCTCCAGAAAAGCTGGAACAGGGGCAAAGAAACACAAGGAAAGTTGAGGAGTGCTCAAGAAACACCTGTTTGGAACATTCCACAGGTGAGCAGGTTGATTGGAAACAGGTGAGTGTCATGATTAGGTATAAAAGCAGCATCTCCGAAAGGCTTGGTCCTTCACAAAGAAGGATGGGGCGAGGTTCACTACTTTGTGAACAACTACGCGAGCAAATAGTCCAACAGTTTAAGAACAACATTTCTCAACATGTAATTGCAAAGAATTTAGGGATTTCATCATCTACAGTCCATAATATCATCAAAAGATTCAGAGAATCCACAGAATTCTCGACACATAAGCAGCGAGGCTGAAAACCAACATTGAATGCCCATGACCGTCGGTCCCTCAGGCGGCACTGCATTAAAAACTGACATCATTCTGTTAAACCCGAGTCACACTAGAGGTGGAATGAGCAGGAAAGCCGTCGGAATGAAAATTCTTTTTATATTCCTGGATATTTGAAGTGCGTTCTAAAAATTCTGACTGCATTTTGAGTGCATTCCAAATATTCGGGCCCGTTCTGGTGGCCGGCCCAAATGTTTTGCTCTGACTGCATTATTAATATTCTTATACTATATTATATTCTTATATTCTTATTATTCTTATCATAAACTCCTTGACCACAAGTAGAATGCATCTTCAACATTACATTCTAGACTACCTATATGCTATTAGCCAATTATTCAGCTATCCAAGTGTCTCCCGAAGTCTCAAAATGATGTCCTGTGAAATCATAAAAAAATCATGTATATAACACAAAGAAAGTTTTAAGGCATGAAATTTAATATGAACAAATGATTTTCTGGTTGAGTTTAGTATGAATTAATCAATCTCAGTGCAGTTGAATATCAGTGGTCACCAGTAACCTCTCCAAACACAAAACATGCCTTTTTCTCCATAATAAAGTTTAGAGTTTTGGCCATTTTTCTTCAAAGTCCCCCAAGACAGCACAAACACGCATTAAATAAACTGCTTATTATACGGTCAGAACATTCACCCTGTAATGGAAGATACCAGTCTCCTCTTTTAAGCTCACGTATCCATTTCAACACTTATAAGGAACAAGTACAACTCACTAATTCAGTAATATCTGAATTCTGAAATATACATTATTTTAACAGAACAGACACTCCACTTTCAGGGAACAATCCATTGCCTCCCTGGATTCAAAAGAAACGTGCAATAAACGTACCAGGGGGTACACCCAAATGCACGGGCAGTTCGCATTTTAAACAGGAAAAAAACCATGACATTCGACTTTGTTGAGTAAGGCATACATTCCAAAAAATAAATAAATAAATAAACGAAGTAGCAGCCTCACCTTTTTCATGAATCCTTCCTCCGGAGACCGATGTATCCAGTAGCAGGAACCCTCCGGTCCTGTTTCATTCGAAATAATTCCAATGTAACTGAACACTTCAAGGCCAGTTTTGCGAACGTGTTTTCTACAAATCGCATCTATTTCAGCCGCGTAATGTGCACAACGTAGACAGGATACAACCGAGCCTGCTGATAGGCATAGGCTTGCATGCTCTGTGTTTGTCCAATCAATGTGTTTCACTTACTCTAAAATGTTTAAACACTCGGGAATTGGATACGAGCCAATCAATACATTGTTACCAGGGTAGCTTCACGAGGGTATGAAGTGTAACTCTACAATTACGCAGAAGAGCCTGAGTGTATGATTGAGTGATTGGCTATCAACGCCAGTACTCTGGTGGATATAAGGAAGCGCTGAATTTGTCAATGAAAGAATCTACACGTAAATCCACGGTACGGAACTACACATTTTTTTGTATGTGATGACAGTAATTAACAGTAGAATGTGAGAGAATCAATACCATGTTGATTTTTTTGCCTCAGAAAACTAATTTTTCTGAAACCACTAATTGGAATACTGTTGGCTCACTGTGGCTAAACTGGTTGCTACAGAGGATAAAGATTTTTTCTGTGTCAAGATATCGTTTTTTTAAACTGCTGGATCGATACTATGGGCAAGGATACTGACCAGTTTGCACATCAGGCTTAGCTGAGGAGTTTAATTCATGCAGCTCTTGAAAAACAGGGCGTGGAGTGAACTTCCCCATATTCAGAACCGCATTCGAGGTCTGCTTGCTTGTGAACATTCAATAACTGATCCGGGAGTGCCATCTAGTGATCGAGTGCAGTAACAGCGAGCTTAAATTTGCAGGTCTATAGACGCAAGCGTCTACATCTCCAGAAAGGGGTTAATAAAACATACCTGTTAACTCTCATGCATTCGGCGTCAGTTTTAGTGGCATATTTACATTCCCCTGCTGTAGTCAGCAATTACTCAATCAATGCATATGGGACACTCTACATTCTAAGTACATTCTGAGTATTCGAGCTGCATTCTGTTTGAATTCTAGGATGTTCCACCCATATTCGACGGCCATTCCGGGAGCGGTCTGACTGCATTCGAGATGAATTCATACAGCATTTGAGGCTCCTTCCAACCAGACTTCGGGTGGAGTTCAGCCAACAATTGAAACACACTCATATGGCTTTCAAAGTGCATTCTAAATATTCTGACTGCATTCTGACAGCATTCTAAATATTCCTACTTTGTTCCAACCACATTCAAGCTGCGTTCGAGAGCTAATACACCCAGAATGTGCAACAATCATTTGAGGTGGGTTCAAAGTGCATTCAAAATATTCAAATGGAATTCTTTCAAAGCTGTAAGACTATTGGTCAATTTGAAATTCCCACTGGAATGTCGCACAAATTCTTCATTCTGGCTGGTTCTGCTTGATTATTGCTGATTTTGAATAAGTGTGACTGGGGCTTAAAGGACATTACCATGTGGGTTCAGGAACACTTTGGAAAATCACTGTCAGTTAACACAGTTCGTTGCTACAACTACAAGTGCGAGTTAAAACTCTATCGTGCAAGGTGAAAGCTATATATCAACAACACCCAGAAACACCTCCGGCTTCTATGGGCCTGAGCTCATCTGAAATGGACTGATGCAAAGTGGAAAAGTGTTCTGTGGTCTGACGAGTCCACATTTCAAATTGTTTTTGGAAACTGTGAACGTCGTGTCCTCCGGACCAAAGAGGAAAAGAACTATCCGGACTGTTATAGGCGCAAAGTTCAAAAGCCAGCATCTGTGATGGTATGGGGGTGTATTAGTGCCCAAGGCATGGGTCACTTACACATCAATGAAGGCACCATTAATGCTGAAAGGTACATACAGGTTTTGGAGCAACATATGCTGCCATCCAAGCGACATCTTTTTCATGGATGTCCCAGCTTATTTCAGCAAGACAATACCAAGCCACATTCTACACGTGTTACAACAGCATGGCTTCGTTGTAAAAGAGAACAGATAATAGGCTGGCCTGCCTGCAGTCTAGACCTGTCTCCCATTGATAATGTGTGGCGCATTATGAAGCTCAAAATACGACAACGGAGACCCTGGACTGTTGAGGAACTTTCAAGCAAGAATGGGAAAGAATTCCACCTACAATGCTTCTACAATTGGTGACCTCAGTTGCCAAAGGCTTATTGAGTATTGTTAAAAGGAAAGGTGATGTTACACAGTGGTAAACATTCCTCTGTCCCAGCTTTTTTGGAACATGTTGCTGGCTTCAAATTCAAAATGAGAATATTTCCTCCAAAAAAAAAAACAACAAAGTTTTAGTTTGAACATTAAATATCTTGTCTTTGTAGTGTTTTCAATTGAATATAGGTCAATTTAGTCAGAGAGGTAGCCATGATTTAATCGCCCGAAATGACCATTAGTTTCAATGCTATTTCCAGTTACCTAGTACTAAGGGCTATCAGGAATGGGCATGTCCATGTTCCACAGGTGGTGCGTTTGCTCTACAGAGCCTAATTTGCATAATTTTGCATATCGCGCCAAGCGAAAATACTTAAACTTACAAAAATGCTCACTGTCACGTCAAAAATGATCAGAAAACCTTCAAATTTTGTCGCAATCATGCTGATATAATTCCTCAACAGGACATGAATGGTTTTTGAACATCAAATCAGTTTTGGTTGACATTTCTTACATTACATTTCAAAACTGCACTCGAAAACACTTCCGTTTGGCAGTACCAGTGGTCATTGATTTTTTCAATTTTTAAGAGAAGATCAAGACTACTCAATTTGCATTTAAAAACTCCTCAAGATGTGTAGCTTTCATATGAGGGGTCAATTTTGACTGTACCTTTAACAGTAAGGTCACAATTCCTATTTGCGCAAAATTTACATGTTTTTCTCACCGAGCCCCGCGAAAATGCCTTTCATTAAAATTATATCATAAAGTAACATGCTTTCTGTTGAAATGTTTTTTAATACGTTGTATAATACGTTGATGCAGAGCAGTCAGCAACGGAATTGCCTGTTAAAGTTACTTTATGATATAATCAACAAAGATTTTATTTTTTTGCACTTGAAAAGGTGTTCTTCATGTATGAGCAATTTAAATTATACTGTTACAATACAACAGAATAATACGATAATACAATAGCCAGTACAGTAGTGTAGAACCTGAACATTTGATTTGGCTCACAATATATGTCAAAAATCATATTGTTGGAACACGTGCCCATTACGCGGGTAAAATCTAAATGTTTGCATGATCTGACACAATCCAGAGCGAGCAGTTAACTTTTATAATCCTACAGCCTGCCGGTGAGAGTGGCATCTTTTTTTTTTTTTTTATAAATTTGGCATCTCCAATCCCACCCGAATCTGGAATGCCCAATTAGTGAACTATGTACAAAGCTTGCTTGTATGCGACCCCTTGCTGCCAACTCAGGATAGTGAAGACAGCTCACGGCTCTCCTCCGAAGCACGTGTCCGTCAGCCACTGATTCTTATACACTCATTGGTCGAATCCTCGTAAGTTCCGAACGAGGGCGGAGGATACCCGGACGTGAACAAACCCAGAGTCTTCCTGACGAGCGCCCGTCTGGCCAACAGGAGGCGCTGGAGCAACGAACAAAGCTGAAGAGTGGCATCTTTTGCTCTGTTCACAACAGGAAGCTGGAGCCACTACGTCCAGGCTGCCCAGTGTTCCTCAAAGTTGTATCACAGTCCCCATTGAAGTTTAAGCCCAGCTACATTAATCGGCTTAAAACAATCTAAATCTGTCAAATTCATATTATGTTTACGTTCAATATCCTAGAAAGGAACCTCATATATATTTATCACACTATTGGGCTATAATATTCCATTTTTAGGCTTTTCCATGACAACTGCATCATTTTAGCACATATTCATATCATGTTTGGTCTCTTTATTCTCGGGGGAGTCCAAGGAGTTGAATGGAACATGTTTCATTTCCCTTGGAATTATGGTTCATCTTGTTTGTAAGATTCATTTGGGCGACTACCTAGTCTCCTCTCTATGCAAATTAATCTAATCACCTAGGCCAGTAAAACTCTGATTCGGCCACCCCTTCCTCTACCTTGTTCGGAGGCGTGGTTTGGAATCTTTAAAGGTGGAAGATCCCAACCGGAAGCTCTTCTCTTCTTGCCTGTCCCTTCTTTGTCAACGTCTGACGCACATAGGTAAATGGGAGAAGTCACATGTCACCTTGTTCCAGAGCGAGGGGGCATTTGAGTTCTCCCCGACCACGTGGGGCGACTTTAGCTCCGCGTGGCCATTCATCTTTGCCAGGTATGAATATTTTCTAAATCATTCTAAATTATGGGTAACTGGTAAATGGCTTAGTGTTAATTTGTTTGATCCAAGTTGTGCCTACCTGGTGAATAAATTATTGTTATTCCTTTTTCAGCTTGCGTGATTTTCCTTGATTTGTAACACTCGTGTATTCCAGCCTTGTTGCGATCCGGGATCTAAAGGGAAATTCCTACCAAGACATGTGTAGGTGACGATACTTCTAAGTTAGATTGGGATTATGTCCCACCCCTTAAGGGCTTGTGTAATAAGTTTTATGCAAATCCGGGTTCTTGTTACGTTTCGAGCTCAGTGCTGTTTATATGCCTAGATGCCGCTAGCAAGATAGTCTCGTTTAACCAATGGAAGTATTGTCGAATTGATTCCAGGACAGTTGCGTTTAATTAACCCTGGGGACGCATTTACTGAGCAATGATGGTTTGTGCTGCCGCATCTGATGGCAGATTTGTCTCGAAATCCACGCAGGTGTTCCCTAAATTATCAATTCTAATTCTAATTTGGAGTCAGATTTTTAACGAGGATATAGCTAAATTTTGCATTCTACTTGTTCTATGGAGTCAGATTAATCGTAACCATTGCGTTTTCATGCCCCGTCCAAAGACGGTGAAAAATAACCATTATATTGTGATTCGCACCAGCCAGAAGAATGCTCTAATTAAAGTTAGACAAAGAGAACACGTGATGCCTTCACCCACTGCAATGTTCGTCGTTGGAATTGTTTTGTGGGGTTTTACAGTAGCCATGGGAATTGTAAGTAAAAAGGAACATTAAAACTTGAATAAAAAAAGTTGTAGTTGTACTATTTCCATTTTTACTAGGAACGCTATTGGCAAGAATTGCATCCTGTGGCTCCTTATTAGCATTAGCATTTTGGGTGCGTTTTTTCAGAATTAACATCATAATTATCTAGTTAATTTGCATTTTTGTTCCAACACTATCATCATGCTGTTGAAGAATCATACCAGCGTGCTTCTGGTGAAATATGAAGTACTTTTGGCCATTTTTGATGTGGCAGTTGCCACTTTTGTGATTTTATTGATTTTCAGCATTTTCACGAGGCTCGGTGAGAAAAACGTAAATTTTGCGCGAACAGCTATTGTGACCTTACTGTTAAAGGTACAGTCAAAATGGACCCCTCATATGAAAGCTACACATCTCGAGGAGTTTGTAAATGCAAATTGAGTAGTCTTGATCTTCTCTAAAAAAATGGAACTTCCGGTGATGTGGACCGAGTAGCAGCGTTCGGTGTGAGCTCCCGCATTTCACTGCAAATTATCCTGACGGACATATCTGATATAGCCCATTTTGGCTTGAAACACGGACAGAAATTTATGTGATGTCCTTAGAGCACTTCTGGAGCAAAACCCCGGATAAAATGGCTGCTAAATCCACTAAAAAGCTCCAGGACAAGAAGAACACCCTGGCTAGCAATGCTAACAAAACACAGGATGGCGACACCGAAACGGAGGCTGATAAACTGGATCCAGCGATGTCCAAGGCCATGGCCGCCATATCGTCAAACATCTCTGAGATGATGGAAGCTAAATTTGACTCCTTCCTGCATAAAATTGGTGATATTGCCAAAGAGCTGCAAGACAGGACCAAGCGTGTTGACGAGGCTGAACAACGTATTTCACTGTGGAGGATACCAATGTGGAAACGTAGCAGCGCATTTCAGTCCTGGAAAAAGCCGTTACCTCGCTGCAGGAGTCTCGATGACCAGGAGGACCGAGGCAGGCGAAAAAATATCAGGATTATTGGCTTGCCAGAATCTTCCGAGGGCGCTTCGGTCGTACATTTCATGGAGTCGTGGATCCCCCGGGTTCTCGGACTAACCACCAAAGCGGGGAAAATCAAGCTGGAGAGAGCGCACCGGGTGTCGGGGTTTTCGAGGAGAGGAACCGAGTCTCGCAAGCCGTATCCCCGCGTCATGATCGTGAGATTTCACCACTACGGCGACCGGGCTCGAGTGCTGGAGGCAGCCAGACGGGCGAAGAGCGTCCACTTTGAGGGTAACAGGATTTTCTTCTTCCAGGACTTTTCCAGCGGCACTCAGAGAAAACGTCGGGCTTTTGATGAGGCCAGGAAAAAGCTCCAGTCGATTGGGATAGGGACATATGGCCTAAACTATCCTGCAACTCTGAGGATCACGGTGAACAACACTACCAAATCATTTGATAACCCTGAAGAGGCGATGACATTCATAAACGCGCTGAGACGGGAGGACACGGCACCTGATGGCTGAGTTATCCTATTTAGGATCTATTTTATTATATGTGATATAACTCATACTTGTTGAATGTTTAAGCTGTTTTGCTTCTTATATCTAGGTATTTCAAGTAATATAAAGATGGGATATATAGTATTTGACAATAGGACATCAGATTAGGAGCTATGTTGGGCTGACTAAATACTGATTGCACCTGATTATGCGAGCTCAGGGACATCATAGCCGCATCCAGAGTAAGGTTAGGAGGCCCTAGTGGTAAGGGCCTTTCTTCTGAAGATGGGGTCACCCCCTGTTTTGTTATTTTGAGTTTCATTTGTTTACTGGTTCATGGGGGAATAATATATGTATATAGTTACAGTCCTGTTCAGGGGGAGGGAGCACAGTATTTTTATTTTGTGTGCAGAAGGCTTGATGTATGGAGAGAAATGGATTATGGTTAGTAAGGAGGATATATGCAGACAACAATTGCTCCTAGTTACATTTGATATTTTTTTGCCACCATGAATAACTCTTCACTTAAACTATGTACATGGAACATTAGGGGTATACATCATCCTGTGAAAAGGAAAAAAATATTGACATATCTTAAAAAAGAAGAGGTTGATATTGCCCTACTTCAGGAAACGCACCTGAAAGATAAAGAACATGAGAAACTCAAACGTGATTGGGTAGGACAAGTTTATTACTCTTCCTTTACATCTAATCTGCATTCTTATCAACAGACAGCTTCCATTCACATTAGGATCCTGTCTTCAGGATAAAGCAGGAAGATATGTTATAATAAAGGGGTGTCTCTTTGATATATTTTCACCAATTTTAAATGTCTATGTCCCACCAGGTCATCCTCCTGATCTTATAACAAAGGCTTTTTCAGAGCTGTCAGAGTTGGACTGTGCTCAGTCAATTGCTGGAGGAGACCTCAATTGTATATTAGACCCTCGCATTGACAGATTACCTGGTGAAAATAATAATCCTTCTAAACGAGCACGAACAACAATTGAGACGTGATGAGTTGGGTTATTTGGATCTATGGCGAACGCTTAATCCTAATAACAAAGAGTTCACATTCTTTTCATCAGTGCACAAAACCAGTTCTAGAATAGATTATTTGTTTGCTCCAAAAACAATGTTGTACTCTGTTTTGGCCTGCGATATTGGGAGTATTGCAATATCAGACCATGCCCCAGCTTATTTAAAATTTACACATGGAGAGGCTCTGCAACATTCGAAAAGATGGCGATTTAACACACATCTGATATATGATCCACATTTTATTTCTTATTTCCGAAATGAATTCCACATTTTCTACACTAGTAATAATACACCAGAGATATCTCCATCTATTTTATGGGAGACATGTAAGGTGTACTCACGTGGCTTAATTATTTCCTATGAGAAAAGCAAAAAACGGAAGTGTCTGGAGGAACAACGGAGGTTAGAAGTACAACTTTCTGAATGTGAACGTACATATAACCAGAGTCCAAATGAGATTAATCTAAAAATGACTTTGGCCACAAGGGCGGCACTTAACTCATTGTTTACTCAAAGTGCAGAGCAAAACATAAGATTTGCAAAGCAAAGATTATACGAATTTGGTAATAAACCCAGCAAGTATTTGGCTCACCTGGTGAAAAAAAGGGCTGACTCTCAAAATATCTCCTCTGTTAAGGACTCCTCAGGTCACGTTCAGGTGGATAGCAATGGTATAAATAAGGTTTTTGCAGAATTTTATGAAAGACTGTATAAGAGTGAGCAGCCAGCTGAGGCCCTAGGGCTAATGGAGAACTTTTTCTCTAACTTGACTCTTCCCAAGCCTAACGATGAACAAAAATCAGAGTTGAATAAACCCATAACATTAGAAGAAGTGAATGAAGCCATTCGCATTTTACAATCAGGAAAGGCCCCGGGCCCTGATGGCTTTAGTTCAGAATTTTTTAAGCAATTTGGATCACTAATGGTGAAACCTTTGTTGAATATGTTTAATCATTCTCTTGAAACAGGAGCTCTTCCTAAAACACTTACAGAAGCAAACATTAGCTTGATTCTTAAAAAGGATAAACCGGGGGATGAATGTTCGTCCTATCGGCCCATTAGCCTGTTGAACACAGACTTTAAGATCCCATCTAAAATTTTAGCTTTGAGGCTGGAAAAAATCCTTCCACATAATATTAATAATGACCAAACGGGGTTTATTACTGGGAGGAACTCATGTAATAATGTTAGAAGACTACTTAATATTATTCAACTGTGTCAACAAAACCATCTGAAGTGTATGGTCGTGTCGCTGGATGCAGAAAAGGCGTTGGATCGCATAGAATGGGATTTTCTGTTTTCTACA
Source organism: Gymnothorax reevesii (assembly GCA_029721435.1). Taxonomy (NCBI): domain Eukaryota; kingdom Metazoa; phylum Chordata; class Actinopteri; order Anguilliformes; family Muraenidae; genus Gymnothorax; species Gymnothorax reevesii. Next base: position 5,106,447 of record CM056589.1, on the reverse strand, counting down.
CTCAAAGAATTTGGTTTTGGTGGAAATTTTATAGACTGGGTCAGATTGCTATACCATAATCCAATGGCAGCCGTTACCACAAATGGCAAATGTTCCCCATACTTTGAACTGGGAAGGGGCACCCGACAAGGATGCCCCCTGTCACCACTGTTGTTTGCGATTGCAATCGAGCCGCTAGCGGAAACTATTAGAACTCATCCAAATATTCATGGCATATCAATTAATCAAAAGCAGTATAGAATTTCGTTGTATGCAGATGACGTCTTATTGTTTATTACAAGACCAGAAAATCTGTTGCTTCTGTTCTTAATGTTATCAGTCAATTTAGTGAATTCTCTAGATACAGAATAAATTTTAATAAGTCAGGGGTAATGCCACTGAGCCAAGTACATCGCACTTTACCTCATGGGCTGTCATCCTTCAGATGGGCTACACAAGGCTTTGTCTATCTGGGTATCTTTGTTACTCCTCTGCTTAAAAACATGTACAAAAGCAACTTCCAACCTTTGCTTAAATGCATTCATGATGACTTAGAGAGATGGGCCTCTTTGCCACTCTCTATGCTAGGAAGAGTCTCTCTGATCAAGATGAATATCTTGCCTAGACTACTTTATAAATTTCAAATGATTCCAATCCTATTAAGTAATAATACTATTAAGACAATAAATAATTGGTTACGAACATTTATTTGGAATCATAAGAGACCTCGACTTAAATTTGTAAAGTTGCAATCACCATTACATCAGGGGGGGATGGCAGTACCTAACATTAAATTATACCAGTTAGCTTCCCAATTTCGGTATTTGGTAGATTGGATAAGGAGTGATCCGGACTCCGTCTGGTTAGATATCGAAGCATTCAACCTGGGCAAGCCGCTAGCACTGGCTAGTCTCCCTTTCATTCTGAATCGGAAAGGTTCAGGGGTTTCAGATGGTAATTTAATCGTCAAATTTACCCTAAAGGCTTGGGATCTGATTAGAAAGTGGGAAAAGAGATCCAAGGTGCTTTCGCCAATTACCCCAATTCTAAGAAATACAGATTTTCCTTCTGGGATGACAGATAATGGGTTTTCTCTATAGGAAAATGCAGGTATTAAAACTTTGAAGGACTAGGCTAGGAGGCACTCCGTCCCTACTGTTGCACTTTAACAATCACGTTCTGTCAGAACTTTTGAAGGTCGCCTGCTGGGAACGGGAGTTATAACCGAAGTTTCCGAACCATTAAAAATGTTCATCTCTTTTGGTAGCCACTCTGAAGAGGTTCGATTTTTCATTATCAGGTCCTCCACGTTCCCTTTTGTTTTTGGTCATTCATGGTTACGGGAACATGATCCTTGTATCAGCTGGGGGGAACAGATTAATCCTATTGTCCGCTGGGGTCCTAAGTGTGGCACACATTGTAAATCTAATGATAATGGTTCTTTCGTACGTGAAGCAATGGGGCAGGCCGATGCCGAGAGCTAGTGTGAAGAGGTTATCACTCCGTACCCTCCTAGAGTGGAGAAAGGGGCAGAGGAGGAGTTAGAATGAGATCCTCAATTTGACTGGCGAGAGCCAGAGGATGATTACTTTTTGGAGAACTTCAGCGATTTGGAATCAGTCACGGATTCATTAGATTCTGATCAGGGTAAAGAATTTGGGGCTACCCTGAACTTTGACTTGCCTCCTAATGTTCCCAGGGATTACGCCGATTTGGCTGAGGCATTCAGAACAACGAGCCTCTACATTGCCCCCGCATCGTCCGTATGACTGCGAGATTAATCTCTATCCTGGGACAACTCCGCCTAGGAGTTCGCAATATTCGCTGTCAGGACCTGAGCGTAAGGCTATGCGAGAGTATATTCAGGAGGCTCTCGCCAATGGTTTTATTCGGCCATCCACGTCCCCTGCTGGAGTGGGATTCTTTTTCGTTGGGAAAAAGGATGGCGGTCTGAGACCCTGTATTGATTACAGAGGTTTGAATAAAATCACCATTAAGAACAGATATCCCCTTCCATTAATGAATTCTGCGTTTGAACGTCTACAGGAGGCGTCATTTTTTCGAAGCTAGATCTTCGTAATGTGTATAATTTGATTCGCATTTGGGAGGGGGACGACGGGAAAACTGTTTTTAACATGCATGACGGGCACTACGAATATCGGGTCTTACCTTTCGGGCTGGTTAACGCCCCCTTGGTGTTCCAGGCATTTGTTCATGACGTGCTCTGAGAGATGTTGGAGAAATTCATCTTTGTTTATCTTGACGATATTTTAATTTTTTCTTCAACACTGTCTGAGCACAAACAACACGTCAGACGCGTACTGGAAGCCCTGCTCCGTGCCAAACTTTTTGTCACAGCCGGGAAATGTGTTTTCCACGCCCAGACTGTCTCATTTTTGGGCTTCATTGTGTCTAAGGGTTCGGTGCGGATGGACCCAGATAAGGTGGCTGCGGTCAGGAATTGGCCTGTACCACAGAGTGTTAAAGAGGTCCAACGCTTTCTGGGTTTTGCGAACTTTTATAGGAGGTTTATTGATAATTTTAGCACGGTTGCTGCCCCCATTATTGCGCTTACTAAAAAGAATACCTCCTCGGCGTTTTTTTGGTCCCCTCCAGCTGATGCTGCTTTTCAGGAATTGAAGAAACGTTTTAGCTCGGAGCCTATTTTGGTTTTTCCCGATCCCTCCCTCCCATTTGTCGTAGAGGTAGATGCTTCGGAGGTGGGCGTAGGTGCTATTCTGTCCCAGCGCCCTCGTTGGGATAATAAGCTTCACCCATGTGCGTACTTCTCCCGGTCTTTGTCCGCCGCCGAAAGCAATTATAGTATTGGTGACCGGGAGTTATTAGTGGTCAAGCTGGTGCTCGAGGAGTGGCGCCACTGGTTGGAGGGAGCTGAGCACCCTTTTGTGGTTTGGACCGACCCCAAAAACCTCCAATATATTCAGCAGACTAAACGACGTAATTCCTGGCAGGCGCGATAGTCATTGTTTTTTAACCGCTTTGATTTTACACTCACGTACCGCCCAAGCTCTAAGAATATTAAACCTGACGCTTTGTCTCATATGTACGATCGCACGGATAGCGATCCTACCCCAGAGCCTGTTATTCCTTCTGCCCAGATCGTAGCACCTATTCAGTGGGAGGTTGAGACGGTGGTTCAGGAGGCGTTGAGGTCTGATCCCGGTCCTGGGGGGGAGCCTCTTGGTTGTTTATTTGTCCCACATGGCGTAAGATCACAGGTTCTCCAGTAGGGACACTGTTCCCGCTTGGCGGGGCACCCAGGGGCCCATCGGACCAAGCAGTTCCTGGCCCAACGCTTTTGGTGGCCAGAGATGATGAGCGACATTCGGCAGTTTGTTGCTGTCTGTGGCGTCTGTTCCAGAAATAAGACTTCCCATCTCCCTCCTGCTGGTTTGCTGTGACCTTTGCCCGTTCCCAGGCGCCCTTGGTCGCATATTGCTTTAGATTTTGTTACGGGGCTGCCTGTATCTGACGGCAACACGGTCATTTTGGTGGTGGTTGACCATTTTTCTAAAGCGGCTCATTTTGTCGCTCTACCCAAGCTGCCTTCAGCATGGGAGACAGCGCATCTTGTGGTCAACAATGTGTTCCGGTTGCATGGGCTTTCGCAAGATGTCGTTTCTAACCGAGGCCCGCAGTTTACGGCCAGATTTTGGCAGGCGTTTTGTAAGCAGTTGGGGGCCACTGTTAGCCTCTCTTCGGGGTTTCACCCGGAGACCAACGGGCAGACGGAACGTACTAATCAGCCTCTCGAAAACACTCTTCGATGTTTGGCGGCGGATAATCCCTCATCTTGGAGTCGATTTTTATCTTGGGCCGAGTATTCTCACAACTCGTTGTGTAATTCCTCCATGGGGCTTTCCCCGTTGGAAGCCCAAGTGGGTTACCAACCCCCACTTTTCCCAGAGACTGAGAACGATTCCGAGATTCCCTCAGTTAACCAGTTCATTCGGCGCTGTCGGTCGGTTTGGACTAAGGTCCGTTCTGCACTGTTGCGCTCGGGGCGCAAACAAAAATCTTTTGCTGATAGAAGGCGTCATTTGGCCCCGTCTTATCGGCTTGGGCAGAGAGTTTGAAGGTTGAATCCCGAAAACTGGCGCCCCGCTTTATCGGCCCGTTCAAGATTGTACGGAAGATCAATCCGGTTACGGTCCAGTTGAAGCTCTCGAGATCTCTGCGCATACATCCGGCATTCCACGTCTCGCGGATTAAGCCGGTTAGCACTAGCGTCCTGGCGCCCGCCGACATGCCTCCACCACCACCACGCATGGTTGAGGAAGTAAGCCTGTACGAGCCTAGTGGCCCATCGGGCCAGTGCTTAACCCCGGTTTCCATGGCATGAAGCGACCAGGAGTATTGCTACTCCCCCTGGATGGGATGCCAGTCCATCGCAGGTACTCCCCCCAGATCTTAGACAAGTGTCCCTGCCTATTTGCTGGTACCCATTTATACACCTGGGTGGAGTGAGGCGTGGAGTGTTGGAGTGAAGTGTTTTGCCCAAGAACACACCGCGAAGGCCGTGGCCGGGGCTTGAACTCAGGACCTTACGATCTCAGGCCTACTTGACCACTGCGCTACCGCGTCTCACGCATGGTTGAGGCATGGTCGCGGGGTCCAGTTCTTGGTTGATTGGGAGAGATATAGTCCCGAGGAGCGGTGCTGCGTCCCTTCGCGGGATATTCTGGATCCGTCGCTTATTTCAGATTTTCGTGCGCGGGGTTCCTTGGGGACTTCTGGAGCTGCCCCTAAAAGGGGGGGGTGGGTCCTGTCATGGTTTAGGAGCTTTGTTAGCTCCTTTTGTGACTCTCGGGGACGATATCGTTTTGATCACCGTCGGATTCCTTAGCCAGCTGGCATTGATTGGGGGCGTTTTCCGGACTCTATTTAAGCTCTTGTCCTTCCTCGTTCGTGTTGTTGGAGTGTCATTTCGTGCTTGACGCTTTGGTCGGTAAGGTATTTGAGGAGACAGAGTATTGGCAGGACCTTAGCTGGATAAAAGTAATAGTGTTAGTGAGTAAGGGATTTATCTGGGTTATTTTCCCTTTTCTTTTGTATTTTGTTGAGCTCGCCTTTTGGCTGCCACGGATGGCGTCAGGTCCGTTGGTAGCGCGAGCCTTGTTATTACCTTTTGATTTATTCTCTCAGCATACTGCTGGTTTTTACTTTGATTTCGGGCCACTGCTCTTGGCGTCTAAACTCCAATGCCATCACAATTCTTGGCTCTTGGACTCTTGGCTCTAGACTCTCTCTCTCTCCCTTGGAGAGGCTCCTGGAACCAAGGGGACTGCTTAGGCCCAGCATAGACCGGCCATGCTGAAGAATCTACCAGGCTACCAGGAGTAGAGCAAGCCTTGGAAGCAACAGCTTGCTTTTGAGGAGCGGCCAGCCTCCCTCCTCTTCCCACAGCAAAGACATGGACTTTTGCAGCACCAGTACCGCTCTTCCCAGTCGGATCAACATCGCCCACGATCGGATCTTCCAAACCTCTTTCCTCTACTAAGGACTGGTAAAGACTGGGCATCCAAACCTTCATTTAAGACTGACTGTGTGTATTTGTAAAATGATAGTTGCTGTGATTGTTTTTAGGATTGTGTTTTAGTAGAACAGGATGGTATAAATGTTTCACACCTTAGATCATCCCTTTGTTCTCTCACACCCACACTTGCACACACACACACACCTCCTTCACTGTGCATGTAGTGTTAGTGTTTAGTATAGTTTATATTGTGTGTTTTATTTGTTTCATTGAAATAAATATTCTTTAAAGACATATGCTGTGGTTATTAATGTTGTACAAGAGTGAATGAAATTGCCAGCCTTCTATGTTGAACTCCCGAATCCTTCAATCTAGCTATTGATTAGGTAAGTTGGTTACAATTATTAATTTAATTATTAATTAATTTCCACATTAATGGCTTAGTGGATATTGAGACAGGTTTTATTAATTGGCTATCGTTTTCCCTTCACCGAGGAAGGGTGGTGCCCCGAGGTATTTATATTAATATTTAATATTAATATTACAATATCATATTTTTGGATAGTCAAATTAATAATATTGATATCATTAGGCAAATTGCCTCAACACATGGTGTCCACCTGTGAGGTGTAAACCCTACAGCCGGCACCCTTGTATGAGGTGCCATTGCACTCACAACAACATCGCCACTGCTTGGGCCTTATCACCACAAAGGTGCCACCATTCGAGGCATTTCCTCAACATTGGTGTTTTGTGCGAGGCCATTACCCCAACAGTACTATAAAAAATGTTAGTTAAAGTCAGTAATTTATCCAAAATAATAAACTGTTAGTATTTATTTGTAAAGACAAAACAGCAAGGCGAAGGAAGCAAACGAGATTGGAAGGAATAATTGGAAACCCAGAAACCATGAAGTCAACTGAAAACGTGGCACGCAAAACTGTCTCCACACACATGACCAGACTGGGGAGACAAAATACATAAACCAGAATGATAATCTAAACAGAGACTATGAGTAATGGCAGGATAAGGACATGGCAGGACAGGAAGGATGCAAAACATGACATGGAATAAATCAAAACATGGCTTGGTAAAAGCAGATTCAAAACACTGCCTGGTTTCCACCAAACATTACGCTTGGTATATAGGCCAAATTGTTAAATCTTTGTCGCAGACCAAAGAATTTTCCGGTATTTCTCACAATCTGAGAGTCCTTTAAGCACTTTTCTGAAAACTCCAAGCAGGTTTTCACATTTAGCTGCATTGAATTTCATTTGCCACAATTCTGCCCAATTCTGAATTGTATCTTAATCATTCTGAATCTCTTTAGTGGACTCTAAACTGTTCCTCAAACTTCCCGATTTAATATGTATCAGTCGCAAGTTTAACTAATTTGCTTTCAGCGTCCCTATAGGTCCTTAATGTAGATGAGGAAGAGCTGGGGTCTTAACACTGATACCGGAAGACTCCTCTTCCCACAATGCCTAGCTTAGATGAGATACCTCTGTCCACAACTCTTTGTGTTCTGTTCTGTAACCAGTTCCAAATCGACTCCAGAATACATAAACTCCTGTAATTCCAATGGACCTCATTTTAAAAAGTAGTCTCTCATGCAGAACTGTCTCAAATGCTTTCTGAAAATCCAAGTATGGGTCATTCCACGAGAAATCATCCAGGGGGTGCCAGGTCACCTCCTCAAAATTCTTTGAAAAAATTCACATGACTAAATATTCACATAAAATGAAAAAATGCCAAATATTAGGCCAGTATCTCAAATAGTTTTCAAGTTATAGCATTATTTTAAGTTTTTTGGCGAACCCATTTTCAGCCAATTTTGGCAACTTATTGCTCCAAATTGATTGCTTATACAAGGCTGAAATTGGGTATACTAACCAAATACATCCCCTAGGATCTGGAAATGGCCTTAGAATCTGTATATCTTGATTCCCTTTTGTATGGTAAAGCCTCAAAATCAGCCAAAAACGCAAAATGCCTTAAATCAAGACCACATTTTATGACCTGTAACTCAAGAAGTAAGATAAAAGGCTAGAATTCATTTTTTTAATGATTTTATGATATATCTCTCTGTAAAAATACTGTAATCCAAGTGAAATCATTTGTAGAAGTTTTTTAATGAAATCATTTCTAAGTAAATTTTTCCGGTTTTGCCCCAAGATGCCCTCTTAGGGCAAAAAATGACCATGTCACCAGTTATTCACCTCTCTGAAATTTTCCCATCTTAGCGCTGTTCTTGTAGAAGCCTCTAGATGGCAGTACAAATTCGCTGGTGTTTTACAGAAGTCACAGAACTCTGATGTCTTGCTCTCCGACATCTCCATCATGTTAGAATTCCTTTGAATTATATAGGTGACCAAGATTGCCCCTGGTGTAACCCCAACAAAGGCTGCAAATACTGGAGATGATGATGATGATGATGATTATTATTATTATTATTATTATTATTATTATTATTACTACAGTATTATTATTACATTTTTTCTCCACATATAATTAATGCTTTTATTTTGATCAGTTATTGCATTTTTTGACAGAACCATCACCAGTCAGGGTCCTGCATAGAATATAAAACGGGTACAGTTCGCCTTATAGCCAGTGAGGAGCTCTGTGCCGTAAAGGCAATTTTTATTCTTATTCTCCATGACCTCTTTGCGGCATTTGACATATTTGCTCGCCAACTTCTGTTTCCCCAGACTACCATGGGTCGTTTTTGCACCATTCTCAACAAGTCCATGGGCCACTCCACTTTTCTCTCAGTGCAAAGTCTCTTGGCGCCATTGTCACCTTGCATGGCCAATCCACACTTTTTTTTAAGCAGACGGCACAAAACAGTTCCTCTCTTCCATCCTTCATTGCTGGAGCCATTTCTGCTCTTTTGCTTGCCAGCCAAGTCCTCATTTCTGCTGGACCAATCTCTTACTCTAGATGGCGCTACAGTGTCACACTCTTTATCTCCCAGCAAGTTAAATGTGATGCCTGACTATGAACTGCCCCTGTCTTTTTTGATTGAATGGATAAACCAAGGTTTAGACACTCATTATCCCCTGCCAACACAACTGCGATAGCCTCCTGGTCGGCCTCCCTGCTCCGGCCATTGAAACCTCCGCAAGTCATCCAAAATGCCGCTGCTCATGTGACCTGCAACCTCCTCAAACTCACCCATTTCTCTCCCCTTGTCTCCTCACTCCACGAGCTACAAATGCAGGCTCACATCAAATTCAAAATGTTGGCGCTAACCTATCGCGCAGCTAAAGGCCTGGTCAGACCCCACACTCCTACGTGACTCGACTCCCTCTGGCATCTTCCGTCTATGTGCCTGTCATGTACCTCATCTATTCAGTGGTAGAATTGGCTTCCCAGTGTGTTAAGAGCAGGGACACAATCCACATTACTTTCATCAGGCTAAAAAATCTCACCTCTTCGGACTACTTGACTCCCCTGACCCTATCTGGATGACCTTTGCTTTTCGGTTTCTTTCCTCGGTTGCGCATTGGCTGCAGGTCACTTCACCGGTGGTAGCAGCACTTGTGAGTGTGGTTAATCATACTCATGTCACACAATGTTCACGACGTATTCTCTTCACTGAAAACCTACATGCAATTTTCTCTTAAGTGCACTGTCCGCTTTTCTGACTGCATCAATATGAGCTTCAATTTATGTTCAGACTCTCATCCACATTCTTTCTCCCCTTGAAATCCCTGAAATAAATTGATTCCTGCCTCCTGGGAGTGTCCAGTAACAACACTATGTTAGACTAAATCATCATCGTCGCTGTAAAACGTAAATTCTGGCTGATCAGTGGCAGTCTGCCTCCAGGCCCCTCCCCCTTTTGTGCCTCACTTCCAAATGCGCTCTGGAAGCTGTGTGTGCTGTTGTCATAACGACAAGGTACCAGCTGGGCAATTTGTATGCAAATGGTACTGGGGCTTCGCCCGGTGTTTCTGCTGCTACCACAGGACCTGGTTACCATGGGAATGCCCACCTCTTCCTTGGTTGACTTTCAGTATGTTTTGTCAATTTCCGTTATTTTTTCAATTGTATGGTATGGCCTGGAAGTTGTGTGGCTGTATCACGAGCACTCAAATATAAGTGGTTGAATTCTGGGTACTGGCTGGGTTTCTATTCTTAGTGGGATTGTGTCGACTCGGCACCCAGGATAGATATAGCAAGCAGCATGGTGTTTTAGGAGAAGGGTCTTCTGCTGTAAACTGATGAAGGCCTCAGACTCCGGAGGTCTTGTGTCCAGGATCCTGTTTAACACAGAGTGCTGGTATTAGAGCAGGCTGAGTTTAATTCATTTCTCCTGCGAGGAACCAAGGGTATGTATAGAGGACACCCATCTGTAACACCAGGAGCCCTGGCGCCATCATCTCAGAGCAGCTCTTGGTAGTGAATGGATGTGTTGTTATTGAGGGTAAAATTGCATTATGGTATTGGTGAAGGCATGATGTGCCACTGTTCATGCAACCTCAAATTTATTAAGCCAGTGAAACTGCCAATAAAATCCTGAAATTTCTGAGAGTATATTTGTGGATTGGCCTCTCAGAATATGCAGGGTATCAGGCAGAATTTTGGCCCATCACAAACGCATAATTTATTCACACAGCTGAAAATTTTGCTGCATTTTTATTCTCTGATCCATCTGGAGGTTTATCAACCACTAGCTAATCAACTCTGTGTGTGATACTTTACTTTCATAAAACACTCCAATGAGGAGCTGAACTCTCAAGTTGCTGGTAACAAGCTGCCCCGAGTAGAACAAAAGTGTTTCCATTTGCAGTGGATGAGCTGGTGACTCACGTACGTCTGTTAATTCTGTGAACTTTGTTCATGAGGAGTCAAAAATCATTTTATCCAAGTGCATGCAAGCAATCAGCCAAAGTTTAAACTACTCGGTAAGATTTTATTTTCATTTTTTATTTTTTGCAGTGATCTACAAAGTATATACCAGTGATGGATTACAAATTGACAGACTAAAGAAGAAAAAAAAACTTAAAAAAAATAAAAAACCTGGAGAAATGCGTGGAAATGAGTAGTGAATGTAGATGCTTCTGTTCAGAATTATCCTGTGTGTTCACCTATGTATGCTATGATGATACATTCCAACCGTGATGGGAGGGGTCTCCTCTTGGATGACAATGGCCCAAACCCCAGAGGGCACGAGGGCCCACTGAATGGCTTTATGAGTATGAAAATGATCCCGAACTCAGTCACAGTCACCAGATCTCAGACATACTAAACTCAGATGGGAGATTTTGTACCAACCTGTTTGACAGTGCTTTTCTTAATCAACATCAAATCATCAGATGCAGGGATATCTCCGGGGAGAAAGGTCCTCAGTGCGGGGTTATCTCTGGGGAGAAAGGTCCTCAGTGTGGGGTTATCTCTGGGGAGAAAGGTCCTCAGTGCGGGGTTATCTCTGGGGAGAAAGGTCCTCAGTGCGGGGTTATCTCCGGGGAGAAAGGTCCTCAGTGCGGGGTTATCTCTGGGGAGAAAAGGTCTTCAGTGCGGGGATATCTCTGGGGAGAAAGGTCCTCAGTGCGGGGTTATCTCCGGGGAGAAAGGTCCTCAGTGCGGGGTTATCTCTGGGGAGAAAGGTCCTCAGTGCGGGGTTATCTCCGGGGAGAAAGGTCCTCAGTGCGGGGTTATCTCTGGGGAGAAAGGTCCTCAGTGCGGGGATATCTCTGGGGAGAAAGGTCCTCAGTGCGGGGTTATCTCCGTGGAGAAAGGTCCTCAGTGCGGGGTTATCTCCGGGGAGAAAGGTCCTCAGTGTGGGGTTATCTCTGGGGAGAAAGGTCCTCAGTGCGGGGTTATCTCCGGGGAGAAAGGTCCTCAGTGCGGGGTTATCTCCGGGGAGAAAGGTCCTCAGTGCGGGGTTATCTCCGGGGAGAAAGGTCCTCAGTGTGGGGTTATCTCTGGGGAGAAAGGTCCTCAGTGTGGGGTTATCTCTGGGGAGAAAGGTCCTCAGTGGGGGGTTATCTCCGGGGAGAAAGGTCCTCAGTGCGGGGATATCTCTGGGGAGAAAGGTCCTCAGTGCGGGGTTATCTCCGGGGAGAAAGGTCCTCAGTGCGGGGTTATCTCCGGGGAGAAAGGTCCTCAGTGCGGGGTTATCTCCGGGGAGAAAGGTCCTCAGTGCGGGGATATCTCTGGGGAGAAAGGTCCTCAGTGCGGGGTTATCTCCGGGGAGAAAGGTCCTCAGTGCGGGGTTATCTCTGGGGAGAAAGGTCCTCAGTGCGGGGTTATCTCCGGGGAGAAAGGTCCTCAGTGCGGGGATATCTCTGGGGAGAAAGGTCCTCAGTGCGGGGTTATCTCCGGGGAGAAAGGTCCTCAGTGCGGGGTTATCTCTGGGGAGAAAGGTCCTCAGTGTGGGGTTATCTCCGGGGAGAAAGGTCCTCAGTGTGGGGTTATCTCTGGGGAGAAAGGTCCTCAGTGCGGGGATATCTCTGGGGAGAAAGGTCCTCAGTGCGGGGACATCTCTGGGGAGAAAAGTCCTCAGTGCGGGGTTATCTCTGGGGAGAAAGGTCCTCAGTGCGGAGATATCTCTGGGGAGAAAGGTCCTCAGTGCGGGGATATCTCTGGGGAGAAAGGTCCTCAGTGCGGGGATATCTCTGGGGAGAAAGGTCCTCAGTATGGGGTTATCTCTGGGGAGAAAGGTCCTCAGTGTGGGGTTATCTCTGGGGAGAAAGGTCCTCAGTGCGGAGATATCTCTGGGGAGAAAGGTCCTCAGTGCGGGGATATCTCTGGGGAGAAAGGTTCTCGGTGCGGAGATATCTCTGGGGAGAAAGGTCCTCAGTGCGGGGATATCTCTGGGGAGAAAGATCCTCAGTGCGGAGATATCTCTGGGGAGAAAGGTCCTCAGTGCGGGGTTATCTCTGGGGAGAAAGGTCTTCAGTGCGGGGTTATCTCTGGGGAGAAAGGTCCTCAGTGCGGGGTTATCTCTGGGGAGAAAGATCCTCAGTGCAGGGATATCTCTGGGGAGAAAAGGTCTTCAGTGCGGGGTTATCTCTGGGGAGAAAGATCCTCAGTGCGGGGTTATCTCTGGGGAGAAAGGTCCTCTCTCCGTCCAAGTTTTACACTTATTGACTCAATATCAAGGCATGTTGAAGCCAATTTGGCAGCTCAAGGAGTCCCAAAACCTGAAGACTGGATCTGGTGATTTTGCCCTTACTTAGTCACCTGTCTATATGTCTGAAGATTACATCTCACAACTGAGAACAACAATAGTATGTCTTTGAATAAAATAATCTGATTAAGATTAAAATGAAAGTGCCTTATTTGGGGTCTCAGTTCGATGGACTGAAGGACTGAAAATGTGTGGCCATAGCAAGAGGGAGAAGGGGGATATATGTACAGTGCCATGAAAAAGTATTTGCCCCCTTCCTGATTTCTTATTTTTTTGCCAATTTGTCACACGGTTTCAGATCCATCCATTCATTTTCTATACCCGCTTATTCCTCACTAGGGTCACGGGGCGAGCTGGAGCCTATCCCAGCTGACTACGGGCAAAGGCGGGCAGCCACCCTGGACAGGTTGCCAATCCATCGCAGGGCTCGCACACCATTCACAGACCATACACTCTCACAGTCATACCTATGGGCAATTTAGTGTCTCCAATTAGCCAGATATGCATGTCGTTGGACTGTGGGAGGAAACCAAAGTACTCGGAGAAAACCCTTTCGAACACGGGGAGAACATGCAAACTGCACACAGAAAGGCCCCAGGCCAGATTCGAACCCACGACTTGCTTGCTGTGAGGCAGCAATGCTAACCACTGCGCATGAATACAAAGTGCAGTTTTTAAATGATGATTTCATTTATTAAGGGGAAAAAGCAATCCAAACCTACCTGGCCCGATGTGAAAAAGTAATTGCCCCCTAAGTCCTAATAACTGAGTTTTGCCACCCTCGGCGACAACCGCTGCAATGAAACATTTGCAATAACTGACAAGGAGTCTTTTACATCGCTGTAGATGAATTTTAGCCCACTCTTCATTGCAGAATTGTTTTAATTCGGCCACATTAGAGGGTTTTTGAGCATGGACGGCCTGTTAAAGGTCATGCCGCTGCATTTGAAGCGGATTTAAGACTAGACCTCTCCAAACATTTTAATTTTGTTTTTTTTTAAGCCATTCAGAGGTGGATTTGCTCGTGTGTTTCGGATCATTGTCCTGCTGCATGACCCAAATGCGTTTGCGCTTGAGGTCACCAACTGATGGTTGGACATTCTCCCTCAGGATTTTCCGGTAGAGAGCAGAATTCATAGTTCCATCAATTACCACCAGTCGTTCAGGTCCTGAAGCAGCAAAGCAGCCCCAGAACATCGCACTAACACCACCATATTTGAATTTTGGTATGATGTTCTTTTTATGAAATGCTGTGTTAGTTTTACGGCAGATGTAACGGAACGTGCACTTTCCAGAAATTTCAACTTTTGTCTCGTCATTCCACAGAATATTTTCCCAAAAGTCTTGGGGATCATCATGATGTTTTTTGGCAAATGCGAGACGAGCCTGTGTGTTCTTTTTGATCAGCAGTGGTTTTCACCTTGGAACTCTCTCATGGATGCCATTTTTGCCAAGTCTCTTTCTTATTGTTGAGTCATGAACACTGACTTTAATTGAGGCAAATGAGGCCTGTAGTTCTGGGTTCTTTTGTGACCTCCTGGATGAGTTGTCGATGCGCCCTTGGAGTAATTTTGGTTAGCCTGGGAAGGTTCACCACCATTCCAAGTTTTCTCCATTTGTGGATAATGGCTCTCATCGTGATTTCGCCTTTGAAATGGCATTGTTACCCTTTCCAGACTGAGAGATGTCATTTAGTTTGTCTCTCATCTGTTCTTGAATTTCTTAAGATCGCGGCATGATGTGTTGCTTTTTGAGATCTTTTAGCCTACTTAACTTTGTAAAACAAGTTCTATTGAAGTGATGTCTTGATTCAACAGGTCTGGCAGTAATCAGGCCTGGGTGTGGCTAGTGAAATTGGACTCAAAAAATGTGGTTAATCACAATTAATTCATGATTTAAGGGGGGGAGGTAACTTTTTCATAGAGGGCTAGGAAGTTTGGATAGCTTTTTCCCCTTAATTAATGAAATCATCATTTAAAAACTGCATTTTGTATTTATTTGGGTTATTTTTGACTTATATTAAAATTTGTTTGATGATCTGAAACATTTAAGTGCAAAAAAGTAAGAAATCAGGAGGGGGCAAATACTTTTTCACAACACTATATATGGATTGAGGTCTCCTTCCTCTGACTGTCAAGGTCAGAGGAGGAGAGTAGGTGCATCGGGGGAGAAGAGGGGCATTTGGGGAGAGGAGGTCCATCAGGAGTTGAGGAGGAATATCAGGAGAGAGGAGGTGCATTGGGGGAGGGGAGGAGCATCGGGGGGAAAGGAGGTGCATCGGGTTGGGTGACTGGCCAGTGGGAGGAGCTCATTTGAAGGATGTGGGGAGTGTAAGACCGTGACTGAGAGTGATGTGCCGTTCCCTTGTACAGTTGTACAGGTCCTGTCAGTGTGACTGTTATTGAGCATTATTATTGTTATTATTATTTACATGTATGAGTACCCTACTGTATATATCAATGCTATGTGCACATTTTGTATATATGTACATTATCGATATAATGTTTCACAATGTGCTGTTCCTGGTCATGCCTTGGAAATACAAATGAGAGTTTTGTCATGGTGAAAAGGCACTCTAAATTTAAATTTGAGGGATATGGATATTGTTAAATCAAAGGGAGTTGGAGTGAAGTGGGAATTTTTGAAGAAATCGTTTTGTAGAGTCCGTACAGCTGTCCTCCTTTGCTAGCAGTTCGAGATGAGAGACTGGGTCTCGCCGGGCAATTTCAGGACCGTGGCCACTTAGAATGGAGGTACTTTTTATGGAAAAAAATTGTAATAATCCACTCTGAAATTTAGCTTTGGTGCTTTAAAAAGCAGTGCGTTCTTTATTCATGTGCATGGAGAGAATGCACTCGAACGCACTCTCTGGGATTCTCTGACGAACAGCGGTTTTCTGTCTCCCTTTATAGTTCAAGATTATATTTATTTATTTATTTTTCTACATGCCGGAATTTTTCATAGCTGTTGCATAAAACATAAATTGTGTATTAAAAACACTATAAAACCTCATGCCCAATTGGCCCAATAAACTTACTCTGTCCTCCACTAATATTGGCACCCTTGGTAAATTTTAAAACCAAATTCAAGACTAGAATTTTGTGAATATTTTGAGCAGGGTGCCAGTATTTGTGAAGGGCTCTGTATCGTTTCTGCATGTTCCTTCATGCTTGCTCAAGGTATTGTTGGTCTAGTGTCTGACCCCATAGTCTGTAGAAAAACTAAGGACCAAAATTAATCAACCATTGACTATCGGGGCTTGGATGCATTTTGCCACGCAGAATTGCAGATTTCAGACTCGGCCATTTTGAAGAACTTGGAGTCTAGGTATTGCATTCTTTTTGCTGAATTCAAGTTGTCCACCAAGTGCGTTAGATGTTAAATACAATGCACATATATTCTCTGGTGGGAAAACATTGCTAGCTTTTTATTTTTATGGTAAAGTTACCATTGGCTTAAAGGAAAAATGGGATTTACTCTACAGCCAACCACAGCAACGCTAGAGAGCAGCATATCTTCAGAAGACCAGAAAGTACGCCTTGGCAAACAAGCTTGACTATGGTAGTTTGACCCAGCCCTGACTTATCCTCCACACCTTCAGTAATGACCTCCCAGTGCACAGGGACCATGGAGGGTGAAGCACTATGAGTGAATTCGCATTGACCATCAGCAGCCTTTGCTCTGCGACGCATGTTCCCCTCGATACAGGCCTCATATCGCAAAGGTTTTTGCCTTGCTTTAAGAACTCTGCCCCCACCTGGAAAGTTGGATTATACTGCCATCAAGGCACCTCGTAATTTGCGAATAACACGAGCTCCAGCTTGCAAAAAATGCAAGTGGCTGGTCATAGAACTTGGACCAGCAGGTCGGAAATTTGAACAGGATTTCAGAGCTCCTGCTTATCTCACTTGGCATTGTGGTACTAAACACTGGTACAAATGACATTAGACCATTGTTCCCCTGGACGGAGTAGGGCGGCTACTATGGATTCATGGTTCTCAGGGCTATTGCTACCGCCAAGACCTGAAATTATCTTGTGGACGATCCACAGGCCACAAATTTCCATCAATAGGGGCGACCTGATATAACGCAAAACTGTCATAAATCAGGAGATTAAATGAATTAAGGGGATTTCTTGTTGGCATCCGCACTTCTGGTAATCGGGCCAGTTTCACCAAGCCAATGCATGCAGCCGCAGGCTCAGCTACAGAGCCCCAGCTACTGCGGCACGTAAGAGATGAAGTGAATATCTGAGATATCATTTATTATTTGGATTATTGTCTTAATTTTAATCTTTATGAACTGTGAATTAAAAATTAAATAAACAACATATATTGACAATATGACTCGGCGAAGTGGCGTTCGCGCTGTACTGTATACTGTGTTGTTCTCACTCGATCTTCCTCTCCCACCGTGGGATCGTACTCGAACTCGACTGCGATTCGGTTTAGTTTCATGCGACGAGCTTTGCAAAAAAGAAAACCATTGTGGATGTGAACTTAAAAAATACCGTTCAATTCTTATCTAATCCTGTGTCCACACCGAGGAAGTAAACACTCTAAATCGCGATTATTATTAAGTGTTCGATTGCACGCGGATATGGGCAGAAGTTCAGTCGCCTACATTGTGACCTTTGATCCTTCATCATCGACGATCATCTCCGCCTTGCGATGTGCCGTATTGCAAATCAGGTTGCTCCCATTCCTTTGATATCGGTGGGGTCATAGGCTATGGTCAGGACACGACACCTATGGATTTTGGTTGCCATAAACATGAAATTGGCTGAATAAAGCGCAAAGTCACGCTGAAAATGTGGCCGTTTCAGTGGATGGCTTATGAACGCTCTGGGGCCCAGAGTTTTTGAGATATCAGAGGAGGGCACCGAGGGCTACAGTCATGCGATTGCCAGCAACCAGACTCTCTAGTTATTTGTGGTTTCTGATCAGAAAGGAAAAGCGTGTACAGTACTGCACTGTGTCATTACTAATACCCATTTCTCTCTCTCCTTTCTTTATTTGTTTCTCGACCTCTATCTTTTTCCTGTCCCATCATGTGTATTGTGTAATTTAATATACAAATGGTTGTGTAATTGCTTGATATCTGTTTATTACCTCCGCTAAAGAAGAGTGGCAGGTGGTTATGTGCCGTTTGTTTGTGAACCACCTGCAGGATACAGTTTTGATCTCACTATCACCAAAATTTAACAATCGCTTGGCCTTGCCCCAGAATAGAGGCCTACTAAATTTCACCTTCATAGGCCAAAGGTCAAGGTCACAAAAAAGTCCTGAAAATGGTTGGCGCATCTCTAGTATTATTTGTGTTTCACACATAGGTTTGCAACTATAGCTTTGCAATAGCCGGCTTGAGTGGAAAGCATTGATATTTTAAATATTGGTTGAATGTAAATATACTTTTTTTATATGTACAACAATCACAGACGCACATCTTCTGTCTTCTTTGTTCTTCTGAACGTTTGACACTTCTCCCTGGAGTTTTGAGTTTGCCTCCCTGAGGCACCTGTAGTGTCTCTCTTTGTCCTGTAGTCCCGGTTGTCCTCTGTCTGTCCGAAGCCTTTCTTCTCCACTTGTGTCTGTATACTGTTTGAACTGTTTTCTGTGGCTTGAAATCCTGACCTTGCTATCCTGTTGTGGTAATACCGGTTTTAGTTTCATGAAAGAGCCTGGAGCACCTAAGTCCTGCTTCCCCTCTCCTGTGTGCAGTGCTTTGAGACTAATTTGGTGATTTAAGTTTGCATAATGTAAAAAAAAAAAAAAAACTGGCAGCATGGAAAAGCTGATTAGTATGCAGCGTGCTGACTGTTACAATCAGCGCTTGTAGATAGTGCTTCTCTCTCACGCTGACCAAACATGTCATTACCGCAACAGAGGCTCCGACAGGAGGCTGGGACACCAGCTTGTGTGACGGTTTTGCTGAAACAGTGCCGTCGCCAAGATGCAGACGAGCCACTCGATAGGAAGAGTGTGTGTCAAGTGGAGTGAGAAGATAGTGTGTCTCACGCATGTGGGATGAGTCTTTGTGAGGCGAACAATGGCGCGTCACCCGACAGGCAGGGAACTGATTAGTCACAAAATAATGTGTCACCTTGAGCGCTAGCAGCTTCTCGTTGGAATCTCCTCCTCGCGTGGGAAAGCCGCCGTGTATCGCACACGCTCGGATGTGCTTCACTCTTTAACTGCCCGATGTAGGCCATGATATTTTTATCCGCCGTCCCGTGGCGAGCTGCGCTCACGGAGGGAAGGTTGTGGTGAGAGAAACATGATGGAGAGATGTGATGTGTCTCTTCCCTTAATGTGCTTCCCTCTGCTTCCCTACTGCCTCAATTCCCTGGAAAGGAGTTCCTACGCATTCACTGACATTCACATTTCCAACAACAACACTCCTCTCTGGCGAAGCACAACCAGGGCAAAGATAGACTTGAAATTGCTGGGCAGAGATGTGTTCACTTTGTGTAGTCAGCAATTGCTTCCTATTGTGGCAGCTTCTTGAAAGGAATCCTAGATCACGCCTGTTGTGATTGATTGATTTATTACTTAGAATACATTTGTGTGATTGAGTTTGTGCCATTTTGTAATTTAGGAAATATTTTTAGAGTATCATGAAATACATTAAAGTTATTATGTGCTATAGAGTGGAGTCAGGTCACATTCCCAAATAAACATGTAAACACATACACACACACACACATGCAGATGCACAGACAATATGGAACACTCATTCAATTGAAAATTCTGAGGAACTATCGGAATCTGACTCGTTGTTGGATGCACAATTGCCCACCGTGTGCCACTTATGACATGACCACACAGGGGAGTGCCAGAAACGCATTTCTTTGCCCCTGTGGGGGCGGGGCAAAGTAACAAAAAAATGTGATTTTTGTTAAAAATTATTTTCAACATTTTTTTTAGGCAGACGATGGGAATTCTTTTAATTGTACCCTTTTATATTCATAAACTTGCTCAGTGCATGTCCTAAGCTCTTTAAGAGGGTTTTCGACTTTTTTCAGTCAACCAGCTAACTCCGTAAAACGGTTTGTATAACAGGGCCTTGTTTGGTGGGGATTTCTACTACCACTGTCATTCTGAGCATGAAAAACAGCTGTAGGGATACACTGCGAAACAGCTCGTGGAGGGGTGCGCTTAGAAACCACAGTCGCAAAGCCAAAGCACCAATAAATGACTTCAGACGAGCCCCCAATTTGCCACGAGGCCACGACAAAAATGGATACACTCACTGTGTTTAAGATGCAAAAATACATGTTCTTTTAATTAAACTAACCTCATTATTCAATAAGGCCAACACAATTATGCGGAGAAAAGTCAGTATTCGCAGTTTTGTGAGTAGATGCATGCAAATTAGGCTGAAATAATGTTTGCTGGAAATTGAACAGGCACCAATCGAAGTTAAAAATTCATCTGTGGGAAGAGAGCCCTCGGCGGGGTTTAACTGCTAAGACCTCAGAACACTAGTGCTCTCAGGTGTGCTGATGCCCTGTGGTTTACCATCGGGCACCTGGGGAGACACCCGAGAGAACGGCCCCAGCAGATGGATCAGAGGGGTCATGACCCCTCCTCAGAAAAATCGAACACTATAAAATGGATTCTTTCACCCTGTTTTACTCTGCAGTTTGCACAGAAGATTGAGCTCAGCCAATTACATAGGTTACATCAACCTATGTAAGATGTTAAATGTAAATCATTAATTTCAACTACACTGCAAAAAATGTCTGTCTTGGCTTGTCATTTAATCAGAATTACTTAGAATTAGACCAGAATTACTGGTTTTTCTCACTCAGGTAGAAAATAAGGTCTTATTCAAAATGAACATCTGCTTTACAAGTGAATTTCTTATCCCATTGGAAAACTACAACCCCAATTCCGAAATAGTTGGAACAAAGTGTAAATTTTGAATAAAATCAAACCACAATGACTTTCAAATCACACCAGCCAGTATTTTATTCACAATAGAACAGAGATAACATGGCAAATGCAGAAACTGAGAAATTTTACAACTTTATTCACAAAATGAGCTCATTTAATGGCTGCTGCATGTCTCAAAAAAGTTGGGACAGGGGCCTGAGTACCATGGTTTAGCATCCCCTCTTATTTAACACCGAATGGAGACGTCTGGGCATTGAGGAGACAAGTTTCTTGAGTCTAGCCATTGGAATTTGATCCCACTCTTGTTTAATACAGGCTTCCAGCTGCTGGAGAGTTTTGGGTCTCCTTTGACAGACTTTGTTTAATTATGCGCCAAATGTTCTCAATCGGTGAAAGATCAGGACTGCAGGCAGGCCAGTTCAGCACATGGACTCTTCTACTATGAAGCCATGCTGTTGCAATAGCTGCAGTATGTGGTTTTGTCCTGCAGTATCGTATTTTGTTTGCAGTATTGTCCTGCTGAAATACCCCATGCCTTCCCTGGAATAGATGTCGTCTGAAGAGGAGCATATGTTGCTCTAAAACCTTTATATATCTTTCAGCATTCATGGTGCTTTTTAAAACATGCAAGTGTCCCACACCATATGCTCTAATGCATCCCCATACCATCAGAGATGCTGACTTTTGAACTGAATGCTGATAACAGGAGGGGTGGTCTTTCTCCTCTTTAGCCTGGAGGACACTACGCCCATGATTTCCAACAGGAATGTCAAATTTGCACTCGTCTGACCACAGGACACTTTGCCACTTTGCTACAGTCCATTTTAAATGAGCCTTGGCCCAGAGAACACAATGGCGCTTCTGGATCATGTTCAACAATGGCTTCCTTTTTGCATGATGGAGTTTTAGGTGGCATCTGTGGATGTCACAGCGGACTGTGTTTACAAACAGTGGTTTCATTAAGTATTCCTGGGCCCATTTAGTAATGTCAATGAGAGAGTCATGCCGGTGAGTGATGCAGCGGCATCTGAGGGCCTGAAGATCACGGGCATCCAGTAAAGGTCTTCGGTCTTGTTCCTTATGCATAGAGATTTTTCCAATTTCTCTGAATCTTTTGATGTTATGCTCTGTGGATGATGAGACCTTCAAAGCCTTTGCAATTTGACGTTGAGGAACATTGTTTTTAAAGTATTCCACAATTTCTTTACGTAAGCCTTCACAGGTTTACTTCTGAGAGACTCAGCCTCTCTAAAACATCTCTTTTATTGCCAATCATGTAACACACCTGATGCCAGTTAAATTAATTACTTACAAAGTGTTCTTTCAGCTGATTCTTTTATATAGTTATTAGTTTTTTAGCCCTTTATTGCCTATGACTGCCTGCCAACTGAAATGAGCTCATTTTGTGGATTAAAATGTAAAATGTCTCTGTTTCATCATTTGAAATGTTATCTATGTTCTATTGTGAATCACATATTGGCTCAGGTGATCTGAAGTCATAGCATTTTGATTTTATTCACAATTTACACTTCCTCCCAGCCATTTTGGAATTGGGGTTGTAGAAATAAGTCAAAATAATGTCATTCCATTGGCAAAGTTTTGTCTTACTGATAAAAAAGTTAATAGGAATAAGTGTTTTAACCCTCGTCCAACCAAGGGGATTTTTTCTTGTCGCACAAAAACATTAACAGATATGATCTTATGCTTGAAGGTCATTGTTTATTCATCCTTTGCGCTCATTCTCATGAAACAACGATGAGGGTACATCAACCCCCGGGGGTAGGGTAGACCATCAAAGTTGAAGGGTGGGGGTGGGGGGGTGGTTTACCACCAGTGTCAATTTTGCCTGTTTTTGATACAAAATATGCTTACAGATTAGTTGCAAATAGTATGATATTATTATGTTTCATGCTCAATGAACTTTGTTGACCACGCTGATTGTCATCCTTATTGATTTATTGATGTAGCTTATCCTTGTTTTAGTAAATCTTGGAATTACAATGACCAGCAGTGACCAGTAACCTTGAAGTGATCTTCACATAACAATATTAGACGAGCATGACCGACATACTTTTACTTGTGTGTTTGACTCGGTACTGTACTGTAGACTATTTTTATCCTGTGCTATTGGCCTACTATTGTACAAGTTCATAGAATTGTTCATAAAGTTGTTCTCATAATTCATAGACAAACCTTTTCTGCAAGTGTGTAACATTTTGAAGATATTTGAACATCTGTCCGGTGAACTTGAATCATCATTTTGCAAGGTAAGTTGATTTTTATGGTTCATATTCTTGTAATTGAAAGTAAAATTACTTGCACTATGGGTGTTGTGTTTTGGGTCTGTTGGATGGATAAATGTGGGATTAAGTGGGTGTTTATGTGAAGTGTGTTGTGTTAGTGGTATGTGGGTGTGGGATGGAAGTGAGTGTGGGTGGGGTGTGTACGTTTTGGGTGGGAGTATCCCTTATACAATATTAATTGATACTACAATATTAATTGCAGTATCAGTAGTTCTAGAGGTTACAGAAAGTTACTTATTTTCAGTTAAAACTAATAAAAATATCAAAAAACATAGATTTTTTTTTCACTTTGACCTTTTTCCCTAATTTGTCGTTAGTTATGACATCACCATGACATCATAATGTTGAAATGTGTTTTATTTGTACTTGATTTGAAGAGATGACGTCTGTAGCTGTACACTGATACCAAACAAGATGATGTTTATCGTTTAATTTCGAATTAATCAGGTGGGGGTTGGGGTTGTAGCAGAAAACCCTTAGTTGGACGAGGGTTAAGTCTCAGTACAAGATTAAAGTGCTTGGTAAGGTGGCCTTATATTTCAGTTTTTGTGGTGTAGCGAAATATGAAATATACCCATGTGGAAAAATACAATACAGTGGTTTAACTGCATTAACTTCAATTACATTTATTTGTCTTAACCCATGAGAACTCGGACCCATTTTCCCTCAACAGAACATTTTGGGGGAAATCAAATGGACCATCTGGGACGAATGTCTGAAAATGATCAGTGAGTCGTGTGTCACTTTGGTCTCTTGAGGGTTAATGTGTTTTAGGCTCATCACACCTGACTGTAAAATGTTTTCAGTTTTCATCCAGGAAGTCAACCAAACACAACCTCTTCCCTTTCAATCATTTCTTGAGATTTGCAAAATTCATTCCAAAAGGTCCAAAAAATCATCAGCTACTCGTTGGACACTAAAGAATAGCCGCCTTCTCTGAGAAGGGGAAGCAAAAAAAGGTTGTGTGTTTAATAAACTGCACTCCTGAGCTGTCAGCTCATAGCAGTGATGAAATATTTACAGTTTAACCATCTATCTTTAATCCCATAGACCGGGAAGGATTAAAATGAGGAGTATGGAATGTTCAAAAGGAGACCATCGCCTCCCTCTCTCTCTTCTCTTCTATCTCCTATTTCATCTTTCCATTGTCTCTCTCTTTATCCACATTTGTCCACCCTTTACCATGCTGTCAATCATTGTTTCTCTGAGTCTTTCTTTTGCTGATCTGCAGTCTTTTTAACGTTCATCTCACGCCCGAAACTCTTATGGCAATAAATCACTTTTAATTCCTTTCTCTGGCGTTTACTCTGAACCTTGTATACCAGGGGTGTCCAGGCTCATCTGAGAAGAGCCAGTGTGTTTGGGAGCAGATTTTTATATTAGTTAGGCTCCGCTGCAACCAATGTAATTGACTAACTAACTTAATCTGTCCCAGACAACATCTGGACAAGGATAATCAGGTATTTTAGTTCATGTAACATTATACACTGAAAACCCCAAAGGGAATGCAGGTTCTGTCAGGTCTGCGAGGAGTTCAGGAAGCTTCAAAACTAGGAACCAACTGCAATCCACTCCAGAGTTATGTCTCCCCCAGAGGGAGAGGGGAGTCATATTGTTTTAGGCTTGGTTCCCGTTCATGTTCGCGTTTCCGCTTGTGCTTGCTTTCGTATTCTCGTTCCCACTTCGTTTCCGCAGCGTAACTCCAAAGCCATTTGCATGATCTTAACAAAAATTTGCATACTTACTACTCAGGTCCTGAAGTGGTGCCTTTCGGTATCTGTCTGTCTGTTTGTCCGACCGGATGCAATTACTTTTCGTTGGTTAGGCACAGGCAACAGAGAAAATCTACAGAAAACTGACAAGAACCAGGAAACTGCTGGTGGCGTCACAGGTTCCTGGAGCTGAAAGTGACCACATGCATTGGAACTTGGACCCTGTAGCCCAACTGGTGAGGCGTCACTGAGGAAATCCTGCTGTAGAAAAAGGCCAGAATTGGGTTTGGGGTGGGCAAAAATATTGAAACAGAAATGAACCCTTAAATTGCTGAGATAAATTTTCAAAAAATTATAAATTGAATTATCTTGTGCTGCTGAAAATCCATCATGTGGCAACTTGTTTAAAAAAGCTCCCCTGGGAGCAACACTATTTGTCTTCAGCGCTCTATGGGGTTAAAACTAAACCTTGCTCCCGCGCTAGCTCCTAAAGAGCAGTGACACGCCTGATATAAGGGTGGTGTGATTCCAGCTTTCTCCTTAAAGAGGGAAACAGTCGGAGGTCTGGCACCTGAGCAGATACAGTAAATCTCATCCTCTGACTTTGAAGGGTTTTGGCATGTAATAGGTCATAATCCCACCAATAGACTTGGCAGATTATTTTTAATGTGACTCAGTCATTTGCCTGTTGCCTAGCAGACGAAATGGCGTGACGACCGGAAACCATGGCAGCTTTACTCAGTGCAGCGGTTGCAGCAGGCGAGCTGTGACTGCGGGTCAAAGCGCGATCGTCATAATCCATTTACAGATCGGCGGTGTTTCCGCCCGCTCCTCCTCTCTCCTTTGTCTCTCCGCCTCAACACTCCTGCGGTCTTAACCCCTCTCCCCTCCACCACCCCTGCCCTCCTCCCCTCCCTCTCTCCCTCCCTTCCTTCCTTCGCTCTCTCATTCACACTCTGTGCACTCTCCTCCGTCTTCTCGGGGTCTGTGCTAAATCAGAGGTTATCTTTTGCTCCCCGGAGCACATCAGAGCTGATGGCTTCTCTTTTCTCCTGTTCCCTGCTCACATGTAGGGGTCTATTTTTGACTCGTCTTTATTGTCGGTGACTACGATTGGAAAGAAATGAATGAAGTCTTTGTGGGGAAACCTCATGCAGCTCACTACAGTATGTAGAGTCTCACTCTGCTCCACCAAAGCTTGCATCCATCATGGAAAAAACCAATAGACCTATACACACACACACGCACATACACACACACACACAGGACTCAAGATGTTTAATTCTCTATAATTGCATCTAATGGGCAGAAAAGAAGAACTGCAAAAATGTGTGGCACAGTGGCAGAGTGGTTAGCACTACTGCCTCACAGCAAGAAGGCCATGCGTTCAATTCCGACCTAGGGCTGTTCTGTGAGGAGTTTGCATGTTCTTCTCGTTTCGCGTGGGTTTCCTCCAGGTACTCTGGTTTCCCCCTCCCATAAAAACATGCATCATGGGAACACTCCAGCCAGTACCCCATGACCAAGGAACTGGAGTTGGTCCCCAGGTGCCGCTCTGTGGCTGCCCACTGCTCCTAACTATAGGATTGGTCAAATGAAGAGGACAAATTACCCCATGGGGTTCAATAAAGCATATCATATAAACGTCCAATTAATATTGGTCTACTTTCCAATTATCAATTTTTTTTAAGTGTATATGTATTTTTGAAAATACCCTTCTAAAGTACTCAAATCATCAGTTGAAGCTTAGATGATAATTACCCCAAAGCATGGGGCTATTCTCCGAAGTCTTGACCTCATTTTAGCTATTGAATGAAAACTATCAAAATCATTTTCCCAGATTTGCGATTAAATTAATTATTCCATCACCAGCGGGTTTAAAGAGCCTCTTTGCATAATGGCACAAAAATACCTGGCATCACCCAAGTGCCTGATGTTCAGTGTAGTGGATGTGACGAGTTCTCCTCTTCTGAGAAAAGTGCAAGCAGCTCTAACTAATTCTTATATTTTAATATTTGAGTTTCACAGAAATATTACTGGAAACATTCTGGATGTTACCTGTGATCTCCGAGACAAAAATTGCACCAAAAAATAAACGTGTCAGATTAGGCATGAAAGCAAATCAATAACAATATACTAAATTTATGAGCCATTTAAATGAAAACAAGTGTTGCCAGGCAACAGAAACCTCACCCACCAGCAGTTATTTCAATGCTTTTCATACTGACTCAGATTTATAAGTGTGACCTCAACCGTTTTCAACTTATAGCTCTTTGAAAATCTGTGACCTTCAGTTTGACCTTGCAAGGTCACTCAAGGTCAAAGGTCATGGTGTTAAATAAAAGCCCCTGTAGGAGTTTCTATATGGTCAAAATAGTAAATATCTGTCCATCTGCAACTGGTTTTGAGCTATAGTTGAGAATATATATTATTTTCACTGATGACCATGACCCCCCTGACATTTAACCCCCATCTGCTAAGGACACTATGCCAGCGACCCCATCATACATCATATGGTTGGAAGCAGAATTGAAAGATGCACATTTTGGTTTTGGTTTCATTGTGATGGTTTCATTGTGATGTGATGAATTTTAAAGGAAGTTATCGCAACATTTCTTATTATTTATTTTGACAATTCCAATGGCCGTGACATTGACTTGATTACCCCCAAAATTCACCCCCAAAAATCTGGTAATCACGGTCAATTGTCTACCTACTGTGAAAGTTTGAAGTCAATCAGTGCAACCTTGTAGATGCTAGATTGTTGACACACAAACAAACCAACAAACTGCAGCGATTACAATACCTCCTCCCGCTAACTGTGTTGTGGGTGAGGTGATGAAGTGGACACACGGTAATTTAAAAAGATTAAATAGGCACTACAGATAATAATAACCAATAAACTGATGCCTTTCCACCATTCAGTTGGGATGCCATAGTGATGGTCTCTATAAATTAGTAATAAATCAAAGATGCAGTGAAAGCGCAGAGGATCCACATCTCATTTATTAATAACCTCTGTACGTTCAGCCCTGTGGACCCTTACAATGTAAAAATGAAGTTTTCAAGTTTTTCCCATTTTCAGAATTACTGTGGAGAGAAAAGCAGGATAAATCCATGTTGCAGCATGTTTCTTCATTATATGCAATATTCACTCTTCACATAAACTTTTTTTTGTTCTGTTGGTAATTTCACTATGATATTCGTATTGACAATTATTCTCTTTTAAGGAAAGACCGAAATCTTTACGGAGGTGGTGTTTGTACGTACATTCATTCTGATATAAGCTATTTGGTGAGGTCTGATTTAAATGATGAAGCTGAATTGTTGTTGATCGATATCTGGCTTCCAAAAACAAAACCCATGCTGGTGGGCGTGCTACAGTTCGCCCAATGATAGCATGTTTTATGTATGGTTGGAGAATACGCTTACAAACTGCAATGGAGCAGGGAAAGAGTGTTTATCACTAGGAGATTTAAATACTGATGTTTCTGATGTATCAACACCTACATATAGAGCCTATGAAAACTCCTGTAGATCTTTTGGTCTGACTCAGCTGATTACTGGACCAACTTGTGTCACTGAAAACTCACGGACGACCATCGATTTAATTCTAGTGTCTGACAAGGCTAATATTTCCAACAGTGGTGTGATAATGTATGGTATAAGTGACCATTTCTTATTTATTGTACAAGAAAGGTTTTTAGAAAGATGTTTGCATGTCATAAGACAATTAAGGTCCACTCTCTTAAACTCTACTCTGTGGATATGTTCAGTGCACATCTGCAAAAGGTAAACTGGCCTCAGGTTACAAAGCTTACAGCTGAAGAATATTTAAACATCTGTTTATGCAGGTGGTGAATACAGTGGCCCCCTTTAGGCAAATTAGAGTCAAGCAGAAAACTAAACCCTGGTTTGATCATAGCATCTTCCATTTAATTAAAATACGGGATTCGGCTCTGATTAAGTTTAAGCAATCACAGGATATAGTGGATTTTGAGTTTTTCAAAAAAAAACAAAGGTATGTAGTGAAAGAATAAAGTAGCACAGCAAAATGTTATTACTATTCAACTTTAATTAAGGGAAACAGTAGTAATCCCACAGGGCTGTGAAAAATTTTTAAAGACCTCGGCTGTGGAAGTGGAACTGATGGGAAAGTCAGTTGGACAAATATAGGACTAAATGTCAATAAATGTATTGAGTTAGACCCTTAAAAAGTTGCCAACGCCCTCAGTGACCACTTCACCTCTGTAGCAAACAATTTTGTCTCCCAACTGCCAGAAAGAGCTACAGAGTATGGGGAAAACTTCATTTTCAATCATTACAATCAGTATGGCGTCGAGGCAAGTTCTTTTTCTTTTCACAAAGTCTCTGTTGAAAATGTAGCCAAGATGCTGAGGGAGCTTAACATCAACAAGGCTCCTGGTCTTGATGGCATAGCTGCCAGATTCCTTAGGGATGCTGCTGCCATAATCACCCCATACATTACACATATAATAAATCTTTCTTTGAGTCAGGGCAAAGTACCTTTAGATTTTAAACATGCTAAAGTTATTCCAATTTATAAAAAGGGGAGTAATTTAGACTCCAGTAACTACAGACCTGTTTCGATCTTAAATATAGTATCCAAGGTTTTCGAGAAAATTGTGCCCAACCAAATCTGTGAGTACATCTGCGGTCACAATTTATTTAATGAGGAAAGTCAATTTTGTTTGCTTTAAGGTAAAGGCTAAATCGAGAATCTGCAGTGAGCATTAAGATTGAGGGGAAATCTTTAGTATTAAAGTCTCCTCTAAGTTCTCTAGGATGCACTCTTGATGGGAGTCTAGGGGGAGCTTCCATTGCACTGAAGATTTTGGGTAAGGTGAATTCTAGAACAAGTTACTTAGCCAGAAAAGCCAGATTACTGGATAGAGGATCCTTGAAAATGGTGGCGTCCTGCCTTGTCCAGAGTCACTTAGACTATGCTATTAGTTCATGGTACCGGGGCTTAAATAAGGTCCTGAAACAGAAACTCTGAGTATCACAAAATAAATTGGTGAGAGTCGCGCTCGGGCTGGATTACAGGAGCCATGCGGGTAGAACCCAGTTCCAGCGGCTCCAGTGGCTTCCAATGAACACAGAGCACGTCAGATGCAACTGAACATGGTCTACAAGATTCTGAATAATAGAGCCCCAAGTTACAGTACTTCACAAACTATTTTACCAAGTTAGAAGACGTACATACATACAACACCTGAGCAAGGGCAACTAATTTAACACTGAATAAATTAAAACTATGATGGGTAAGGTTTCCTTCTTATATGCAGCTGCTACAGAGTGGAATAAGCTACCGTCTGAAGTAAAACAAGTGCGTTACATAGAAATGTTTAAGAAAAAGGTCAAGTACATGTTGCTAGATAATATCCCGTGACAATGATAAGGTTTTTTTAATTAATTTGATCCTTAGCGGAATACTGCTAAGGATTGGTAGGCAATCCTACCACATGTAATCATGGAAGTTGACTAACTGCTTCCATCTTGTACACTGAGTGTGTGGACTTTATGAACATCAGGGACCACGATGGAAATAAGTCCTGGACTTTTTCATGTTATCCCCGACAATGTCTCATACGTGTGTTGACTGTTTTTTATTATTAGCACTTGTATTTGTAATTGTCGAATAAACTAAACTAAACTGAACTAAATTAATTTCTCTCTTTCTTAAACAATAAAGCTTAGAAATGCTCATCTGTGCACATATGCAGTACATAGGTGTTGTTTCACAGGCATACTGTACATTCTAATTATTCCCACAGTCAAATTAATCTCCACAGATGCATCGCCATTATAAATGTAATAATCATAATCTCTGTGAAATGTGCCCCTAACCTTTTGTTAAGTAGGCTTTTTGGAATGTTCTGTTATTTTCTGTAAGAATTTTCCGTTGGTAATCTACAGGCCCTTTGCTCTTCATTTTTTCAGCAGTCCTTGTCACATCAACATCAGAGCACTAAGAACATTCTAATTACGTACTTAAACACCGTGATCTTATGGGCTTATCATGTTTATGATGCAATGTTATACTCTCTTGTCATTCAGTTGTGGAGTTCTAATTGGTAAGCTGGACATTAAGCCTATTAGGTTGCGGTGAATCTCCCGCATTTTACACTGGCATATCACCATACCTCATTTTTCTCTGAAATTCTCTTTCTCTCCCATCATGCCGACTCAGATTATCAAAGTCTGTTCCACAAAGCAGGATTGCAAACTTGGCTGGCTAACTGAGCCAATTATTTATTCATTTCAGTTCAGTCAATGTTCCAGATCTGCATGCGCTGCTCATTGCTAATCAAGTAATGTTGCTTTGTGTAACAGGGTCCCAGGGATTGGCTCACAGGCAGCTGCACTTTGTTTATCACATCCCGTTCCCCCTGTTCCCTGGGAACACTTGCAGAAGCCGCTCATGTGACACTGCCATCCTGTAGTGAGAGATCTCGTCAGACCCCTCACAATCCAAACACCTTCTGGTAACTGCTCTAAGCTCTTGCCTGGTGTGGGATGGAGTGAATGCGCTTTTCAATCTGCCTGCACCCTGAGACAAAGTGGATCAATAGTTCAGTATGTTTACAGTCATCATTCTGGGAATCTCATGACCAGAGGTGGATAATCCAGACCAGCCTCGTCCGGTCGAACCCCTGAGCGCAGTCTGTAGCTTTCACACTTATCTCCTGCCTGGTTGAATTATTACTTCCTGGCTGATGATCTCCAGGTGTATATTGCACAACTCCTGGTTGGCTGATAACTCTAGGGAGGGGTCTCTGGACCCTAATGTTCCACTCCACCCCCGACCAACAAAGTTGCTAAGATACAGTGGCTTCCTTTTACGGTGTTTCAGCAGTTTTTGTTCCGCATCAGACAGACAGGTCTGCCTCCCAGTTAGTGATCCTGCTCTTCATGTGAGAAAAACAGACCTGCTGAAGTGAAATTCAGTGCCAATCACTCAATTCTTCCTCAACACTGAAACATTTACTCTCTCAGAGTCAGTGTTGGTCTACTTCACAGGGGCCCGGATCATCAGCTCACGTCGTGACACATTCTCACACACACACACTCAGTAGATAATGGACAATAAACTGCTGTTTGCAGTAGTTTTATTTTATACCTCTTTAATATAATCCAGTGCATGTGCTTATCAATGACCCAGTTTATTCGTCTCTTCCCTCTCTCCGATACAGTGTTTTCGATAAAGATTACAGTAGGAAAGGTTCACAGAGATCCCACCGGCAGCCAGCACAGTGCGGTTCACACATTCCCTTATTGCTTTTTCCCAGAGTTCTGAGTTTTGACAAAGAAAAAAAATATACTGATAGCCATTGATCAACAGCAAAGCGGTCTCAAATAAATCGCAGTCATTATTAAGTCTCTTTAGAAACAACCAGAAACCATCTGACAGAAATAAACATGGTCCATACTCTCCAAGTCCTGCAAATTTTCACTCTTCGAAATGACTATTACCGATTACAGTAAATGGTTACAATTCATTAAAAAAGGAAGAAAAAACTCATAAAATCAATGATGATAAAAGGTAGGAGGACGATTGTTTGGGCAGCTGTGTTTGTTCAAAACTGAACTGATGTTGGAATCAATCGAGGTTATAAATTAAAATAATAATAATAATTCTGTAAAACTGGGAATATATAGTCTGTGACGCAAATCAAGGAAAACACAAGTGAATAAAAGCCAGTTTTCATGCCTTATGCTGTCGTTGGGGGAAAAGGGATTTCCGGTTAGAGTTTTTGAGGATCACACCAGTATTATCCAACCAGGGCAAGTTCAGTGACTTACGGAACTGTACTTATGAACACTGTTCTTTTTCTTGTTATTGAAAACTTCCACTACAAATACAGATCTGAATGAACCGCTTCAGATGTAGATGTAAAGGCCAAAATTATGTGGACACCTAATTCCTAATGCGCACCAGTGTTCCCCTTCGCCTCTGTAACAGCATCCACTCCTCTGGGGTGGCTGTCCACCAGATCGTAGGACATTTCTGCAGGGATGTGACCCCATTCCTCGCAGAAGAAAGCACTGCGGAGTTGGGCATTGATATTGGGTGATTAGGCCTGGTTTCAGGATTGCAGTGGCTGTGATTTGGCTTGAGGACAGGGCTCTGTCCAGGCCAGTCAGGTTCATCTTGACCAATCTTTCAAATTGTGCGCCAGCCCTTGCCCTGTAAATGGGGTACAGCCATGCAGGGACAGGAAGGCACGTTCCCCCGATGGTTGGAGCGACAGAACCATATGGAACATCAATGCACTCCACAGCATCAAGAGTTTCACGCCAAGGAACTGATACACCTGGCCCCTGACTAAGGGTTGTCTACATACTTTTGACCACGTGGAGTATCACCCAAGGTGGCTGAGCGCAGCTTACTCCTGAATTATGATACTGCTGTACTACATAGGTTACATGGGCCAGCCTCATTACACAGGTCTCATACGTACCTTCCTTTCAGCACAGCACTATTCTTAACCCTTTGAGCGCCGAAAACATTTTCAAGGAATTAAAAATGTAATTATCCTGAGCTGGTGAAAACCTATCATGTGGCAACTTGCTCCCTGTGGGAGCTCTTTTAACCAAGTTGCCACATGATAGGTTTTCAACAGCATATGACTTTGATATCTTACATCATTGGGAAAATATAGTTGCCCACGACGCTGAAAGGGTTTTAATGCCTTGAAAAGAAAATTAGTAGTCAACAAAAAAAGCATTGTCTTATTACTGATTACTCTTGCAGGAGAGTAACCAATGCCTGCAGAGGAATGTGGAGCCGTTTAAATCATTTTTACGTTTATTTTTGGTTTTTATGGCTACTTGAAAATTTTGGGCGTACAAAAACTTTTGACTGGCAGTATTTATGGGGGAATGTCTATGGCTGAGAAGACGCAGCTCAGTAAATTGTACTGAGACCTTCATATGTTCTGTGTTAGGGCTGATTCGGCTCTGAACATTTTACTGTGCACACAGTTCTGCTCAGAGCTCTGCCCCTACAGCAAACAATGAAAGCTTGATTAACAGATAATGAGGTGCTGAACGGGGGGTTGAGGGGGTGCGTTGAGAATCTGACTGAATCATGTGATCTCGATCCTTCTGACTCTGCAACTGCTGCCGCATCACGTCACACCTCCCCAAAAGCAGAGGCGGCCAAGAGGGATAAACACATAAATAAATAAACACAGACAGGATGAGGCCTCGATACCAGGGAAAATCCCAAGCAGAATCAAACACGCCACACTGAACAATTCGCCAACACCAAGAGGCGAGGATTCACTTGAGGGAGAGTTTACAGGTTTCGCAATTCCAGCATGTACTGTGACATGCCACTAAATTAAAAGACCCAGCAATGCCCGATCATGTAACGCATTATGTGTGCCAGCCAGCGTGATAAGACTGTTCTTTTTACTGGCATCGTCCAGTGGGACAGTCAACTAATTCGGAAGTAGCTAGAGTGATGTAATGACGAGGCGTCTGCCAAAATAGTAAAAACCTCATGCGACGTGTGCGGTGTTTGATGTTTAAGGCGAGGCTGAGCACCAGCTGGAGACTGCACACTCTGACACTGAATCCCTCCCACTGCAGAGTCAGGAAATGAAACGGCTTCGATTTCTGTCATGGCCTCTCATTTCTCTCCAAGATCTGAACTCCCTGCAGCCTCTCAGTTCATAAAGAGCATCTCAGAGCATCTTCACCGATATCTTTTGTCACAACATTCCTCTCTACGGTGAAATTTACGAATAAGTATTAGGCATCGACATAATCTTTATAGGATTGTGATTCATGACTCGCTCCACCTGCCAGCGAGTGCCCAAAATGGTATTGAGGACATTCATATGCAAATGCAGTGAACCATATGGGAATGACAGCCCTTTGAAATAGCATCAATGTCCAAAAACGTTTGGACAGCTCACATTATTCACCTGCATTCTGTGTCAATACAAATACTTTCCAAGTGAATCTAATCCTCTTCCCAAACTAAATCTAAGTCTGACCCTCGGAAAGTTTTAAAAAGGTGGTCAGAAAGACTGATGCACCTCGAGTGGCTTGCCTTCATAGTTCTCCGAGCAACCACCTCTTCACTTGTATTCCCAACGGGAATATGTCCGCTGTTATCAAGAGACTGTCCGTCATACCGCATCACACTTTCAATACATCAGTGTCTAACTGCATCCATCTCTTGCTCTCGACGACTCACAAATCAACCTCTTCTCAAACTAATTCTTCAGAAGCCATTTGGCAGATGTCTCTCTCCTTCTTTCTAAAAGTTACACACTGACCAGAGTCATTACTTGCTTTAGTCAGGTGATGTTAATTTTTGGATCTTAGTTGGTTTTGGACATTTTGTAAGTATTTTGTGTTTATTTCTTGCATTATCACTGTGCTGTTCCTGGAAGCTCTGACAGTCTGTGCCGTTTACACTGACTCCGTCTAAGCGAGAGGCAGACAGACAGGCAGGGAAGGAGTGAAGTTTTATGCAGCATGATGCAGCAGCTGAGGAACAGGCCCGTTGGTCGCACAGGGGAGAATGACTGACGACACGAAGCCCTTGGAGACGACTCAGTCGATTTCAGGAATCAGGGTGTCCATTAACCAACAAAATCTTCTGCTAACTCCCATAGCTTCACCATTAATAGAATATTTTACTGTTATATTTACGCTTAGCATCTCTTTCCCTTTCAGGCAGAGTAGCTGAGCTGAAGTTACAGCTTGCTTGACAAGTGACATTTTCTTTCCCCATCAGAATAACTTGAAATGAGTCGAAATAAGAGTCAACATAATATTTTCTGCCTAAATCTCAGATGATTTGATTGTTAAGAGTAACTTTTTTGCAGTGCTGGATGGCTGTGCCAACTTAATAACTTCAGCATTGGACGATACACAAGACAGGCTAATGACTGGTCCTCTGCACAGGTTTTTAACAGGACGGGTTGGATGGTTATGTATGATGACTTGAATTGAAGAAACACTGGAACACTGTCCTGCTGAATCGAGACTTCATTTAGTCTTGAGCACCTTCTATGCACGGGAGGCGCGGTACTGCAGTGGTTAAGTGTGCTGAGTTCAAGTCCCTGCCACGGCCCTTGCGGTGCGTTCTTGGGCAAAACACTTCACACCCACAGTGCCTCACTCCACCCAAGGGTATAAATGGGCACCAACAAATTGTCAGGCAAACCTGACTAAGAGCGGGGGGAGTACCTGCAATGGACTGGCATCCCATCCAGGGGGAGTAGCAGTACTGCTAGTCGCTTCATGCCACCAAACTGGGGTTAAGCACCCACCTGATGGGCACCAGGCTCGGAAACCTTCTATGCACAGTGCCATATTTTCAGGAAATGACACATCTTCAGAGGCCTGTTCCACTAAGCCGAATTGTTGAGTTATTCCAGAAAACTGCAGTGTAAAGCCATAAAAAACAGCACTTTTCACATGAGTCGATGTTCCAGATGCTATCTGGCTAGCTCAGTAATCCTGCCTCCTGGACCGGGCACCTGGATCGCTGCTATCATTGCTAGTAAAATCAATGGTGAAAGTCTACAGTCTTGTACCTCAGTGATCAGTCCAGTTCACTGAAATGCGCATGCTGATGATGCATGCAGAGGAGTCGTGATCAACGGACTACTTCCATATCCCCAGCATGAGAACACTGCTAGGAGGTCCTGTCCACTGTCTGTCATGTCTCACGGTGTACAGTTTCCAACAGAGTAAACAGACTGAGCGAATCACGGCTGGCAGCGGTCAGAGTTCAGGCAAAGTGTCACTTTGGGCTTGTTACGTTTGGACGTTTTCTTGGAAACTGACGTGGAAAATCCTGCCAGGCAGCAATGACCTACATGAAACACTCTCCAAAAAGCACTTTCTCTTAAATTGGGAAATATAGAAAGCACTAGTGTTCCAACAAAAAGATTTGCGATTATTTTTTCCCTGGAACTGGGCAGTTGAGATTGTCCTGCGCTGATACAAAGAGGCTTCTGAAAGAATGTCTCTGTGTTCTCCGGCTTATTGATGAGTGACGGCTCAATCAGAAAAAGGAAATAACTCTTTGTGGCTTGGCTATGAATTCCCAAAGAGGACTAAATAATTATTACGAAATAAAAGCTGCCCATTTCCATTCGTAATCAACGCCTCCATGATCCTATCAGTGCTCCAAACAGAGGATGGGTCTTTTTTGCTGGTTCTATGCTAACTTTGATGGCTACCAAGGTCCTCAACTAAAGGTAAACATCAGCCAAAAGTTATACCGACATAAATTTAAGTCATTTTATCGAAGACTGATATTCAGTGGGATGAAGAATGTGTTTGTTCATGTTACAAAATGGACTGTGGAAGTATTGAGTATTTCTACTCGTGCCCCATGCTACATGTTACCTGCCAGCAATGCAAAATATAAATTCTTATGACAAACAAAAAAAAGTATTCTGCTATCTTTATGCCGGAGAAATCTAGTATAGCTCTGTACCAATGACACAGAACCACTGATATTCATGAGTCTTTTTTCTTTACTGGCATATTTTAGAGAATGAGGGGGTCGGAGGGCGTGATCAAACTATAGATGGCTACACAAACACTTTGATGGAGGTCATTTTGGAAAAGGCAAATCTCTGGTCAGGAAGGCCTATTCTCATGAAGCAAAAACACACGCACACGCGCACGCACACACACACACACACACACACACACACACAGAGAGAGAGAAAGCAGAGCTCCTTTATCCTTTGTGCCCTTAATTTTGGCAATACTAACTTGGAAGACTTATGAATTTTAAGGGCGCTGTCGAACTAAAGCGGTCAACCTACCACTAGAGCGGATTTACTGCTTACAGATACCATCAAGAGTCAGCAGTCTCCCCACGCTACAACAGGTATAATTATACATTTTGGTAAAATAAGCAAACTAACAAAAAAATATACACCTTGGACGACAAGAGTGGGATTTACTACACCAGGAGAAATTTTTTTGGTTTCCTACTAATCCTCAAGCTGTTGATCCACATTGGAAGATTTAGCAATTTCTGTAATACTCAGATATAAAATTTAAAGAAAATGGATGCTCAAAAGGATTGAATACAGGTGATCAATAATTTGAGAATACAAGATGTGTACATACTGAATAATGTGATAAAATTCACTGGTAAAAAAAGAAGTTTTATATGCAGGTTTAAGTGCATAGGTCCCTGCAAGAAGACAATTACTCTCTACGAGTGATCTAATGAAGCCCCGGCTGTTTGATTTGGCATAGATAACAACAAATGACATTAGGGGTCTCACCTGATTCAATTATAATCTCACACCCTCCTATCACTGGATGCAAAGTATGAATAAATCACAGGTTACAAAAGTCTTCATGGACAAAAAGGGTGAGGAAAAAGGCAAAATAACAGTGTAAATTGGAGCTCTAGGTCACCTGGTCAGGTGTTTTGTTCTCTTTCAAATCACAGTTATAATCAGAGAATTAAAGCAACTAAATATAAACACAGTGGAGAGTGGGACATTTATAAGGGAGAGTGGCGGTGGGAATCACAGGAGAGATGGTTTCTTATAGTCCAGGGCACAGGAGGGTGTAAGCAAACCTCACAAATTGGAGGGAAGTTTGGAGCAAGTGGTAGCTAGTTCGGTGGAATAGGCTGGAGAGGCTCTTCGAGAAGGGAGTACCGGGGAGGCTGTAGGGGAGAAAGTCTGCGGCGCAGACCCCGAGGACGCTTTTCGTGGGAGAGTCACATGCCCCGGGATGCAGCTGTAGGGTTTGCTCGCATTGGTCGGTGAGGAGAAGGGCGAAAAGGAGGATGCGGGCTCCTCGAAAGGCCAGGAGGCCTGGGCCAGCTCCCGGGGCAGAGAGGGGTGGGAGGAGGACAGGAGTCTCAGGTCCTGGGAGAAGCGGCCCGATGGCGACTCCATGTCGAGTCGGGGCCGGCTGGGCAGCTGAGGCGGGCTCGACTTCTGCGGTGTCAGCAGCAAGCTGAGGGACCCGCCAGTGCTCCCTGGGTCACCAAACTCAAATGTTCTCCCCGCCGCCGGGCTTTGGACTGCGGGACTTGGAACTAGCGGGGAAAGGCAACACGGCGAAGCGCCGCCCGAGCCGAACTGAACCAATGAGGCCAAGGAGGAGCGCTCCAGCTGAGGGACAGATCCCGACTGCGGACCAGAGAGGCCGAACTGCGCCAGAGATGACTGAGACCCCGCGGCTGCCTGACTCCGCCCAGAGGACGGCGAGCCGGCGGAGGAGGAGGGTATGTGGAAGAGGTTTAACCCACTGGAAGTCCTGCCCCCACCCGCAAACTGCTGCAGGGGTGCAACCAGCGGGGGTGTGGGTGGGGGAGGAGGGGGCTGGAGTCGGGGGAGGGCAGGGCTGCCTGAGCCGGAGCTGGAGGTCGGCGGACCGCCGGCGGTACCGGCTGCCTCCGCCGCTCCCTCCTGCTGGAACAGCCCAACGGCGAACGGTGGTGTCGGGCAGGAGAAGGACGGCTGTCTCTGGAGCTGCCAGCGGCGCTGGGCAGGTGGGGAGTCGGAGGCTGGGCGTTGGCCAAAGGGAGGCGTGGAGGTGGATGTGCAGGTGGAAGCCCGTCGACCCAATGTCGAGGTCATGTGATGGGCTCGGAAACAGGCTAGGAGGGGTGAGTCTGCCCCTGGGCGGGACTGGGGTTTAGAGGGGGTGTCGAAAGGCGAGTCCCCGGCCGAGCTGGGCCCAGCAGAAGCAGGCACCACCGTGTGGAGCCTCTTGAGCCGGCCAGCTGGCTCCTTCAGGGAGCCCAGCATGGAGACCGGGGGCCGGAACAGACCGGCAGGGAGGTGTGGGTGGTGCGTCAGGGCGATGGCCACGGATGTGGTGGCGGCCGCTGCTTGCAGCGGAGCCTGGATGAGCGGCGCCCAGATGACGGGCGTTGGGGAGGAGGGAGCTGGCGGTGGCGGAGCATTCTGGAGAAGGTGAGCGCAGTGCGCCATGTCCCGGTCATGCTGTACGATCTGCTGGATGATCTCGTTTTCTTGGTAGTTGAAGACCCCCGAGCTCAGGTCGTGCTGGACTTTGTGTTGCAGGATGGAATTCTTCTTGCCTGAAAAATCACACACAGCCATGACAATACAAACCTGCACCAACAAATAAATCATAAGGCAACGTGATGACTGATGAATCATTTCACGCAAAGCCCTGGACTCTAGTACATGGAAGTAAACTTCAATTCAACAAGAAATAAGGTCAGTTTAAATAGAGCTGGTTAAAATGTACCTACAGGATATCTCATGGGCTTAGAAGTGCAAAGGCAAACTGATGTTGACTGTACCAAGACTGCTGATGAGAGATTTGGTCTCTGAGTGAATACTTCACAAAATGGAGAATATTCTTATGAAAAGAATTTCCATTATGAAGTCTCAGTACCGGTTTCATCATAGTCACATACTGAGATGGAAGGTCCAGTAACTGGCTCCAGCAGACTGACTAATGTCACAAAGCTGGCCCATTTTTGAGTGAAGAGTACGCTGTTACATCATAATACGATTTCCCCATGTCAAAAACAAGCGGGAGGCTTTTTCCATGAACCTCTAATCGCCAACTGCTCAGAGATGACAAAAACTGTTCTCTTTCAGGAGTTCCTCAAATGGAAACAGGAGGAAAAATACTACAGTATGACAGTAAATAGAATTAACAAGGCATCAAATGCCGTCACAATCTCCGAAATCAGGACAGACTGTCGCACGCCACTTTGGGCAGTCAGACAGGCGGCACTGCCCTCACCAGACAGGTCTGCCTGAGCAGAGCGGGTTGCACAGGAGCCATTAGGGATATGATTAATTAGTACAGTGCCCTGCTTTGTGAATGAGTAAGTTCCACAGGGGGCTTTTTGGAAAGGTGAGCAGCATTTATATAGCAGTTCAAAGTGAGTGTGCGCTGTGAAGTCAGCCGCAATGTACTCAGGGAGCCGGAAAATCCCGCCAACAGACGAGGCGCAATTAAAAGGCAGCCATTACGGCTCAGAGAGAGAACCCCGCCAGCCTCTTTATTCTGTGCCGGCGGAATCAAAAGTTCGGTCCAAAAATATCCCCCAGGCTGCTTCATTCTGACGACATGCAAATGAATTTCGAGGTCTCGGACCTCTCTCGTTCGACAGCCGGGAAAGGAGGTGGGAAGCAGAATGATCAGAACGACAAGACGAGGAGCCGAACCTGTCAATCAAGCGGGTTTGAGCGCGCTCACTGAGGAGGCGGCGTTTTTTTGTGGGTATTTCAGATGCCGGTTTCAGTCTTTCCTCATTAACCCTGGTCACGGCCTCACGGCATCAGCAAGCAAAGCACATCAGGGTCCTATCGTCCGCCAGGTTTCGCCGAATTACCTCTGAGATACACCTGATGCTGCAAGACTGATCCAGCACCAAAATCCTGACATTAACCCACGGAAGGCTAAATGCAGCTATTGTTGCTCAATGATGTAAGATATCAAAATCAAACCTGTTGAAAACCAATCACGTTGCGACTTGTTTAAACGAGCTCCCACAGGGGAGCTTGTTTCAACAAGTCGACACATGATAGGTTTTCAATGGCACAAGATAAATATATATATATGTTTGTTTTATTCATTTTTTATTTCAGTGCTCTAAGGGGGTTAATCTAAGGAATGGAAGCGAGACATGACACACACACACGCGCTCACACACACACACACACACACACACAAAAAATGCTCGCCCTGCAGAACCGGAGACGGTCTTCACTAGCACGAATAATCATGCTCATATGCACCGGGAGCAGACACACA
Organism: Gymnothorax reevesii; assembly: GCA_029721435.1. Classification (NCBI taxonomy): domain Eukaryota; kingdom Metazoa; phylum Chordata; class Actinopteri; order Anguilliformes; family Muraenidae; genus Gymnothorax; species Gymnothorax reevesii. Next base: position 5,065,135 of record CM056589.1, on the reverse strand, counting down.
GAGGGTTTCTGAGGTTGTCTGAATGCAAACAGAAAAACTGAGGAAGTCAACCACAACAGGATGCTAATCTTTTAACCAAGCTGTGTAGAGCATTCCCTCTCTGGTGCCGACATTTATTTCACTGCTGTTCACAGCTTTCTTCAAGATTACCTGATATTTATTTCTAAAATGGAGGTATTTTTAGGCTTTGAAAGGACATTTAACCAGGACTTCTTTACTTTCAATCGTTCGACTGGCTGTATAGGGCTACACCAGTGCAGGAATCTTTCAATCTCCTCACAGAGAAATGAACTCTTGTGTGGCTTTCAGGTTAAACCCCAAATCTCTGCCATTGAACAGACTCAGGCTCAGAAGAAGCAGATGTGTAGAGGCCAGTAAGTGCCGGAAAGACCAAGCTCATGTAGCGCATCTATTTGCTGGGCTTATGACCCGGCAGGACACGTTAACCTCTCTCGGTAGAACACTCAACTGTGACCATCTAAGAGACCTACTCTCAAGTGGTCGAAGTAAGTAAAAAAACTCACCGGTGACCTTAACAGGTAAAGTACTCAAGTGTGACCTTTCAAATTCATCCACTATCTCGAGGCTACTATATTCATTCACTGACCATCCTATGTCATACACTCATTAGTGTCCTTCCTACATAGTGCACTTACCAATGCTTTACCTAAGTGTTGCACTTACCAATGGCTTTCCAACATACTACGCTGACAACAGGTCTTACTAAAATGGCACTCTCATTCGCAGCCATCCAACGTAGATCACTTTCGCTGGTCTTCCTTATTCGTACCTTCACCAGTGACTTTCTAAAGCGAGACACGCACAGTGGCCTTTCAAAGTAATGCACTCACCACTAGCCTGTCTAAATACTGCTGTCATCATTCCAAATTATTGCACCCACTAGTGGCCTTCCAATGTAGTGCACTCACCAGCAGCCTGCCTAAGTGGTTCACTCACCATTTTCCCTCTAATACAGCACACTGTGCACCAGCCTTTTTTACTGCTACATGCACCAGTGTCCTCACGGGCTACAAGGTTGCCTCTGTGCTTCAGATAATAAATTTCAGACTCCTGGAATCCTTGATGCCCAACAAGACAGGGCTCAGTCTTACCTATGCGGTCCAGGCGATCTAATGCCACCGTCTCAAACGCCCGCCGCATCATGGGGAACTCCTCCAGGACCTCATTGAAGTTGTCCACGGAGAGCGAGTACAGCCGGCAGTACGTCTCTGCGCGAACGCTGGCCGTCCTCCTTCCTCGAGTCAGCAAACAGATCTCTGCGAGAGACAGGAGACATCCGGGAACAGCGCCGCTCAGAGTGGGACAGATTGGTGAACTGTGGGAGTCTTCAAGTTCAGGGCTCTAACTCCAGTAAATAACATTAATTATTATTAATTCACTAATAGCATTAATCATACTTTTTAACCCTTAACGCGCCAAAGGCAGCATTTGAGCTCGCTGATACAATGAAATAAAATCAAAGCTTTTGAAAACCTATCATATGGCGACTTGTTGAAAAGAGCTCCCGCAGGGGAGCTCTTTTCAACAAGTTGCCACATGATAGGATTTCAAAAGGTCAAGATATTTATATTTTTTAGGCATTTGAAAATTGATTTCAGCACCCTAAGGGTTAAATGTATTTTATTCTGTTTCTATGTATTATACTCCATCTATCAAGAATCTCATTATCTCAATTGGCTTGAAATCTTCTATTGTGTTAGTTTTAAGGTATTGTTCACTTTTAGGGTGTCATTTTTGTGATGCAAGACATTTTGCAGTGTACTTCAGCAGCAATATAAGACTATAATGACTGTTATCTTTGCTCTCATTTCAGTAGTACAGAAGTGACGAGGCTTGTTAGGTTGAACACCCAGTTCCTGTCATCTCTCCTTGGTTATCAGTATATTGGCACATTATGACGGCAGAATATATAGAATCCCTTGTATTAATGGTGGGGCAGCCTGCTCCCGGCGAGCCACAGTCCTGCATATTTTAGACCTGTTTCCTCTCCAACACACCTGATTCAAACAACTGCATCATTAGCAGTCATCTGTTTCAGTACCCAGCCCTTATGTATTTATTTATTTATTTATTCATTTAAGTTTTATTTTAACAGGGTGACCCTTTCAGTTAAAAAAAACTGCTCTTCGAAGGGGCCCCCTACTGTAAAATGAACAGAACACGAACAGACGAATGATAAAATATACAAGACATGAAATATAATAAAATACATACAAATATAAAAAAGGGCAAAAAAGAGACATTTACAAAAGCAAGGAAAAGCCTTTGACAAGATACAATCCCCTGATTCAGGTGTGTAGAGCAGGGACATCTCAGGGTGTTCTCTCATTGGGTAGGATTGTACAATTACCCCCCCACGCCACTCAGCTTTCATATTAGAAATGTCATTCCGCACCCATGTGCACTTGCAAATGGAAATGGGACAATACAGTAGGTGGCAGAAAGCACTGAGTTGGTTTATTATTCTCTGATTTATACAAAGCAGAGGAAGTGTACATTTCCTCGCAAGAACATCCCAACGCCACAGTGGACAATGGAGTCCACCTTCATTACTATGCCTGCCTATATTTTTTGGACACTGCAACTTGCATTTGACCATAAAGAGAGAAACAGCATTTAATTTCCAACCAGAGAGATCCTTTTACAGCCATGCTTGTCTGAACGGGACAGTGGAAAGTTTACACATCACAGAGCTGTCCACTTCAGTGCTCCCTGCGGGGAGCTCTTTTAAACAAGTCTCCACATGAAAGGTTTGCAACAGCGTGGATTTTGATCATTTACATCGTTGGGTAACAATAGCAGCATTTAGCGCTCTAGGGGCCTGATTCACTAAAGTTTTGCATGTATAGAAACGCATGCAAATGTCATATCGCCTGCAAATTAACCGGCAATCTCATCTACTAAGTGTGTGCACTGAGGATTGCTTCTTTGAAGTGTGCAAATTTGCACATTCTATGCGGTTAGTACTTTTGGCCCTAATGAATATGTAACTAGAGCTGCGCTAAGAGAGTGCAAGTACTGTACTTCCACCAATGTACTCAGTGTTATTTTTGCCAGTATTAGCTTGCAACCCCTGTGTTTATGCAGTCCTGTAGTCTTTGCAAAAATATCGATAACCGAAGCGCAAAACCTCCTATCTGCAGAATTTTTTTTATTGGCGGATTTCACTTTGTAAGAGCAGCCTTCCTTGTTCTCATCATCGAAAGTGAAATCGGCCAAATTTTGCGCTTTGGTCGTCAATATGTTTTTAATGTGTTTTTGACCTTTTGCATGCCCTTGACCTTGAACTTTGACCTTGAGCTCCCAAAATTGAATCACCTCTTCCTTGAACAATACTTAATCATTCCACCAAATTTGAGGAAAATCCATCCATAACTCTTTGCCTAATCCTGCTTACAAACAAATCAACAAACCAACCAACACACAAACGGTAATGATCACATAACTTCGTTGGGTGGAGGTAATAAAGGGCGTGCCTACTCTAGCATACAAAACATGGGAGGAGAAAATGCAAATATTACATTTTAGCACCTGCATAGTGACTTCTCAAGCCTGAAAGCAATTTCATTGATGTTGATTGTGTTTGCTATTTAATACCTTCGAAGGGTAGGTGCTTATTGGCTCCACGTAACTGCACATAGACAAGGCTGCCATTATTGCCATGAAGAGAGGACACAGGCGGCGAGTGCACCGAGAACGAGTGTTCTCCATCCGTGTGACAATGTCTGAGGAGGGAATATTTCCAGCCATATCGCCTATTCAGCAATGTCATTTTGGAGCAGTTAGATGGAATAAGAGCCGATTTGGAGCCAGTCACAAGAAGAATTCATGCCATGCCTGCAATGACAAAACTTCTTGCTATTCTTCATTTTCTCACAACTCCTTAATTCCAGCACACAGCAGCTCTCACTGCTGGGATCTCCCAAAACAGTTTCTCATGTGTACTGTCTCAAATACTGGATGCCATGTTGCACAGGATAGGCCAGTACAACTTTCTATCCTCACAGGAAGCACTGAATAAAACCAAACACCAGTTTTATGCGGTTGCTCACGTCAGATTAATCGGAGTGAGAGACTGTACTCGTGTGCAAATTGTTTTGCCCTGAAACACTGAGCATGCACTGTTATAAACTTGCACCTTTTTTGCCAGAGATTTTTACTGTAATTTTATATATTTATATATTTATTTATATATTAGTTCATAAAACAAGTTCTGTGTATGTTAACTGTAAACCACAGTTAAATGTGCGCAAGACTCTACTTACAGTAAATATAACAAGGAAACAATGGGTTAATTTAACTGTAAAATTCAGCCCAATTATAACGGTGAGTTTGCTTCTTCCACAAGCACCTCCGACTCCATCGAGTCAAATTTCATTTTGCTTTTGCGTTTGTCCTTTTCCTCCAAACTGTCCGCGGTGGAAATGGCTGCAGCACGCAAAGTCCTCATTAAAATAATGCTGTTTGCACCAGCAGTCATTAAGGCAATTACTCTTAGTAGATCACCCACAAAATGTAGGCAAACTAAACGCGCAAAATGTTGCCACGAGCACGGAATTCAGCGCTTTTTATCTGGGATCTTCGTAGATCAGGCCCTATATGCTAAGGAAATACGCCAACTACTCGAAGCCATAGGCAGGCTGAACTGAAGAGTGCAACCATCACTTGTTACATACTGAATATAAATCAGCCCTCCAGGAATATATCACTCGCCAACTATTCTGAGGGTGTCGTTGAAATGATGGACCTCTGAAGAGATTTGTGCGATGCATTTGCACCCATGCATATATGCACACACAAGAGCAGACCTATCAATCAAAACTCTGCTAACTCAAGCAAAGAGTTATTACTCCATCCATCCATTATTTCAATGGCTTCTCCCTCACTAAGGTCACGGAGGAGCTGGAGCCTATCCCAGCTGACTATGGGCGAGAGGCAGGAACTCACACTGGACAGCTCGCCAATCCACTGCAGGGTGCACATACTGTGCTATTCACACACACACACACACACACACCTATGGGCAATTTAGAATCACCAATCAGCTTGACATGCAGATCTTCTGACTGTGGAGGAAACCGCAGTACTCAGAGGAAACCCACACAAACACGGGGAGAACATGCAAACTCCACACAGGAAAAATTCAAACTCCCAACCTTCTTGCTGTGAGGCTATAGTGCAGCCCACTGCACCACCGTGCTGCCTTGAGTTATAACTGCATTCACTTTACTATTTTTTTAAAAATATATGAACAACTGTACAGGTAAAATCTCCTTCATACTCACAGAGGACACAGGGCGTTTTCACATGCACATACTCAGCGAAGCGAAGTAAAGTACACGCATTCAACACAATTATGTAATTCACCCAGGTCTGAGCTGCAAAAAACTCATACGCAAAGCTTTTTGATTAAGTAAGTGTATTTTCTGAAATGCACAGAGGGAGCACTCAGTGTAAATTCTCTGATAATACAGCCCTGCCTGACCTCTCCTGTTCCACAGGATCTAAAGAGTGATGCTTCATTTGACTGAGAGAGGCGTCGCAGCCAAAGCAATATTTTAGCAGAGGCCACATCTCCAAGGCCTGTGAGCCGGCTTGTGCCCCAGAGGCTCATGGGACAGTGTCTTAGGTCTCCCCTTAAACTGACCGAGATCCATCTTTGAATGGAAGAGGGAGAAAATCCAGCCTCCGAGGGGAAAACTCCCACCCAGAATTCTGTTCCAGTCGCCTTGCTTTGGTAATTGAGCAATGGCCAATACAAAAAAAAAAAACTTGGATTTTGCAATCAAGCCCCATTTCCAATGCTTTATGGGATAGATTGGTGGCCAAATGATACAGAGTGTATAAGCTGTATTTTAATTAAAATTCTTCACACGTCCAGTACTTTTTCTCTTGATTTCAGTTTATATCATTTGCAGTTTCGCAAGTATAGCTGAATTTTTGTTGTCATGCTGCTACGCATGCTGTGAACTGGAAAGGCGGCAGCCCAGAAGTGTAAGAAATTTTGGCAAAAAAGCCACCTCCGGGTGTTTTTGGGCTGGGCTGAGCAGCAGAGTGAGTGAGTGACTGCCTGAGTGATCAAATTCAATGGTTGGCTGGCCGGCGGGGAAGAACTTCATCGATTGGTTGGCCAACGATTGACTGTCTGGCTGGCGAGGCGTTCACATCGGTACGGTGGAAGTGGCGCCTGCACAATTATGTTTCAGTATTTTCGAGAATACCGGTGTAGTGCCCAGACTGGTTTCAAAATAAATGTATACCCTTTTCGCAGTCATGAGTTGGTGTGCTTGAACGGAAGCGTTGGGGTGGCCGCTTGGATTGTATCTATGACAGCGACTGTAACCGACACCAAGGAAAACAATACATTGAAGAAAATATTAAGTTCAAAAGATTGTGCCAAGCTGGTTTTGACACCCCTTCATTGAAGCAGCTACTTCTCCACTACCTTTTTGTATCCACTACGCCAATGTAACACGACCAGTACCTGAATCCAGTCTAGCAATACACTGCAATAATCAGGCAAATGTACTGTTAAATTTAAACACATTATTGTACATATACAATGTTCACTATGGGGTCTCTTCTCCCATGCACTTAAGTCAAAAAAAAGTGCATAGCTACACGCTTTTCAGCCTAAGCGTATTCTCCCCTCGACTTAAGCGCGACTTACGGGGCATTACGCGCCCCGTTGGCAGTTACGCGCTTGGGGCGGAGCAAGGCCAAAATCAGGGCATTTCCGGGCGTTTCTCATGCAAATAACACTTACGCGTATTCTCCCCCTGGCTTACGCGCCTTTTCTGTTAAGCACTTTTGAGGGCTGTATTAAGGTCAAGCGCCTACATAAGGCGAAATGGAATATTGCGTCTGATGTCGGTTATAGGCCGAATTTTAACTTTTATTTTTTTATTTTACATGGTAAAGGTTGAGACGTTCAATATTCAATTGTTCATCCCAATTGCTTTACTACATTTCTCATATCCATAATCGATTATCAAAAGAAATCATCATATGATATCACGCAACAGCCTGTTCTCCAATTAGTTCAATAACAAACGCATTACAAACATACCAGTGGTCATCAAGGTCACAACTGCGCTGTCGGTCCTGGCATCTGGGTTGTCCAGAGAGTGGCTGGTGATGTTATGCACATATCATAGGCGTCTGTGTCAAGGTGTCTGTGTCAAGTACTAAATTCTTTATTTATAATTTCATTATCGCAGCAATTTGTTTGTTTGCAAACAATGTACTTTGTTACAGTGCTTAAGTAGTTCTTTTGAAGATTTGTACTTCACTGGAGTTCTTTTTTTTAAACCGGTACTTTTACTTTTACTGTACTACATTTAAAAGATAAAAAGTAGGCTGATACTTTCACTTCGTTACTTTGACACTGGCCACTTTGTTACTCATTATAAATTAAAATATGAATGTAATTCATCATTTAAGGATTATCTGGAATTGGCGTGTTTGGGAAGAACAAAGGTGTATCTTTGTGCAGATGTGTCCGCCAGTGGACGTGGAGCTGCAAATTTATGCGCGCAGTTACAATATTCTATCACTGGATGGCGCACCAGGATCAGTTATTGAATATTCACAAGCAGGCAGAACTGGAACAAGGTTTAGAATATGGACGAGTTCACTCCAATCCAAAGTTTTTCAGGAGTTGCCTGGATAAAACTCCTCATCTAAGCCTGACGTGCAAACTGCTTAATATACTTAGTATCTGTCCAGCAGTTCAAAAAAAAAAAATTCTCTTGCTACAGAAAAAATCATTGTTCTCTGCAGCAAGCACTTCAGCTACAGTGCGCCAATGGTATTCCAAATAATAGTTAAGAAAAATCAGTTTTCTGAAGCAAAAATCTGACATGTTGGTTTTTAAACCGCCAGTAAACTCAAAGAAGAAGCATATAAAGGAGAGAGTGTCTTTTTGTTATTTGAAAACTGTATCTTTCATTCACCTGAAAATTGATTAGAGCACAAGGAGAGAACAAACAGTGGCTGCTTTGCTTCTTTCCATGCGTATTATGAAAAATACTTTGTACTTGTACTCCACTTTTGATACTTCAGTATATTTTTTTATCAAAATACATTTGGTACATAAGTACATTTAATGTGAGTTACTTAAAGAATTTTACTAAAGTCATTTTCTTATGGGGGTTGCTCTTTTCATTTTTTTGAATTTTTTCAGAAGATGTTTATGACAATTCTATTTGCCAAAAATAAATTTGAAATTGTTTGAAATTTGAAATAAAAAATAAAATTTATAAAATTTGTTTTATTTGAAATAAAATCTAATGCAAACTCCTTTAATGTCAAGGATCCCACCTAATCTCACACTCTCCCATTACATATATTACATTACAGGTTCTCAGCAGACGCTCTTATCCAAAGCGACGTACTAAAGTGCACAGGATCAGTACAAACGTGCAGAGCTCCTAGGAGACAAGTACAAGTGCTAACAGTCAGTGACAGAACACGTTCCAGTGTTACAGATCTAAACCAATAACAAAAGGGCAAGTGAACAAAATGGTAACAAGGTCAAGTGCAAAGTCAAGTGCAGAAAGGGCACTTAAATAAAATAAGTGCAACAAAAGGGGTAACAGGTCAAGTGTAACAAAGGGGCAGGAACATGAGGTAAAGCAACAAAATGAAGGGCAACCAAATTAAGTGGTAACAAAATCAGGAAATAAAGTAAACAAAATTAAGTGCAACATGATAGTGAAAGGGCAACAAATTGAGGGATGTAGGGACAGGATTCAGAGCTGTGGAGTAGGGGAAAGGTGGAGCCTGAAGAGGTAGGTTTTCAGGCGGCGCTTGAAGATGCTCAAGGATTCTGCTGTCCTGACCTCGATAGGTAGATCATTCCACCAACGAGGTACCAGGACAGACTGCAGCCTTGAGCGGGAAGGGGAGGAGCGGAGAGGGGGAAGAGTCAGGCGCCCAGAAGTAGCAGGGCGGAGTGCTCTGGAGTTTACCTTCCCCACCCACTTTATAAATAATTTATCAGCTCCTACTCATTAGTGAACTTGCACTCCATATAACTGCATGAGCTTTGCCTCATTTAGCACCCCTTTCTTGGGCCCACATTCTCATACACCACTTGGCGGTCCAGCCATTTACTAGGTTGCATCTAGTTCGGTTATAGCGATCACTCAAATTTACATGGTCTTTCTGCTTGCTGAATGGTTTCATGGGTGGCAGACAGACGGGGGAAGACTTCTAAACTCTCACCCCTAGATACACCACGTTTTTTCCAGAAGAAAAGAACACAGTTGTCCATCAGAGCTGAGGTTGGCTTTATTGTAGAAGGCTGCGTATCTTTTTCATCGATTTCTCTTGGAGAACAGATTATGCTTTTCAGTAACGGCCTGAGAGTACAATGTCTTTTCAAATAATTCTCATGTTAAAGCTCTCCTCTTAATCCATTCGACCTGGAGTCCATATTATATTCAGTGATGCAACTGAATTTTTCTCTCTGCTCATTAGAATAGGGATCTATCCTTTTCAATTGTATTTGTAGCCATTTCTTGTACCGTGACAGCTGAAATTTCCTATTCAGTGCAATTTGAACCCAGGATTGCATATTCCATTTGCGTGTTTGTCCTTTTAGCTTCTTGCTACCTCCCCCTGACATCTCAGCAGGCTGTCAGCCAGTAATCCCTGGCGGGGGAGCTCCATACTGGTGGGGATAAATCCCCACATAGCCGAGCTCACTGGCTAAAGTGAAAGCTGTGGATCTGTGGCTCTGAGCCGCGTTGAGCTGTTCGGCCTTATCTCGATGTCTTTGGAGAGGGATGTGAGGAGGGACGTGAGGAGGGACAACGCTCAGCGGCGAGCCGGCAAGCTGGACGCCAGGCACTGAGCGTCAAGAGCTTAGCGTCGCGCAGGAGGGGTCGGCTTCCGGCTTAAGCTCTGGGGCCGGTTTTCATCGCTGCCTCAAATGTCGCCCAGTGCCCGAGGTGATCTGTGTTTGACCTTGCGCTCCGATAACACAAATACTGAGGGAAGTTAAATGCTGTCTCTCACTTTGCCTCTCACTGTGTGTCTCTCTGTTAGATGAAGGAACACTCATTTTAATTTCAGTCACAACAGTGTTTGCTCTTTTTTTTTTTATACAACTGTGAAGTAGTTTCCCTGTAACCGTCTGCAATGTCAAAATTTTTTCTGCACGTGCATGATTTTGTTGTTCTATCATACTTGTTTGTCACAAAATTCAGTTAAATAAATGTTTGATTTATTTCATTCTCAATCTAAGCGCAAAAATACAGAAGCATGCATTTAAGGTACATTTCAAGAGCGGCTCATTGGATGATCATTTGATGACGTTTGCTATGTACCAAAGGGAGATTCTGAGAACGTAAGTTAATGAACAGGGCCACTCCCAATGCGCCCTCCTATTCGTCCTCACACCTGTATATACCTCCTAACTTCCCACAATCCCCGCTCGTGTCGTTTCTGCATCCCTCCCTTCCCCTCTCCAAGAAGGAGGCAAGAAACAGCCTCCACCTGGGACTCCGGGGGGCTTAGGAGCCACACGGACTCCGACGAGAGACACGAGCCCCACCCCGAGTCTCGCCATTAGGGGGACGCCCAACGTCCGCAAAATCACAGACCAAGTCCCACACCACACCCGCCCCGATCTCCTATCCACCCGATCTCCTATCCGCAATCCCACCAAATACTCTCCTCCACTTTGGGAGTGGTCCAAAATTCATTAAAAAAAAAAAAACAAAAACAAAAAAATCTCGCATACACACACCACACAAAAAACAAGCCAAATTCATAAGATACCTGAGGCCTGTGTCACGTAGCAGGATTTCTTACTAAGCTGGTTAACTGCACATGGTGAAATCCAGGGTAAGGTTTCAGTTAATATTTTTTAATTGTGTCGACATAGCAGATTTGGGGCAGTTCAGCGTTGTTTATATTGCCGATATCCAGCATTCCTGGTCTAAAGTTCACGTGATTTTTCTTTTGTCCGGGGAGAGCACATGACGTCAGTGGTGGACATTGCTGTCGGGGCAGAAGCACTCGCCTGCCAGGGTCTATCTCTGTACCAATCTCCTGAACGCAAGGATGCAAACCCTCTTCCTACAGGTTTGTGGAAGGCTTATTTCTCATGACATTACATGAAAATGCACTGTTTGTGTTTGATGCAGGGGTGTGTGTGTGTGTGTGCATGCGTGGGTGTTTGTGAGTGCCCTCACAGGTCGGTGTAGCAGATGCGTGCATGTATGTGTATTCATGCGTATGTGTGTGCACCTCAGTAAGTGTGTGGGTGTTTGCGTGTGTTTACATCGTTTTGTGTGTGTTTGTATGATTGCATGTGTCTGTATACATGAGTATGTGCGTGTACATCTTGATTGGTGTCATTATGGGTGTGTGCGTGTGTCTGTGTGTGTCTGTGTGCGAGTGCAAGCATTTGCGGGCTTCAGTGTGTGTCCTCATAGATGTGTGTATTTGCATGGGTGGGCGTGTGTGTGTCTGAGCTTGTATGTGCTTGCCTGCATATGTGTGTGTATTTTCACACGTGTGTCGATGTGTGAATGTGTATTCTCATTACCTTCGCCAGCGACTTCGCTGACGAAGGTAATGTTTTGATCCCCGTGTATTTATTTGTTTGTGTGTCTGTCTGTCTGTCTGTGTGTATGTGTATCGAATAACTCAAAAAGGACCAAACGGAATTTCATAAAATTTGGTGGGTTGATTTGGCATGACCTGAGGATCAATCGATTAGATTTTGGGAGTGATCGAGTCAAAGGTCAAGGTGAAGGCCACGAAAAGGTCAAAACCGACTTTCGGCCATATCTCGGTCAATTTTTATCCGATCGGCATGAAACCAACGCCAAAATGTGCAGAATTATATACCCGATCCTGTGATGTGAAACACGGTACAATGGGGTCAATACCCTTCTTAGCGGTTGGGGGTCAAAGGTCAGGGGGGTCATTACCTTTCGAACTTAAAGGCGTATTGATGTAAAAAAAAACATATCGTACTCTTCTCATTCATCGATCATTTAAAAAAATAAAAATTGGTCCTCAGAGTTATGTGGCGAGGGATTCAGTGGCGTCGGCGAAGGTATGCGCTCTACCGAGTGCCCGTTCTAGTTTGTTTGTGTGTCTGTCTGTCTGTGTGTATGTGTATCGAATAACTAAAAAAGTACCAAACGGAATTTCATAAAATTTGGTGGGTTGATTTGGCATGACCTGAGGATCAATCGATTAGATTTTGGGAGTGATCGGGTCAAAGGTCAAGGTCAAGGCCACGAAAAGGTCAAAACCGACTTTCGGCCATATCTCGGTCAATTTTTATCCGATCGGCATGAAACCAACGCCAGTGGCGAGGGATTCAGTGGCGTCGGCGAAGGTATGTGCTCTACCGAGTGCCCGTTCTAGTTTCATTATACAACTGTACATGTGCGTGCGTACCTAGGCGTGTATGTTTTAGTGTGGGTAAGTGTGCTGTATGTGCGTGTCTTCATATTGTGTGTGTGTGTTTGTGTGTGTTTATGTTACTTGGGAGCTTATGTTCTGAATTTTCATGTATGTAGCTGGATGCTCAACTCGAAGCAATGAGGCTTACCTGGCTCAGGGGCTTGAACATCAAATGCGAAATCAACTAAAGAATAAACAGTATTGACCCGGCGACTGAGTCATTTCTTTTCTTTTTTAATAGCTGTGAATAAGCCACAGAATATCAGCTGTTAATTTTTAAGCATATTTCTACAGAATGTTACATCAGGCTTCCAATACAATTGTGTGCACCATGGATTTAGCTGGTTAGCAAGTTTGGCTCCAAAGTTCCAAACACACTGTTTTGACACAAGTTTGCCATGAGGAAAAATATATTTCTTTCTGCAGCAAAAGAGCAGAATATCTTTAACAATTGGGAAAATCTGCATTTCATATCATACTTAATAATCATTTATTGACTTCTAAAATTTATAGGGAAGGTTTATTTTGTTTTAAAAAGTCTAATAACCCACCTTTACTTAAATGGAACCCCAGTGTTTTGAAAGCAACACCTGCGGCACAGTCTTGTGTCTGAGGCCTCATGAGTGTAGGTTACCTGAGAGCAAGCATTTCAGGCGCACTAAACATGCACATGTGCTGAGGCGAGACCAATGACGGCCATCATCTCATCAAAGGTTCTGTCACACTTACATACGGCTGTCTAACCTGTGAAGAAGCACACATCGCATTCCTAACCCCCCCCGAGTTCCAGCGGGGGAAATAACTACTGCCAACTGTTAGGGCTGCAAAACAACCAAACCGCCATTATTCACAGAGTTGGGAAGTAGCTGTCAATCCTAGGCTTGAAAAGTGCAATGATTCTGTTCCAAAGTCAGGGCATTTACTGTGGCGCTTTAGGGCGATAGCATTTGAATTTTGATCCAGATCCCGATTTAAAAAGAGGAACACATAATGTCAGGGCACTCGGCCCCGTCGCGTGAAATGTTGATTTGTGCTGGCACCGCCTGCAATGGATTGCTGTCATCTCTCCATTACTTCCCATGAGCTCCCGTAGCAAGAGTACGGAAAGACTGCTCATTACTGAAGAGCAGTAATTATACCCGAACAGCCTGGTTTTGCGCTGTTAAATTGCCTCCCTGTAGTGTCTGGTTGCTCAAAAGATTGCTATTTATTTACTGTAAGATGGTATTTGGGAGATACATACTATGGCAACTTCCTCATGCATATCTGCTGCTTGGCACCGATCTGGACAAAGCCTTCAAGTATTTTTACTGTCTAAACATGTGGAATTGAAGTATGGAAGGCTTCAAATAAGAATTTTGGACTTTGTTGGTCACAGGGTTGACTTTGAACATTAGCGATCACAGTTGGACTTTGAACACTTCCTGTTCACAGGCTTTACTTTGAAAATATACTGGTAACGGGTTCAGCTTTGAACATACAACATGCTAGTAATGGGTTGGACTCGGATGTCAAAGAACACATAAACAGAACATGAAAGGGGACCCAGGACTACTTCACACCTTTTCTACCCCTCGTTCTCTCAGTTCTTTACACAGCATGAAGGCAGCCCTGGGTCCCCAGAAATGGATTATTGCACTTGAGATTTTCCAAGTTTTGGAAAATGTATGGACAAATATGAGTACTTGTCGCAAAAAAGGGATGTTGGTATTTTTTTCAGTTCTGTGAGTTTGTGCGTGTGTGTGTGTCTGTTAGCAAGGCAAACTACGGCGAAACTACTATAAAACTACCATTAAAGTTGTCTTGAGTATTTTCTTTCAGGTTTTCACGTGTATGTTGATGTGTTAGTGGACAATACGCGTGAGCACAACAGCATCACAAACTATTAAGATGCTGCAGTCACAAAACATTACAGATGAGCATTTGGGATAAAAAGAACACTGGGGCTGAATACTGTAAAATTCGGGCTGTAAAATGCGGGCTGTCAAAAAATGAGCTGAGGAATTCTAGATGACTGTATGAAAGGCAAATTGTGGAAGGGGCATAAACGAATCCTAAGCGCTTCTTTCCTTGGGATAGTCAAAGAGGAGGTTAAATGCATAAAGAATAAAAATGAATCGCTGCTATATAATAACAAGGATATTGCTGATACACTAAACGGTTACTTTGTTGAGAAATTTGACTCGGAGGGGGTCTTTATTCGGCCAGAGGGCATTTCCAATGCTCAAGATTATTTTGCGGAAATTGAGGTTAAGGATAATGAAGTATTAGACAAGTTGCAAAAACTAGAGGTGGCGGGTCCTGATGGCTTATATCCTAGAGTGCTCAGTGAGATCATCTTTACACCACTCTCAGCCATCTTCAGACAGTCTTTAGAAACTGGAGAAATACCAAATGATTGGAAGCAGGGCAGTATAATATCAATATATAAGAAAGGGGACCGTACCGAGCCAAATTACAGGCCAGTCCGTTTAACTGGCATTGCATTCAAAATACTAGAATATATCATAAAGGATGAGCTGGAATGATTTCTTTTATGTAAAAATATCTTGTGGGATAGCCAATATGGTTTCCGTAAGGGAAGGTCACGCCTGACAAACCCTCTGGAATTCTTTGAAGAGGCCACCAAGACTTATGATCAGATCAGGGCTCAGGGCTTATGACATCATATACTTGGATTTTCAGAAAGCATTTGATACAGTATTGTAATGGAGACTAATTTTCAAAGTGAGCTCTGTTGGAGTTACCGGAGGTATTCTGAAGTGGATTCAAAACTGGTTGCAGGACAGAACACAAAGAGTGGTAGTCAGTGGTATCTCATCTGAGCTAGGTATGGTGGGGAGTGGCGTCCCCCAGGGATTGGTGTTGGGACCCATGCCGTTCCTCTTCTACATTAATAATATTGAGAGCAAATTAGTTGAATTTGCAGATGATACTAAATTGGGAGGCTTTGCAAATAGTTTAGAGTCCACTAAAGTTATTCAAGATGATTTCGATAGAATCCACAATTGGACAGAAATGTGGCGAATGAAATTTAATGTAGCGAAATGTAAAGTTGTACATGTAGGGAATAAAAAGACACAGGATTAGTTCATGAGAGGTTTACAACTGAAATGTGCTCCACATGAAAAGATCTAGGAGTGATTGTTGACCAAACCCTCACAGGCTCAAGCCATTATGCCGTAGCAGTTAAAAAAGCCAATCGGATGCTGGGATACATTGCCAAAATTGTACAAATCCAAGGAGGTCATACTTCTCTTGTACAACACATTCGTCAGACCACATCTGGAGTATTGTGTACAGCTCTGGGGTCCATACTTTAAGAAAGATATAGAGGCACTAGAAAAAGTTCAGAGAAGAGCTATGAGAAGAGGCTGAAGATCCTTAATCTCTTTAGTTTTAGGAAAATGACACTAAGGGGTAATCTGATTGAGGTCTTTAAATATGTTAAAGGGATTAACAAAGTGAATTATGTAGGACTCCTTCGGCCAAGTTTTGTTAGTAGAACTCGGGGTCATAAATGGAAGTTGACCCAGGTTAAATTTAGCACTGATATTAGGAAATATTTTTCACTCAAAGAGGAATTTCGATGTGGAATAGCAAGCCTGACCATATTGTTGAATCAGAAACCTTGGGTATTTTCAAGAGCAGGCTTGATTTAAAGCTAGATACCATTGAGTCATTGAGTATCTGAAGTGATATATTCCCAACAGTAAAAAGAAACAGACGAGCCTAGTTGGGCTGAACGGCCTGTTCTCACCACTCATGTATGAAGGCTGAATTCGAAGTGGGTGTGATCTGAGAATGTACTCACTGTACACGGTGTGGTCTGAGTATATACTCAATGGACAGGGTGTGGTCTGAGTATTTACTCATTGGACAACGTGTGGTCTGAGTATGTACTCATTGGACAGGGTGTGGCCTGAGTATGTACTTACTGAACAAAGTGTAATCTGAGTATGTACTCACTGGACAGGGTGTGGTCTGAGTATGTACTCATTGGACAGGGTGTGGCTTGAGTATGTACTCACTGAACAGAGTGTAATCTGAGTATGTACTCACTGAACAGGGTGTGGTCTGAGTATGCACCCACTGCCCGTATTGCAGACTGCTACGCTGGAAGCAATACCAGCATCGCTGCAGTGGCTGGTGCAAACTCAGATGGTCTCAAGTTTGTCTTTGCTAGTAAATGGAGCCTGTAGCTTTAAGCCACCCCTGCAGGAGTTAAGGTTCGGTGCAACTCTCAGTATCTATGTGAGGAAGATAATTACTGTATGTGTGAGTGTGAGACTCTTTATGGGTGTCTGCTGCAAGACTGCGAAACAAGGATTGCTTCTCTTACCACCGAAGTACGACCCGTCAGACAGCTTGGTCTCCTTGTTACCCTTAGTCAGGACGCTCACGACTCCATGCTGGATGAAGTACATCTTCTTGCCGATGGTGCCCTCTCTGATGATGTAGTCCCCGGGCTGGAAGACTTCGAACCGCAGCTTCGTCAACATGGACGTCACAAAATTAGGATCCGCGTTTGCAAACAGAGGCATGGAGGCCACCAGCTTCCGACAGTTGAAGTTGATGATTTCCTGTGAAGAGAAAAATCAATAAACATTGGTCCACAAGGCAACGCAGACCACCGGAATCTTTCCAAAAGAGGTCATTGGATTAGGAGAGTCCTGAAACGTCTGTTCAAGCAGAGCATAAAACCCCAGGGTCATTAGATCACATAATAAGTCTTCAATAAAGATTGACTCCAAATAAATCCCGTTTTAACATTGAAAGCAGTTTTCATGGGGCACCCCTACATCTGATCTTTGCTGTTTTGTTGACATCCTTGGATAAAAAAAGATAAATCTGCTAAGGTCTCTCAAAGGTATACTGTGAGGTATTTTTAATAAACACAATACACAGACCAGTGATGCCCAATCATGTGCCATGGAGGTCAAGAGCGTGCAGGCTTGCTCTCCAACTAGTCGCTAAAGCCCCTGATTCAATTGACTAGTTCCGTCATTTCTGACTAAAGGTGCGTGAATCAGTGATATTGCCTCCTGCAGTGATTGGTTGAAATGAAGACTTGAATCCTCTCGACCCTCTGTAGCACATGATAGGGCACCACTGTTATACACTCACAGAAAAATGAAAGCACCGAAGGTGCTGATGCCTCGATGCTTTCAGCAGTGACAAGCATGTCCCTTGATAAAGCTATAAAATTCTGTGTGGACATGTCAGTGTGCCCTAGCTGTGCATCTATGCTTGACATCAGCCATGTTTCCATCCACTTGTCAATCGAATTACCTGAAGTTTGCCATAAATACTCATGTGAATAAAGGCGGTGAAAATGCATTCCCACCTAACAGCATTGAAGCGAATAAAAACTTGTTCGTAGCCTAATGACGTTACTTGCTGCTATGCGATCAAATTGGTGTATCGAATATATTTGACATTTTAAGCAGTTTCCACTCATTTTCGCACTGAATCGCAGAACTCAGACTTGAACACAGACGCTCAAATTCATAAAGGGTGATGATCACTTGATTATGTCAGACACGTACAACTACTGTACGGTGGCGAAAACAGAGAAGTCTGCGTGCGGATAAACTCCTGTGACTAGCGCAATTCAGGTAGAACATAATCGAGTGATTACCCATCCGTGTACAAGTCCCCGCTGAGCTGATTTGTAGTGGTGTCATGTGAACTCTGTTCGAGTGAACAGGAGTAGTGTGTTAGGCAACAAAATTCACTAGTTTGCAATAAAATGCGGTTGATCAGCGAATCTAATAAGCGAATATGAACTTTGTACTCAAACGAACATGAATAACTGCAATTAATTTAAGGTAACTAAATGAACAAATGACGTGGTTATGCTAGATCGTTAAGAGCTGCTCACTTTAACTTTAATATGAATTTAACAGGTTGTTATCTGACGATCAACATAAACTAAAGCTGGGTACAGAAAATGACGCTAACAACAAATTTAATTAGGGGTCAGCTAATGCGACAAATTTCCCTAAATGCAGTCATTTGACAAACTTTCCTGCAAGTGTGTTCCAACGAAAATGAATTCATTGTTTGGAACAATTGCTTTCCCCAAGACACACATTACTTCCACATTCCTCGATTCCTATTGGAGTCTATGGAAGTGTCAAATAGTGCTATAAATCGAAAATAAAGCTCTATCTCAAAAATCTGGCAAATTTAAATCCAAGATATCATGGCATTTAACCCATGGAGCCATATTCTAGGACTTGATTTTGACCGGCGGAGCGGCTATTCCAGTAACAGACAGAATGACATACAAACGAACTACTGTATGCCCCTTCTTGCGCGCAAGCGCACCGAGGCATAATTATCTCTCTCAGTCATCACTTATGACACACTAGAAGAGTGTGTCGGTGGCTGCATGCGCAGGGATCCAGCTGTTAGCCTGTGTTTTCTTACTGTTCGTTATAAACAACGTTTCTGGGCATCAGCCTTTGTGCAGTGGGTGAATAACCCCCAGCCAATCACAGCGTGCGGGGTGTGTGTGGGGGGACATAGTGCTGCACTACAGTGTAACACTTCCGGGTCAGTGGGCCGAAGGGGAGGGGCCAACTTTGATTGTTGTGTTTACAAACCAACTGAAAAATGCTCCTCAGTACACCCATAATTATCCGCATTATCAGTCGGCTGCTCTATATCTTATTTCTCTCCGGGGGTGAGAGAAGAGCAGAGTACTCTGTCGAGGGGTCTGTGGCCATGGCGAAAAGAAGCTCAAAGGGCAGATCCTCACCTCCCTCAGCGGCTCGTTCAGCTCGCCCAGGATGCTCTCCTCGTCGAACATCTTTCCCTGGTAGCGGTGCTCGTAGTAGTCGTGGATCCTCTGCCTCATGTCCGCCGGGAGTTTGTGAAAGGACATGTACTGCTCCACTTGTTTGTACTGCCATAAAAAAGGGAAAAGCATCAGCTGAAAGCATGACTCGACTGCCTGAGCATGTGACAGAAAAACTAACCCTCAGAGCGCTATACGCAACTGTAGTTGCCCAGTGATGCAGTAAGATATCAAAATTAGATGCTGTCGAAAATTTACTCTGTGACAACTTGTTTAAAAGAGCTCCTGCAGGATAATTACATTACATAAATACAGCTGAGGATAATTACATTTTTAATTCCTTGAAAATTTATTTAGCACTCTAAGGGTTAAAATAGGTTTATCTGGCAGATGAGTTTATCAAAAACACCCGTTGCCCATCACCACATGGGTGTAGCCCTCGAGTGCCCTCATCTGATATCTTTAAAACTCTTGGCCTCTAGAGCGTTCACAAGACATACACTGAAATGCACATTATCAGCAAGAAATTGCACTCCATTTGGCCAATTCTTAGGCCATGGGAACCAAAATCAATAAGTGTCGTGAACTAACCATAACCTTCACCCACCTCAAATATCAAAGAAATCGATTCAAATTTGTGCCCTGTCGAGCGTACGCAAGAAAATTTCAACAGAGGCGGTGGTGGCAGCAAAGATGATGACCATGAATCCATAGTAGCTGCCGAAATTCGTCCGTAGGCTTCATTAAGGGCATGCAGAAAGTCATTTGAGCAGCTGGCGACAAAATGTGTCACTTATAACGCACCACTTCAGTGAGTCATGAAGGTGTAGGTCAGCACAAACCGCGGCAATCAGAGCTGAGAAATCATACAAACTAGACAGTCTGGTCGGCCGCAACTGCATGGGTGTAGCCCCCGAAAGCCCGCTTCTCCAGCCAGTACTGCGTCCACAAGGAAATCTCTATGTTTCAGCACAAATTTGCGCATTATTTGGCCAATACTGTCGCCATGGCAACCAAATTCAATAGGAGTCAAAATTGAAGTATGACCTCCACCTTCATATTTGTCCATACCAAATATGAAAGTTATTGGTCAAAAAGTGCAGTCTATAAAATGTCCACAAGGAGGTGTCTATGGACACGGCGGCGAAGACAACAAGCATGAAT
Organism: Gymnothorax reevesii; assembly: GCA_029721435.1. Taxonomy (NCBI): domain Eukaryota; kingdom Metazoa; phylum Chordata; class Actinopteri; order Anguilliformes; family Muraenidae; genus Gymnothorax; species Gymnothorax reevesii. The sequence continues at coordinate 5,044,713 of CM056589.1, read as the reverse complement.
CCATGGTAGCCACCTTTGTCTTTCCCATGTTGAAGAGAGGATAAGAGAAATGGCCTCTGTGTCACTTCATATTTATACCCCAGGGAAACAGGAAGTGATGAATTACTAATTAAATGTTCCTAGATACTCTGATCAACTTTGTAAACTACTGTAGAAATGACAGAAATACTTCAATTACATTTATTTCCAAGGAAATGTTAATTTTGTAACAGGTTATTTTATGAAAAATAATTATTTCTCAGGGATTTTTCCCCCTTAAAATTCACTTGAGTTGAAGGTTACATTTTTCTACAATTTTCAGTGTGACAATATGCTTCTGCAATAAAAAACTGAATTTATTTGAAGGCTTTTAACACATCTTAACCAGGGGTGCCAATAATTATGGAGGGCACTGTATCTTCAGCAACTACTTTAGGTTCAGTGTGGAATTCATTAACCACAAAATAGCCGTGGGACTTTAGCCCTGTTTCTCTCTATCTGTCCTCACGCAACTGCTCTGAAACTTCTCCCAACGTGTTCTTGGAAAAGAGAAATGTTTGTAATGGAACATCCCTGGGTAAATAAAAGAATTAATGTTAAAAAAAGGTCATGTTATTTTGAGTGATCAATGTCCCATGACGCCTGCATGAATAGAAGGGACAGTCTTATAGGCTGGGGCACAAACCACAGTCAGGGCTTTGAGTCTGAGGCTGCCAGCAGTTGGCTGCCAGTGAAGTGATGTCAGGGGTGGGTGTGGCCATGCCACCACTGCAGACTTAAACATCTGATAATGAGGCCAAAGTTATCACTGGTAACAACACGCTGACCTAACTGATGATTTCAGTTAACGAATAACAGACACAAAGTAGAGGAGCGTGTCATTAGTGTGAGTGGAAGGGTAAGAGGCCCTGGGAAAGAGCCCGTGGACATTTCCTGCTTATCAACAGGCCTCTCTGATACGCGAGTCAGGGTGCGTGTTATATGGGACTGATACACTCTCGCTTGTCATGAAAGACCAGGACCTCATTCATCACTGGCTCCAAAAGCAGTGCTAAGAGCACCCGGGAATGTGCTCTGATAAATGACTGAGAGTTCAACTCATCATTATCATTTAACATGCATGTCTAATTGCAGCTCAGAATCAATTTAATAACAAATGTATAAAAAGAACGCGATAGTTGTCAGGAGGCACAGTCACAAAAGGCTGTCAAATCCATCAATTTCCTAACTCTGCAGGAGGCTAGATAAAGTGCTAAGTCGCTCATAATCAAATCAAATTTTTCTGGCGACTATTTATCAATATTGCGCAAATATTGACACAACATGCTTCCCAGAGAGCCCCGGCTAAGGGTTTCATCGCAGATAGTGGCATCCCAGGAGCAGGCGCTCGGATCGTGGCTCCCAGTTAGACCAACCCACTGGGCCCATAGCCTAGATTATGAACTCCTACAGGCCTAATTTTGTCAGGAACGTACGTTTCAATGAAAAAAAAAATCCCAAAAAATACAATGGCTTATAACCTAGAAAGCAACGGTCAAACTGTGATGGATTTAAAAAGAATACTCGGCTTAAAATACCAACCTGTCCAACTGCGACGCATCTATCTGGGATGACATGGGTCTAAACCAGAGGTGGGCAGCGAGGGCCGTATCTGTCCCTGGTTTTCACACCAACGTTTGGTCTTTAATTAGTTGATTGTCTCAATTAGCCAAACCATTTATGAAATCTGACGTTTCATGCGCATTTCTTTAAATTATCATGAAACTACAAAGACTAGTCTTGTCTCCCTTCATAAAACATTTTCCTTTGATCGAATCATTGCGCAAATCTATATTTGTGCATGCAATCAATTAACTCAATTAGTCAGGGTAATTGATAGGAATAAAAACCTGCATACACACCGGCCCTCCAGGACCGTGATTGCCCACCCCTGGTCTAACCCCTCACAGGGGCAGGGATTGAGGCAAGAGTGGCGAGGGGGAACTTCCTTGTTATGGATGGGAGGGAACCTTGGGAGGAACCAGATAGAACTGAAGAAGCCCGGTGCTCTGGTCCGCTCAGTTTGTGGGTCTACAGAACCAGCTTGGACAGTCAGTCAGTATCAGTGTTAATGTAAATAAAACAGAGGATTAGCTGCAGCCTGGAGGCTTTTAAATGATGAGAGAGGCTGAAGTCATTTCAGACACGAAGCACGGGCGATGTAATTACCGCTTCATGAAAAATGAAAACAAAGAGAGAAAAAGGCAGAAAAACAAGACTGAAATCTGGACGAAACAGAAGGCTGAAATGAGACTGGGGAAGGCTGGGCTCCCGGGAGATCGATCCGTTTTCCCGAGCAGCGCAGAGCCGTTATTGAGGAAGACCAGCTCCCGAGATCACAGGGCTACCAGCTTGGTGCGGATCACGTCGCGCTGTTCCTGACGCATACAGACGTCAGACAGGGATACAGCGGAGAGAAGGGACAGGTAATTCAATTATGCTCTAACCCCCCCTCTCTTCTCCCCCCCTCTCCTGTCCTCTCTCTCTCTCTCTCTCTCTCTCTCTCGCAGCAAAACAATGGCAGTGAAGGTTTTTTTTCCTCTATGAAGCTAATATTGACTGCTGGTGACACTGGATAGTTCTGGATCATCAGGTTTATGAGGTAAAGCGATATGTTCGGCACTAAAATGCAGTCATAATTGCAGCCCATACGACCGTTTCTTGTGTCGGCTTTTTGGCTGCAGTTATTTTGGCACATCCCAAATGGCAGTCCAGACAAGACTGAATTAACATGGCGGTGGTCCTTGCATTTGGCGCACAAATCTCCTCGCAGTCCTCTTGTAACTTCTTTGGAAAGTAAAAGCAGAGAATTGATCTTTTTCAAATGTTTTGAAGACTTTGAAATGAATGGTTAGAGAACAATCCAAAGCTTCAGTTAATGATATGAAGCTGTTCCTCTTTGTGAATGGTGACATGTGTCTCCATAGCATTCAGCATTAATATACAGAGGATCTCCGATGAGTGAGCCCGAGATATCAAATTAATGTAATGAGAGTAGTAATTTAATTTCATAGATGTAAATTATTACTTGAGTTTCATAAATTTGATATCTGGGATTTGAAATCCTCTTTATCCCATAAATTGTGTTATCTGGAAAATGGGAAAACAGCATTTATGTTTGCTTTTGGTCGGCAGTCTACTCAGATCAATGAGATGAATAATTCGCTAGCTAGCAAGCTAATGCTTTTTGCAATTAAATCAATAAATTCAAGCATCAATTTCAACAGTTTCATATGTAACTTATTACATTACAGGTCAAATGTGTTACCATGGTAGCAAACAAATTATTCACCTCAATGACTTGAATAAACCGTCAACTAATGTAAGCGATGGTGAAGAGTTACCAGCAGAACTGGTGAAGTCAGCCTTTGCGAACATATGAGTTGATGTTTGTCAGTGAACAGAATCTGACCAATTGCGATGCTAGAAAGCTGCATCACACGTGCGTGATATCAATCACACCGATTCACACTGATTTTTTAAATAATTTATGGGTTAAATATTAATACTAATCCACCATTAGCAGTGCACATTACATTCCTTACTGTCAGTCAACCTGAAATTGAAACAGTTTAAAACAGTTTTAATGAGGGGAAAAAAAAGTTGAATTAAAAATACAATGTTCCGGTTCTTTGAAACGGTGTGTCATGCTGACCAAAGTACCCATGTGTCTCTCCAATTTGTTTTAATACGCTCTTGAATAATAATAGAGTTCTAAAGACTGGTATATCAGCATTCGCAAGATGAATAATAATTATGCATGGAATAAATCCATAATAAGATCAACAGGAATATTGCCAAAATTTTGTTGATGAAACTGGAATAAATAAATAAATAAAGCTGCCAGTGTTACCCACAATGGAGCTGGCTTTATGTTTTCACTTTTCTGGTTCTTCGAGATGGTTCTTGTTTAGATGCTTTTAAAAAGGTTGTTTTTGGTTTTTTTATTTACATTTTATATTTTCATTCTAAACCTTTTTTGTTTTCTTTTTAAGGAATCACCTATGCTTTCAATAAAGAAGAATAAAATTATCTCTCTATTTTATGTTGCCTTAGTCTCCGTATTGTCCTATGGTTAAGGAAAGCTCCAGAACAGGGCAAGGTGGCTCCAAAACAGAACAGAAGCCCCCACAGGCCCCTCATCCCACCCGCCCAACTCGCACACGGGGTTGTGCTCACGTGTACATGCAGTGCCTGTGGCCCACCTGCACATGCTAATGACCGACACCCATCAGCGGTGACCTCTCACCCCTCGCCCGGCTCTTAGCGCACTGCCCGTTTGATCATCAAAGCTGTCCTGTCTGAAGTCAGAAAACGAGGCAGGCGGAGGACGTGGCCACGACATCAGAGGCGTCAGAATGTGCCCTGAAACACCTGGAAAATGCCCACAGCGCCCCTGCTCCTTAACTCCCCGCTTCACAGGAACATCACAGAAATTATTAACATTTATTTCTCCGTTATAGGATCTCAAATACTGCCAAGGAAAACAAGTTTTTAAAACTTTTTAAACAAGTTGCAACATGATTGATTTTCAACAGCTCTGATTTTGGTATCTTACATCATTTGAGCAAGAATAGCTGCAGTTATCGCTCTGAGGGTTAATACTGCCGAAAGCTATAGAGAGATTACCGAAATATTCTGCCTGCTATCAGCTACAAGAGAAACAATAAACCCCACCCTGGACAAATACTTATTACATTGCTTATCTATCAGTCCAGTCTACAGCCTTCCTTTGCATTGATGTAAACATTCTTGTGTCTGATTATGAGCCAGAATGGCTTCTTAGAGGACAATCTGTTTCCTCCCGTCTGGGCATATGCACATTGCAGGGGTTCGCTGTGACAGCAGGATAAAAAGATGCATCAGAAAACTCACATGCTCATTCAGACGAGTCAACGAGGCTCAACATTATAATGCAAGTGGCTACAGCCAGTCTGAGACGGGCGTGTTTATTTAAGTCACACTCTTCTCGAAACAGCAGGGAATCCTGCATTACCCTGTATGACGATTTGCATTATATCACTTCTATTTCTTCTTTGTTATTGATTTTTTTCCACTGCTCCTCTAGTGCAGGCAGTCTCAGCTATTTCCATGTGTTCACCCTCGATTTGAGATTTACTTTGCAATTCAGTCTGAGCCTCGACATCTGGCGACTGAACAACAGTTTTGATGATATTGTGCATTCTGCTCGCAGATTAGCATGTTGAGGCTGCTTCTCAAAGATCCCATCTGCAGCCGTGATCTCTGGGTTACTAGCGCCTGAACATGGATAGAGTGAAAGGAATTTAAGTCATTCAAGCTTTATTTATAAATGAATAAATACATAAAATCCACCCACTTTATCCACAGGACCAATGAAAGCGCAGTCAGCACCAAGTAGGGAATCATTTCCATTGGATGAACATTTCATAAGACTGTGAGCCGAGCTGGATGAAGTTCTCCTTTCACCCCAGTTCTCCTTTCTCTTACACACACAAACATACAGACACATACACACACACACATACACATACACACACACACGCGTGCACACACACACACACACTGACGTGCACACTCACACACACCCACGCGTGCACACACACAAACACACACGCGTGCACACACACATACGCACATGCGTACACACACACACATGCACACGCACACACACAAACACACGCACACACCCACACACACATGCGCGGGCGCGCACACACACACACACACACACAAACACGCACACACACGCATACACACAAACACACACAACATTTGAAACTCCTCAGTATATAATGTATGAATAATTTATTCCCCAACAGAGCTGTCAGCCACTTAATTATAATTTATAAGTATTTATTTATTATTATTTCCTCCGTGTTGCTCCATCCCGCGGAGAGGGATGAAGGCAGAGGGGGGTCACAGCATGAAGACATTACTGATTACCGCCGGGATCACCACTGTTCTGGAAAAAGTGTAACAACCACCCACACATTTAGCAGTGATTTTCAAGCCAAAATCAAACAGAAATATCACATGAGTTTCCTTATGGAAGGAGGAGCATTGCACACTCCATCCATCTTCTATACCCGCTTATTCCTCACTAGGGTCACGGGGCGAGCTGGCCACGGGCAAAGGCAGGGACCCACCCTGAACAGCTTGCCAATCCATCGCAGGGCGCATACACCATTCACACACCATTCACTCTCACACTCATACCTATGGGCAATTTGGTGTCTCCAATTAGCCTGATATGCATGTCTTTGGACTGTGGGAGGAAACCGGAGTACCCGGCAAACTCCACACGGATTCGAACCCACGACCTTCTTGCTGTGAGGCAGCAATGCTAACCACTGTGCCACCGTCCCGCCGTACAATGTGATGTCACATTGTTTGAGACCCCTTATGCCAAAGCATGTCCAGAGCAGCACAGCTGGTAGGGTGTAAGTGAGCAAGAACAAACTACAATCTGGTGACAGGGCGTTTTTACACCTGAGGCTGATCAATGCACGAGGGGAAGACAGGCTGTCCCATCTGGTCCACACTAACAGAAGGGCTACCGTGGACGAGTCACGGAGTATTTAGATGATGGTCAAGAAAAGAAAGTGTCCGAACACTCAGTGCATCTGTCATAACCCTCCTGTGAATGTCCTCTGTCCCCCCCCATTCAGCAACTTACATGTGTATGTCCCCTTTGATTTGTTCAGGTCTCGCGTGGCCCCCATCCCCGGCTGTGTCTCCTTTTAATGTTACTCCCTGATGTACCTGCGGTGTATATTTACCCCTTTAAACCCGAGGGTCCCCACACTCCGGAAGAAAAGGCAAAAAATGAAGCATTAGCCATGTCAAGATATAGTCATCCTGCACATCAAACTAAACAAACTTGGTATGAATTACCAAACACCAAAATCCCTACAGCGCCACCTAGTTAACCCACTCGCCACAATTTCGATGCTCTCGCTCTGGTGCTTTATACCACATGCACAACCAACAGCTCAAATGAAACCAGAGACTCCACAGACTCCAGTGATCAGCCCCCTTTACTTGTTCCAAAGCGTCTGCAAGATATCAGCAAAAGAAGAGCAACAACAGAAATGGGTTCATATAAAACAAGAGTATTTACACAATAAACAAATCTCACAAGTGTCCCCTTCATTTTGAAACCAAAATTATTCAAATAGACCTAAGGGTTGCAGAGATATGCCCTTTTCAATTTGGGTATGCAATTTTTTGAGCGGAAGTCTAAAAAACAGGCTAGGATTTAAAGGGTTAAACCCCCTGAGTTCCTGGATTGTAATTTTCTATTTGTGCTTAGAACCAGTCAGTATTTCCTGGTAAAAACCCTTGTTCTTGAGAGAGTGAAACGTAACTTTCAATTGTAGTAATTTGCAGAAGCCGTCTTCTTTACCTAGTTAATTTAAACAAGCTCCCAAGCCCGAATCAGGCTCCAGGATTGAGGCCTCGTTCTTGTTAACCCTGTCAAAGTCTGTTCCTCTGTCCAGTTTATTAGGAACAAGCTCTCAATCCTTCTACGGTCATCAGGATTGGAACCAAGTTCCTCTCAAGCTGCTCCGTCCTGCCTGCAGACAGACGGCTCTGGTGACGCGTGAACTCCATCAGGCGCTCAGCCCAGAGAGCCAGTGGATGGAGATGAGCAACGCCCTGCATCACCTGCAACATCTGAACTGCCCTGTGCCGCCTTCTTCTGGGCTCCTCCCACTGATACTGTATTATTATCAATAAACCGCACTGTCGGATTGTGCTCTGCCCCTGGACTGGATCTTTGCTCTGGGTCATGACAGCAGTGCACCATGCTGCCTCTGTGGCTGCGTCACTACATACCGTTCAGAGCGCCCATGCGAACCCCTGCATACTGTTTAAAGTGCTTACAATGGGCCAGCCTCACAACCGGACCTTGGAGCAATAGAACTGGGTTTCATGGTCCAATAAGTCTCATTTTCTGTCACGTGATGTGGATGGCCAAGTGTATATATGCCTAAGTTGGTGGAGAGAGTGCTGTGCTTGGGGCAAATCTTGGGTCTGAATATTCATGTGACATCAATTTGACAAGTTTTACCCAACTAAACACAGCTGCAAACCAGGTACAGCCCTTCATTGCATTGATACACCCCAAGTACACAGGCCGGCTTTCAAACTGAGCCCTTAACTGATGGGTTTATATCACTGGACTAAACTGAAGGACAGAAAATGTTATTTCTGAGCTTACAGGGGTCAGAGGGAATATGGCTACCAGAGATATGCTTCAGATAAGCTCTATATGTGATGACTGGCAGACCGTAGTGTCAGAAAGCACTAAATTACATTCCTGACTGCATCTTAAACAACTACAGTGGTGCAACCTAACTGCAAAGTGTTTCTAATTTTGGCTTCTAAAAACATACATCTCCGAAAAATGCACAGCAAAGGCCAAGATAACTTTTTTATTCTCAAAAACTGTGCGATGGGGAGACAGAGGAGCAGAGAAACTCCTGGACCAACACCTTCAGGGCGACCGTTAGGGATCCCCGGAGGACCAGCACTGAATTTCTAAGTGTTAATTAGAGTTTTAGAGCAGCAAGATAGTGGGGCTCTGTTGCCATCAGCGGCTGATACCGTTTGGACTTGGCTTGCCACAACCTGCTGCGCATGACTGAGCACTCTCCAGGGCTTCTGCTTTCTCATGACGAGTCAGTGCTGACATGGGAATAACAAATAATCATAAAGGAAGAGACACAACATTTTAGGAAGCAGTCGTCACGGAAACGGCAAGAGTGTAACGGCCCACTGCAAACGCATAGCAGTGACGATGGACATGATTTCAGGTCTGTGCTTTAGTGTCGGCGAAAGGTTCCACCTGTGCAGGGCAGATTCGTGCAGTCAGTCCATCGGGGTGAGTCCTGAACATGGAGGCATTGAGCTCCCGACGGGATAACGGCAGTGACTTCTGACTGACTCACACAGTCAGATAATCAGACCCCAGTGTAGCAGTTGGGCCCTTGAACAAGACTCCTCACCAGCAATTACTGTAAGCGGCCTATCCAAACCCTATGTGGCTTTAAATACAACCCCAATTCCGAAATAGTTGGGACGAAGTGCAAATTGTGAATTGTGAAAGTCAAAATGCAATGACTGTCAGATCACATGAGCCAATACGTTATTTACAATAGAACATAGATAACATTTCAAATGTTAACTGAGACATTTTACAAATTTTATCCACAAAATGAGCTTATTTCAAATGTTTGGGCTGCAACAGGTCTCAAAAAAGTCGGAAGACAGGCAAAATAGGGCTGAAAAGGCAATTAATATTTAAGAGAAGGAGGCTTGACTTGGGATCATAAGGTCCTGGGTTCAAGCCCCGGCCACGGACTTTGCGGTGTGTTCTGGGGCAAAACAAACTCCCACAACACTTCACTCCCACACTCTATGCCTCACTCTACCCAGATGTATAAATGGGTACCAGCAAATAGTCAGGGAAACCTGCCTAAGAGCTGGGGGAGTACCTGCGATGGACTGGCATCCCATCGAGGGGGAGTAGTAATACTGCTAGTCGCTTCATGCCACAGGAACAGGTGGGCCACTGTCCATTTTAAATGAGCCTTGGCCCACAGAACATGGCGGTGCTTCTGGATCATGCTCAACTAATGGCTTCCTTTTTGCATGATAGAGTTTTAGGTGGCATCTGTGGATGGCACGGCAGACTGTGTTGGCACACAGTGGTTTCTTGAAGTATTCCTGGGCCCATTCAGTAATGTCAATGACAGAATAATCCCGGTGATTGATGCAGTGGCATCTGAGGGCCTGAAGCGTATCGTTTCTGTTCAAGACACAGTCATTTGATGCATCGCAGAATAAAACATTTGAGAATCGCTAGTTCAAGCCGCCCTGTTGGACATGTAGCTGGGGAGACGAAATTGGGAAGCCGTTGGGTGTCTGAGCAGAGCCCCTGACCGCTCACTGGACAAACGTGAAAAATCTGCCTTCGTGAGAAGAGCAGCTGACCACCGTCCCAGCAGCAGGGCCTGAATAGATGGAGGGGTGAGTGTATTTGAACCTTAGACCGTCCCGCTGAAAGATAGCAGAGGTTACTTCAGCACGATGGTGTAATGGCCGGTAGTATACGGAGGCTAAGCGCAACAACAGAGAGAAAGAGAGGAGCACGAACGCAGTACAAACACAGAGAACAATACAACCCAAAAGCAAGTACTCGCGCTTCCAAAGGATGTACAAAACAATAATCTGTACAATAGATAGAAAAAGGGAGAAGAAACTCCAACAATTAGACGATAGAAAGTCATACAAAATCTGACTACTGATACCTTCGGCTATAGTGCGAAGCTAAACACAGACGCTCTAGCCAAAGCCAGACTTCCTACTTATATAGAGTCTGGGAAAGCACCACCCCAGCTCAATCAACCAACTGTGTAAATAATTCGATGGCCCAGGAATTCGATATCGTCCCGGGACGAGAGCCGCAAAGAAAAGTCCAAACAACACGCACACCTCACAAACCATGACAGATTATTCATTTAGTGTAATGGCTCAGAGTAGAAATAAACAGGGGATGTGGATCGGTGCCGGCTGTAAATGGCCATGTTTGCTTTGTGCATTTTCAGACTCACTGGCTGGGAACCCTCAGCGTTTCTCCCTTTTCAGGGGAAGTGATGATGATGATGAGGTGGTGCCTATTTTAGTGAGGACAGTCATGCTGTCCACTGTGCATGAAATGTCTCAAAGTAAGAGGGGAGAGGGGGAAATATTCAGCAAGGAAAAAGCATAAAAAAAGGTTTTACAGAGAAGTATCACGATGAAGGAAGACATGGGAAGATAACGGACAGAACGAGGTGTGTCCACTGTTGGACGCCCCAGAGTTCCCTGTCAGAATCTGGGCTCTGCTTCATGAGAGCAGGGCAGGTGTGATATTACTGTCGTACCAAACCGGGCCTCTCAGTGGAGGCAGCTGGCAGGCGGACACGCAAGCGTGTGGAGTGGAAGGGCTGCACAATCGCTAACCCTCTAATCACAGAGATGCAATTTTCTCTCTGTGACATCGGCCACAAGAAGAGGGCTGTTCCTTGGGGAAATGGAGAGGTTTCTGGTCGCCTTACACCTCACATCATGGGCGGGCTGCGGTTCGTTTCGGAGAGAGGAGCCTCGCACACACCTGAGAGGGCACGGTACTCCCGCTGGTCACAGCTGTTGCCTAGTGACCACACACCTTTTTTTATTTAAAAAAATTTAAATAAACAAAAAAAATTCTAAAAACGTCAGGCAAGTAAACAAGCCGATTCTGAGTTTAAGTTAGATTACAGCTATAAAAAGACCATTACTATTTCCACATTTTTACGCGCCATTTTTCAAAAACCGCAAGTCCAATTTTACTGAGGTTTGGAACATAAATAGTTTACAGCATGATGGTTGTCCTGAATCTAAAAAATACGGCCCTTTTGGTACTCTTTTAATTTCAGGGGGGTGCTGAAAATATAATGAGGTAGAGAATTTTCAATCAAGAGCGAAATTTCAAAAAACCTTTACATTTTGTTAAAGTATCCAACTTTAAGAGGTTTAGCCCGTAGATGCTGGATCAGGCAGCCTGTGTGTGAAATAAGAAGTTGATGTGTCTGTCAGTTACTGAGGTGTGGTGTTTTTAAACTGTCATGATCTGCCCCTTTGCGGCGGCCATCTTGGACACCTAATTTGCATAATTTACGCAAGTCACCTCCATCCCTGCTAATTTGAAAATTTGCTTCTCACATCGATAAAGCAACTTTGATGTAAGTGATAAAGATTTTCATACTTAACAGCAGTATTCTACCTTAAAAGACATAAAGAACTGATTTGTTCAAAAATGGATTCGATTTTCACAATTCTCATTGATGTTCTCTTTTGTCATAGGGGAAAGACTTAGTGCTCAAAGGTGAACTTAAAAATAATCAACAAATCATTTCAGTGTAATCATACTCTGTTAAATTACATAAATTTATCTGTGTTGTAGTATTTAGAATCTTGTTTGAAGCAGCTTGTTTGTTTGTTGGAATGAGAAGTAATTATTACATTCCATTTGTAAACAGATTCTCTCTTAGCCCATTCCATCATGATATTGTTTTTCAGTTCAATACCATCCCTCAATTTCACCAGTTAATTTCATTATTTAGAATTTTTTTTTTGATATAATGGGTAATGAGGGAAATCAAATGAAAAAGGACGTAGTTATTAATACTGAATTCAAACAGTAAAATTAATTCACTGATATTCAAGCTTGGTCCCATCAGGCAAGGTTCGTCTTCGGATAATAGTGATGTCAACTGTCTACAGTTTTTTTACAGTTAATCTGCCCGATGTCTCTCTGAAGAGCAGTTGTGCTTAAAGAGAAGGAATCTTATCTCAATCACACGCCGCCCCAGTGGTTATAAATGGAACAGATTCAATCAATAATTGTCCTGAGCTCCTACCCAGGATTCAATGTGACATTACACAGAAATTTAACTCCCTAAACTGTGTAGAGAAAGAGAGAAGAAAGGGGGGGGAGAGAGAGAGAGAGAGAGAGAGGGCAAAAGCGGCCGGTCCAAGGTCAGAGTAAAGTCTGCAGATTGAAGCCGCCGTAGATTACAGCATTACCCTGCGATTAAACAGCAGACAGAGGATTCACAGGATTGCCAGGTGTCCAATGAGCACTTGTCTCATAAACTTTCATAGGCCGGTGGGGACAGAAATTCAATTATTATTTCTACCATTTTTGTCAAGTTAACACCTGTCCAAATAAACGGGCTCGGACAAGGCTTATATCAGAAGAGGAAGAATCTTCATCGTCATCATCATCACCATCATCATCATCATCATCATCACCATCATCGTCATCGTCATCATCATCGTTGTTTTCACCTGGGACAGGAGCGAATACACAACAGAGCAAACAAAAGTGCTGTTACCTTCTTTCATTCCTCTCTTCACACACACACACACACACACGCGCACGCACGCACGCACGCACGCACGCACACACACAGAAACCTGGAAAAACTCACACTCCTCAAATATTAATTGCAATTGTCGCTGAAGCATTAGCATTTTGATGAGCGCCGCCGGGTTAGCTGCGGATGGAGAGAGGTGGTTGGAGAGGAGCAGTGGGGGGCCTAAGGTGAGCCCAACGTCTCTGCGCTGCGATCCAGGAAGACGCGAACAGCTGGCTGAGCCGACTTCTTTGCAAAGTGAGGCACCAGACGCCACCCGGGCTGTCAGCTCCCCCTCTCAAAAGCAGCCGCGTGGCAGTAATGACATTCCTCTTGTACTCATTTGCTGTCCCCCCTCCTCCCCTCCCCCCCACTCACAGCCTCTGCAACCCTGTCGGAGATTTGCTGGTTAATTCCTGAGCTCTCGTTCCCTCGTTCTTACGCTCGGCTGGTTTTGAAGGACGATGAAGGTGGCTTACCTCACAGTACCTCTTCAGACTGAGAACGTTTGCGTATGTACAGTATGCCACATGTTTGCGTATGTACAATATTCCACATTTGCATATGCAAAGTGTGCGTATGTCCAATGTTCCACATGTTTGGAATGCAAAGTGGGCGTATGTACAGTATGCCACATGTTTAGTATGCAAAGTGTGCATATGTACAGTATGCCACATGTTTAGTATGCAAAGTGTGCATATGTACAGTATGCCACATGTTTGGTATGCAAAGTGTGCGTATGTACAGTATTCCACATGTTTGGTATGCAAAGTGTGCGTATGTACAGTATTCCACATGTTTGGTATGTAAAGTGTGCGTATGTACAGTATTCCACATGTTTGGAATGCAAAGTGGGCGTATGTACAGTATTCCACATGTTTGGAATGCAAAGTGGGCGTATGTACAGTATTCCACGTTTATTATGCAAAGTGTGCATATGTACAGTATTCCACATGTTTGGTATGCAAAGTGTGCAATGTACAGTATTCCACATGTTTGGTATGCAAAGTGTGCGTATGTACATTATTCCACATGTTTGGTATGCAAAGTGTGTGATGTACAGTATTCCACATGTTTGGTATGTAAAGTGTGCGTATGTACAGTATTCCACATGTTTGGAATGCAAAGTGGGCGTATGTACAGTATTCCACATGTTTGGAATGCAAAGTGGGCGTATGTACAGTATTCCACATGTTTGGAATGCAAAGTGGGCGTATGTACAGTATTCCACATGTTTGGAATGCAAAGTGGGCGTATGTACAGTATTCCACGTTTGTTATGCAAAGTGTGCATATGTACAGTATTCCACATGTTTGGAATGCAAAGTGTGCGTATGTACAGTATTCCACATGTTTGGAATGCAAAGTGGGCGTATGTACAGTATTCCACATGTTTGGAATGCAAAGTGGGCGTATGTACAGTATTCCACTTTTGGTATGCAAAGTGTGCGTATGTACAGTATTCCACATGTTTGGTATGCAAAGTGTGCGATGTACAGTATTCCACATGTTTGGTATGCAAAGTGTGCGTATGTACAGTATTCCACATGTTTGGTATGCAAAGTGTGCGTATGTACAGTATTCCACATGTTTGGTATGCAAAGTGTGCATATGTACAGTATTCCACATGTTTGGTATGCAAAGGGTGCGTATGTACAGTATTCCACATGTTTGGTATGCAAAGTGTGCATATGTACAGTATTCCACATGTTTGGTATGCAAAGTGTGCGTATGTACAGTATTCCACATGTTTGGTATGCAAAGTGTGCATATGTACAGTATTCCACATGTTTGGAATAGAAAGTGTGCGTATGTACAGTATTCCACATGTTTGGTATGCAAAGTGTGCGTATGTACAGTATTCCACATGTTTGGAATGCAAAGTGTGCGTATGTACAGTATTCCACATGTTTGTTATGCAAAGTGTGCGTATGTACAGTATTCCACATGTTTGGAATGCAAAGTGTGCATATGTACAGTATTCCTAGTTTGTTATGCAAAGTGTGCGTATGTACAGTATTCAAAATGTTAGGTATGCAAAGTGTGCGTATGTACAGTATGCCGCATGTTTGCGTATGCAAAGTGTGCGTATGTACAAAACCCAAAACCAGTGAAGTTGGCACGTTGGGTAATTCGTAAATAAAAACAGAATACAATGATTTCCAAATCCTTTTCAACCTATATTCAATTGAATACACTGCAAAGACAAGTTACTTAATGTTCGAACAGGTAAACTTTGTAATTTTTTGCAAATATTAGCTCATTTGGAATTTGATGCCTGCAACATGTTTCAAAAAAGCTGGCACAAGTGGCAAAAAAGACAGAGAGTTGAGGAATGCTCATCAAACACTTATTTGGAACATCCCACAGGTGAACGGGCTAATTGGGAACAGGTGGGTGCCATGATTGCGTATAAAAGCAGCTCCCCCGAAAAGCTCAGTCATTCACAAACAAGGATGGGGCGAGGGCCACCACTTAGTGAACAAATGCGTGAGCTGATTGTCGAACAGTTTAAAAATAACATTCCCCAATAGCTATTGCAAGAAATTTAGGGATTTCATCATCTACGGTCCGTAATATCGTCAAAAGGTTCAGAGAATCTGGAGAAATCACTGAACGTAAAACCAACATTGAATGCCTGTGACCTTCGATCCCTCAGGTGGTACTGCATCAAAAACCGACATCAGCATGTAAAGGACATCACCACATGGGCTCAGGAACACTTCAGAAAACCACTGTCAGTAACTACAGTTCTTCGCTACATCTGCAAGTGCAAGTTAAAACTCTACGATGCAAAGCGAAAGCCATTTTTCAACAGCACCCAGAAACGCCGCCGGCTTCGCTGGGCCCAAGCTCATCTAAGATGGACTGATGCAAAGTGGAAAAGTGTTCTGTGGTCTGACGAGTCCACATTTCTAATTGTTTTCGGAAACTGTGGACGTCGTGTCCTACAGAGGAAATGAACTATCCGGACTGTTATAGGCGCAAAGTTCACAAGCCAGCATCTGTGATGGTATGGGGGTGTATTAGTGCCCAAGGCATGGGAAACTTACACATATATGAAGGCACCATTAATGCTGAAAGGTACATACAGGTTTTGGAGCAACAAATGTTGTCATCCAAGCAACGTCTTTTTCATGGACGCCCCTGCTTATTTCAGCAAGACAATGCCAAGCCACATTCTGCATGTGTTACAACAGCATGGCTCCGTAGTAAAACACTGTGGGCAGTAGACTGACCTGCCAGAAGTCCAGACCTGTCTTCCATTGAAAATGTGAGGCGCATTATGAAGCGTAAAATACAACAACGGAGACCATGTTTGTGTTTGCATGTGTACAGTATGTCACGTTTGTGTTTGCCTGTGTACAGTATTCCACATGTTTGTGTTTGCATGTGTACAGTATGCCACATTTATGTTTGCATGTGTACAGAATGCCACATGTTTGTGTTTGCATGTGTACAGTATTCCACATGTTTGTGTTTGCATGTGTACAGTATTCCACGTGTTTGTGTTTGCATGTGTACAGTATTCCACGTGTTTGTGTTTGCATGTTTACAGTATTCCACAGGTTGGTGTTTGCATGTGAACAGTATTCCACATGTTTGTGTTTGCATGTGTACAGTATTCCACATGTTTGTGTTTGCAGGTGTACAGTATTCAACATGTTTGTGTTTGCATGTGAACAGTATGTCACATGTTTGTGTTTGCATGTGTACAGTATTCCACATGTTTGTGTTTGCATGTGTACAGTATGTCACATGTTTGTGTTTGCATGTGTACAGTATTCCACATGTTTGTGTTTGCATGTGTACAGTATTCCACATGTTTGTGTTTGCATGTGTACAGTATTCCACATGTTTGTGTTTGCATGTGTACAGTATTCCACATGTTTGTGTTTGCATGTGTACAGTATTCCACGTGTTTGTGTTTGCATGTGTACAGTATGTCACATGTTTGTGTTTGCATGTGTACAGTATTCCACGTGTTTGTGTTTGCATGTGTACAGTATTCCATGTGTTTGTGTTTGCATGAGTACAGTATTCCACATGTTTGTGTTTGCATGTGTACAGTTTTCCACATGTTTGTGTTTGCATGTGTACAGTATTCCACATGTTTGTGTTTGCATGAGTACAGTATTCCACATGTTTGTGTTTGCATGTGTACAGTATTCCACATGTTTGTGTTTGCATGTGTACAGTATTCCACATGTTTGTGTTTGCATGTGTACAGTATTCCACATGTTTGTGTTTGCATGTGTTCAGTATTCCACATGTTTGTGTTTGCATGAGTACAGTATTCCACAAGTTTGTGTTTGCATGTGTACAGTCTGTCACATGTTTGTGTTTGCATGTGTACAGTATTCCACATGTTTGTGTTTGCATGTGTACAGTATTCCACATGTTGGTGTTTGCATGTGTACAGTATTCCACGTGTTTGTGTTTGCATGTGTACAGTATTCCACATGTTTGTGTTTGCATGTGTTCAGTATTCCACGTGTTTGTGTTTGCATGTGTACAGTATTCCACATGTTTGTGTTTGCATGTGTTCAGTATTCCACGTGTTTGTGTTTGCATGTGTACAGTATTCCACGTGTTTGTGTTTGCATGTGTACAGTATTCCACATGTTTGTGTTTTTATGTGTTCAGTATTCCACGTGTTTGTGTTTGCATGTGTACAGTATTCCACGTGTTTGTGTTTGCATGTGTACAGTATTCCACATGTTTGTGTTTGCATGTGTTCAGTATTCCACGTGTTTGTGTTTGCATGTGTACAGTATTCCACGTGTTTGTGGTTGCATGTGTACAGTATTCCACGTGTTTGTGTTTGCATGTGTACAGTATTCCACATGTTTGTGTTTGCATGTGTACAGTATTCCACGTGTTTGTGTTTGCAAGTGTTCAGTATTCCATGTGTTTGTGTTTGCATGTGTACAGTATTCCACATGTTTGTGTTTGCATGTGTACAGTATTCCACATGTTTGTGTTTGCATGTGTTCAGTATTCCACGTGTTTGCATGTGTACAGTATTCCACGTGTTTGTGTTTGCATGTGTACAGTATTCCACATGTTTGTGTTTGCATGTGTACAGTATTCCACGTGTTTGTGGTTGCATGTGTACAGTATTCCACGTGTTTGTGTTTGCCTGTGTACAGTATTCCACATGTTTGTGTTTGCATGTGTACAGTATTCCACGTGTTTGTGTTTGCATGTGTTCAGCATTCCATGTGTTTGTGTTTGCATGTGTACAGTATTCCATGTGTTTGTGTTTGCATGTGTTCAGCATTCCATGTGTTTGTGTTTGCATGTGTACAGTATTCCACATGTTTGTGTTTGCATGTGTACAGTATTCCATGTGTTTGTGTTTGCATGTGTTCAGCATTCCACGTGTTTGTGTTTGCATGTGTACAGTATTCCACATGTTTGTGTTTGCATGTGTACAGTATTCCAAATGTTTGTGTTTGCATATGTACAGTATTCCACATGTTTGTGTTTGCATGTGTACAGTATTCCACATGTTTGTGTTTGCATGTGTACAGTATGTCACATGTTTGTGTTTGCATGTGTACAGTATTCCACATGTTTGTGTTTGCATGTGTTCAGCATTCCATGTGTTTGTGTTTGCATGTGTTCAGTATTCCACGTGTTTGTGTTTGCATGTGTACAGTATTCCACATATTTGTGTTTGCATGCGTACAGTATTCCACATGTTTGTGTTTGCATGTGTACAGTATTCCACATGTTTGTGTTTGCATGTGTACAGTATGTCACGTTTGTGTTTGCATGTGTACAGTATTCCACGTGTTTGTGTTTGCATGTGTACAGTATTCCACATGTTTGTGTTTGCATGTGTACAGTATTCCACATGTTTGTGTTTGCATGTGTAGAGTATTCCACATGTTTGTGTTTGCATGTGTACAGTATGTCACATGTTTGTGTTTGCATTTGTACAGTATGCCGCATGTTTGCGTTTGCATGTGTACAGTATGCCCCATGTTTGTGTTTGCATGTGTACAGTATGCCGCATGTTTGCGTTTGCATGTGTACAGTATGCCCCATGTTTGTGTTTGCATGTGTACAGTATTCCACATGTTTGTGTTAGCATGTGTACAGTATGCCGCATGTTTTTGTTTGCATGTGTACAGTATGCCACATGTTTGCGTTTGCATGTGTACAATATGCCCCATCTTTGTGTTTGCATGTGTACAGTATTCCATATGTTTGTGTTAGCATGTGTACAGTATGCCGCATGTTCGTGTTTGCATGTGTACAGTATGCCCCATGTTTGCGTTTGCATGTGTACAGTATGCCGCATGTTTGCGTTTGCATGTGTACAGTATTCCACATGTTTGTGTTTGCATGTGTACAGTATTCCATATGTTTATGTTTGCATGTGTACAGTAAGTCACATGTTTGTGTTTTCATGTGTACAGTATTCCACATGTTTGTGTTTGCATGTGTACAGTATTCCACATGATTGTGTTTGCACGTGTACAGTATGTCACATGTTTGTGTTTGCACGTGTACAGTATGTCACATGTTTGTGTTTGCTTGTGTACAGTATTCCATATGTTTGTATTTGCATGTGTACAGTATGTCACATGTTTGTGTTTGCTTGTGTACAGTATGTCACATGTTTGTGCTTGCATGTGTACAGTATGTCACATGTTTGTGTTTGTATGTGTACAGTATGTCACATGTTTGTGTTTGCTCGTGTACAGTATTCCACATGTTTGTGTTTGCATGTGTACAGTATTCCACATGTTAGTGTTTGCATGTGTACAGTATTCCACATGTTTGTGTTTGCATGTGTTCAGTATTCCACATGTTTGTTTGCATGTGTACAGTATTCCACATGTTTGTTTGCATGTGTTCAGTATTCCACGTGTTTGTGTTTGCATGTGTACAGTATTCCACATGTTTGTGTTTGCATGTGTACAGTATGTCACATGTTTGTGTTTGCATGTGAACAGTATGTCACATGTTTGTGTTTGCATGTGTACAGTATTCCACATGTTTGTGTTTGCATGTGTACAGTATGTCACATGTTTGTGTTTGCATGTGTACAGTATTCCACATGTTTGTGTCTGCATGTGTACAGCATTCCACATGTTTGTGTCTGCATGTGTACAGCATTCCACATGTTTGTGTTTGCATGTGTACAGTATGCCACATGTTTGTGTTTGCATGTGTACAGTATTCCACGTTTGTGTTTGAATGTGTACAGTATGCCATGTTTGTTCACATGTGTACAGTATGCCACATGTTTGTGTTTGCATGTGTACAGTATGCCACGTTTATGTTTGCATGTGTACAGTATGTCACATATTTGTGTTTGCATGTGTACAGTATGCCACGTTTATGTTTGCATGTGTACAGTATGTCACATGTTTGCGTTTGCATGTGTACAGTATGCCACGTATATGTTTGCATGTGTACAGTATTCCACATGTTTGTGTTTGCATGTGTACAGTATTCCACATGTTTGTGTTTGCATGTGTACAGTATTCCACGTGTTTGTGTTTGCATGTGTACAGTATGTCACATGTTTGTGTTTGCATGTGTACAGTATGTCACGTGTATGTTTGCATGTGTACAGTATGCCACATGTTTGTGTTTGCATGTGTACAGTATTCCAAGTTTGTGTTTGCATGTGTACAGTATCCACATGTTTGTGTTTGCATGTGTACAGTATGTCACATGTTTGTGTTTGCATGTGTACAGTATCCACATGTTTGTGTTTGCATGTCTACAGTATGCCACGTTTGTGTTTGCATGTGTTCAGTATGTCACATGTTTGTGTTTGCATGTGTACAGTATGCCACGTTTGTGTTTGCATGTGTTCAGTATTCCACATGTTTGTGTTTGCATGTGTACAGTATTCCACATGTTTGTGTTTGCATGTGTACAGTATGTCACATGTTTGTGTTTGCATGTGTACAGTATGTCACATGTTTGTGTTTGCATGTGTACAGTATGCCACGTTTGTGTTTGCATGTGTTCAGTATTCCACATGTTTGTGTTTCCATGTGTACAGTATTCCACATGTTTGTGTTTGCATGTGTACAGTATCCACATGTTTGTGTTTGCATGTGTACAGTATGTCACATGTTTGTGTTTGCATGTGTACAGTATGTCACATATTTGTGTTTGCATGTGTACAGTATGCCACGTTTGTGTTTGCATGTGTTCAGTATTCCACATGTTTGTGTTTCCATGTGTACAGTATTCCACATGTTTGTGTTTGCATGTGTTCAGTATTCCGCATGTTTGTGTTTGCATGTGTACAGTATTCCAAGTGTTTGTGTTTGCATGTGTACAGTATTCCACGTGTTTGTGTTTGCATGTGTTCAGTATTCTGCATGTTTGTGTTTGCATGTGTACAGTATTCCACATATTTGTGTTTGCATGTGTTCAGTATTCCACATGTTTGTGTTTGCATGTGTCCAGTATTCCACATGTTTGTGTTTGCATGTGTGCAGTATTCCACATGTTTGTGTTTGCATGTGTACAGTATTCCACGTGTTTGTGTTTGCATGTGTACAGTATTCCACGTGTTTGTGTTTGCATGTGTTCAGTATTCCACGTGTTTGTGTTTGCATGTGTTCAGTATTCCACGTGTTTGTGTTTGCATGTGTTCAGTATTCCACGTGTTTGTGTTTGCATGTGTTCAGTATTCCAAGTGTTTGTGTTTGCATGTGTACAGTATTCCACGTGTTTGTGTTTGCATGTGTTCAGTATTCCACGTGTTTGTGTTTGCATGTGTACAGTATTCCAAATGTTTGTGTTTGCATGTGTACAGTATTCCACGTGTTTGTGTTTGCATGTGTACAGTATTCCACATGTTTGTGTTTGCATGTGTACAGTATTCCAAATGTTTGTGTTTGCATGTGTACAGTATTCCACATGTTTGTGTTTGCATGTGTTCAGTATTCCACGTGTTTGTGTTTGCATGTGTACAGTATTCCACGTGTTTGTGTTTGCATGTGTACAGTATTCCACGTGTTTGTGTTTGCATGTGTACAGTATTCCACGTGTTTGTGTTTGCATGTGTACAGTATTCCACGTGTTTGTGTTTGCATGTGTACAGTATTCCACGTGTTTGTGTTTGCATGTGTACAGTATTCCAAATGTTTGTGTTTGCATGTGTACAGTATTCCATATGTTTATGTTTGCATGTGTACAGTAAGTCACATGTTTGTGTTTGCATGTGTACAGTATTCCACATGTTTATGTTTGCATGTGTACAGTAAGTCACATGTTTGTGTTTGCATGTGTACAGTATTCCACATGTTTGTGTTTGCATGTGTACAGTATTCCACATGTTTGTGTTTGCATGTGTACAGTATGTCACATGTTTGTGTTTGCTTGTGTACAGTATGTCACATGTTTGTGTTTGCTTGTGTACAGTATTCCACATGTTTGTGTTTGCATGTGTACAGTATGTCACATGTTTGTGTTTGCTTGTGTACAGTATGTCACATGTTTGTGCTTGCATGTGTACAGTATGTCACATGTTTGTGTTTGTATGTGTACAGTATGTCACATGTTTGTGCTTGCTCGTGTACAGTATTCCACATGTTTGTGTTTGCATATGTACAGAATTCCACATGTTAGTGTTGGCATGTGTACAGTATTCCACATGTTTGTGTTTGCATGTGTACAGTATTCCACATGTTTGTTTGCATGTGTTCAGTATTCCACGTGTCTGTGTTTGCATGTGTACAGTATTCCACATATTTGTGTTTGCATGTGTACAGTATGTCACATGTTTGTGTTTGCATGTGTACAGTATGCCACATGTTTGTGTTTGCATGTGTACAGTATGTCACATGTTTGTGTTTGCATGTGTACAGTATGTCACATGTTTGTGTTTGCATGTGTACAGTATTCCACATGTTTGTGTTTGCATGTGTACAGTATTCCACATGTTTGTGTCTGCATGTGTACAGCATTCCACATGTTTGTGTTTGCATGTGTACAGTATGCCACATGTTTGTGTTTGCATGTGTACAGTATTCCACGTTTGTGTTTGCATGTGCACAGTATGCCACGTTTGTTCGCATGTGTACAGTATGCCACATGTTTGTGTTTGCATGTGTACAGTATGCTACGTTTATGTTTGCATGTGTACAGTATGTCACATGTTTGTGTTTGCATGTGTACAGTATGCCACGTTTATGTTTGCATGTGTACAGTATTCCACATGTTTGTGTTTGCATGTGTACAGTATTCCACATGTTTGTGTTTGCATGTGTACAGTATTCCACATGTTTGGGTTTGCATGTGTACAGTATGTCACATGTTTGTGTTTGCATGTGTACAGTATGTCACGTTTATGTTTGCATTTGTACAGTATTCCAAGTTTGTGTTTGCATGTGTACAGTATCCACATGTTTGTGTTTGCATGTGTACAGTATGTCACATGTTTGTGTTTGCATGTGTACAGTATGTCACATGTTTGTGTTTGCATGTGTACAGTATGCCACGTTTGTGTTTGCATGTGTTCAGTATTCCACATGTTTGTGTTTGCATGTGTACAGTATTCCACATGTTTGTGTTTGCATGTGTTCAGTATTCCGCATGTTTGTGTTTGCATGTGTACAGTATTCCACGTGTTTGTGTTTGCATGTGTACAGTATGCCACATGTTCGTGTTTGCATGTGTACAGTATTCCACATGTTTGTGTTTGCATGTGTACAATATGCCACATGTTTGTGTTTGCATGTGTACAGTATTCCACGTTTGTGTTTGCATGTGCACAGTATGTCACATGTTTGTGTTTGCATGTGTACAGTATGTCACGTGTATGTTTGCATGTGTACAGTATGCCACATGTTTGTGTTTGCATGTGTACAGTATTCCAAGTTTGTGTTTGCATGTGTACAGTATCCACATGTTTGTGTTTGCATGTGTACAGTATGTCACATGTTTGTGTTTGCATGTGTACAGTATGTCACATGTTTGTGTTTGCATGTGTACAGTATTCCACATGTTTGTGTTTGCATGTGTACAGTATTCCACATGTTTGTGTCTGCATGTGTACAGCATTCCACATGTTTGTGTTTGCATGTGTACAGTATGCCACATGTTTGTGTTTGCATGTGTACAGTATTCCACGTTTGTGTTTGCATGTGCACAGTATGCCACGTTTGTTCGCATGTGTACAGTATGCCACATGTTTGTGTTTGCATGTGTACAGTATGCCACGTTTATGTTTGCATGTGTACAGTATGTCACATGTTTGTGTTTGCATGTGTACAGTATGCCACGTTTATGTTTGCATGTGTACAGTATTCCACATGTTTGTGTTTGCATGTGTACAGTATTCCACATGTTTGTGTTTGCATGTGTACAGTATTCCACATGTTTGGGTTTGCATGTGTACAGTATGTCACATGTTTGTGTTTGCATGTGTACAGTATGTCACGTTTATGTTTGCATTTGTACAGTATTCCAAGTTTGTGTTTGCATGTGTACAGTATCCATATGTTTGTGTTTGCATGTGTACAGTATGTCACATGTTTGTGTTTGCATGTGTACAGTATGTCACATGTTTGTGTTTGCATGTGTACAGTATGCCACGTTTGTGTTTGCATGTGTTCAGTATTCCACATGTTTGTGTTTGCATGTGTACAGTATTCCACATGTTTGTGTTTGCATGTGTTCAGTATTCCGCATGTTTGTGTTTGCATGTGTACAGTATTCCACGTGTTTGTGTTTGCATGTGTACAGTATGCCACATGTTCGTGTTTGCATGTGTACAGTATTCCACATGTTTGTGTTTGCATGTGTACAATATGCCACATGTTTGTGTTTGCATGTGTACAGTATTCCACGTTTGTGTTTGCATGTGCACAGTATGCCACGTTTGTTCGCATGTGTACAGTATGCCACATGTTTGTGTTTGCATGTGTACAGTATGCCATGTTTATGTTTGCATGTGTACAGTATGTCACATGTTTGTGTTTGCATGTGTTCAGTATGCCACGTTTATGTTTGCATGTGTACAGTATTCCACATGTTTGTGTTTGCATGTGTACAGTATTCCACATGTTTGTGTTTGCATGTGTACAGTATTCCACATGTTTGTGTTTGCATGTGTACAGTATGTCACATGTTTGTGTTTGCATGTGTACAGTATGTCACGTTTATGTTTGCATTTGTACAGTATTCCAAGTTTGTGTTTGCATGTGTACAGTATCCACATGTTTGTGTTTGCATGTGTACAGTATGTCACATGTTTGTGTTTGCATGTGTACAGTATGTCACATGTTTGTGTTTGCATGTGTACAGTATGCCACGTTTGTGTTTGCATGTGTTCAGAATTGCACATGTTTGTGTTTGCATGTGTACAGTATTCCACATGTTTGTGTTTGCATGTGTTCAGTATTCCGCATGTTTGTGTTTGCATGTGTACAGTATTCCGCGTGTTTGTGTTTGCATGTGTACAGTATGTCACATGTTTGTGTTTGCATGTGTACAGTATGTCACATGTTTGTGTTTGCATGTGTACAGTATTCCACATGTTTGTGTTTGCATGTGTACAGTATTCCACATGTTTGTGTTTGCATGTGTACAGTATTCCACATGTTGGTGTTTGCATGTGTACAGTATTCCACGTGTTTGTGTTTGCATGTGTTCAGTATTCCACGTGTTTGTGTTTGCATGTGTACAGTATTCCACATGTTTGTGTTTGCATGTGTACAGTATTCCACATATTTATGTTTGCATGTGTTCAGTATTCCACATGTTTGTGTTTGCATGTGTACAGTATTCCACATGTTTGTGTTTGCATGTGTACAGTATTCCACGTGTTTGTGTTTGCATGTGTACAGTATGTCACATGTTTGTGTTTGCATGTGTACAGTATGTCACGTGTATGTTTGCATGTGTACAGTATGCCACATGTTTGTGTTTGCATGTGTACAGTATTCCAAGTTTGTGTTTGCATGTGTACAGTATCCACATGTTTGTGTTTGCATGTGTACAGTATGTCACATGTTTGTGTTTGCATGTGTACAGTATCCACATGTTTGTGTTTGCATGTCTACAGTATGCTCCGTTTGTGTTTGCATGTGTTCAGTATGTCACATGTTTGTGTTTGCATGTGTACAGTATGCCACGTTTGTGTTTGCATGTGTTCAGTATTCCACATGTTTGTGTTTGCATGTGTACAGTATTCCACATGTTTGTGTTTGCATGTGTACAGTATGTCACATGTTTGTGTTTGCATGTGTACAGTATGTCACATGTTTGTGTTTGCATGTGTACAGTATGCCACATTTGTGTTTGCATGTGTTCAGTATTCCACATGTTTGTGTTTCCATGTGTACAGTATTCCACATGTTTGTGTTTGCATGTGTACAGTATCCACATGTTTGTGTTTGCATGTGTACAGTATGTCACATGTTTGTGTTTGCATGTGTACAGTATGTCACATGTTTGTGTTTGCATGTGTACAGTATGCCACGTTTGTGTTTGCATGTGTTCAGTATTCCACATGTTTGTGTTTCCATGTGTACAGTATTCCACATGTTTGTGTTTGCATGTGTTCAGTATTCCGCATGTTTGTGTTTGCATGTGTACAGTATTCCACGTGTTTGTGTTTGCATGTGTACAGTATTCCACGTGTTTGTGTTTGCATGTGTTCAGTATTCTGCATGTTTGTGTTTGCATGTGTACAGTATTCCACATATTTGTGTTTGCATGTGTTCAGTATTCCACATGTTTGTGTTTGCATGTGTCCAGTATTCCACATGTTTGTGTTTGCATGTGTACAGTATTCCACATGTTTGTGTTTGCATGTGTACAGTATTCCACGTGTTTGTGTTTGCATGTGTACAGTATTCCACGTGTTTGTGTTTGCATGTGTTCAGTATTCCACGTGTTTGTGTTTGCATGTGTTCAGTATTCCACGTGTTTGTGTTTGCATGTGTTCAGTATTCCAAGTGTTTGTGTTTGCATGTGTACAGTATTCCACATGTTTGTGTTTGCATGTGTTCAGTATTCCACGTGTTTGTGTTTGCATGTGTACAGTATTCCAAATGTTTGTGTTTGCATGTGTACAGTATTCCACGTGTTTGTGTTTGCATGTGTACAGTATTCCACGTGTTTGTGTTTGCATGTGTTCAGTATTCCACGTGTTTGTGTTTGCATGTGTACAGTATTCCACATGTTTGTGTTTGCATGTGTACAGTATTCCACATATTTATGTTTGCATGTGTTCAGTATTCCACATGTTTGTGTTTGCATGTGTACAGTATTCCACATGTTTGTGTTTGCATGTGTACAGTATTCCACGTGTTTGTGTTTGCATGTGTACAGTATGTCACATGTTTGTGTTTGCATGTGTACAGTATGTCACGTGTATGTTTGCATGTGTACAGTATGCCACATGTTTGTGTTTGCATGTGTACAGTATTCCAAGTTTGTGTTTGCATGTGTACAGTATCCACATGTTTGTGTTTGCATGTGTACAGTATGTCACATGTTTGTGTTTGCATGTGTACAGTATCCACATGTTTGTGTTTGCATGTCTACAGTATGCCACGTTTGTGTTTGCATGTGTTCAGTATGTCACATGTTTGTGTTTGCATGTGTACAGTATGCCACGTTTGTGTTTGCATGTGTTCAGTATTCCACATGTTTGTGTTTGCATGTGTACAGTATTCCACATGTTTGTGTTTGCATGTGTACAGTATGTCACATGTTTGTGTTTGCATGTGTACAGTATGTCACATGTTTGTGTTTGCATGTGTACAGTATGCCACGTTTGTGTTTGCATGTGTTCAGTATTCCACATGTTTGTGTTTCCATGTGTACAGTATTCCACATGTTTGTGTTTGCATGTGTACAGTATCCACATGTTTGTGTTTGCATGTGTACAGTATGTCACATGTTTGTGTTTGCATGTGTACAGTATGTCACATGTTTGTGTTTGCATGTGTACAGTATGCCACGTTTGTGTTTGCATGTGTTCAGTATTCCACATGTTTGTGTTTCCATGTGTACAGTATTCCACATGTTTGTGTTTGCATGTGTTCAGTATTCCGCATGTTTGTGTTTGCATGTGTACAGTATTCCACGTGTTTGTGTTTGCATGTGTACAGTATTCCACGTGTTTGTGTTTGCATGTGTTCAGTATTCTGCATGTTTGTGTTTGCATGTGTACAGTATTCCACATATTTGTGTTTGCATGTGTTCAGTATTCCACATGTTTGTGTTTGCATGTGTCCAGTATTCCACATGTTTGTGTTTGCATGTGTACAGTATTCCACATGTTTGTGTTTGCATGTGTACAGTATTCCACGTGTTTGTGTTTGCATGTGTACAGTATTCCACGTGTTTGTGTTTGCATGTGTTCAGTATTCCACGTGTTTGTGTTTGCATGTGTTCAGTATTCCACGTGTTTGTGTTTGCATGTGTTCAGTATTCCACGTGTTTGTGTTTGCATGTGTTCAGTATTCCAAGTGTTTGTGTTTGCATGTGTACAGTATTCCACGTGTTTGTGTTTGCATGTGTTCAGTTTTCCACGTGTTTGTGTTTGCATGTGTACAGTATTCCAAATGTTTGTGTTTGCATGTGTACAGTATTCCACGTGTTTGTGTTTGCATGTGTTCAGTATTCCACATGTTTGTGTTTGCATGTGTACAGTATTCCAAATGTTTGTGTTTGCATGTGTACAGTATTCCACGTGTTTGTGTTTGCATGTGTTCAGTATTCCACGTGTTTGTGTTTGCATGTGTACAGTATTCCACGTGTTTGTGTTTGCATGTGTACAGTATTCCACGTGTTTGTGTTTGCATGTGTACAGTATTCCACGTGTTTGTGTTTGCATGTGTACAGTATTCCACGTGTTTGTGTTTGCATGTGTACAGTATTCCACGTGTTTGTGTTTGCATGTGTACAGTATTCCAAATGTTTGTGTTTGCATGTGTACAGTATTCCATATGTTTATGTTTGCATGTGTACAGTAAGTCACATGTTTGTGTTTGCATGTGTACAGTATTCCACATGTTTATGTTTGCATGTGTACAGTATGTCACATGTTTGTGTTTGCATGTGTACAGTATGCCACGTTTGTGTTTGCATGTGTTCAGTATTCCACATGTTTGTGTTTGCATGTGTACAGTATTCCACATGTTTGTGTTTGCATGTGTTCAGTATTCCGCATGTTTGTGTTTGCATGTGTACAGTATTCCACGTGTTTGTGTTTGCATGTGTACAGTATGCCACATGTTCGTGTTTGCATGTGTACAGTATTCCACATGTTTGTGTTTGCATGTGTACAATATGCCACATGTTTGTGTTTGCATGTGTACAGTATTCCACGTTTGTGTTTGCATGTGCACAGTATGTCACATGTTTGTGTTTGCATGTGTACAGTATGTCACGTGTATGTTTGCATGTGTACATTATGCCACATGTTTGTGTTTGCATGTGTACAGTATTCCAAGTTTGTGTTTGCATGTGTACAGTATCCACATGTTTGTGTTTGCATGTGTACAGTATGTCACATGTTTGTGTTTGCATGTGTACAGTATGTCACATGTTTGTGTTTGCATGTGTACAGTATTCCACATGTTTGTGTTTGCATGTGTACAGTATTCCACATGTTTGTGTCTGCATGTGTACAGCATTCCACATGTTTGTGTTTGCATGTGTACAGTATGCCACATGTTTGTGTTTGCATGTGTACAATATTCCACGTTTGTGTTTGCATGTGCACAGTATGCCACGTTTGTTCGCATGTGTACAGTATGCCACATGTTTGTGTTTGCATGTGTACAGTATGCCACGTTTATGTTTGCATGTGTACAGTATGTCACATGTTTGTGTTTGCATGTGTACAGTATGCCACGTTTATGTTTGCATGTGTACAGTATTCCACATGTTTGTGTTTGCATGTGTACAGTATTCCACATGTTTGTGTTTGCATGTGTACAGTATTCCACATGTTTGGGTTTGCATGTGTACAGTATGTCACATGTTTGTGTTTGCATGTGTACAGTATGTCACGTTTATGTTTGCATTTGTACAGTATTCCAAGTTTGTGTTTGCATGTGTACAGTATCCACATGTTTGTGTTTGCATGTGTACAGTATGTCACATGTTTGTGTTTGCATGTGTACAGTATGTCACATGTTTGTGTTTGCATGTGTACAGTATGCCACGTTTGTGTTTGCATGTGTTCAGTATTCCACATGTTTGTGTTTGCATGTGTACAGTATTCCACATGTTTGTGTTTGCATGTGTTCAGTATTCCGCATGTTTGTGTTTGCATGTGTACAGTATTCCACGTGTTTGTGTTTGCATGTGTACAGTATGCCACATGTTCGTGTTTGCATGTGTACAGTATTCCACATGTTTGTGTTTGCATGTGTACAATATGCCACATGTTTGTGTTTGCATGTGTACAGTATTCCACGTTTGTGTTTGCATGTGCACAGTATGCCACGTTTGTTCGCATGTGTACAGTATGCCACATGTTTGTGTTTGCATGTGTACAGTATGCCATGTTTATGTTTGCATGTGTACAGTATTCCACATGTTTGTGTTTGCATGTGTACAGTATTCCACATGTTTGTGTTTGCATGTGTACAGTATTCCACATGTTGGTGTTTGCATGTGTACAGTATTCCACGTGTTTGTGTTTGCATGTGTTCAGTATTCCACGTGTTTGTGTTTGCATGTGTACAGTATTCCACATGTTTGTGTTTGCATGTGTTCAGCATTCCATGTGTTTGTGTTTGCATGTGTACAGTATGTCACATGTTTGTGTTTGCATGTGTACAGTATTCCACATGTTTGTGTTTGCATGTGTACAGTATTCCACATTTTTGTGTTTGAATGTGTAAAGTATGTCACATGTTTGTGTTTGCATGTGTACAGTATGCCACGTTTATGTTTGCATGTGTACAGTATGCCACATGTTTGTGTTTGCATGTGTACAGTATTCCAAGTTTGTGTTTGCATGTGTACAGTATTCCACATGTTTGTGTTTGCATGTGTACAGTATGTCACATGTTTGTGTTTGCATGTGTACAGTATCCACATGTTTGTGTTTGCATGTCTACAGTATGCTCCGTTTGTGTTTGCATGTGTTCAGTATGTCACATGTTTGTGTTTGCATGTGTACAGTATGCCACGTTTGTGTTTGCATGTGTTCAGTATTCCACATGTTTGTGTTTGCATGTGTACAGTATTCCACATGTTTGTGTTTGCATGTGTACAGTATGTCACATGTTTGTGTTTGCATGTGTACAGTATGTCACATGTTTGTGTTTGCATGTGTACAGTATGCCACGTTTGTGTTTGCATGTGTTCAGTATTCCACATGTTTGTGTTTCCATGTGTACAGTATTCCACATGTTTGTGTTTGCATGTGTACAGTATCCACATGTTTGTGTTTGCATGTGTACAGTATGTCACATGTTTGTGTTTGCATGTGTACAGTATGTCACATGTTTGTGTTTGCATGTGTACAGTATGCCACGTTTGTATTTGCATGTGTTCAGTATTCCACATGTTTGTGTTTCCATGTGTACAGTATTCCACATGTTTGTGTTTGCATGTGTTCAGTATTCCGCATGTTTGTGTTTGCATGTGTACAGTATTCCACGTGTTTGTGTTTGCATGTGTACAGTATTCCACGTGTTTGTGTTTGCATGTGTTCAGTATTCTGCATGTTTGTGTTTGCATGTGTACAGTATTCCACATATTTGTGTTTGCATGTGTTCAGTATTCCACATGTTTGTGTTTGCATGTGTCCAGTATTCCACATGTTTGTGTTTGCATGTGTACAGTATTCCACATGTTTGTGTTTGCATGTGTACAGTATTCCACGTGTTTGTGTTTGCATGTGTACAGTATTCCACGTGTTTGTGTTTGCATGTGTTCAGTATTCCACGTGTTTGTGTTTGCATGTGTTCAGTATTCCACGTGTTTGTGTTTGCATGTGTTCAGTATTCCAAGTGTTTGTGTTTGCATGTGTACAGTATTCCACGTGTTTGTGTTTGCATGTGTTCAGTATTCCATGTGTTTGTGTTTGCCTGTGTACAGTATTCCAAATGTTTGTGTTTGCATGTGTACAGTATTCCACGTGTTTGTATGTGTTCAGTATTCCACGTGTTTGTGTTTGCATGTGTACAGTATTCCACATGTTTGTGTTTGCATGTGTACAGTATTCCACATATTTATGTTTGCATGTGTTCAGTATTCCACATGTTTGTGTTTGCATGTGTACAGTATTCCACATGTTTGTGTTTGCATGTGTACAGTATTCCACGTGTTTGTGTTTGCATGTGTACAGTATGTCACATGTTTGTGTTTGCATGTGTACAGTATGTCACGTGTATGTTTGCATGTGTACAGTATGCCACATGTTTGTGTTTGCATGTGTACAGTATTCCAAGTTTGTGTTTGCATGTGTACAGTATCCACATGTTTGTGTTTGCATGTGTACAGTATGTCACATGTTTGTGTTTGCATGTGTACAGTATCCACATGTTTGTGTTTGCATGTCTACAGTATGCCACGTTTGTGTTTGCATGTGTTCAGTATGTCACATGTTTGTGTTTGCATGTGTACAGTATGCCACGTTTGTGTTTGCATGTGTTCAGTATTCCACATGTTTGTGTTTGCATGTGTACAGTATTCCACATGTTTGTGTTTGCATGTGTACAGTATGTCACATGTTTGTGTTTGCATGTGTACAGTATGTCACATGTTTGTGTTTGCATGTGTACAGTATGCCACGTTTGTGTTTGCATGTGTTCAGTATTCCACATGTTTGTGTTTCCATGTGTACAGTATTCCACATGTTTGTGTTTGCATGTGTACAGTATCCACATGTTTGTGTTTGCATGTGTACAGTATGTCACATGTTTGTGTTTGCATGTGTACAGTATGTCACATGTTTGTGTTTGCATGTGTACAGTATGCCACGTTTGTGTTTGCATGTGTTCAGTATTCCACATGTTTGTGTTTCCATGTGTACAGTATTCCACATGTTTGTGTTTGCATGTGTTCAGTATTCCGCATGTTTGTGTTTGCATGTGTACAGTATTCCACGTGTTTGTGTTTGCATGTGTACAGTATTCCACGTGTTTGTGTTTGCATGTGTTCAGTATTCTGCATGTTTGTGTTTGCATGTGTACAGTATTCCGCATATTTGTGTTTGCATGTGTTCAGTATTCCACATGTTTGTGTTTGCATGTGTCCAGTATTCCACATGTTTGTGTTTGCATGTGTACAGTATTCCACATGTTTGTGTTTGCATGTGTACAGTATTCCACGTGTTTGTGTTTGCATGTGTACAGTATTCCACGTGTTTGTGTTTGCATGTGTTCAGTATTCCACGTGTTTGTGTTTGCATGTGTTCAGTATCCCACGTGTTTGTGTTTGCATGTGTTCAGTATTCCACGTGTTTGTGTTTGCATGTGTTCAGTATTCCAAGTGTTTGTGTTTGCATGTGTACAGTATTCCACGTGTTTGTGTTTGCATGTGTTCAGTATTCCACGTGTTTGTGTTTGCATGTGTACAGTATTCCAAATGTTTGTGTTTGCATGTGTACAGTATTCCACGTGTTTGTGTTTGCATGTGTTCAGTATTCCACATGTTTGTGTTTGCATGTGTACAGTATTCCAAATGTTTGTGTTTGCATGTGTACAGTATTCCACATGTTTGTATTTGCATGTGTTCAGTATTCCACGTGTTTGTGTTTGCATGTGTACAGTATTCCACGTGTTTGTGTTTGCATGTGTACAGTATTCCACGTGTTTGTGTTTGCATGTGTACAGTATTCCACGTGTTTGTGTTTGCATGTGTACAGTATTCCACGTGTTTGTGTTTGCATGTGTACAGTATTCCACGTGTTTGTGTTTGCATGTGTACAGTATTCCAAATGTTTGTGTTTGCATGTGTACAGTATTCCATATGTTTATGTTTGCATGTGTACAGTAAGTCACATGTTTGTGTTTGCATGTGTACAGTATTCCACATGTTTATGTTTGCATGTGTACAGTAAGTCACATGTTTGTGTTTGCATGTGTACAGTATTCCACTAGTTTGTGTTTGCATGTGTACAGTATTCCACATGTTTGTGTTTGCATGTGTACAGTATGTCACATGTTTGTGTTTGCTTGTGTACAGTATGTCACATGTTTGTGTTTGCTTGTGTACAGTATTCCACATGTTTGTGTTTGCATGTGTACAGTATGTCACATGTTTGTGTTTGCTTGTGTACAGTATGTCACATGTTTGTGCTTGCATGTGTACAGTATGTCACATGTTTGTGTTTGTATGTGTACAGTATGTCACATGTTTGTGCTTGCTCGTGTACAGTATTCCACATGTTTGTGTTTGCATATGTACAGAATTCCTCATGTTAGTGTTTGCATGTGTACAGTATTCCACATGTTTGTGTTTGCATGTGTACAGTATTCCACATGTTTGTTTGCATGTGTTCAGTATTCCACGTGTCTGTGTTTGCATGTGTACAGTATTCCACATATTTGTGTTTGCATGTGTACAGTATGTCACATGTTTGTGTTTGCATGTGTACAGTATGTCACATGTTTGTGTTTGCATGTGTACAGTATGTCACATGTTTGTGTTTGCATGTGTACAGTATGTCACATGTTTGTGTTTGCATGTGTACAGTATTCCACATGTTTGTGTTTGCATGTGTACAGTATTCCACATGTTTGTGTCTGCATGTGTACAGCATTCCACATGTTTGTGTTTGCATGTGTACAGTATGCCACATGTTTGTGTTTGCATGTGTACAGTATTCCACGTTTGTGTTTGCATGTGCACAGTATGCCACGTTTGTTCGCATGTGTACAGTATGCCACATGTTTGTGTTTGCATGTGTACAGTATGCCACGTTTGTGTTTGCATGTGTACAGTATGTCACATGTTTGTGTTTGCATGTGTACAGTATGCCACGTTTATGTTTGCATGTGTACAGTATTCCACATGTTTGTGTTTGCATGTGTACAGTATTCCACATGTTTGTGTTTGCATGTGTACAGTATTCCACATGTTTGGGTTTGCATGTGTACAGTATGTCACATGTTTGTGTTTGCATGTGTACAGTATGTCACGTTTATGTTTGCATTTGTACAGTATTCCAAGTTTGTGTTTGCATGTGTACAGTATCCACATGTTTGTGTTTGCATGTGTACAGTATGTCACATGTTTGTGTTTGCATGTGTACAGTATGTCACATGTTTGTGTTTGCATGTGTACAGTATGCCACGTTTGTGTTTGCATGTGTTCAGTATTCCACATGTTTGTGTTTGCATGTGTACAGTATTCCACATGTTTGTGTTTGCATGTGTTCAGTATTCCGCATGTTTGTGTTTGCATGTGTACAGTATTCCACGTGTTTGTGTTTGCATGTGTACAGTATGCCACATGTTCGTGTTTGCATGTGTACAGTATTCCACATGTTTGTGTTTGCATGTGTACAATATGCCACATGTTTGTGTTTGCATGTGTACAGTATTCCACGTTTGTGTTTGCATGTGCACAGTATGCCACGTTTGTTCGCATGTGTACAGTATGCCACATGTTTGTGTTTGCATGTGTACAGTATGCCATGTTTATGTTTGCATGTGTACAGTATGTCACATGTTTGTGTTTGCATGTGTTCAGTATGCCACGTTTATGTTTGCATGTGTACAGTATTCCACATGTTTGTGTTTGCATGTGTACAGTATTCCACATGTTTGTGTTTGCATGTGTACAGTATTCCACATGTTTGTGTTTGCATGTGTACAGTATGTCACATGTTTGTGTTTGCATGTGTACAGTATGTCACATGTTTGTGTTTGCATGTGTACAGTATGCCACGTTTGTGTTTGCATGTGTTCAGAATTGCACATGTTTGTGTTTGCATGTGTACAGTATTCCACATGTTTGTGTTTGCATGTGTTCAGTATTCCGCATGTTTGTGTTTGCATGTGTACAGTATTCCGCGTGTTTGTGTTTGCATGTGTACAGTATGTCACATGTTTGTGTTTGCATGTGTACAGTATGTCACATGTTTGTGTTTGCATGTGTACAGTATTCCACATGTTTGTGTTTGCATGTGTACAGTATTCCACATGTTGGTGTTTGCATGTGTACAGTATTCCACGTGTTTGTGTTTGCATGTGTTCAGTATTCCACGTGTTTGTGTTTGCATGTGTACAGTATTCCACATGTTTGTGTTTGCATGTGTACAGTATTCCACATATTTATGTTTGCATGTGTTCAGTATTCCACATGTTTGTGTTTGCATGTGTACAGTATTCCACGTGTTTGTGTTTGCATGTGTACAGTATTCCAAGTGTTTGTGTTTGCATGTGTTCAGTATTCCACATGTTTGTGTTTGCATGTGTACAGTATTCCACATGTTAGTGTTTGCATGTGTTCAGTATTCCACATGTTTGTGTTTACATGTGTACAGTATTCCACGTGTTTGTGTTTGCATGTGTACAGTATCTCACGTGTTTGTCTTTGCATGTGTTCAGTATTCCACGTGTTTGTGTTTGCATGTGTACAGTATTCCACGTGTTTGTGTTTGCATGTGTTCAGTATTCCACATGTTAGTGTTTGCATGTGTACAGTACTCCACATGTTTGTGTTTGCATGTGTACAGTATTCCACATGTTTGTGTTTGCATGTGTACAGTATTCCACGTGTTTGTGTTTGCATGTGTACAGTATTCCACATGTTTGTGTTTGCATGTGTTCAGTATTCCACGTGTTTGTGTTTGCATGTGTACAGCATTCCACATGTTTGTGTTTGCATGTGTACAGTATTCCACATGTTTGTGTTTGCATGTGTACAGTAAGTCACATGTTTGTGTTTGCATGTGTACAGTATTCCACATGTTTGTGTTTGCATATGTACAGTATCCACATGTTTGTGTTTGCATGTGTACAGTATTCCACATGTTTGTGTTTGCATGTGTTCAGTATTCCACATGTTTGTGTTTGCATGTGTACAGTATGCCACATGTTCGTGTTTGCATGTGTACAGTACTCCACATGTTTGTGTTTGCATGTGTACAGTATGCCACATGTTTGTGTTTGCATGTGTACAGTATGCCACATGTTTGTGTTTGCATGTGTACAGTATTCCACATGTTTGTGTTTGCATGTGTACAGTATTCCACATGTTTGTGTTTGCATGTGTTCAGTATTCCACATGTTTGTGTTTGCATGTGTACAGTATGCCACATGTTTGTGTTTGCATGTGTACAGTATTCCACGTGTTTGTGTTTGCATGTGTTCAGTATTCCACGTGTTTGTGTTTGCATGTGTACAGTATTCCACGTGTTTGTGTTTGCATGTGTACAGTATTCCACATATTTGTGTTTGCATGTGTTCAGTATTCCACATGTTAGTGTTTGCATGTGTACAGTATTCCACATGTTTGTCTTTGCATGTGTACAGTATTCCACATGTTTGTGTTTGCATGTGTACAGTATTCCACGTGTTTGTGTTTGCATGTGTACAGTATTCCACGTGTTTGTGTTTGCATGTGTTCAGTATTCCATGTGTTTGTGTTTGCATGTGTACAGTATTCCAAATGTTTGTGTTTGCATGTGTACAGTATTCCACATGTTTGTGTTTGCATGTGTTCAGTATTCCACGTGTTTGTGTTTGCATGTGTTCAGTATTCCACGTGTTTGTGTTTGCATGTGTTCAGTATTCCACGTTTTTGTGTTTGCATGTGTACAGTATTCCACGTGTTTGTGTTTGCATGAGTACAGTATTCCACGTGTTTGTGTTTGCATGTGTTCAGTATTCCACATGTTTGTGTTTGCATGTGTACAGTATTCCAAATGTTTGTGTTTGCATGTGTACAGTATTCCACATGTTTGTGTTTGCATGTGTACAGTATTCCACATGTTTGTGTTTGCATGTGTACAGTATGTCACATGTTTGTGTTTGCATGTGTACAGTATGTCACATGTTTGTGTTTGCATGTGTACAGTATTCCACGTGTTTGTGTTTGCATGTGTTCAGTATTCCACATGTTTGTGTTTGCATGTGTACAGTATTCCACATGTTTGTGTTTGCATGTGTTCAGTATTCCACGTGTTTGTGTTTGCATGTGTACAGCATTCCACATGTTTGTGTTTGCATGTGTACAGTATTCCACATGTTTGTGTTTGCATGTGTACAGTAAGTCACATGTTTGTGTTTGCATGTGTACAGTATTCCACATGTTTGTGTTTGCATATGTACAGTATCCACATGTTTGTGTTTGCATGTGTACAGTATTCCACATGTTTGTGTTTGCATGTGTTCAGTATTCCACATGTTTGTGTTTGCATGTGTACAGTATGCCACATGTTCGTGTTTGCATGTGTACAGTATTCCACATGTTTGTGTTTGCATGTGTACAGTATGCCACATGTTTGTGTTTGCATGTGTACAGTATGCCACATGTTTGTGTTTGCATGTGTACAGTATTCCACATGTTTGTGTTTGCATGTGTACAGTATTCCACATGTTTGTGTTTGCATGTGTTCAGTATTCCACATGTTTGTGTTTGCATGTGTTCAGTATTCCACATGTTCGTGTTTGCATGTGTACAGTATGCCACATGTTCGTGTTTGCATGTGTACAGTATTCCACATGTTTGTGTTTGCATGTGTACAGTATGCCACATGTTTGTGTTTGCATGTGTACAGTATGCCACATGTTTGTGTTTGCATGTGTACAGTATTCCACATGTTTGTGTTTGCATGTGTACAGTATTCCACATGTTTGTGTTTGCATGTGTTCAGTATTCCACATGTTTGTGTTTGCATGTGTACAGTATGCCACATGTTTGTGTTTGCATGTGTACAGTATTCCACGTGTTTGTGTTTGCATGTGTTCAGTATTCCACGTGTTTGTGTTTGCATGTGTACAGTATTCCACGTGTTTGTGTTTGCATGTGTACAGTATTCCACGTATTTGTGTTTGCATCTGTTCAGTATTCCACATGTTAGTGTTTGCATGTGTACAGTATTCCACATGTTTGTGTTTGCTCGGTACAGTATTCCACATGTTTGTGTTTGCATGTGTACAGTATTCCACGTGTTTGTGTTTGCATGTGTACAGTATTCCACGTGTTTGTGTTTGCATGTGTTCAGTATTCCATGTGTTTGTGTTTGCATGTGTACAGTATTCCAAATGTTTGTGTTTGCATGTGTACAGTATTCCACATGTTTGTGTTTGCATGTGTTCAGTATTCCACGTGTTTGTGTTTGCATGTGTTCAGTATTCCACGTGTTTGTGTTTGCATGTGTTCAGTATTCCACGTGTTTGTGTTTGCATGTGTACAGTATTCCACGTTTTTGTGTTTGCATGTGTACAGTATTCCACGTGTTTGTGTTTGCATGTGTTCAGTATTCCACATGTTTGTGTTTGCATGTGTACAGTATTCCAAATGTTTGTGTTTGCATGTGTACAGTATTCCACATGTTTGTGTTTGCATGTGTACAGTATTCCACATGTTTGTGTTTGCATGTGTACAGTATGTCACATGTTTGTGTTTGCATGTGTACAGTATGTCACATGTTTGTGTTTGCATGTGTACAGTATTCCACGTGTTTGTGTTTGCATGTGTTCAGTATTCCACATGTTTGTGTTTGCATGTGTACAGTATTCCACATGTTTGTGTTTGCATGTGTTCAGTATTCCACGTGTTTGTGTTTGCATGTGTACAGCATTCCACATGTTTGTGTTTGCATGTGTACAGTATTCCACATGTTTGTGTTTGCATGTGTACAGTAAGTCACATGTTTGTGTTTGCATGTGTACAGTATTCCACATGTTTGTGTTTGCATATGTACAGTATCCACATGTTTGTGTTTGCATGTGTACAGTATTCCACATGTTTGTGTTTGCATGTGTTCAGTATTCCACATGTTTGTGTTTGCATGTGTACAGTATGCCACATGTTCGTGTTTGCATGTGTACAGTATTCCACATGTTTGTGTTTGCATGTGTACAGTATGCCACATGTTTGTGTTTGCATGTGTACAGTATTCCACATGTTTGTGTTTGCATGTGTACAGTATTCCACATGTTTGTGTTTGCATGTGTTCAGTATTCCACATGTTTGTGTTTGCATGTGTACAGTATGCCACATGTTTGTGTTTGCATGTATACAGTATTCCACATGTTTGTGTTTGCATGTGTTCAGTATTCCACATGTTTGTGTTTGCATGTGTACAGTATGCCACATGTTTGTGTTTGCATGTGTACAGTAATCCACATGTTTGTGTTTGCATGTGTACAGTATTCCACATGTTTGTGTTTGCATGTGTACAGTATGCCACATGTTTGTGTTTGCATGTGTACAGTATTCCACATGTTTGTGCTTGCATATGTACAGTATTCCACATGTTTGCATATGCACAGAGTGCCAAAGCTCAGCTCCTGATCAGAGATGGTAAAATGTTATGTAATGTTCCCAAACGCTCACCTGCCTGCTCTGTTATTTCTTTTCTTTCGACTCAGAGGAAGACATCTGTTGATGTTGAAACGTCACCCCCCTCCGTTTTATTAACCCTTAGAGGGCTTAATGCAGCTATTCTTGCTAAGTGATGTCAGATATCAAAATTAAAGCTGTTTAAAAACTATCATGTGGCCACTTGTTTAAAAGAGCTCAAGTTGTCACATAATGGGTTTGCAACAGCACAAGATAATTAAATCAATATTCTTAAAAATTTATTTCAGCGCTTTAAGGGTATAAATGTCTTTCCTGAGCTCCAGAGTGCTCCAGCTCCCCTTATTTCAAGCAAGTCCCTGGGAAATGGTCCAGGTAAGGAGTTTCGCTATATCGACCACGGCTTAGTTCTTAGTTTGGAGGGCGGGCACCGGGGAAATTATCAGGGATGTCAATGCTGAGTTTCCTACATCAGGGCTGGAAGTATAGGATCTTATTGCGAGTCATAATAATGGCAAAGCCCAGCAGGAAATATAATTTGATTGTTTCTTTATATATCAGTACATGGAAAGGTGGGTGTAAACATATTCAGGTTGAAAGAGGAATTTTCTGAAATTTGTTGAGGTAACTTATTTTCCCCTTTATTTTATGTGGCTTAGAACTGATTTTCCCTTTTCCTGATCAGCTGAGGTCGTAAATTTAGTGGCACAACAACAACAGTAGCGAGTCAAGCAAACACCTCACAGTGAGCACAATAAAAGCCAAATCACTGGTTACGGTGCCACTCCTCACACTTGAACAAATGTACACAAGGACTTCTCTGTGCAAGTATGAGATTAGCATATTGATTTCTCTCCTCATACAGAAAATTGAGCTGCCAATAAAGTTCTGTATCTTTTTGACAGCCTCCTGTGGTCCAAAGTGGATAAATATCCCAGGACAGGAAGTGTAAGGACTGGTGAGGGAGGCAGGAATAGAGATGCTTGAAATGACCTCTGCAGAGCTGACTGACCTGTTACAGCATCAAAGTGAACGGAGGCTGTTAGAGCTCTTGTTGGCTCAAGAGGTCATCCATTTAAAAGCTGTGTTAGACATCTCCTGTCATCCAGCCCAGCAGCGCGAGCTGGTTAGCGCAGTGACGAAAGATAAAAGGCGGGTAATCCTACCACGTGCACACTAATCCCGCACGTGACCGAGGCCGCGGCGTAAACACCACTCTTTGAAATGATCCTTCGTGTTTTTTTGTCTCCCCAGACAGCAATGCAGTGAAACACAGCTCAGTGTTTACAAATGAGTTTCACTCCTGCTTCTGCAAAATTCAAAGGGATGTTATATATAAATCCAAATGAAAAAAGGGGATTGTGAATGATACCTGGTGCCACATTTAAACCTCTTAATTCAAGACACAACTTCCTCCAGGTTTGTGAAATAATCCTTAACTTTGAGGAAACACACAGCAAATTTATACTTCATGTCATAATTTGAAGGTCCCAAGTGTACAATCAAGATTTTGGAAATTCAGATGAGTGTCTCTTATATACAGTATCTGTAAATGTGCAACATGCCTCATTGCTGGACCCAAGAGGTTTGATCTGTGACCCCTCATCACAGTGTAACCGTTTACCCAATTACATGAGTGATATCAGTTTGTGTACAGCTGTGCTGCTTAAGATGATAATAAAAAATGTACACGAATCACTGCACATACTAGTAAGTACCCGACATATGAAGTGGTCTGTGAGTTTATTTGAATAACTGATAAGGAATTGGCTGTCATTTGGCTGATGAATAGCATTTCATCGATTTCCAAAAGACCTAAAGAGGTAGCTAACATAAACTTGAATAAAAAGTAAGAATGGGACTTAAATTAATACTAGCAAGCTGAAATTTTCTTATGTTTAAGCATCCATTCACTTAAAATAACTTTTAACTTTTCAGTCATTTACAGTCTGAAAAAATAGCGACAAAAATGTAAGATAGACATTCCCTTATATTGTTACAATGTTTACCAAAATGCATTAATTTATTACACATGACATTATATCATCGGACTTGACTGTCATCTGCATCTGTTTTAAACGCTGATGGTCACTACACCTAAATGCTGTTTATGCGTCTTTATATATAGGAAAATGAAATTCACTGATTTAATAGTTTTGTTTTCATCTTCGCACATATTTTCAGAAAACATAATTGATGTTCATTACTTATCGTTTGACTCTGTATACTGAACAAAGATATAGATGGTTATTAATGCTTCTTCCCCATCACTGCCTGTCTTGACCCCACCCCCCATTAAAACAAAAAACA
The DNA here is from genome assembly GCA_029721435.1 of Gymnothorax reevesii. Lineage (NCBI taxonomy): Eukaryota > Metazoa > Chordata > Actinopteri > Anguilliformes > Muraenidae > Gymnothorax > Gymnothorax reevesii. The sequence goes on along the minus strand of CM056589.1, from coordinate 5,002,013 downwards.
AAAAAAAACCCACTTTTCTCATGAGTAAGAGGTACATTTCAGAAATCGATGATTGCCGTGGATGAGATGGGATAGACGTAATTTGCGCAAGCAATAATCTTTCGTTCGGCCCCAGTTACTGCGTAAAAATGTTACATTGGCAAATCAATCCACTGTCAGCTCTTGGCGTTCTATATTATCTCAAAAAACTACGGACCTCGGCGTACCCACCGTCAGGGGTCGACAGCCTTTTCAGAGTAGCGCTCAATTGGCCATCGCGCTACAGGGTTTCAAATTGGGAAGGGACTGCCGGAATTGGGTGTTCAGCGACAGCTTTGTTCGTTGCTCCAGCGCCTCCTGTTGGCCAGACGGGCGCTCGTCAGGAAGACTCTGGGTTTGTTCACGTCCGGGTATCCTCCGCCCTCGTTCGTAACTTACGAAGATTCGACCAATGAGTGTATAAGAATCAGTGGCTGACGGACACGTGCTTCGGAGGAGAGTCGTGAACTGTCTTCACTATCCTGAGTTGGCAGCAAGGGGTCGCATACGAGCAAGCTTTGTACATAGTTCACTAATTGGGCATTCCAGATTCGGGTGGGATTGGAGATGCCAAATTTAAAAAAAAAAAAAAACTACGGACAACGCAAAAGGAGGAATATTGGTGAACACTGTAGGCCGGCCCGTAACAGCAGCAATCTGACATTGCAAACCTCTGCCAAGGCTGAACAATCGCCCATTTGTCAACACCATCATTCTGAGATTTTCTTTTTACATCATTGAAATAAAGCCCCCCATACTTTCTCATTTCAAATTGTGTATTGATGAAGATGTGACTCAAAAAGTCAGATTTTGCCTTTCCACCACTGATGAAGAATCCGTCAGAAATCCTGGATCCAGAACAACAAACAAAATGACAAACCAATAAAAGTTAAACTGCTCAGAGAGCAAAATCTAGACAGTTGAAATCTACACATTTGTTTTCAAATTATCATGACTGCCGAATTTAATTTCAGTGGCATAAAGCTACTGCACATTGCATCACAAAGTTATGAGGTGTTGTATTCCGCATATAAATAACAAGGTTAAACACTGATACGCCTTTAAAATAGTCTTAACTCATGTAGCTTGTGAAACGGCACAGATTTGCGTAAATTGAATTGCAAGGCTTATGGACCAATAATGTACGACAGGCCATGTTATTTGTGAATGCAGTTTTGGAGTACGGGCATTGTAAGGCATGCAGCTGAAAAATGCTCAAAGGAGAGATGGAAGTCTGTCACGTCTTGGATTCATCTGAAGTGGCAAATTCAATAAAGGGCCCAACTGCACACACTTTCAAAATTGCGGTTTTGGGGGTTTTGCTCTCTTGAGGAGAGGAGTCAGATTTTGAGGAGTGGGACAGAGATGATTTTTATGTGTTAATCAATAGGCTCAGTTTGGATGCATTTGATTACTTTAATGCTAAGAAGTAGATTGTTTGCTGGGTTTGCCTTTCATGATAATTGCCATCCTTACAAAGTCAAATCAATTACAGCGCCCTCCATAATTATTGGCTCCCTGTTGTGATTCTGCATGCCATGTTTTAAGTTCTGTGCCTGGCCTAGCCATGTTTAGGACTTCTGTGTTTAGTGACCACTGCCTGCCCTTTGACCATTCTTAGGATCATGTTTTCTGTTTTGGTAATTTAGATTTCCTGTTTATTTTTCATGTTTAGATCATTTAGTTTCCATGCCATGTTTTCATTTCCATGCTTTGCACTTTGTCTCCCCTGTCTTGTCATGTGTGTATCTTTGCTCACGGTCCCTTGTCTTGTGTGCCACTCATTCAGGTGATTTATTGGTTTCTGGGTTTCAATCTTCTTTCATTATCTCGTGTTCTTCCTTCCTCTCTCTTTTACTGTCTTACTGACACATACTAACAGTTTATTGTTTTTGCTAATTACTATCCACTCTAGTCTTGTATATTTTTATTAACTTTCTAACATGCACTCGGGATTGTATAGCTGCACATACTAATTGACTAACGATCTCTCAGCAGTCGCTCAATTCTAGTCTCCGCCTCCTTGCCTATCCCTAATTATCTCTGCTGCAAGTTTCTGTGGATTTCCACTTATACTCTGTGCTTTCCTTTTCTTTAATCTTGGCACTTTAGTACTCCTTAACCGGAGCTGTTGTTTTGTACTTAGGTTTGTCTTGTGATCCCTGTCTGCGTTTTGGCTACAGCCAAATTCATGTAATTAGTTTATTCCTCATGTGTCTCTCCCTGATCATTGTTACAATTGATTGCACCTGTTCTCCCTGGTCATGTGTTTACCCCGGGTGTGTATATAAGATGTCTGTTTGGTTCACACTCTTCTCAGATCGTTCTCCCGTGCCACGTTTCTTGCCTTGATTTCTCAGTGTTTATCTTTCTGACTGGACCGTCCTTGATATCGAGCTTTGCCTATTCCCTGTACTTTTGCCGCATTCTTGTTTTTTGACCTCTTTTGTCTGAATATGATTTTTGTGATTGGTGCCCTGTGTTTGACTCTGGATTTCGCCCTTTGGATTCTGATTTTGGATTGCGGACTTTGTACTGTTGCCAGCTCTGTTGGGCGGTTTCCCCCTTCAGAAATAAAGCCTCCTTTTTGTATTCTACTGGTTGTCGCACTTGGTTCATTTCGTAAATCCCTACACACCCCTGGTTAAGATGTGTTCTTTAGCTTCCAATTTAGTTTTTTTTAAATATAGGACCACTATGGAAAAAGAGGAAAATCCAACCTTTAATTCAAGTGCATTTATTCAGTGGGGAAAAAAAATCCCACATTAATAAATAATTCTTTCACATCAAATCATGTGTGCCACAATTATTAGCACCCCTGATGTTAATACTTTGTATAACCCCCTTTTGCTAACAAAACAGCACCAATCTTCTCCTATAATGTTTCACAAGATGGGAGAATACAGAAAGAGGGATCTTCCACCATTCCTCTTTGCACAATCTCTCTAAATCATCCAGTGACCTGGGTCCTCTCCTCTGCACTCTCCTCTTCAGCTCACTCCACAGGTTTTCAATGGGGTTGAGGTCTGGGGACTGAGATGGCCATGGGAGGAGCTTGATTCTGTGTCTGGTGAACCATTTCTGTGTAGAATTGGCCACATATTTAGGGTCATTATCTTGCTGAAAGACCCAGTGACAACTGATCTTCAGCTTTCGGGCAGAGGCCACCAGATTTTGATTTAAAATGTCCTGGTATATCAAAGCATTCATGATGCCATGCACCTTAACAAGGTTCCCCTGGGCCTCTGGAAGAGAAACAGGCCCACAGCATCACCTATCCTCCCCCATACTTCACAGTGGGCATGAGGTGCTTTTCTGCATACTCATCTTTTGTGTTCCACCAGGCCCACTAAGTGTTTGTTGCCAAAAAGCTCTATCTTGGGCTCATCTGACCAAAACACACAGTCCCAGTTGAAGTCCCAGTACTATTTAGCGAACTCCAGATGTTTGCGTTTATGATTGTGAGTGAGAAAAGGTTTTTTCCGTGCATGCCTCCCAAACAGCTTGTTGGCATGTAGAGAGCACCTGATGGTTGTTTTGGAGACTTTGTGACCCCAAGATGCTACCATTTGTTGCAATTCTTTAACAGTGAGCTTTGGAGAACTTTTTATTTCTCTTACCATCATCCTTACTGTGCGTGGTGGCAAAATAACCTTGCGTCCTCGTCCATGCTTGTTTACCACTGTTCCAGTTGTTTTAAACTTCTTAATGATTCCTCTGACAGCAGATATGGGCAGGTGCAGGCGAGTGGCTATTTTCTTGTAGCCATTGCCTGACTTGTGAAGGTTGACACACATTTGCCTTACTTGAATGGTGTGTTCCTTTGTCTTTCCCATGTTGAAGAGTGGACAAGAGAAATGGCCTCTGTGTCATGTCATATTTATACCCCAGGGAAACGAAGTGAAGAATTACTAATTAAATGTTCCTAGATACTCTGATCAACTTTGTAAACTACTGTAGAAATGACAGAAATACTTCAATTACATTTATTTCCTAGGAATAGTTAGGGGTGCCAATAATTGTGGAACAGGTGATTTTATGAAAAATGATTATTTCTTAGTCTGGGATTTTTTTCCCCCTTAAAATTCACTTGAGTTGAAGGTTACATTTTCTACAATTTTCAGTGTGAAAGTATGCTTCCGCAATAAAAACTGAATTTATTTTAAGGCTTTTAACACATCTTAACCAGGGGTGCTAATAATTATGGAGGGCGCTGTATATAAATTAATCCAATGGGAAGTCTACTTTGTCAAATTAATATTTTGATTGTTACTCAGGTGAATTTAAACAGGAAGGGCATGAGAGCAATAATGCCATGAAAGGTGAGGTTACTGAGGGACAACACTGCTCATACTGGGGTCAACACTGCTCATACTGGGGTCAACACTGCTCATACTGGGGTCAACACTGCTCATACTGGGGACAACACTGCTCATACTGGGGACAACACTGCTCATACTGGGGTCAACACTGCTCATACTGGGGTCAACACTGCTCATACTGGGGACAACACTGCTCATACTGGGGTCAACACTTCACATACTGGGGTCAACACTGCTCATACTGGGGACAACACTGCTCATACTGGGGTCAACACTGCTCATACTGGGGTCAACACTGCTCATACTGGGGTCAACACTGCTCATACTGGGGACAACACTGCTCATACTGGGGACAACACTGCTCATACTGGGGACAACACTGCTCATACTGGGGTCAACACTGCTCATACTGGGGACAACACTGCTCATACTGGGGTCAACACTGCTCATACTGGGGTCAACACTTCACATACTGGGGTCAACACTGCTCATACTGGGGACAACACTGCTCATACTGGGGTCAACACTGCTCATACTGGGGACAACACTGCTCATACTGGGGTCAACACTTCACATACTGGGGTCAACACTGCTCATACTGGGGTCAACACTGCTCATTCTGGGGCCATACTGCTCATACTGGGGTCAACACTGCTCATACTGGGGACAACACTGCTCATACTGGGGACAACACTGCTCATACTGGGGTCAACACTGCTCATACTGGGGTCAACACTGCTCATACTGGGGACAACACTGCTCATACTGGGGTCAACACTGCTAATACTGGGGACAACACTGCTCATACTGGGGTCAACACTGCTCATACTGGGGTCAACACTTCACATACTGGGGTCAACACTGCTCATACTGGGGACAACACTGCTCATACTGGGGTCAACACTGCTCATACTGGGGACAACACTGCTCATACTGGGGTCAACACTTCACATACTGGGGTCAACACTGCTCATACTGGGGTCAACACTGCTCATACTGGGGACAACACTGCTCATACTGGGGTCAACACTGCTCATACTGGGGACAACACTGCTCATACTGGGGTCAACACTGCTCATACTGGGGTCAACACTGCTCATACTGGGGTCAACACTGCTCATACTGGGGACAACACTGCTCATACTGGGGTCAACACTGCTCATACTGGGGACAACACTGCTCATACTGGGGTCAACACTTCACATACTGGGGTCAACACTGCTCATACTGGGGTCAACACTGCTCATACTGGGGACAACACTGCTCATACTGGGGTCAACACTGCTCATACTGGGGTCAACACTTCACATACTGGGGCCAACACTGCTCATACTGGGGTCAACACTGCTCATACTGGGGACAACACTGCTCATACTGGGGTCAACACTGCTCATACTGGGGTCAACACTGCTCATACTGGGGACAACACTGCTCATACTGGGGTCAACACTGCTCATACTGGGGTCAACACTTCACATACTGGGGCCAACACTGCTCATACTGGGGTCAACACTGCTCATACTGGGGACAACACTGCTCATACTGGGGTCAACACTGCTCATACTGGGGACAACACTGCTCATACTGGGGACAACACTGCTCATACTAAGGACAACACTGCTCATACTGGGGTCAACACTGCTCATACTGGGGACAACACTGCTCATACTGGGGTCAACACTGCTCATACTGGGGACAACACTGCTCTTACTAGGGTCAACACTGCTCTTACTGGGGCCAACACTGCTCTTACTGGGGTCAACACTGCTCATACTGGGAAATACACTGCTCATACTAGGAAATACACTGCTCATACTAGGAAATACACTGCTCATCCTGGGAAATACACTGCTCATACTAGGAAATACACTGCTCATACGGGGGTCAACACTGCTCATACTGGGACAGCACTGCTCATACTGTACGTCTCCCATTAGTACTGTGCATCTCCCATTACTACTGCACATCTCCCATTATTATTGTAGATCTCCCATTATTACTGTACATTTACAATTATTACTGTACATCTCGATTATTACTGTAGATCTCCCATAATTACTGTAGATGTCCCATTATTACAGTAGATCTCCCATTATTACTGTAGATGTCCCATTATTACTGCACAACTCCCATTATTACTGTAGATCTCCCATTGTTACTGTACATCTCCCATTATTACTGCACATCTCCCATTATTACTGTAGATGTCCCATTATTACTGCACATCTCCCATTGTTACTGTACATCTCCCATTATTACTGCACATCTCCCATTATTACTGTAGATGTCCCATTATTACTGCACATCTCCCATTATTACTGTACATCTCCCATTATTACTGCACATCTCCCATTATTACTGTGGATGTCCCATTATTACTGCACATCTCCCATTATTACTGTAGATGTCCCATTATTACTGCACATCTCCCATTATTACTGAAGATCTCCCATTATTACTGCACATCACCCAGTTCTACTGTAGATGTCCCATTATTACTGTAGATCTCCCATTATTGCTGAAGATCTCCCATTATTACTGCATATCTCCTATTATAACTGTAGATCTCCCATTATTACTGTACATCCCCATTATTACTGTAGATGTCCCATTATTACTGTACATCTACAATTATTGCTGTAGATCTCCCATTATTACTGTACATCTCCCATTAGTACTGTAGATCTCCCATTATTACTGCACATCTCCCATTACTGGCTGGAGGCGAGCACACTTTCAGAGAACTTAAATTAATGAAAAATTGCTTGCTCTACACCATGTCACAAGAGAGACTAAATGGTTCAGCGATGATCTCGATAGAACATGAACTGGCAAAGAGAATTGATTTTGATGATATAATACACGACTTTGCAACTAGAAAAGTGCGGCATCTTTCATTTGTCAAATGAATAGACTATGTGTAGCCCACTTTGTTTTTCTGTTTTTGTTTAAATTGGCCCATCAAAACATTAACCCAAGTATGTATGTAACAATATTCATGATTTTATCTGTTGTGACCCTTGAGAATACATATTTTCGAATAGGCTTCTGAGACATTTATCCAGTGGCGGGCAGAGGACAGAGAACAAGGAGGTGATAAACAGGTCTTTAAACTGCTTATTAGTCTTGATCTGTGTTCAGTCAATTTCCCTGGTAAAAGACACCTGAACTCTCCCCTGTCAGGTGTAGCTAAAAGTCTTCATTAAGACGAGAAATCAAATCAAATCAAATACCGGATGAGAGAATTTTTTTCATCACAATCAGACCAAAATTGTGGATATTGTGTTGATAGAATGACAAATGATTAAGGTAACAAACTTGATAATTGTGCTAAGTAACAAAAGAGGTCCCAGGCTGCAGCCCTGAAAGCCAATCAGAATAACACCCCTGCCCTCACAAACAAAACTAAAATTTTGCATCAGAAGCCTCAAGGGCACAAATGGATATTCCCTCACTGTGTTTATAAGCTCCAGAAAAAAATTTTGATTATATTTATACATTAATTTATTTAAATGTAGCACTAGGATATCCTAGATGCATGAACTGTGTCCACCATAAAGCATCAAGTGATTTAGTCTAAGTAATGAATTCCAGTCCAGTGACAAAATGTCCCCCTTTCATTGGACCCACAGCAATTGTTTTCTCATTTTGGATCCAGTGCCTGAATCCAGCTCAGAGTGGTGCTGACTGTCTGTCAACAAAGCTGCATAATCGGCCATAGATTGTTTCAGGGACTACGCACTCCGTATCACTGTTCTTATCGATCAGGCGCCTACAGTCTGCAGAGACCCAGCTGTCGAAGAGGTACAGTCCTCTGTACGACATGCAGCCCGCCAAGTGTCTCGGTGGCTGGAATGTAATGTAATCCAATCCAGGTATTTGTCTTTTTAGCTTATGGGGTCTAAATTCGTAGACCAGGTGCAGGCGGGGCGCAGGCACAACGAATGGGAGGTGCGCCGTGCCAATGGGGTGTGTCTAGGCGTATGCTGCAATTTCGTGCCCGGTGCAGCCTGACGCAAGTACTCCTCTGTCCCGTCTCGGTCCCTTCTTTTGCCGCAAGGGGCAAAGAAGACATGTTTGGGTATAACAGAGCCAAGTAAAATCTTCACCAATCAAATGAGCTCCTCTCTTCACCTGTTGGAATATAGAAGCCTCTGTCCTATATCTGCATGATGCATCAATGTTGCATTTTACTTTGCTGCTTCAGCCATGTTTTCTGCACCGCGTACGTCTATATTAAGCATTACGAATATGAGTTAGCTGGCTTGCTACGGCATTTTCAAATTATTACCATCAGCGAACTTGAATGGAATTTCAAAACGAAACTACGTCAGAGCATTCAAAGTTATGAAGTTGGAATGAAATACGACGGTTGCTCATTTAGTTCTGCTGCCTGCATCATTGGGAAGAGAAACGATGGATGGCGTGTTCCTATTATTACACCCTGTTGCTGCTTAAAATTTTGGGATTAACATGTATGGACAACAATGCAAGATACGTTTCACATTTATTTTCAAAATGTGATCTTAACTCAGTACGAGATCATAGCAATCAGGCTGTATTCCTTTCCCCCACCAAAAACGATAAAACCTAAGTGACAATAATAGTAGCCTACCATTAAGCTGCTTGCACACTGGACGCAAAACTAATTTTTCGCACGACAGATTGCGTTGAACACAGTGTCTACGTTTCCGAAAGTCGGACAGGATTTTAATATTTCTCAGTGTCCGACAGTCGTGTGGTTTCAATATAACTCCGTGTCCGACATTTTATCAACAGAACATCCGATGAACACTGCGAATAATTTATTTGCGGGTCGTCTTTTTTGGATGTTCTGTTTGTTGGTGATATATTTTTATTCTTTATTTAGTTATAAATGTGTTCTCATATCAATACTTTTACTTTTTGCTGGCTGCTGGACATGGAGTAATTTGCATTTCGCGTCGGACAGTCTTGATCGTGCATGCGATAATTTATTCACACTGTCAATGGCCATGGAATTGATTTGCTCTCTGACTACAAGCACTATTTTATCTCTGCTGTGGAAATAAAGCGTGAATCTGCTCGATCCATCTGACTAATTTTCAAAAGAAAGACCGAATAAAGACTGCTGTCCATCTTCAATGGAAAAATACAGACGAATTAAAAGACCAAGAAAAGTCGATAGCTATCAATTTGCATTCTGTAAAGGTCTAACACAAACATGGCCAAGTTGGTACGTCTCATAATTCCTGGAACACTCGAAAAATTAGAACTTTTATGCCTTTCGGACACGGAGCTATATTAAAACCCTGTCCGACTATCGTGTCTTTGCATTGACTTTGACTAAAATCATTTGTGCAAAAAATTAGTTTAATGTGCAGTGTGCAAGCGGTTTTACTGAGCATATAACGCAAGTATTAAACGGACTGCCCGATGCCAAGGCAGTTCGTGGTTGGCTGAGAAAGATGTGAAGTTGTTAATTTGCATCACTGATTCAGCTGCAATTAAGCCTTTGATCTGACATCCGGACAATCGATATAGATACTATAATTTATGTGCTGATTCAGATGGTTACATTAAACAGTGATTGCTGTAATTATTTCTTGCATTGAAATGTGCCTGACATTCTGTAAACCTGCCTGTGAGGTTTCGGTGACGTGTGCGCACTGCGCGCCGGTCAGCCAAATTACCACTGCACAGAAAGTAAACCAGATTGGAGAGTGGCCAGCCAAGAAAAATTGTGTCAAGCACAACGAAAACTCAAGAGGTTAAAAAAGAACCCAGACTAACACCTAAAGAACTGCAGCCCTCAACTCAGTAATGATCAGTGTTCTCTATTCAGCGAAAGGAAAGAGACTGGGCAAAAAACGGCATCCATGGGACAGCTGCAAGGCAAAAAACACTGCTACCCAAAAAGAACGCAAAAGCTCATTTCACATTTGCCAAAAAAAATTTGACCATCAAGACTTTTGTACATTATTTTAGGTACTGACGAATCAAAAGAGGAACTTTTCGGCAGACAAGGCCCATTACATCTGGCCTAAAGCTAACACAGCATTCCACAATAAGAGCATCATATCAACTGTTAAACACAGTATGATGGTCTGAGGCAGGTTTACTGCTTCAGGATCAGGAAAACTTGCCATGATTGATGAAACTATGAATTCTGCTCTCTACCAGAAAATCCTGAAGGAGAATATGCAGCCATCAGTTTACAAACCTCAAGTGAAGTTATGTTACGGGACAATAATCCAAAGTTCACAATCAATTCCACATCTGAATCACCCAAAAGAAACAAAATTAAAGGGGACCTAATATGCTATTTTTCCAAGTTTATATTTTGGTCTTTGACTCCTCCAGAGTACTCCTGATCGCGCAAAGTAAAAAAAGGGTACTTATTTCGCTCGTACTGCCACCCTTAAAAAACCCCATTTTTAGTCCATAGTAGTTTCTGCCTGAAATGCCTCATTGGGGTGGCTCTTCCGCTATGGCCCCCACTCCCTGTGTGCCCACTTTCTTCTGACTGGCCAGCACTGTGGAGGGTGGATCTAGGCGGGACGATGCAGTGTCCCAGTGAAACGTGAGAAACATCTGCTATGTGAGCTAAGGAATCAACGGTGAAATTCTGCTATAAAACACAGTACATGTGTATAGATCTAATGAAATTAAATTGTTCTAATAAACGCAACAGCGAAAGTGGAGGACGCAGTGCGAAAGTCTGGCAGCTCAACCATGAATTTGCTATCGGCTACAGTTTGCTATGGCAACAGTTGGTAAGTACAGCGGTTTTACTACTCCTAGCTAGGATGCAGGGGAAGCTATAATCCACCCCATATAGACACATTTGTAGAACGGGTCCACATGCCCAAGTGTAGACCGGAGACCGTAGAAATCCGGTGGGTCTGAGTTTAGAGGGAAACATGGACAGGGAGGAGCAGCTAAAAGTGGACCAAACAGCTTATGGACTGCTTTGGTGTGTATTAGGACCTGCTGGTTCGTGTGCATAGCTGTGGTGTGTTGTTAGCGTAGAGAAACGAACAGCTTCCGCGCTGGTATATGACAGTGGGGCGAAAGCTCTAAGCTAAACGGCCTTCTAGGGAAATTGCCCGTGGTAATGGTTTACTTTGGAATGACCAGCTTTTTCTCCCAGAAAATGGGCGCAGTATGGATAGCGTGCGAGAGCTAGACAGAGCTCCGGTTATCTCATGAACATAATACAGGTTTTACAGACCGTAAGTTCTACCTGCGTGAACTGTTGCTTATGTGGAGCTAGCGAATCGATCACTTTTACAGGAAAGAATTTAATAGTCTATTGATGGCAATGCAGCGTTTGTTTTACCGAAAACGTTAGCCTGTGCGCTTCCCTATTGCTTTCACCGGTAGCATCAGAGAGCTTGCCCAGCCACTGGAGATGTATCAGGCTGACCCCGGTCATGGATAGGTGAAGCAATCGTTTCATAAGCACCCAAAAATGCAAGAAAAAAAAATGCACCCTAAGCTCTGCAAAATATATGTCTGGTCTAAATGCAGCCCAACTCGGCAGAAACATACAGCACCTTTCCGGTTAGCTTCAACTGTAGTGCCTACAATCAGGCAACGTAATGATGAAACTGCCACATTGATGCTTACAGAAGTAGCACAAGCATACCGATCATAATTGCTGCATTTAAGTTAACCAGGAGCATTTTTAATTAGCAGAGCATGCAAATTAATATGCAGTAGCTGATAAGCAGTCATGACTTTGAATGTAATCCGTCACGTGAAAAATTTGTTTTGCGTCCGGTGTGAAAGCAGCTCGACAAACGTGTATTCGCGGCTTTGCATTGACTTTGAATGTAGCTAATCTGTCGCACGAAAAATTCGATTTGCGTCTGGTGTGAAAGCTGCTTGACAAACGTGTATTCGCATCTTTGCATTGACTTTGAATGTAGGCTAACCTGTCCTGCGAAAAGTTTGTTTCTTGTCTGATGGGAAAGCAGCTTTATGGATAGTATGTGTTATGGCCCCAATTTGTTATTTCATTTACAACACAACAGCAACAGCAAGGGATGACAGACACAGTTTGAAAAACTTAAACACATTTAATTAACAAACACCATAACTACTAACTCACCTAAAGACCAAGATTGAATTATGTACAAAACATAAATATTTACAATCCCTTTTCGTGGGGGTGGCTTGGTGATGTCCTGGATGATGAAAATGCTCAAACACAGGCAAAGAAATCCACAAAAGAAACGTCACAGGTCTTGAACAGAATGGCAGGTCTGGTCATCTTCTTGCAATTTCTCCTACTACTTTACTGTCTCAATTTTTTTCCTGATATACTCTTTTGCAGACCCCACCCACATTTAGACCTCTTTTTTTTAATTTTCTGAGACTTGCCCCAGACATGTCCAGGACATGTCTAAACATGACTCCAGTCTGAGCTAAACAAAAAAAGGTAAATACTGCCATCTAGTGGCCTATATTCACATTACACCTCCATTCCAAAAGGGAAAAATTTTGACTCATAAAGGCAAAATTTTTCTTTTCAATACAAAATGGTTAAGTGAACACTTGTCTATATATACATATCATACAATATTCAAACACATGATATATAAATACACATTCAAACACGGGATAAGCAATCAGCAATTACATTGTCTGTACCCTTCACATGCTTAATTTCCAAGTCAAACTCCTGTAAAATCAAACTCCAATTCAACAATCTCCGATTCTTGTTTTTCATCTTACTCAAAAACATTAACGGATTGTGGTCAGTGTACACAATCATTGGCTTTTGTCCTGTACAAACATAAACTTCAAAGTGTTGTAAAGAAAGGACCAGAGCCAACAGTTCCTTCTCTATTGTGGAATAGTTCCTTTGGTGGCGATTGAACTTCCTGGAGAAGTATGCCACGGGATGCTCAATGTCATCCGAGTCACTTCTCTGTAGGAGCACAGATCCACAAGCTTAATCGCTAGCATCGACCGCGATGGAGAACGGTTTGTTGAAGTCAGGAGATTTCAGCACGGGGAAGTGACACAGCAGAGACTTCAGGCGATCGATGGCTCTCTGGCATGCACTATCCCAGGTGAACTTTACGCCTTTCTTCAGTTGGTTAGTTAGACTGAGAGCAACCTCAGCAAAGTTCTTGCAGAACTTGCGGAAGTACCCGATCATTCCAAGGAAGCGGCACAAAGCTTTTTTGTTGTCAGGAACTGGAAAGTCCATGATGGCTTGGACTTTAGCATTTATGGGTGCCACCTTACCCTGGCCTATGACGTAGCCAAGATAGGTGACAGTAGCACAACCAAAGTCACTCTTGCTCAGGTTAACAGTCAGGTTAGCCTGGGTCAGGTGCTGGAACAACGTCTCTACATCTTTTAGATGTTCTTCCCAGGAGTCACTCCATGTGATCAGGTCATCAATGTACGCACCCGTGTGTGGCAATCCGGCGATTGTAGACTGTATCATCCTTTGGAACGTGGCTGGGGCATTTTTCATGCCAAAGGGTAGGACTTCATACTGGTACAACCCAGTTGGTGTGGCAAAAGCAGAGATGCTCTTGGCCCTCTCAGTTAAAGGCACACACCAATAACCCTTCAATAAATCAATCTTGGTCAGAAACTTTGCTTGCCCTACTCTATCAATACAATCATCAATCCTAGGTATTGGAAACACATCAGTTCTAGTTACAGCATTGACTTTGCGATAATCTGTACAGAATCTAGTACTTCCATCAGGTTTTGGAACTAGCACACAGGGTGAACTCCAATCGGAGTTGGAGGGTCTGATAATATCATCTTTTAACATGTACTCAACCTCTTTCTCAGCAATCTTTCTCTTTTCAGGATTCATCCGGTATGGATGCTGTTTTATTGGTTTGGCATCACCAACATCTACATCATGAGAGGCTATAGTAACTCTCTTTGGAACATCAGGAAACAAATCCTCATATTTCTTGATCAACCTTTCAAACTGATCTCTCTGTGAGGGTTCTAAGTGCTGGAGTTTTACATCAAGATTTTGCAACACTTCAGTGTTTGACAATTTACATGAAAGAACTTCAGCTTTAATTCTTGGTTCATCATCTTGAAACTCCCCCTCATCTTCACACGTTTCGACCATTGGAGAATCTGAAGTGACAGCTGCAACCCTAGCATTTCTGTCATGATAAGGCTTTAGCATGTTAATATGACACAATTGTTTTGGTTTTCTCCTATCTGGAGTCTTCACAATGTAATTGAGATCATTGAGTTTTGTCAGAATTTCATAAGGACCATGAAATCTAGCCTGCAATGGATTGGACTGCAAGGGAAACAACACAAGGACCTTTTCTCCTGGTTTAAACTCACGGCTTCTAGCCTTATGATCATACCAAGTTTTCATTTTTCCCTGACTTGATTTCAAGTTCTCTTTGGCAAGGTCACAAGCTGCACGCAATCTTTCCTTGAACTTGCTAACATAGTCTAACAGACTGATATGCGGCTCTTTCTCTTGCCATTGTTCACTCAATAATAGCAAAGGTCCTCTCACTTCATGACCAAACACTAGCTCAAATGGACTGAATCCAGTAGACTCCTGCACTGCTTCTCTAGCTGCAAACAACTTCAAATGAACCACTTCATCCCAGTCTTTCTCATGGTCATAACAATAAGTCCTCATCATTGTCTTGAGAGTGGAATGAAACCGCTCTAAGGCACCCTGACTTTCTGGATGATAGGCACTAGAAAGAATCTGCTTTGCACCTAGTTCATACACAACCTGCTGAAACAATCCTGAAGTGAAATTGCTACCCTAGTCTGACTGAATTTCCCAGGGAAGGCCAAACAACGTGAAGAACTTTATCAAAGCCTTCGAGATTGCAGTTGCCTTGATGTTACGTAGAGGTATGGCTTCGGGGAATCTGGGAGATGCACACATGATTGTCAACAAGTACTGATTTCCAGATCTAGTCTTGGGTAATGGACCAACGCAATCAACAATGAGCCTAGAGAATGGCTCCCCAAATGCTAGGATAGGCTGCAATGGAGCTACAGGTGGGTCTAACTGGTGTTTTCCAACTACCTGACAAGTGTGACAGGTTTTGCAAAAGTTGGAAACGTCTTTCCGAAGCCCAGGCCAAAAGAAGTGTTTCATGATCTTATCAACAGTCTTGTTAACACCAAGATGACCTCCTAAAGGTAAACTATGAGCCATTGTTAAGATCTCATTCCTTTAGACCTTCGGAACAACAATTTGCCTGACCACTGCCCAATCTGCATTGGCAGGGATATCAGGAGGGCGCCACTTCCGCATCAACACACCATCCTTGAGATAATACCCAACTGGAACTGCGTCTATTTCTTTATCAGGAAGGGCTCTCCTCTTTCGTACACAAATTTCAGGATCATTAGTTTGCTCCTCAATCAACCGCTTTCTGGACAGAGACAAGTCTCCAGACACATCAGAATCACCAGACCCATCCGGCTGGCTGAATAGAGAACTGATAAAAGTATCTGATAAGTCCTCAAACGGAGAAACCATAGTAGGCCAATCAGAGTCATGAGGCGAACCACCTGAGTCCTGACTACTCAATGTGCTGGACGGCACCACAACATCTTCTTCTTTAGCCTTCTTGGCCATAGCACGAGTCACTGCGCAAGAAGGATACAGAGATGGGTCCTCATCCCCATTTTCAGTGCTCGGCTGTGAAGTAAGATGTACAGGGGGAACTACTTTGCCCCCAGCCAGGTCATTGCCTAGCAACAGAGAAACACCCTTTATAGGTAGACTTGACATAAGTCCCACCTTTACCTGTCCTGTGACTAAATCTGACTTCAAGAATATAGAGCGCAGGGGTACAGATACAATCCTCCCTTCAATACCTTGTACAAGTATGAAATCCCCTGAAGCGGTCTCATCACGTAACTCCAAGGAGTCCATCAACAAAAGTGACTGAGAAGCTCCGGTATCCCTTAGGATATATATGGGGACAGGAGTAGTATGCTCATTCAGAGCCACAAATCCCTCTGACACAAATGGAAGAAATTCCTCCCTCACGAAGTCAGCTGTATCAGGCTTTTTAGCCCCACAAGAAGCAGGCAATTTAGCAGATTGGTTATCTACTACAGGGGTTTCTTACCTTGTTTTCACAAAGGCATTTGGTCTGGTATCCTTTTCTTTTTCTTTCTTAGCTTTTAGGAACCAACAGTTAGTTGTGACATGACCAGATTTCTTGCAATAACTGCAAACTAGACCACTTTTGTCACTGTCAGCTTTCACACTTTGATCAGACCTGTTACTGGATTTCTGAGCACCATCACCAGATTTGTCTTTGTCTTTGGGTGAGGAATCTTGGGTATCACCATAACCCTTTTTCTGAAATTGGGACCATCTATTATTACTGCTAGACTGAAATTTGGACTTATGTGTGAGAACATGTTCATCTGCAAATTTTGCAGCTGATCGCAAATTCAGTGCTTGCTTCTCATTAAGGTAGGTCTTAACATCATCTTTAACACAGTTCTTGAATTCTTCAACTAACACCATCTCTTTTAGTGAGTTGAAATCATCCTTGACCTCCGTAGAAGTACACCAGCGCTCAAAGCAAACCTGCTTTTCATTAGCAAATTCAACATAAGTCTGATTTTCAGATTTCTTCAGACCTCTGAATTTCTGTCGGTAAGCCTCTGGAACCAACTCATAAGCTCTCAAAATAACCTTTTTGACAACCTCATAATCAGAGGAATCATCTGCAGACAAAGCCGAATAGGCTTGTTGAGCTTTACCCTTGAGGACAGTTTGCAACATCAGAGGCCAGTGTTCCTTTGGCCACTGGCAACTCTTTGCTACCTTTTCAAAACACTGGAAATAGTTGTCAACATCCTTTTCCGAAAATGGAGGACCAGTTTTACCTCCTGACTGGCACAAAATTTATTTTTAGTTTCAATTTTAATTTTTAGTTGCTCCATTTGGAGTCTTTCTTCTCTATCGAATTTCTCTAATTCAAAATCTCTCTGTCTTGCAAATTTTTCTAACTCAAATTCTCTTTGTTTTTCTTTTTCCTCCCTTTCTATTTTCTCTTCTCTTGCTAATTTTTCTAACTCAAACTGCCTTTGTTTTTCTTTTTCTTCCCTTTCTTTCTCTCTTTCTTCCCTCTCAAATTCTCTTTGCTTTTCTTTTTCCTCCCTTTCTTTTTCTCTTTCCTCCCTTTCAATCTCTAGCATTTTTAATTTAAGTTCCATTTCTATATTTGGATTTTCCACTGGAAACTGTTCCAGATCTCCGGGTGCAAACACATTTTCATCAATGTAATATTCAACTATCTCTCTAGCCAGTCTTGCTTTTCGCATGGCTGGTTTCACCTCTGTCAGCTCTAAATGTCTGCAAATTTCTAGCAGTTCTGTCTTTTTAAAAGACTTCAAAACCCCTACGGTTGGTGTTGCCAAGAAATCATCCATTGCTGTTGTCAATATATATGTATTCAATTAAAAAAAATCAATTTTACAATTTGAAATGTTAGATTTTCAATAAATTACTCACAAAATGGTCTATCCCGGACCTTGAGCCCCCAATTTGTTATGGCCCCAATTTGTTATTTCATTTACAACACAACAGCAACAGCAAGGGATGACAGACACAGTTTGAAAAACTTAAACACATTTAATTAACAAACACCATAACAACTAACTAACCTAAAGACCAAGATTGAATTATGTACAAAACATAAATATTTACAATCCCTTTTCGTGGGGGTGGCTTGGTGATGTCCTGGATGATGAAAATGCTCAAACACAGGCAAAGAAATCCACAAAAGAAACGTCACAGGTCTTGAACAGAATGGCAGGTCTGGTCATCTTCTTGCAATTTCTCCTACTACTTTACTGTCTCAATTCTTTTCCTTATATACTCTTTTGCAGACCCCACCCACATTTAGACCTCTTTTTTTTAATTTTCTGAGACTTGCCCCAGACATGTCCAGGACATGTCTAAATATGACTCCAGTCTGAGCTTAACAAAAAAAGGTAAATACTGCCATCTAGTGGCCTGTATTCACATTACATATGCGACAGCTAGAGAGCTCGGTTATGTTATAATAATACGGGTTTTGCAGACCATAAGTTCCGTGAGCGCGAACAAGTTGCTTATGTGGAGCTAGCGAATTGATCACTTCTACAGGAACGAATTACCTATTTAATCTCCGCCTTTTTCGGCTTTTTATAAGGCACAACAATAAAGGGGGATGAAATTATGTGAAGGTAGTGCAGAAAAATCATTTGTAAATCGGCAGAGCTTCTGCATTTCGCATTGCTTTCATGGTAGCACCAGAGAGCTTGCTCAGACATTTGTGAGGTATCCGGCTGATCCCGGTCATGGATAAGTGAAGCGATCACTAAGTAGCAACGTTATGATGAAACTGCCACATTGATGCTTACCGAAGTAACACAAGCGTACCGATCAGAATTACTCCATATACGTTAACCAGAAGCATTTTGTAATTAGCACGACATGCAAACTAACATGCAGTAGCTGGTAACCGAGTGGTCATGACCACAGAGACAAACCCTTCCAATACAGGTTTTACAGACAGCAAGTTCTGTTAGTGTGAACAGTTGTACCAAGCATCCAAATTACAAACAAGTATTAAAAGTTAGCTTCAAATGAGGTTTATGTTCACACATCTTCAGTAGAATTTCCCTTGAAATCACTCTTGCATAATTAGGACACAAACATTAGCAACAGTAACTTGGCTACGTTAGCCGCTGTGCTACAGCCACAATCAACTGGCAACCACATCAGGTTGGCTTATGCAGTAAAAGCAACTTACAGCTTTTGTGTCTGTGAGTCACGGACAGTCGCGACAGATACAGGCTTTATCTTCAGATATTTCACAAAGCCTGCGTTTCAGGCCAGTTGTTTGTGCTAACTATTGCTAGTGGTCCTGCTAGCCACCCGTAACACCCGTATTTGCTGTTATATGATTTCTTACAGCTAGTGTCTCCAAGCGCTTGATCGATGCAACTGCTTCAGGTTTGAGAACCAGCTGAAATGCTTATCCGTGTTGAATTATCCTTTATTGACAAAGCTGTCTTTAGTGAAATGCTGAGCACAAACAGCTAACGTTCCCTTTGGACGTGGCTGTTTGTTGTCAGCAAACAAAAAAAAGATACCCACGGATTTCTGGTGGCATCGTCTTTTGGAGGAGAAATATTGGACTTTTTTTGCGCCCAAAAGTAAACAGACAAGTAACTTTGGGAGAGATACTGACAAAATTGCACCTCAAATGATCTGCGGTTCTTCTTTTGTATTCCCAAAAGTGTAGATGCTACTAAGGCATAGTATGATCTGCCATCGTTAGTGCCTGCTAGAATAGTTTCTGGTGTGGGCAGGTCCAGCGCAGTGGTTAGCTCTGGCTAGGTCTGCACTAATTGGATAGCACAACCTGACGTCAGGTTTTACTCAGATCTCATGAAGATCTCGGGAGGAGCTGTTCAGAGAGGAAATCACCCTCACAAAATCACATTCTTGGATTACGGCAAAATCCCTGTATCTTATGTTTGGAAACTTTTCAGAGGTTGAGCATGGACAACCAACATTATAACATTACTAATATGTATTAAAAGAAGGATCAGCATGTTAGGTCCCCTTTAAGGTTTTGGAGCAGTTCAGTCAAAGTCCTGACTTCAATCCGATTGAAATGCCTTGGTATGACTTTAAACAGACATTTCACACTCAACAAGAGTGCTCTGAGAGCGTACCCTCCCCAGCCGGAGTCGCGATTACGACTATCATATATCATCAGTCTATCTGCAGCATTCGTGCAAAGTTATCAGGATGTCCTATGCAAAGTGAAGGAGGAGTTCATCTCACCAGCCAAGAACCTTCCGATATAAGCAGATGGATGGACGGACAGACAGACTGCGCCATGACATAATCTCCCTTTTGGGCTGTCACCCGGTGGGAGATAAAAACCCAACAATATGGCTGAATACAATTATTCAAAGAAGAGAGGGCCAAAATTCCTCTACAGCCATGTAAAAGGCGCACTGCCAGTTATTGCAGATGTTTGATTGTAGTTGTTGCCATCAAGACTGGCACAACCAGTTATTAGGTTTGGGGGGGGGATTTATTATTTTTTTCCACTACTACTGCTACTACTAAATAACTTTTTATCTCCAGTAATGGTCATGAAATGGTCATTAAAAAGCTGCATTTTGTGTTTGCTCATCTAGTCTTGTTATTCTATTGAATGTCCCCAGTTAGTTTAATGTGCACGGTTTGGAACCATGGGCAAATACTGAAGCGCCCAGCAAAGATTTTTTTAAAAAAAAGCCATTTTGGAACGAGCACTATGGCGGGACTCACCTTCTCCTGGTACTGACGGCGGGAGGAGTCTAGAGACTGAATGAGCGCCGTGGCGTGTCCAACGAACATAGCGTAGCAGGTGGCCCCAACGATCATGCTGAGGATGGTGAGCCAGACGTCTGTCATGCCCACGGGTGGGTACATCCCGTAACCAATGCAGAGCATGTGACTCATGGCCTTAAACAGGGCGTAGGAATACTGCTGCCCCCAAGTGTCATTCTGAGGGAGAAAGACACAAACACCGTGTGTTAGCGGCAGTGTCCTTCTTCAGCTGTCCGGATAGCAGTCGAAAGGTCGGTGAATGTAAAGGCCTAAAATGTGGCGAAGTTTGCAGAAAGAATCTTTAGCCAGCTCCATTTAATGAAGATTTACATCGAAAGTATTCATTCCTTTTTCTGCCATTTTCTAAAAGATCGTTTTCCACCACAGTTGCAAACAGAAAAGCTGATGGAAACTTAACCCTAAGAGCACTAAATGCAAATAGTGTTGCTCAAGGGAGTGAGATATCAAATTCAAGACTGTTGAAAACTTATCATGTGGCTACTTAACAAGTCAACAAACAAGTCAACAAAACCTTAACCATACAGCGCTTAATACAAATTGTGTTGTTCAGCGATGTACGATGTAAAATTCAAAGCTGTTCAAAACCTATCACATGATAGGTTTTCAACAGCACAAGATCATTTCATTTATAATCTTTCGAAAATCATTTCAGTGCTCTAAGGGTTAATGAACTAAATGCAGTCCAGAATGAACACCAGGGCCCCAAATGTGTCGTCTATTTGATTTTTGAACTCTGCAGACATAAAGGATTCGTCACAGGATCTGTGTGGTGGCCCTCGCTGAATCAATATCGCCGCTGTCCGAAAATGACTAATTCAAATGACTCTCCTTTTCATTTTAAAAAGCGACAAATGTCATGACTATTTGTGTAACACATCTATTGAAAGGCCTCAAAATTAATGATGAATTAAAAATACTTCTTTTAACATTATTTTAGATTACTTAGCATGTGACCATGCGTATGATGTGCTGAACTCAGTACAAAAACAGAGTCCGCTAATAGTTTGTGATAATAATGCCAGAGGCATCAGTTCATATGAAGGTCTGTTTATGTAATGGTTTGTAATTCACTCATTAAAGCCTGATTATTTAATGATTAACACGCAGGTGCCTGTTATTGTTTTCAACCCAAGGGCAATCCGTTGTCTTTTTCTAATTAATGGTTTATTTCCTGTTGGATAAATGACTGCAAAGGCCGTCTGACTAGGCTCGACAAAACGACTATCAAACCACATCACCCCTAATAAAGGCACTTGCAGTGATCTCTGGTCAGTCACAGAACTGATTTCAAAGTGTAGTGGGTTGCTTGATCGTAAACTAATTAACAAGATAGGTGCTAAATATCAGATGCGTTTAGAGATATATCTAGATATGATGCCAGCAGCACCTGCTTTTGCATGCACTCATTAGTTTTTTTGCCTCTGCTAAGGAGATTATGTTTTCATGCCTGTTAGTCTGTGTCTCTGTTTATTAACAGGATAACTCAAAAACTTACAAAGGGATCGGCATGAAATTTGGTAAGATAGTAGGTCGTAGTCCAAGGAAGAACTAATTCAGTTTTGGAAGCGATGGGGAACTTTCTGGATTTTAGATCTGGAAGAAGTTAAAATACACCTGAACAGAATGATTATCCGTTGTGTGAAGAACAAATTTTCATAAAATTTCAGCAATAAATAGAATCTACTCTAATATAGAATTGATTATACATTGTAATTGTTGGTGATGTGGATAATATTCTTGTGGATCGAGAACCAATAACAGTGTCATGTGGTGTGGCAGATGTATGCGCTCTTCTGAGTGGCTTCTAGTTAGATTTTCTTATTTAAATTTGCCTGTTCTTAAATTTTTATTTTCTTTTTAAGTTCTTTACCTTTTAATCTCATCTGTAAATCACGGACCATTCAATTCAAAACTCTCCATAAAAATTTGCCTTGCCTTCTGCCTTCAGAGGTGTTGTCGGACTGGGATTATTTTTTGTTATTTTGGGACAGCCGTATTTACATGTTATGCATTAATCCGCTTTGTGTCCAGGAGCTTCATCAGAACTCCCAATAATGAATTAGATTTAGGAGGATTAGGTCTCTGGTGCTGGCCAGTTTGTGACATGCTGATTACGAGTGAACTGCACTGCACTGCTGGAGTTTGGGTCATACCAGTTCAGGATATGATTTCTCAGGTCATGTCAATTTTATGGTTCCATTATCTAAAAAATGCATGCATGCCCTTGTTCACTGAAAAAGATCAATGAACTGCAACCGCAAATCAGTCGAGAGTTATGATGGTATGTAACATTAAAATTAAAACTGAAAGCAGAAAATTCTTCAAAATGTATTAAATTAAAAACAGTGCAATGGCACAAAATTTGTTATCTTGTCTTCAAAATGTCAGAAATTAAAAACAAGTCCAAATAAATGTAGGAATCACTGCTTTCTGGCATAAGCTATGATGTGTAGTTTTCTGACTGGTGGATCAACCGTGGTGTGTTTTGGTTATGCACATGGCAACAAATTTTGAATTGAGAATTAACCCTTAGAGCACTGAAATACATTTTTAAAAAATCTAATTACCTAATTACCTTGTGCTGTTGAAACCCAGTCATGTGATAGTTTTCTACAGCTTTGATTTTGATATCTACCATAATTGAGTAACAATAGTTGCATTTAGCGCTCTAAGGGTTAATGCGAGGAGTGACTGATCGTAGAGTACGACATACAATCAAATTTTCTTGAACAGGGATTCTGTTGTTTCTAGGGCAATACGATTGGCCCACATTATTTCCGGATGGGACACTGCAGTCAGCGACGGAAACACTCACCACCATCTTGTTTTTGGACACCCAACAGTCGGCAGGGAAGTCCTGGAGCATTGGAACCAGGAACTGCAGGCACCCGTCCCAGTGGCACAGGAGCAGCATCATGCCAATCAGATTGACAATGCGAACCATGGCGCTGGCCAGGTCATAGGTCATGTGGAAGATCTATGAGAGGAGGGGGGAAAACACAAAAGAACACGAGTGAAACTGCTGAACGAGGTGAGCTGACTTCAGCACTGACTTTTGGCTTTCTGTGCCCAAAACAAACACGATTTAAAAAAAAAAAACATCGACTGCATGAATTCTAATCGTGTTTGTTGGCCATCTCACCCTTCAGCCCCCACCAACTGCACGAGCACATTTTTTAATGGATACAGAAGCGAAGAAACAGAAGTTGGGACAGAGCGAGCTCTTGTGAAGTGAGTATAAAAATATTTTAGTAAAACAAATCCATTTAGCAGACATTTCAGAGTGATGGAAGTCAATTAGATCAAATTGAATGTGGAGGCACATTCTATACTGTGATTTTATTTTACTTTCAAGACAGGGCATTAATTGGCAGCGAATAGACAACAGCATTTTCATGGAGCATACTGTACAAGTATCTAAAGTATCTATCATAGCTGCATAGCTGTGCTGCATCATGCTCCGCTGCTGCGAGTCAAAGTTGCCTCCCGCAGCATCACATTTTTCTGCTGCTAGTCAACACTCCCCCCTCCAGTGTCCATCTCTGGGCTCTGAGGGTCTCCAGAGGGGGGGTGTCCTGCGACTGCGACTCTCTGCTCCGTTATCTGAGACCACAGGATGTGTCAGGGTCAAAGCCTACAAACCTTTGGTTGTGCCTATTCAAGAATGCTATAATTAACTATTTACGAGCGAGCTAAGTCACTGATACATGCCTTCATATGGTTATTCAGTTCAGTAATTTGAATAAAAACAGAAATTTGATTTAAACATGCTCTTTAAGAGTTGTCAAGTGACAGAGAATATAACTTTCTTGAAGAACTCTCTGAGGAACGTTGTTTTCAAACTGACCTGGGTCATGATGTCGTAACCTTGCCTATCTCTGAAGCCAGTGGCCTTTGCAGCAGCATGCATACTGATGTTCTAAAGCTGTGCACAGGGACAGCTGTGAGGGAATATAGCCCTGCCAAAAACAGAGGCAACAGCAGTAAATCACTTTAACAAATCACTCGGGGAAAATGAACGATATTAAAAGATGTTGGGGACAGGCAGTTTCCCGTAAAGTGCTGGCGCACTCTGGATGTTTGCTAATCCGCAGATAAATATGCTCTTGGGAAACTCCTGGACTTCGGCATGGCTCTTAATGGCCCCAGCAATTTAAAGCCACTTAATCCCATCCAGTGTTACGGTGTGCTCTGTTAACTACACTGCTCCTTATTAAAAAGCACTTTGAGCTATTTAAAACATGACGCTTTAGAGCTTACAACAGAGAACGATGCTCCCTTCGGCCTTTTTTTCTGGACTCAGTAAAGGATATCAACACCACATAAATCTACCATGGACAATTTTTCCATTAGGTCTGGTAAACTCATACAAAATGGTGCTCCCTTTACAAAATTATATCTTGCACCAAAAGGGCTGCTATTCCTTTTTGCCCAGTTGTCCTCTCTGAGGACTGATGGCTTTTCACGCGAAGGACTTCATGTTTTAGTTTTAATACTTCATGGCAAGGAATATGAGAGAACTACATTACTTTTGCAAATTGGCTTTGGACCTGCAATCAGAATCAAGGTTCCAAGGTTTTTGTGACAGGAAGCTCTACAGCTCAAATGAGGACAAATATCTGGATCAGTTTTGATGCTCTATTGTGTCCAAGTCCTATCCCTGTGACTTCTTCAATACTTTCTGAATTTCTCTCTCTCCACGGCGATACCATGGAGACCCTGAGACCCGGTTTGGACTCTGACCTGCACATGCAGGGTTAGAAATGCTCCCCACAGGCCTCAGTGTGTGACATCAGTGTCTCAGTCCATAGTTTCCTGCAGACTACACTTTTAACTCAGTCTGAGTGGGGATCAAAGTATACACCCCATCTAAGGGTGCACCTATAAATATAATATTCAATTTTACCTCTGAAATAAAAAGTGCCCCGTTAAATCTTTAAATTATTCCACAGCACATGAATGAATCACAAAACTGTGGGAGAGGCAGCATTTCTGGCAATTCCAGGCCTGCTTTGGCTACTAACTAAAGGAGAAACCCATTATGCTCTTATGCAGCTAAACTCAGTGCAGCCCTCGGTCAGTTACCATGCAGTATAAGCGTTAGGAATAAAATACACAGTTTTGATGCCTGCAATTTTTCAGTCAAGGTTTATGAATAGTTTTTCGTGTGTTTTTACAACGTGTGCTATTCTAAGCGGCATTCAAATGTGGCCTGGGTTAATGCAGCAACATCAGTGAGCTGCAATGCAGAACATAAAGCCAGTTGCTTACTTGTACAAGAGCCTTGTAGAGAAAAACTGCCCTTTATCAGATGCGGTGTCATTGGACGAATGTGTGAGATAATGGTAATAATGGGGTAGTTCAGGAGGTAACAGTGATGCCTCAAGATGGTCACAGTTTGATTCACCCGTTTCAAATGTTATCAGCTGATTCAATGGTCATTATCAGCTCCATAGATAGCAGGGCCAGACCTGGCGACTTTGGTTCCCATCTGGTTAACTTTCGGGTTCAGGGTTCAGGAAAAGCAATCTGGCAGTCGCAAATCTTAAACTCATGGTTGGAAACTCTTATGCGCACTTTGTAGCTATATAAGGATGTCTACTGATTGCTCTTCTGTCACTTGAACGGGTCGTTTTGGGTGCTTTTACTTACAAACTAGTCATTTTATCCCTTAGAGCGCTAAATACAAATAGCGTTGCTCAATGATGTAAGATATCAAATTCAAAGCTGGTGAAAACCAATCATGTAGGGACTTATTTAAGAGAGCTCTTAAGAACAAGTTGCCACACAATAGATTTTCAACAGCACAAGATAATATCATATATGTATGTATTTATGAAAATGTATTTCAACACTCTAAGGGTTCATTTCAACTCGTCACATTTTCAATCATCTTCTCTGAAGCTTGTGACAGAAAATGCAACTCAGTTTAAATCAACACTATAGATCACTGATAACTCACAGAGCCCACTGTGCAGATAGGATGAGGATGGACCTGCTATGTAAAATAATCCCATATCTGTAGTGCTGAAAACGGATCACAAGAGCCACTCACTTCAGTGATAAAATTGGAAACTGCTTCTTGAATCTGGCCCGGAGCCTAACTGTGCAAAGTTACCCTTGTGTTTGTGTAGGTAGACATGAACGGTAGGTGAATGGGTATCAGTGTGCAAACCTGTGTACAATGGGATGGATCGCTAAGCTGTGTGGTGAGGATTCTGGTTACTTGTTGGGTTCTGGGATAGACTCCGAGCCCCACCAACCCTCACCAGGAATAGGCAGTTTTGAGGATATATTGAAATCCTGAACTGATCTATTGGATACTACCTTAAATTATAAGCGAATTCAGCAAAAAAATAAATAAATAAATCATCCAAAAGCAATAAATACGTCAGCAAAACCACATTTTAAAAAGTGGTGCTCCATTTCACACAGAACATTCTCTGAGACATTCCATTTTAGTTCCCACTTTTATGTGAAGCGCATCAGTACAGACATTTCAGTCTCTCAAGACATTCCTGAACGAGAGCAACGCAGAGCGTGGTAGATGCCCCCGCCTGGATGTTGATCAAGGGCATATTAAGATGGCTGCTGTGGCGGCCATATTAGATATCGCACAACGCTGGTTTTCGAAAGGAACCTTCCTCTAGCCACTCCCAATACGCCATTAAGAAATGGCATCAATCCGACGAGGGATTCTATAGTTATCCCGCGGAAACGAAAAGTTAACGGACGACAGACGGACAAAGGACGAACATGGTGTCGATATAATGCCCCCCTTCCTCTTTGGAGGGCGGGGGCATAAAAATTGCAGGGTGTTTCAAAGAGATGGACCCGACTTGAAATCGCTATATTTCTGCAACCACGAACCGCCCGTGATTGAAACGCTTACCAAATGAAAGGGCGGAGCATAGAGTTTTAGACCACCACTAGATG